>CM068367.1:1230519700-1231719700 GCA_034769895.1 Magicicada septendecula
TGTTTACTTTACCGCAAGACAAACGGATTCCTGGCCATATGAATTGTCTGAATCAAAACCCAGTCGAATTGATGATTATTGTAAATTACATTTTATTCGAATCACTGATGTTTGGTACACGATTTGTGAATACTCATTCTAAACAATAGTCGTTTAGGTCGTTTAGGCTGGCAACTTTGTTACCTATTGCTCGTGCTTCTACATTTGTATGTTTTCAGACGCGTTAACACGTATCTTTGTTCTGTTCCGTGTAACAATATATATGATTATGGGCTTATACAAGTATCAATTAATATTTCAGACCGTTTTGTTTATTGATATTCACGTACGTACGAAGTGCGAGGGGGAGAGAGAGAGAAATAGAGAGAGTGAGAGAGAGAGAGAGGTAAAGTGCATGTGCGCAGGCAGTGTTGTGTGTGTATGTGTTGTGGCTCAGTTTGCTTCACGCTACCCTCCCGACTGTTTCGTTCCGTAAACCTTCCCCTCAATCTCAATACACCTTCTGTAAACTATAACTGTTACTGTAGGTATTCGATTAAGCAATTTGGTAATAACGAGTGAAGTGCGTTGTGCGACAGTGCAAACATAGCTTCCAGCATTGCTACTGTCATCTCTGCCGGTGAGTTAACTATTGTTATGATCAATATTAAACTATCAGTTCTAAAAGTATTTCTGTCCGCACTTTAAATCACGAAATGATTTTAAATTATGAAATAAGTGAGAAAGTATATGTAAAATTAAGGGTACGAGCGCGGACACACACACACACACACACACACCACATCACATTTATCCATAGACGTACATACACATACACACATAAAAATACAGGCAGAGTGTATTCGTTTTAAGCGTAGAACCTATACACGCATAGATTTTGTGTGTGCATGCGTGCTTACGCGCGCGCGTATTTTGCGCGTGCATATTGTATATTTATGACATGTACGATACGTACAATATATGAAATTGCGTTTATTATTATTTCATATCATATAATTTATTAGTTCACACACACACACACACACACACACACACGCGCGCGCGCGCGCGCGCGCGCGCGCGCGATACATACAAAGGTTTCATTGAGGAAAACAACAAACAACAATAATATTTCGAAAAGAACTGTAGGTTGGCATTTTGTCATTACAGTGTTACAGTCGATAAATTCACCCAATTTCATAATGAGTTTTGATTTGTTTTGCTATTTCAGTAATGCTGGATTATTATTGTGGTTAGTCTGTAAGTGGACCTTGTTATATTCGTCCGGCTCGCGTATTACAGTAACCTACAATTGAAAGTTGCTGTCTAACAATATTTACGTAACATATACAATATATAATATTTTTTACTTAATTGCTGTATTTGCTTGTGTTGTAACGCCGGAGCCACTAAGGTAGGAAAGTGATTAGTGCTGACTTGTCATAAACAGTAATGCAATCATTTAATGTAAGGTTAGCTGATTGCACTTTGCTGTATGAAATGAGCAAAGTTTGTGAGTGCCAGAGGCAGCTAACAACGACAAGGAGAGTTACCCTAAGCGAATGAAAGATAAGAGGCTGAATAAGAGATTGTTAAATGGCTGTCCCAGTGAAGGGTGGGTGCACGTAGTGTGAATGAAGAGTTTCTAGCTTTAGGGTTGAAGATTACGAGTAAGCGATGACGAGGAGGGGTGGGGCAGATAAAGGGTACTTTGCAGGAAACACAGAAGTAGTAGGCCTAAACGAAGTAGCCTGATTCAGAATAATAAATGACGAAAATACTTTCTTTCCAACCGTTCTCACGTTTACTTACTACTACTACTACTACTACTACTACTACTACTACTACTACTACTACTACTACTACTACTACTACTACTACTACTACTACTACTGCTATTACTACTACTACTACTACTACTACTACTACTACTACTCCTGCTGCTGCTGCTGCTGCCAATTGGTTTATAACCAAATGGTTTTCATTAACAAATAAATACATGGTTAGGTCATAAGCTTTAATCTCATATGGTATTATGGAAATGATAATCTCATAGAAAGTCGTCATGTGTAACTTTAACTTTTTAAGAGAAAAAGAATTTTAACTCTCTCTCTCTCTCTCTCTCTCTCTCTCTCTCTCTCTCTCTCTCTCTCTCTCTCTCTCTCTCTCTCTCTCTCTCTCTCTCTCTCTCTCTCTCTCTCTTACACACACACGGGCGCGCACATGAGTTTACTAAGTACAGCGCTAGAAATTTTCTATTAAACAGATCAAAGATCACATTAACATCTTGGACTGAAGTGACGACAATTCTCACGATTAACTACTGCCTACCATTATGAACGGGCCTCTCTCATTATGTGGTAGGCCTATCTAGTAATGTTCGCTTTCACAGATATATGTCATCTCAGTTTATAAGTGCTTTGTAGAACGTAAATACTTTACAACAAACCCTGCATTTCATCTATTCACAACATACATATTATCATGTAATTGTATGGCGGGCAAAGTGGCCTAATGCAGGAACACTTCTAAACACGTTTTACCTAATCTACAATTGCGGGGAACAAAGATGATTTTTTTTCTAATCGATTCTTTTAAAATAATCCAGATTTTTCTTTGAAATTTAAGAACGGAATTTTTGAATACTTTGGAAACAAAATTAATGTTAGCATAAATAAAAAATAATTTCTCCTCAATAGAATTGTTGGAATTGATTTTTCAAATATTTTGAGAGAAATTTCTCTGATTTGTCTCCCGTAGAAATTGGAATTTAGTATACGAACTAAAGTAGCGCTAAAATAACTTACTGTTAAATTACTGTAAAAAAATAATAAAAAAGAGAAAGGCGTGATGAACGCAGAGGGGTGGTTCACTGAGCTGCCTACCAGATGCGGGAAAGTCTGTGACACTGAACACTAATCTTTCAATTATAAATTAATGCAGTTACGGCTATGGAAGGAGGAGAACAGATAGGAAGAACAGAATTTAATTTTAAAAGAATTTTAGAAAAGAAACATGTAATGGTATTATTGTTTGTTAGCAAGAGAAAATATAATCCAAATTAAAGCAAACAATGCAGCAAGGGTAATGCGCGACTTGGTGGGCTGTGTTGCTGAAACATAGCTAATCCCCTCTGTTCTGATGTTCACCACACTTTCGCTACGCCATTTTACTAAACCAGAATTAGCAACATTATTTGTTAAACTTTAGTTTGTTGTTTTGTTGAAGTTGTATGTTCATGGTTCAGGGAACACTGGTGACATTTCGGCTTACAGAATCTCAAACGTAATTAAACAACAGCGGAGTAAGCCATGTATACACAATACACATTCAACATAATATGTTACACTACATAATATCAAGTATGTGCATTTGGTATTGTTTCCACAGACGTGTATATTTCGGTTACGTTTTAAGAATGTTTTAGAATAGAAGAAGCGTGAAAAATGAGCATAATAAAGATGGTAATATTTCAAAAACAAGTAAGTCTTCTACGTAACGGTCGATAACAAAGGAACAGCGATCGGTTCATTGATTCTTTACAGCTGATTTGTTTGTGAAGTCGTATTTGTGAATAGATTTGATTGAAGCACATACACTGAAGTCATTCGTTAGTAAACATATAATGAAATTACTGACTCTACAGGTCAGCACGTTGCGACCGGTAGTGTCACAGAAGCTCGCTAAAGTTAAGTTAAGTTAAGTTAAATTTTACATACTGATAAATGATAAGATAATTTAAACGTATGTTATGGTAATTCAATCTAAAGCATTGTAAAGGCTTATGGTTCTGTAAAGCCAACGGCGGTAGTTCTGTAGTGCATTTCAAGCCGCACGTTAATGGTACAGCTAGTTTTGTAATGGTTCGATGTGTACTTACAGATTTTAGTATGTACTTGATAAATAAAATTTCATTCAGTTGTAGAAACACACTGATAATCTGAATACAATTTAATTAAAAGCGACAACAGTTTGTTGGAATGGGAATGTGTTTAAGAAAACACAGGCTAACAACAGTGCAGTGTTCAATCAAAATTGATTAATACTTAAAGTGCTGATACAATAACGGGACACAATACAGGCGAATCAACAGTCAAGGTAGACACAAGACAGAAGGAAGCAATGTTTGAAGGAAGATGTTTCTATACTTAGTCCATATCAGAGATTAACTATCGCCGAACGTGGAAATAAATAAAATGAAACATATTTGTACTTTTCTACATATTTGTATATAATTGTAATTCTATAAATGATTGTGCTTATTTTTATTATTTGTTAAGAACCACGTCACATTATCACCATAGTGGAAACAAAGTCAGCCGGTACATTCTTTTTTGTTTTGTTTGACAATTTACAACCTACTCAACAATTCATATTGAATAAAAAGTAAACCTAATGAAAGAGATGACATGAGAATAGAAATTATACAACCACACTTGCAGAACCAATGGGCCGGCATCATGGATTTAGATTTCTTTTTCTGCAGGCTGTGGAAGGTCAGATTGGAATGTGGAATGTCTCTTCAGTATTTTTTTTATGGCTGGCGGAGTGATAGTTTATTAAACAGGTACATTTTAGTGGCCCAGTATATGATGGTGGTAGAGCGACGAAAGTCTACGCACTTCTTTGAAAAGTAATGCAATACGTAGGTCGTTATGGAGCCCCAAGGTGCGTGGTCGTTATGGTCGTAGTTGGAGATACCAAGGTGCGTTGGTTACTGATCGCAAGATTTACAGTTGGAGTCTTTGATTTACAATACCTTAGTACAACCCCACAGCAGTATACCATAGGCTCATACAGGTTTTATTATAGAAGAAGTGTACAGGTTCTTCTATACACTTGTATAGAAGAATTTCGTTTCCTAAGGACAATTTTGATTTTTGAATCAGCAGCCAGGACGTTTCTCGTAGTTTTAAGTTTAAATGATGACATTTTGTTTTGACATGCTTCTGCCACGTCAGTGTTTGCTCTAAGTATAAACCCTATTACCTTACTTTAGTTTTAACTGGAATTTTCATACCGTTGGTGCTGATCTTTGGACAAGTTGTGTTTCGTGGCGAAGATAACTTGTACTGACTTTGTTTCATTCATGTTGATTTTCCATTTGCGAAACCAGTCTGAGAGAAGATCAAGATGGCGTTGCAGTTGTGTTGTAGTGAATCATGGTGCGCTGTTATGAACGCCATGTTATCCGCATAGCCTACATAATGTATTAAGTTGTAGTGAAATCAGCAGTGAATACAGCAGAGTGTCCAACACACTGCTCTGTAGGACACCAGAATTCAGTTGGTAGTAACTGGTATACGGGATATTGTTTTTACTTGAAAATGCCTTCTTGAGAGGTATGACTTTAATACGGACCGAGTGATGTGGCTTTCATTTTGTATAACAGACTAGTGTACCACACTTTGTCAAACGCATGAGCGCCGTCGAGGAAACCTGTTGTACACATTTTTTTTCTTCGAGGCGTGTAGCGATTTCATTTACGATTTTGTGTGACTGTTGTATTGTGAAACGCCGTTGTCGGAAACTAAACTGTTGATCCGGGATAATATAGGATCCTGATTCTGCTTAGGAGTAATTTTTCAAACGATTTGGAAAGGACTTGGGGAAGGCTAGTAGGACGATAAGAGTTGACTTCGGGTTTTCTGGGTTTAGGTACCATAATGATTTGAGAGAATTTCTATTTTATCGGGTAGCAGGAGATTTTTATCACGCTTTTATAAATTAATTTCCAACATTATTATGGCTTTTCTTGGTAGCTGTGATGAGTGCCTTCTCCGTTAAGTGATGTTATATGTGTTTTGCAAGGCTTCAAGTTCTGACTTTCCTGAACTACGCGTACTTCTCTGGGTAGACGCACTTGATGGGTAATGACGTTTGGCACGGCGTCTCAAGAAAGTTTTCAATTTTATTGTTATTCGGATTTATGATAGGAAAGGGAATAAATACTTACGCAAGGTGCTCTGGGAATTTTACATCGTGGTCTCCTTTGGCTACACGCCCACAAGGTAGACATTTTGTAGGTTGCTGGGTGCACCATGTCGACATGACCTGGTTTTCACGGCTTGTGTTAGAGATTTCGGATAAGTTAATTGCTAAACCTTAGGAGTCTTGCGGCACAATCTTCATTTAGTGAAACATGTAAATATAAACGTAGGCTAAACCCCGTTTTGGCCTGTACACTGACAAGTGGAAACCTTATTTGTATATCTGGATATATTTTATATATATATAGGCGAAATTATGCAGCCTTTTGATACTGGATTTTGGGAACAAATTTTAAGATTTTAGGAGACAAAAACTACTTTTTTGTGTTCAGTTAATATAGGGTGTCCCATAAAGTACGCAAGATTTAATAATGTTATAAAAACTTTTACTGTATTTATTGAAGAATATCAGATGTTTTAATGTTAATACAAAGTACACTTACTGCGATTAAATGTGGAACACAATATCAGACAAATGTCCCCCGCGACTCTGCTGCCACACTGTTGTCCGTCGATCGAAATTTTCGATGACCTTCTTGCACAATTCCGGCTCAATCTCACCAATAACTCGTTGAATCTGTTCCTTGAGTTGAAAAATTGTTCGTGGATTGCGGACATAAGTGCGTGATTTCACATATCCCCAAAGGAAGGAGTCGCATGGTGTTAAATCACAAGACCTCGGTGGCCAGTTCTGATCGCCGTTGCGTGAAGTAAGACGTGCAGGAAACTTTTCAGATAACAAAAGCAATTGTTTCGCAGGCAGTATGACTGGTTGCGCCGTCCTGCTGAAACCACATATCTTCGAATTCCATACCTTCCAGTTGAGGCCACAAAAACTCCATTATCATGTTCCGGTAACGTTCGCCAGTCACTGTTACTGCATCTCCAGCCTCATTCTCAAAGAAATCACGCCACCAGTCCAAAACTCGCACCAAACAGTTGCTCTTTGTGTATGCAAAGGCTTCTCGTGAATGATACGAGGTACTTCTCTGTACCTCAAAGCCGACTATTTTGTTTATTTACGTACCCGTTGAGGTGGAAGTGTGCCTCATCGCTAAAGATAATTTTGTGGGAAAAATCACCGTCCGTTTCACGTTTACCCAATATCCAACTGACGAATTCTCGGCCTTTCAAATGGTCACACGGTTTGAGTTCTTGTGTTAGTTGGATATTGTAGGCATTCAGATGAAGATCGTTTTTTAGAATTCGCTGCATTGTGCTTCTTGGAATGGCCAGTTGTTGTGATCGACGGCGAATTGATTTCCCTGGGCTCACATCGACACTATCTGTCACTACCGCGACGTTTTCAATAGAACGGGTAGCGCGAGGACGTCCAGACGATTTAACGTCTAATAACGAAGCTGTTTCTTCGAATTTCTTAATCTCTGCACAGTTGACAGATTAGGTGCTTTTCGTCGTCCAAAAATTCCACGCAATTTACGAACGGTTTCCGCATAACATTCACCGTTCTTATAATGTGTTTTCACAATAACAACGCGCTGTTCTTTCGTGTAATGCTCCATGACGACTAATGGCGAGTAAACGGCAACAATACAACAGTTGCAGTGCTACCAACCTAACAAGACGACAGTGGCGCGTAATTCAAATATTGCATACATTATGGGACACCCATTATAAGTAATTTACTTGAAAACTTTAAAACTGAACGTGTAGAAATTTGTATATATATATATATATATATATATATATATATTACATTTAATATTTATAACTAAATTTACCTCAAGATGTTATTTTTCCTTATTTGGAACATGTTTTGAGAGTTCCTGTGCTCTCATCTTCAGCCTTCGCGATCTTTTTGATTATATATTATATTATATTTTGATTGATTATATTATATACATCAAGAAACGGACTGTAGCAGAAAGTGATTGAATATATATATATATATATGTATATATATATATATAAAATATGGATTCAAATAGAATAATAATAATAAAGTAGCTGTATTTCTTCCAACCATACCAACCAAAGCAAGATACCCTTCATTTTACAAATACGTTCTATGGTATGACATTTACGGATTTTTAAAAGCAATTCAAACAATATTTATAACGGGCCAGAAAAAATTGTTTGACCATGAATGTTCGGTACATGGGTTCTTATATTCGGTTTTTATCCTTTTTATTTTAATAACGTGCGACGTGAATTGATCACACACAAATCTGACAGGTGGCGATAAAAGATAACGATTTTTCAGCAATAAAATGTACACCTATTACTTCATGGAACTATCGCTCAGCACTTGGTAGAACGTATTGTTACGAAACAGTGAAAATTAATAATTTAATACAGAGGAAAAGCTATTTATAACTTTAATCACATTTTAAATAAACAAAAAACTCGTATATTACAATCTTGACGTTTACGATTGTCCAACACACAAAAATATCACTTATTTAACAGTGTCGCACTAAATAATACAAGTCACCAATTACAAATGTCCCCACACAATAATTTACATTCGGCGCAATCATCACATCACACTGAATCGCCGTATTAGTAACTGACTAACCCGTTGCGGTTTCACCGCTTGCTGGATGGAACAGTCGCCTAGTTGGAGGCGCCGCCTAGAAAACACCGGAAGATTCCGTACTATGTCACTGTCGACCTTGTACACACAGCTGGAAACCGAATGACACATGCCACGCAGAATACTTATTTCATAGGCATGGCTGTATTAATAGCACTAAAATCTAATAAACATTTGGTTTACTTTTACAAATATTTTATTAACCCTGATAATTATTTCACCAGTTACGGCAGCTTCAGAGTTTACGTTGAACTGAGGGGGACAACAGATATGGAAGAACAGAATGTTAGAAGGCAAGCTGTGTGGGTGGAATAGTATAATTAGATTCAGACCGACAGTTAGATATGTTTCTAAATTATATTAACTTATTTTACAAACAAATACAGTTCCATTAGAAACTGTAAAGATGAAACCTTGAATTTTCTAGATTTATATAAGTATTAAGAAGAAAGTTTAAAAAAATTTCAAATAACTAGTAAATGTACATTTACAAATACTGTCTACATTCTAGACAATCATACAACATAAAGTTAAGTCATCTGATTCTGTGACGTAGACTTCTAACCATACTGTTGTCTGCAGAACGTATCTAGCAAGAATTGAACATCATAAAAAACACATAATCAACATTATAAGCAACTTTATTTGGGTGACAACTACGTACAGAATCAAGCTAAACATTTTAGTGACTTCATTGATTCTAATGCTACAAAAAAGATTACCAACAGACAAAAAAATATAGAGTAACCCTAATGACAGTTAACAAAAGAAATCTGCAATCAGTTTTATTGAGCAACAGAAAGCTGCTAATATCCTAGACAGTAGCGAAGTATGTCAGATCCAGTATAATAACTGTGATGTACCTCGATCAAACTGGCCGTTCCCTTAAAAAATGATTCACTTAACAGGATAAATTAATAATAAATATAAAAACTGCAACACATGTTTTGCGGAGCATAGTATAATGAAAAATCATATGCCAGACCCAAACAATGTAAAATTATTACACCGTAGTAATAAAGGTAAATTTTTAAACCTATTAGAGATAACATGGATTACGAAAGCAGAAAAACAAACAAAAACCCGTTACTAATGATCGTGTAGATTTAGCAATACCAGAGTTAATTCAGTCTATAAATTAAATACTGTTTTGTTGTTTGTACGTGGTTATACATTTGAAATGGCATATATATATATATATATATATATTGCATTACATTGTTCATTGCGTGCGCGCGCGCGTGTGTTACATTCATACTTGCTTCGTTATTCTTGTATATATTTTTTATTGTTATTAATAATACCTAAATAAAACTTTTCTCACAACAATATATTTTTTGAATATTACACTGTTTCGATAGTATAAACATTAGTTTGTATTTCTCATGATAATAGTTTATACTATCGAAACAGGTAATATTACAAAAATTCAAGAAATATATTCTTGCTAGAAAAGTTTTATTTACTATTAATAATAATATATGTATATATAAAACATACAATATAATATGTTATAATATACACAGTTTATCTTGTAAACGACAATATGTAAAATTTACTGTAAATTATTTGTAATTATCCATTTACTGTTCAGTATCAACTTTTGTTTTCCAACTGTTTCTTTGGGGTTTTCCAATTATTCTCTTATTTGCATACTGTACGACGACAACCTCCACCCCTTCCCTCCAAATATGCTTCCACACCAGCCGTTCCCTCAGTTCAAAATGTACACTCAGGAGCTGCTGTAACTAGTGATACAACCGTCAGAACTAATAGAATATTTGTACAACTAAAACAAATGTTAATTTATTCGATTTAAATATATGTAAAATGTGTAACTGTCATTTCTTTACATGACCGGGCTTCTACATGAACCGGGATGATAGAATAGAACGTCCGAAAAAAAGCAACAGAATTAACAGTCCAATGATAAAAAAATCTAAGCCGATCTACGTGGTAAAATGTTTGTTGATCACAGAGGAGTTCCAGGTTTTAAGTTCTTCATCTTTTACATTTAACATAAAAAAAAAGGATGTCGCAGATAAATAAGTAGCTATAATTTTTGTTCTGTAACCAGTGTACATCGATAATTAAATTTATGTTGAGTAAAAATAAGTAAACTTTTAATCGACCTGTCGAACATATAGGCTACAATTGCTGTAATATTTGTACCTTTCGGCTGAAAAGTAAGTTGCTGGTAACTGATCCGACAAGTGACAAACATAACCTTAGTTTTCCTAGCTATATTATTATTATTTTTATTATTATCATTATTATTATTATTATTGAACAGTGAGTGAAGAGATTTAATAGAAGTACAAGACTGAATCAGTTAGGGTAAAAAAGTCCTTAACATGTTGAACAACATGTGATGGAATAGAAGTAAGCCAATGTAGGTAATATTGAAGGCAGTGGTAAGGTACATAGCCTATATGGTTCGGAATCATAGGGGAGTTAGAGAAGAGTCACTACTGATGAGACCATAGTAGAATATCGAGAAGAGGTCTTGTAACTAACGTAATGACAATACAACTGGTGGGAGTGTACGAAACAAACAAAAGACAGTTACTCATTAGTAGAGCTATGGTAAAACAGTTTGCGAGCACCACCGAACAAGTTTTAGAATGGAAAACCCTGGAAGGAGAAAACGGCAGCGAATACGAAAATCCTGGAGTGAAGTAACTGTGGTACCATGGTAACTGGGATTCAATCCCACGGCGCCTATGTATACCTGGGTTTTGCTTCAATTTAGTACAGTCTACTTTCTTGGTGCATTGAATTACTGACTAGTCGTTTACTATATACATGAAGTTTATAATGTAAATTTTATCCATTTATGCAAAGCGTACCGGTTTTTGTACGTCATTTATGCGCCCGCAGCACGTCTTGCGTTGGTAAAATTAAACAGCAGAATCACATAATTATAAACATAAATGAAGAGGAGTACGAGTGGTAGGGATGAACGTAGGAAAAACCTGCAGAACGGAAAGTGTAGACAGACATGTTACTTAGTAGGCAAAGGGTTAATGAGCGAATACTGATATTTAAACTCATAATCGTCTCTGATATAATTTCTGTAACAAATGACAGATGCAGTATTTGTGATCAGCGCATTACTTTCGTTTTGTATGGTAGCAGCAGTGCTCTTATTACAATGTAATCTGATACTAAATAATTGCGCGGTTCAAGAGGGTAACTAACTGTGTTACAACGAAGCGTTCCGGGTTAGATTGCATTGCACAGGCTACTCACAAGTCTCCTCATTAATGTCTTTTCCACCTTTCCCTACCTCCGCATAATAACATCTGCCACGATTACGTCAAGCGAAACTAACAGTAGTATGCACCGGTACATCGAAATGTTGTGTTAGTATTACACTGAAACAATTTAAGCAAACTATTTAAAAATGCAAACTTAAAAATATCATATAGCCTAATATAATATTGTTTTTAATAAAATAAAACCAAAAACTAAATTCAACATTCATAATAAAAATGGAGTTTAGAAAACAGAATGTCCAGATTGAAATAAATTTTACGTAGGCCAAACGAAGAAAAAACTGTCTGAGAGATCAACATCGCAATGCGTTTTTAAAACCTAATATTTACAAATCTAATTTAGCCACACACTGTTTAAACAATAAACATAAATTTCCAGACATTAAAAATGTTAAATTAATTAAAAACGTACAAAAAAGGTAACAAAATGAATATCTGGGAAAATCTTAATATTTACAAACACAATGATAATTATAATTTAGTAATTAAAGAACAAATTCCAATAAAAAAAACAACTCGAATCATACATTTAATAGAATAGTAAAGTAAAACATTAAGTATAATAAATAACTGACTACATAAACATTACAACAATCGATTATCCGTTAACAATATTGTAAGGGAAACATTAAATTACAATTCAAACAAACCTTTGAAGATACAGAGTAATTTCTGTGAAACGTGCGTCAGGTGAAAATAAACCTACTTGCAGTGTATTTATTTGAAGATATTAATATATTGATGTATATCACAAACTGTTACAATGTAATTCATTGTACCTTTTGCGTTTTCTCTTAGTAGAGATATCTTTAATGACTTAATCTTGAATAGCTTACGTGATTGTGACGAGCCACGTCATGACGAGCAGTTTTTGTCCAAACGTCTACTTTAATTGACGCTTGGATACCGCGGAACATGAAAGTTATTTTTGTATAAACTCAAAATTTTCGGCTCAAGAACTTTATAAAACGACTGTAATGGGAGTAATCGGAACAGTTGATAGTTTGCCATTTGTAAAAATCAGGATCATCGATATCAGGATAAAAATCGAGTCAAGTCGAGTAAAGTAAATACAACTAAATCTTTGTAATAAAGAGGAGTTGAACCAGCTTACGTAACAGAAGGCCTAGATTATTCAATTGTATATTATGTAGGTAGAAGAAATGTAAGTAGCTTAACTTGCCTAATTCATAATACTTTTTCTCAAGCATATTTAAAGTATATACAGGTGTCCCGGGAGGAGAGGGAAATAATTTGAGAAATGGTTCTATAGTGTAAAAGAAGAAAAAAAGTTCATATAAACATATGTCCAGAAACGCTTTGTAAGCGAGTTACGGCTAGCGAAAGATTTCGCCCGGGTTTTGTTTTTAACTTTTATGCATTTATTAGTTTGTAAAGAATTTAATTCTGAGAAAAATGGTGTAAATAAAGTCAATAAAAATCAACAAAAAATTCCAGTTGTTTCCAATTTTCCAAAATTTGTTTTTAGGCAAAGATTTTTCTGTTTTACGTCGGATATCATGAAACTTATGGGAGATACAGTTCTGCGACCTGTTTTATTCGATTTTTCAGGTCAAAAACCATAAGAAACAACAGAATTCGCCCCTTCCCAGAATTTCAGAAAGTCTTCATTTACCCGGGGGAACCGAAACCCGGGCGAAATCTTTCGCTAGCTGTAACTCGCTTACAAAGCGTTTCCGGACATATGTTTATATGAACTTTTTTGCTTCTTTTACACTATAGAACCATTTCTAAAATTATTTCCCTCTCCTCCCGGGACACCCTGTATAATTAAATGTAATTTTATTTTGTATGCGCTACATTGTGTTATAGTGTAATGTGTTATGTTTGTAAATTTAAACTAATAAATATTTTTTAAATGTCAATTCAACCCATAAAGGCTACAAATGTTTATATCCTGTTGAATAAGTTTCTATAAATATTTACATTTGCATTGGAGCGTGTTCGTATTTCTCACTGGGCTGTTACATGTACGGGTCGTTTAGTAATACTGAGTAACACTGCGATGTACAGTTTAATCTTACTGTAGCGTTGATTTAAACAGAAAATATGCTCTACGTTAGCTTATCCATGGCAGCTTGTCTTTTTTGTTGTTCGTAAAATGTAGAAATGTTTATGAAAAGAAATACTACGGATGTGTTCCAGCTCGCATTTCCGTCTCAGTATCTACTTCTCACTCACATTATTCTCTCTCTCCCCCTCTCTCTGATTTTTTACCCCTTCTCTTATTATCATTTCATTTTCTTCAGCGTAGTTTTCTCATTTTGGAGAACTAGGTATATTTTCAAGTTACTAATCGCCCTCTGTTTGTCTGTCTATGCGCCTGTCTTACACGCACACACACGATTAATATACACATTATAAATTATATAGTGTGTACCATGTTCGTGCGCACGCACATTAATGCTAATATTTTATTAAACAAACAACAAACGGACTACATATTTACATTGTAACATGAAGAATTAATCTGATCGTTTTAACTGGATGTTTTTGATTGGGACATATATGACATGTACATTTCATTTGTACGTCGTAACTCTTTAAAGTATGTATTTTTAACATTTATTTATAAAATAAGAGGAAGAACGTTTTTCTTATTTTAAGCACTCCTTATTCTTAAACTAAGGAATTATTGTTAATAATTCACGACGGTTTTGTATAGCGATAGTTTAGGTTTAGGTAGTGCGTTTTCAAGCACCGTTAAGTCTGTGTTGTCTTCCGGTCCGAGAAACTGAATAGATTTCTCCATTGATTATACGATGATTACATTAACTTTGCTTAGGAATATGTCGCTTTGCATTTCCCACTGTATCTCTGCATTTCTTCTATTTCTACGTGCGCGCTCTCTCTCTCTCTCTCTTTCGTGTCCTCACTTCCCCTCACTCTCATTAAGCGCTGTAATGCTATCTCACTCCACGTCTTCTTTATATCTAGTCGTGGAATCGGCTTCAAATTAATGAGAAATGCAAATTTTACGGTTTTCATAATTGAAACCCGTAGTATGTAATAGCGATGTACTGCCTCGCGCGACCGTCAATAATAATCTGTAGCCGACACTAACAAACGGTTTACTCGAAAGTTGGAACGGAATGTTTGTTTTTATTTTTATGGTATTAGGTCTATGGCTAATATTCGTTGAGTTTAAAGATTTTTATTTTTGAGTTTATTATTCAATTACAGTATAATAAAATATGACGTGGGACATATAACAGACAAAAATACTTTTACATACGAGGATTGTTCAATAGAAACACGTCTGATCTGCGCAGCCGTGACTTCGTTGCCATGGCAACGGAATTCATTTGTTTATATTGTCTGTTTAAGTATTAGTGACGCGTCTGTCAAAAATATTTGCAGTTTGCTCATTTGTAAGCGTTGTGACTGGGTTGAAAAATGGCATGTATGATAGAAAATCCGTCCAAAGATAATCTGCGTGTCGTTATTCAGTTTTTGGCCGCTGAGGGGAGTCAGCCGATGGAATTTATACGAGAATGAAAGCTGTGTATGGTGACTGTAGTTATTCTCATACGGCAGTGGTTGAATGGTGCAATAAATTTTGACAAGGAAGAGAATCCACTAAAGATTTGGCCCGTCCCGCACCTGCACGTGTTGCAGTATCAGATGAAAATGTGAGACAGCTGGAAACTGCTTTACCCGCAAATAAGGGCATCAAAGTTAGAGAACTTTCTCAAATGTTGAGCATCAGCGTGGGAACTGTTCATTCCATCATTCATAGTCTTGCCTATCACAAAGCTGCTGCTCAGTGGATTCCATGACTGCTTACTGATGAGCAGAATAATTTACGTTCGGCCTTATCATTACAGCATTTGATGCGCTAACAACAACAACAAGATAATGCTTTTCTACACCAAATTGTTGCCGGTGAGGAGTCTGGGTGTTATCCACTACGAACCAGAATCCAAACGTCAGAGTATGCAGTTGAACCATGCACAATCTCCGAAGGCGAAAAATGTCGGTCCCAACCTTCGGCAGGAAAAGTAATGGTGACCGTATTTTTTGATTATCAGG
Organism: Magicicada septendecula; assembly: GCA_034769895.1. Lineage (NCBI taxonomy): Eukaryota > Metazoa > Arthropoda > Insecta > Hemiptera > Cicadidae > Magicicada > Magicicada septendecula. The sequence goes on from CM068367.1 coordinate 1,230,535,558, forward strand.
GTGTGCTGCTCTTAGATTTTAAAGAAACTGGTGTCAACATCAACGCTGAGCGATATGCAGACAGCTTAAAACGTTTATGGGTCAGCATCAAGAATAAACGTCCCGGGAAGCTCACAAATGGTGTCATTCTGCTGCATGATAATGCTCGACCACATGTAGCCCAGACGATTCAAGATCTGCTTGGTCGTATGAAGTGGAAAGTCTTACAACATCCACCTTACAGTCCCAATTTGTCTACGTGCGATTATCGTTTTTTTTTGCCCATTAAAGAAATCACTAAAAGGACGGCGGTTCAAATCGAACGCTGAGGTAGAGTTTGCTGTTAGCGAATGGTTCCGCAAACAGCCGCAAGAATTTTACCAACTGGGAATCTACAGATTAGTGCAACAGTGGGACTCATGCCTTAATGTTAATGGAGACTTCGTTTAAAATCGTCGAATAAAAAATGCTTTACAGCCTTTAAACGCGTTTCTATTGAACAATCCTCGTATTTTTGTGTGAGGAATAAAAACTATGTTAAGCAATATTGATATTTATGGTCCTATTCTTTTAGGTCGGTATCAATCACTGAATTGGTCACCTAAGTAATTGCGTTACTTCTTCATATAACAATTTGAAAATAAAATTTGTAATATTTACAGTGTGTTCTTTACAATATGTTTAATATATCTTTCGTTTTAGGAACATAGAAAGAATGAAGATTTGGGGTTCTTTGTACTAGCAATTCATTACTGGTGTTTATTACGGCATTCTTGTAATAGTAGACGAACGTTGTTAGTTCGTACCGCTAAACAAACACGCCTTGTTTCAATGAACGCACCGCATTCCATTTTGGATCTCAAACACATGGTTTTGTAGCGCTAACTGGCAACACTGAATTCATAGTACTTCAGACTGTGAATACGGAAGTTACAAAAAACAAACGGTAAAACTCTGAAACTTTACCAACTCGTTTTTCGTTAATTATTAGCGATGTAGATCTAATTAACATTTGACACTGCAAAGTGGTAACTAGGATTCAGTCAGTGTCCATTCACTGACTCTATGTATATGTCGACATGCTTCGAATTGGTACAGTCTGCTTTTCTCATGTATTGCATTATTAACTCGTCATTTACTTTACATGAAATTTTTTAAAGTTTAATCTATTTATGCGATGACACACATATTGGTATTGTGACGTTACTGTGTTATACACGCTCTGAGCACTCAAGCGAAACAGAGTCTGTAACGTCTTGCATCTAATTAAAAAAAGCAAACTCACAGAATTACAAAAGTTATTTATAAGATAACGTAATTGTAGTACGGGTTTTGGAAACCTAACGGGGCCATCGTATCAGACTACCTGCCTACTAAGTTAACAACCTTCGAAAGGGTCGCCTATTGTTCATTTTTATTGCACTTAAGCAAGTCGTCTATTCATACATATTTAAGGAAATCCCCAACCAACGTGGTCCCGTCTAGCTTCTTAAAGGTCATTTCATTTAGACGGTGTTCAGTGTTCTATCAGCCTCGTGTTTTCTTGAGCATTAAAACTACAGTGTGTAATCCAGTGGCAGTGCATTTTGTTACATCAGATTTTAAGCGGTAAACTGGACAGCGAGATGGCTTTCAACAGTATAGATTCACTGAAAAATGATATACTGAAGAGAGGCCTTAAAACTGTGCTGAAGACTGGAAGCTTATGAAAAAAACCAACTAACTGTGTAAAGTGTGGATGCATACAGTGTGTAATTAATGCATATTAATTACGGGCAAAATGGCAACTTAATTTACAGATGTGAGGCAAAAACTGTTGATTGAAAAAACGTGTACAGGATAGTACTATCTTTGGACTTAACGCGTTCTTCCCGTCACCTTGTTGTCCGCTTTAATTGCACGGATTTTGAAGTATCCTTTTTCTGTCATTGTGAGAGAGACGGTTTGTCATAACCAACGACAAGAAAATTGATACATTCTTTCAGAGAAAATCTTATTGTGTGGCTGATTGAAAATTCTTGTAAACTTGGGGGTTTAGGGCAAACTGTCGAAGCTGACGAAAATGCATTCGGTAGACGGAAATACAATCGCGGGCGACTAAGTAAGATTCGTTGGGTGCCGGTGGAACCCAAAAATAATCAGTATCTTTCCATATTATCTTAAGGGGCTAGAGATAGATTTTACAGAAGCTGTTAAGAAAAATATATGGTAAGTACTTAAAGACATTAGTCTTATTTTGTTAGGACAAACAGTAACAACATTTACTGTTCAATCCGAGTACGCTCATTTTATTTTAAAATGTACATCAAACAATTTCACGGGGCCGTCCTATTTTACCCATTACAAAAAAACTGCAGTAATTGTATTGTGGAACACTAAGCGACCCTTTTAAGATCGTGAATGGGATCATTTACGACTAAAGGAGGCAGCATGACTAGATGGCCGCGTCAGGTTTCCATAACCCTGTAGTACTGGTTTGCTTCTTCAAGTATTTCAGTTCTTTTTGTTAAGGTGATGGAAAATCTACCATAAAGTTTACGCCGAATAGACTTAAACATTTGTTATTCGGTCTTATCCTTAGATCAGATTGCAAATACCATTTGCTTGTCTCACATGCACCATGAAAGACTAGGCATTTTTAAATTAACGTTACAAAGGTACAGAAGCTGAATCTAAGGATACTGTACGATAGTTGCAATTCAGGCTGCTGACCTCGTCTGTTTACACTAAGGAAGCTACGTGTGTGCTACTGTTTACGTATAGGAGAATGTATTTCACATTCATTTACCGTGCAAAACGTTTCCATTCGCGTTACTTCAATGGGACGGACGATACAGAAAAAGCCTATCGCATTTGTACGGGTGGAGGTAAATTGGGCATTGAATAGCAGTCAGGTACACCACGCTTTGCTCCCCTCCCAACTTACAGACAGTGTGTGGTGCGAAGTCTGAGTTTAAGCAAGGGAAACGAAAAAGTTAATTGTAATATTCAACTGTTAACTGAGCAAGAGAAGAGCCCTTTTTCTTGTAAATAAAACTGACTAACTTTCTAATTTATGACAGTATTTTTCTGAATTATTAAAGTAATCGTTGAATTAGTTTGAATTTGTTAATATTAGACAATTAATATCTTAGAAGGAAGATTTGCGATATGACGTAACGTCCTAGGTGGGCGGAGTCCGTTTGCCCGACTGTTTGATTAACACTCACTGGCATTTAAATTAAAGTAAAGGTATTACTAAAACAGTCTGGAGATTAACAATCGGAAATAGCCTTTCATGTAATAATGTCTTCTCAATTTCGCAGCACTTCCTTAGACTGTCTCTTGCACCATTCATATTGCACCCTGCACCAATCAGACTCACCGTTAGTAAGATGAGAATACTATTTTGTGTCCACGTTGCCGCTGCGTTGCCACAATTAGCATTCATCAAACGCAGCTTATCGTTTTCAATGGACCCGATCCAGTCATGCGCAGAAACGTAACTACACTGTTGCGAGATAAACAATTAATTGCTATGGTAACAGTTGCTTTGATGGCGACTGTCGTCCGTCTAAGGGTGACAGTAACAACATGTTTCACATTATCCAAGTTGAGCAGTTTGTGGAGGGGAGCTGATTGAACATAGCAGGGATACACTAAACATAATCACACAGCCACTCCCCCCTCTCACTCACACTCTCTCTCTCACGCGCGCGCGCACACACGCACACACGCACACATATAGGAACACTGCTATTATTACTACTTTTGGAAATGCTTCTGGTATTTACTAAATTAAGAGGAATCTCTCGTTTAACGACTCAAACGAGGGATTTTATAGAGTTGGGTGTGTGTTTTTTTTAATAATCGAAAGAGGCAAAAAAGATTTATGCGTGCACAGGAAGCCGATGCGGTGCTTCTTGCCAATGTGGTGCTCCCAGATATCGGTCTTCCCACTAAATACCTTCCTCTTTAATCACAGACACTTACTGTGCTAATCCCCGCCAGTGCCGGATTTACCAATAGGCCGACTAAGCCGCGGCCTAGGGTCGCGGGCTGAGAGGGGGCCGCAAGCTACAGATATTTTTTTAACAAAAGTATTTTTATAAAAGTAGGAGGTACTCTGATTTATTTAAGTATGATTTTTTGAAATTAAATGATCAATTTTTGTTAATAATACAAATGGAAAACAGTTATTATTTAAATATTGCGCACTTATTTTTAAGACTTGGCATCCTTGAAAACTAATCTGCGCATACGAATTTCGAACGTCCCCTATATTGCCCCTGAATTTACACGACCATGGTACCGCCCTTGTTTGTTATCATTGTTTATCTGCCTTGTGACTTAACGGTTTGCAATTTGAGGGTATGTTTTTATTTTGTTTTGAATGTAAAGAAGGTTTTTAGCTTTGTGTGGTGGGCAGCGTGTTGTTTCGTTGATATTTATTAGTGTGAAAACTTTATGAAAATAGAATTGAATCCGTACACTAAACGTATTCATCATGAACAAGCTTCTGATGAATAAGCTTAGTTAAGTTACTCTATTTAAAAAATTAATTAATTTGCTCAATTCTTTTGCATGGTTCTTAATATTTTAAAAAAGTTTGCTAAATGAAAGCACGCTTTTTTATATAGCCTACTGGTTTTAAATTTGGTGTTATTGATCTGACATCAAATTACTTCTGCAGTAGGCCTACATATGTATATTACTTTAAAGTCACAGCCGACGGCGGGGGGGGGGGGGCGCTCAGAAAACCTGGCCTACGGCCTCTAAACCCTTAAATCCGGCACTGATCCCTGCCCGACTACCGCTATGAATTTATTTGCGGGGGGTAGGTCTCAGATGAAACTTCTACTCTGAATCAATGGGATTTGTAGGCGTCTCACTGTTACACCACTGACTCTGATAGGGACTCCTTCCTAGTCTTTTGGCACGACGGATCTTCTTAACCACAATTGCAGCGAAATCACGTTGCATTCCATGCATACATTCCACAATATCTTCAGGACACAATGGTTGCTGTGTGAGTAGTGACTGAACGCTTCCTCGTATCTCATTAAAGTGGAAGCAATTGAAGCACACGTGTTCCACTTCCTCAGTCACATCTTGACAGAACTAATTATGTGAGTTGTTCCAGTCTGTTTCCCACTATACAAGACTATGTTTCCTCTCCTGAAGAGACACGGCACTCCTAGGTGTTTGCGTTACTGAGTGCTGCTCGTATAACCTTTACTGCTCTGGTGCCAAGATGTCAGTGGACAGCGTTCCTACTATAACGTAAACTGCGTCCCCCAACACAATGCAAAATGCGGCAGTCACTCTGAGAGCAATACGTTAATGTAATGAAGCCATCATCTTTCTGTGCGCCCCAGCCTTTAATGAATCTGACCAGATCGCCACACTATACAGCAAAGCATACGATACTACTGAGCCAAGAAGCAGCAATCTCATGCTTTCTCTTGACCCTCCAACATTGAAATGGTACTGTAGTAGTAGCTGAAGCCTTATTATTAGCATGCTCAATATGATTTCTATGATCAATCTTGAGTCAAACGTCACTCGGACGAAGCCCTGAGAATTGATAGAGTAATTACCAGCTTCGATTGTTATTGTCTCCATCCTCTTCCTACTAGTTATTAGAACTGCCTCTGTTTGGTTTTTGTTTTATATTATGTCAACTACTCTCATCCGATATATATATATATATATATATATATATATATATATATATATATATATATGCGTATAGTATAAAAAAAAGATTGGAGATTTATTCTAAACATTTTGTGAAAATATATGCGTCATCCGCGAATGTTATCACCCTGAAATCCTCTGCAAACATACTTCAGTAGTCCGTTGTACGTTCTACAACAAGGGACGAGTACCAAACCCTTCAATGCCCGTATGTTCCTTAAAGCCATTCTCTGCACGTGGCGTCTCATATAAGTGTCATATGACTGAGGCAATCCGCAAATGTCTTCTTGCAATACCTTGACACACTCAAGCCATTCAGTGGCATCAGATGCAGTCTATCTGGCTAAATTGAATACACTCCGAATTTCCAGTGACACGACGACACAATACCCCTTTCTAGCGCTTAACTAATGTTGCTTCTCTAGTAAAGTTCACAACCGTATTCACTTGATCAAGTGTTGAACGACCCTTTCTGAAGACCCGAGAAGACCCTTTCCATGGCTTCCTCCAATCTGTTGTATACAATGCGGTTTAAGATCTTACCACTGGTTCTCAACATGCACAGTTGACGACAAGGGTGTGTTCATCAGGAGACTTTTTACCCTTTGGTATAAGAACAAATCACTTTTTTTTTACGATTCCGGAAAGACTCCATTACTTAGAAACGTATTATACCTGTCAATAAACACATGAGATATGGCATTAATGGTTGTTTTGAGAGCAACGTTAGGGATTCCATATGGTCCAGGTGCCTTGTAAGTTCTCAATCTGCGATTAGATTTCGTCAGTTCTTTGATGGAATTCGGCTAGATCAAGACCTCCTCTGATTGTTCCAAGGGATAGTTACATTCCTTGACTAGAGAACAACACCAAGACGATATTTCGAAGGAGAATAGGACAGGTCGGTGATAGCATCGGACGGCTTTTGAGCTTTGCCATCACTGTTTTGTAAGGCCTTCCTCATGGATTGCCATCTACCTCACTGCACATCTCTCTCCAGCATTTCTGTTTACTTGCCTTAGTACCTTTCCTTAACAGAGAGCGTAAATTCTGGAATCTCTCTGCTAAGCAGCAAACTTGCTTTTCCTCCTGCTCTCTGATATACCTTCGTAGTATGTGGCACTCATTCCACCAGTGTACTGGCACACATTTATTCTGCTTCTTTGGCGTTGATGCATCGCAGGCTTGTCTGATGTGTTCTATCTTCCCTTGAGCTGTCACACCACTGACGGCACTTTCCAAGATAGTAAGACGGTAGGCCTACATTCCAGAAATGTATGCTCATCGAAAGAGCCTAAATCCATCCCGTTGCACTTGTCCTTGCATTATACGGTTTTACCTGTTTTGGATAGAGTAACAATGTTAAAGAAGATTGCCTGATATTAGTGTAACGTTCACTGATCCTCCAACTAACTCCTCCCCCAGACAACACTGGAAAAGGTAAGGTCAATAACTAAGCCAGTTCCTGCTTTACGGAAGTTACTTCGCTTACCTAGAGAAGTACTAGGTGGTCTGGAGAACGATTAGATCCAGGGAGATCTAGAGAACGATTCCAGAAGGGCTCGCCCTCTAACGTTAGTTTGCACGCTACCCCATTGAACAACCCAAGCGTGTTTTGTATGAATTTTATCCCGTTAATAGATGTTTTATCGACTGGATCAAAATTAGATAAACGATTTTTAAATAAATATTAAATAAAAGTTAACTTATAGCAGTATTTTTTGTTATGAGTAGGGAAAGGATTTTTAAGTAAATAAATATTTTTATATGTAACTATATATTTTTCATATTTTCCGTTAATAATTAAATATTTTTTATAAATAGGTTATTAACACACACATATTTCAATGTCAAGTTTTTCGGGAATAACCTCCATGTGCCGTACGCAGTGTTCCACAATAATGGTGTAACTTCTACGTGATTCACTTTTGCAAGGGAATAGGTCATTACTCAGTTAACTGCTTGTCGTTGTTATATAAAATACGTATTTCATAGTATTTTACATTTCTGCCCACTTAACTATGGTGTCAGAATAAACACTGGATATGTATACTCGCTGTGGCAAATTGACATAGTTTCATGTTTAAGTGGCACCAAGTATAGACATACAAGAATTTGTTTCCTTACTACCACAGAAAATATTAAGTAACAGCTAGCAACTGAATAATACTTCTGGAAATTTTTGTAAACAGTGAAGTAGTCACAATGAAGGGTGGGAGATGACTGTTCATTTTTCAAGCGCTAAACTAGCTAAATACCTAATTTGTTGTCGTTGTACATCAGTTCTCGTGTTACATGATAGGTTCTTGTTGTGTTGCGTACAGTGCTCGCCAGAATGCCGAAGGTAAAATGTAGTGAACGTGCCCGGATACAGAAATATTTTTAAAAAATTGAAGATATATTCAGTTCAGATCGTATCAACGACCGTCAAGTTATGCAACATCTATCCAGCAACAAACATATCACTGTGGCTGCACGTTCTAGTTCTAAACATGTACTTCAGGTGAAGCAGGACCATCCGCCTCCCCGTATTCGAGACCTACAAAGTGTCTTCAAGTTTATTCTGATTTGTCCAGAGCTTTCATTTCAGCAGAAAGAAAACACAAAGTACACAAAGTAAACAATCCAGCGCTTAGAAATTTTCTCGTGAAGTACACGAACTTAGATCCTCTGGATGAGTCTACTTTAAGAAACACTAACTTCCAGACATTAGAAAATATCAGAACTGTGTGTGAAAATGAGAAAATATGGGTAAGGGTTGGTGAAACTACGGATTCGACAGGATGAACAGTGGGAAATGTAGTCATTGGTGTGCTGAAAAATAGTGAAATAGTTTCATTCTGATTGTTTATAAAAAAATGTCATAGCAAATTACATTACAGTCGCTAGGTTGTTCAACGAAAGTATGCATTTGTTGTGGCCAAAGGGTATTGAGTACGATACTGTATTGCTTTTTATTAGCGGCGCAACGTCGTATATGAAGAAAGCAGCGGAAGCCCTTTGTGTCTGCTATCAGATATTGATACACGTTACCTGTGTTGTACATGGTCTAGACAGAGTGTGTGAAACTACCCGACCCTTGTATCCCTAATGTGGAGAGATTAGTATCAAGTGGAAAGAAAGTGTTTGTTAAATCCCCTACAAAATTGATCTTTTCAAAAACAAGAATCCTAACCTTCCGTGTCACTCACCGAGCGACTTGGCTTTCTGTAGTGTTAGGTTGATTCACTGTTATTATGCAGATATTTTTGATAGTGTTAAGTCGGTTGTTAAGGAATTGGACATAGATGATCCTTCATTAATAACGACCCTTCAAAATCTGTTAAAAGACAAGTGTAAGAAATGAGTTGGCATATATTTCTGCTAATTTGAATTTCTTGTGCGATTCGATAAAAAAAACTTGAAAAACAGAAACTGTTAATGAAATATGTTTTGTTAAAAGCAAAATCAGTTCTCTTACAAAGATGGGAACCTTAAAATATAAATTCAAAGTTGTGTTTGGAAAAAACACTGTTTTTGAAATTGTAACTAAAGTTGCCCGAGTCCTAGAAGGTCAGCAAGTAGACATTGAAATTGATGTTCCTCTTTTTAACTATACCAGACCGACTTTATGTGACGTAGAACGGTCCTTTTCCCAATATCGAGTTTTGTTCCGTGATAATCAGCATACTTGTAATGGACAAATATTAGAGATGGGAGATGGCGTTATTGTGCATTGCAACTCCAATTACATTTTGAAGAAGGAACTGACCAGTTGACCAGCACGTTTGTTGAGTACTTACAAACATTTTTCCCGTTACTATCTGTTTGATTATGTTAAACTAAAAGTAAATATTTTTAACATTTTAACAAATATTTTTTCGTTTTCTAGCACATAAAAAAATCAATATTTTCAGTATTTTTAGCACCCAATCCTTTCCCAAGCTATGAGTTTGATTTCAGCACAGAGACACACATAGTATACGCATCTGTGTGTGTTGTACAAAGTAATGACTTTCTTGTCCAAGTATTTTATTAATAGATATAAAATACTTATTTCATAATTAGACTATTATACAAGACATAAGAAAACTACATAAAACTCACGAATTTTATTTAATATTGCATAAAATTAACATGCATTATCAAGTATAGTAACATGTATGAAAGTATACACTTCCGTGCGTAAACCAGGTAAGAATATTGTAAATAAACTGTAACAATGTAAGTTACATTAGCCAATGGGGTGTTAGGAACACTAGCGCAGAGAGACATTTGCCCGGAATGACCTTCAGAAATGAATAGTCGTATGCGTGTAACACCAACGAGACGCTAAAACACTTCGATGTAATCGCAAAAGTACACGCAAAAAGAACTTTTTAAATTTTAGTAGTTTTAAATTTTATTGAGATCAAGTCTAAAAGAATAGGATAGTGGGAAAAGGTTTATTTGTGCTAAATCAGTGCTATAGCGCTAGATTTTTATTTTTATTATTTTTATTTTACTTTATTATTATTTTTGAAGAGACATTTAGCCGACATTATATCGTTTCCAGACAACACCATGGGCAGAGATATGTCGTTCCTGAAATTTTTTCCAATTTTGTACAGGTCTAATGCCAAAAGTCGTCTATACAATATTTACAATTTGTTAGCTGTGCAATAGTGTTTGCAGTATTCCAGTAGTGGAGGTGGGTCCAAGTAGCCGACATAAATTTCTACCTTAAACAATCCAGCGCTCTATACAAAATAAACAAATCAAACAAATCAGCGCTCATCTTTATCAAACATCACACAACGGTCATAACCTCTAAACCCCCTCCCCCCAAATTCAGTAGCCGTTGGGAAAAATTAAGTAAATTTTATAATGAATATAAACTGTATGTACTGTATTTATAAATAACGTTAAATAATGTTAGATTTCTGGTTATTATAAATATTACCACGATAATATCACAATTAAGTTAATAAGAGTAATTAACGAATAAAGTAACTGAGGAGAATACGATAATAATTTTATAAATGAATATACCATTTAATGATCCACGCACTTCGTAATTGCGTAAAACAGTCTGTCAACGCAATGCGTATAAAGAATTGTTTGCTGGCGGATTTTCTCATAGAAAGTCACTATCGCTTAGCGCATGCGCCCTGCTGTTCTTTCCGAGTGCTAGATATTTACATCTCAAACGAGATGGACCATTTTCGCTTTCATTTATTCGCTTAAGTATAAAGTTATAAACCAAAACGATTAATTTAAATTAGAAACACTGATGTTACGAAAGACGATATTAAATATTACTATCGTTATTTCTGTAGACATACCGTAATTTTGAGGTTGTCTAGATCCCCTCAAATATCCGCCACTGCATTATTTAGGGTCCTAAATAATTGTATGCATTGATTATAAAATTTCATTAATTTTATGCAATTTCTAGATGTAAGCTAAATTTGCAAGGGACGATTTCCACGCTCGTTATCTTCCTTTTTAATGGAATTAGAAATTAATTGATCTTCGGAGCAAAATTTGTCCTCTTCTTTTCTTCAAGATTGAAGAACATGCTGTAAAACATGTGACGGTAGAACTAGGTGCCTTTGTGGGGGGCATCGACCAGTTAATAAATATTTGCATATGGTTTCGAAGTGAGCCTATTCGTTGACTCCAGCCTATGGAGATGTTCAAGTTCGGTGTCGCCTGCCAAGGCAGAAAAAGTCAGATTTTATGGTTTCTTACCGTGCTTCCCTGAATACACGACCAACTTTCTTTGATCACCTCCGGCGGAATATGAGCAATCACTGAATACTTATGGATATGGAGCTGTATTTTTTACGTTTCTCGTTTTCATCTCGTCTACGATCGAACGGCTCGTATAGAACACACCAGTACACGAGCTGCATATATGTTGTGTGTAAGTTATATAAACATATGTACATCAAGCTTGAATGTGTATGTGTTTGTGTGTGTGTGTGTGTGTGTGTGTGTGTGCGTTTTTATTAATTGTTTGTTCAAATAAAGCTAGGCTTATCTAGATAGGTTACCTACTTAAGAGATTTGAAAACCTTGTAGCTGCTGTATTGCTTGAAATCGTACTAATTGTGAATTTCCTGGAAGGATCGTTTCTAAGCGCAAATGTTACTAATTACCAAAGATCTAAATACCTATGGATCACTGGCTCAGTGTTCGGAAAACGGTCCGCCACTGCCCCCACCACTACTCGGGCAACCCGCGCCTCGTTACACGGGCGCTTACGGGAATAATGTGAATTAGCCGGTAGATTTTTTCGGCATCTTAACACATTTATCATTATCACATATTGGTACATTGATACGTTTTTATGAATGGTTTTCGATATATAACTGGTATTTAAAATATTATTTATTAATATTAAAATATTATTTATTTAAAATAATAGAACACGTGCTGGTTGGAAAAAAATTAATCGTTTCATAGTAGTGTAAATAATTAACTTAATAAATTACTAAGTACACCAGTGATTTAAGCAGTGTTAATTATTTAATAGTACGTTAATGGGTAAATCAAACAACTACATTTACAATGGTATAGGTTTTATTATTAAAATAACCTTATACATTACTAAACAAAATTAGCTTATTTAACTTTTGGCGCATCCCAAGTTTTGAAAAAGTTTCATTGGAAGTTTTGTTTCTTGCGTGGTGACAACACATCACTTTGTAAAATAAATGGCCTATTAGCTTAATTAATTTGATTTCATGACTATCCTCAGAATAATCATTATTTGACAAATGCCCTTTAAAAATATTTCCTCCAAAAATCCTACAAGCTAACAAAATCATTCTTTTTACATCTAGATCATTATTTTTACTTTCACAAAGAAGTAAGTGATTGTGCATAAACTTAACTAATTTAAAAACATCAGAAGAGGCTCTAAGTAATTTTCCTTTAGAAACAAAATCTGTAAAATGTGTGTAAGAACTTAAATTAGAATTATCATCTATCAGTAGCCTACAGCATTCCTCACAATTTAGTTTGGCATCTATTTTTCGCACAATAAAGCCACACAGATAGTATAGTACATTATCTTTGTAGTAGGAACTTTGACAGTTATTAATTAAAGATTTTAGATTTTCAATGTCATTAAGATGATTTTTATCATCATTTTCATTTTCTGCCAAAGCAGCTGATTCAACAAAGCTCATGACAGAGTGTTGGTGATTGTTGTCAAAGCTGATACAATTTGTGCCCTGAGGTGCTTCGACGTTATTTCGAAACATAAGTTTTCTCAAGGCCCATTGGAATTGCTTTACATTTGGATTGTTATTGTAACCACCTCGAGATCTTATACAAGCAAATAGCAATTCCAAGTGGTCCTGAGAAAACTTATATGCAAGAATGTACTTAAAATCAAGTTGCTGTAACAATCTTTCTGCCAAAATTTTGATTGAATTTATGTCTGGCATAAAACCAAGGGCAAAAGTTTTTCTTGAATGTTTAAGAACTGGAATTTCTTCAATTTTTAATTGGGACAAATAATCATAGCAATGTTCAAGCTGCTCAATGCTTTTTAACAAATTATTTTTGTTGATTGGCCCTTTAAAATGTTTCCCATACGGGTCTCTGCTATTTAAAAAAATCAAATAACCTGTCTATTACCCTGATAAATTTTATGGTTGGCCCACATCCAACAAAATCTGGATGATTTTTGTTTTGTAAAAATTCTAAAGCATCAGCCACACCTGAGCTCAATGTTTGAGCGGCAATTTTAACATTCATTTTTCTATTGTTATAAATAATGTGTTTGTCTGACAATTTATTGGCTAAATTTAAACCTTGTTCTTTTTGCAAAGTGTTCAGGCGCTGAATATATTTAAAATCTACAATGCCATGTATGGATGTTATGGTTTTCTTGTCTGCTAAAGTGTTACGTGCCAATTTCAGCATGTGACAAGCATCAAGCAAGACACATATTTTCTGGCTGACGTTACCCAATTTTAAAGTAAAAAATGGTTTTTCTGGAAATTGACACCCTAACTTTTTCATTGCATTTACATTAACATTTGTCCCATCAAATGTAACATTGTGAACAATGACCCCTACATCATACAATTTTAATATACACATCTTAACTAATTTAGATAGCACTTCAGAACTTGAACTATTGATAAAAAAATAGCCTACTGCTGATTTGAAATTCCCTTTAAGTGATACCACTTGAAACACAAGGGCTTCACTTGCTAGAGTTTCAGGGCCTTCTGTTTTCATATTATTTCCAAAATCTACATAACCATAGTTTTTGCCCTGATGATGGTCATAAATTATTTGTTTTCTGATGCTCATAGCATCAAAAACTAAGTTTACTTGTTTTAAATCAGGTATATTTGGAACATTTTTCTTTAAAAAAAGGAAAACTTCTTCTAAAAATCCAGGACTGCATTTAAAACTAGACACCCATTTTCTCAATGTTGACTGGTTTGGCAATGAAAAGTTATTATTTCTTAAATACTTATAGGCTTTTGGGGAGTAAAAATAAAGTGTTAGAGCAAACTCCTTCATTTTTTCAGAGTAATGAGAATTGAACTTACTTTTGCTATTATTTTTAATTTGATTGACAACTAAATGTAAGGGGAATCCTGAAAAATTCTCTTGTAATATTTCTAATAATCTTTCGGGAGCATTTAACTTTTCCTTAAACAGTCTTGTCATGTCCTTCATTGAGGCTATTTTTTAATCTCTTCTTTTGAGGCGCTGTTGTAGAATTTTTATTTTTCGCCGTAGAAGAGCTTTAGTAGGTGATGCAGGTAACTAAAAATAAATAGCTTAAATTAGTATGCAGTATCAGATAAAACGTTACGGTATAAATTATATCTCAATAATTAAGTTGTCGACCTTAATAAATTATGTTGTAACTTGTGAAAAAAGAAAAATACATTTTACTTTATGAAATAATGTTGAAATGATCTGGTGATACAACAACGTAGTCTGCGATTACTTATTTTTTGCGTACCGTATCACTTATTATATGACATATAATTACCTTAATAGCCACTTTAGTGATACACAGTTTCGTCACTGATGACGTGTTTCGGGACTAAGTCCCATCCTCAGATACATTTAATTAATAAACTAAAATATTAATCATGGTCGTGATTTTAATATTTTAGTTTATTAATTAAATGTATCTGAGGATGGGACTTAGTCCCGAAACGCGTCATCAGTGACGAAACTGTGTATCACTAAAGTGGATATTAAGGTAATTATATATCGTAGTCTGCGATCCATACCTGTTTTGGTTCCAGAACTGACATATCCTCACTTGCTGGAAGAATCTGGTTGGTATCTTTTAGATCTGCCAAATCATCGGTAGGAACGTGGATTTCCGTTGCAGTACGACACGTTGCGTCGTTCTCAAGTCGCCCATTTCCGTCTTCTTCTGTTTCCTAAAAGTTCCCAATTTCAGTCAAGCTTGGTGGTGAATTTAACAATCAACAAGACATGAAAAATCATAATACAATGGTTTCATCCTGTTCAACTAAACATTTACAAATCCAAAATCAGTGACCAAGCTAAACATTTACATTTAAATATTCTTTATAATGGCGGTTTTTAGAACAATCAGTAGCACAGTGGGATAGTTATTATTTAACCTAATATCATTTTGAAAAATGTTTCAGCAATTTTTAACTTTTGTTGTAGTTTTACTTGGTATTAATATAATAATATAACCCCATATTAATTGCTTTCTTACCTTATTTCTTACAATTATCTTCCTTCGTTTCGTTTGTTGTTTTTGGAGATGAGGAGGGAAATCAAAAATTGAGGGAATAGCACCATTTTTCAGCATTCTTCTTAATCCGTCCACTTCGAAATCCTTTTCCTCAAAATGCTGGCTGCAAAGTTTCGATGATGTAGAAGGAGAAAACCCTTTTCTTTTTGTGGCTATTACCCATTTCTTTTGTAGGTCTGGGTCTTTTGGGAAACTGAAAAAAGTAGCATACAGATTTTGTAATGTTAAAATTGTAACAAGTAGGCCTTTATAGCCAAATAAATCTAAAATGTAAATTTACCTTGAATGAATGAATATTGTACCTAATAATAAACTTGCCATGAAAAGAACTGTATTTGATTGTTAGTCTATTCAGTGTTATAAACTAGAGCTATAAGTAAATGTAGGTCTATAACATTTGTTAAAATTATATTGAATCTATTTTGCCTCTTTGTGCGTTAGTTTCAAATAAAATTTGCTTGCATATTTGGTAACGATATTCTTTAGATATAAGCCTATTACATAATATTTTGAAAACTAGAGGTTTTTAATAGCCTTACAGCTATGTTATCATCACAAATATAAGAATTAAAAGGAAGCAACAATGTGGTACTCACCTGTGAAATGTCACACCAGAACCCTTCTTTGCACGATTTGTGCAGTTATATGCCGCACACGAGTCAGGCATAATATCAGAATGACAGGAAAAACACAAATACGAAACGTCGCGATTATAAGCCACTCCACAATGAGCAAAAACATCAGCTGTCAATATAAATCATATGGCAGTGCGCGGGAAGTTGCCCGAGTAGTGGTGGGGGTAGCGCTGGCAGACGGACCGCTCCTTGCCGCTAGTCACCATATGAGACGGCAATCCATAGGTTTACAGATCTTTGCTAATTACAGTCTCCGGGCAAATGTCATTTCGTGCAACTGTTGCGACTTTGTATTAAGGTCTGCACAATGTACTGACACCCGCGTTTTTGAATGTGTGTAAGTAAATAATACAGCTCTCTCTCTCTCTCTCTCTCTCTCTCTCTCTCTCTCTCTCTCTCTCTCTCTCTCTCTCTCTCTCTCTCTCTCTCTCTCTCTCTCGTACACGTACGATGTTATTTTGTTTTAATTAAAATTGAACACTGTATGCTAGGACTGGCGATGGAGGGATAACACGTTGCGAAACTAGGACTACTTTCAAAGAATGCAACAGTCGTATCCGAGTGACGATAATGAAGAACAAAATTGTTTGGATTAAACTGTGACTGTACATTTTAATTTTTGCAATAAAAGCGTTGTCTGCAGACGCGATACATTTATTTTACACAAAGCCAATTAAAACTATTTTTTTTAGTTTGGTAGCTTTTTTCCCAAACACATAGTTACAAACACTAACCGTAGGCTTAGCAGCTCACGCTTGACAATATCACAAGAAGAACTTTTAATTGAATGTAATGCACGAGTGCCAACAAGTTGATAAATTTAAATGTCTTCAGGCACATACTTATAAGAATTGGTAAAGCAGTAGAAGTAAAACGACAAATGCATTGAAGTCGAAAATCATGTCTTGGGGATAGGCATACACCCAACGACGAAAAGAAATGAGTGGGTGAAACAATTGTGGAACAGGTATGGGCCTATAATGTTATAGCCTATACCGTTATGGGGTGGAGGTGTGGGCACTGAATGTTAATACGCATAGAAGACTGTTAGCAGTTGAGAGAAGGGCAGCCGGAAAACGAGTGGATGTTAGGGAAAATGGCGTAGACAGTATCGAAAAGAGAAGATTTCTGTTTGACTGTAGCAGACAAATGGGTCAAAATACCATCATAGCAGTGGAACCCGTTTGAAAGGGGAAGAGAGTTAGATCACGATGATCGTAAAATCAGAAGATCAGAAGACCATCACGGGATCAACTAAAATTTGAAAGAAGCTTATGCTTTGGATGGGGAGTTTTGGCTAAGGGAAACAAAAATACTGCGAGAAGATACTTGCCAGCTGTTTGACGTATGTAAGAAAATATTATCTGCTAAAATGTCAGTGTATTAAAAATACTAATAAAAAATAATTCTATTGATTAAAATATTGGTATGGAGATCCATACATGACTTCCATGTTCTAAGGTTTATATTTAAAATCATTTACTTGCATTTCGGTTCGATAATTTCTAAAAAAATATCGCCCACTTTCAAACTATTTTAACAATTTATAGATATTTTTGTTATTATGGGGTAGTCGTTTAATATAATGTTATTTTGGAGTCACTTTATCTATAAAAATTAGGTACTTTATTCTCATAAAGAAACTGAACTACGCAGATAATCGTCCCTCCTCCTCAACCGATCCCCACCATTAATGATATTTGGACTTTTATAGAGTAATAGTTTTATTATATGTAATTTCTAAGGTATATTATCCTTCAAAATTGAATATTCGTACTTTACTTGATTTCAGCACAGCAATTTTCAAAAAATCACCCCCTCCTCCTTCAACTACCCACTCCATTTATAATTATCTCATTTACCATTTTACAGTGGATTAATATGACTTTATTTTCGGTGCACTTATATGTTAAAATTAAGTACTTTACTCTTGTTAAAACACAAAACAATGCTAGTAAACTGCAATGTACTACCTCCTAACAAAACAACCTGGTTGCCAGGCAACAAAATTATTTTATTTTTAACAATTACCATTGTTTGAAAAAGTTTAAATGAATTTTTAAGTTAAAAAATCGGTATGGAGAACCATACATGACTTCCATGTTCTAAAATTTATATTTAAAATCATTTAAATATTAACTAAGTGGATGCTTGAGTTCTGAAGAAATGACGTATCAGCTAAAATGGTACCCCCATGTCAGGTGGGTGAAGACTATCCTCAACCTTCGTGAGGAAGGACTGTACTTTTGAATAAAATGTTTGTAGGTCGAACGAAGAGCTGGCCAAAGGGAGCTGCAATCTGATTCCTCTAATGAACTTAGGCTCTCGTTGCGAGTTATCGGCCGAGGGTGAATGATGTCTATAATGTTATCAAAGTCTTTCCTGTTAATAAAAAATAGTCATTTTTCTTTTTTAAAATCGAGTCTTTCTTTCTTTCCATTCGTCTTCTGAATTCCAGAACGACGATTCTGTTTACCCGTATAATTATAAATTTATCAGCAAAACATTTCTTCCTTAATACGTTTGTGTCATCTTTTATTTAACACCCACCATTCTGATCCATGTCATAACGGTATATTCCACAAAGGCTAGTAAATAACTAGTCATCAGGGAGGTCAAAATATTTTCTAGGAGGGGCAAACAATTTTCCAGAGGAGAAAAATATTTATATATTTTTCATACATACACACATGCACATACTAGTTTGTAATTCTTATATTAAACAGAAATTAGTACACAGATTGTATTAATTTATTAAAACATTTATTGATTCAAAATATGCATAAAATTAATGGCTTGTAAAAGTTAATGTTTGATCTCCATTAAGTAGTGCTCAAGTTTCCAAAGTTTAATATTATTATGTCCGTAATCAAAGCATCAGAGCAGGTTTTAGTGTGTATGAGGGAAAAAAATTCAACATTCCCTATGGAGCGTTGCTCACAGTAAAGCTGCGAATCTACAGTGTACGTTTCACAGAACAAAAACGCGGAAAAGAAGGATCGCTCCGAAGTCTCTCATGGACGCTGAACATCTTGCAGAGGGTTCACTCCCTAAAGACGAAAAGTCTATCTATGAACCGTTCCTCTGTAAACACGTGCAGTTACACTGGTGAGCGATCCACAGGAAGCAAATCGCTGTTCACACTGGACACCTTTTCGGCTTGCACACGTTGTGTTGATGTGAGTTTCGGCACTTTCCATTTAAAAAGCGTGCAAACGTAAGAAAATAAAAATGAGTGAGGGCAGAAATAACGCGAATTGTGTGTGTGTGTCCTGCCTGCCTTTTTATTGCAGTAATGACAATAATAAAACTTTGGGAACGTAAACATTACATAATTGAGATATGCTTGCCTGCCAGGAATGTTTTCACTCATACATGATTTAAATTAAAATGAAAAACATAGAATTCTGTTAAAGTTAAATGAAGTGTTTCCATAGAAATTACTTCTTTGTTGTCAATAACGTAGTACACATACAAAACTTATAAAAATTTACTTACTCCATCATCAGCAACCATTTTAATTTATAAAAAAATTACCTCCTCCCCCTTCAACTACCCGTTTCATTTATAGATATTTCATCTACCTTTCTACAGTGGATTATTATGACCTTCTTTTCAGGATACTTTATTTATCAAAATTAAGCACTTTACTCTTGTTAAAACGTAAAACATTGCAGGTAAACTACCCCTTTCCCTTAACCGATCTTCACCAAAATCAATAGGCCTTGAGTCCTCTACAATTGAATGCTGTATGCAAAACATTATTTGATTCTGTTTGAATTTGCGGATGTTATCGTTTGCCATAGAAAAAAATCTACAGATAGACAGACAGAGACACACACACAAACACAGACACTTTTCGAAAAATGACTTTTCTTCATGTTTTGAGGGTAGTACAATCAGAATCAGCCCTTATCTGGAACACGATTTTTTCGCGATCACCATACTTCCATTCCTTACGGAACATGGAAGTAAAAAATATTGGTTCCATAAGTTATATAAAGGTTTCACAACAGAAAAAATTAATTTTAGAAAAAAATCGATACAGCAAAGTAATTTTTTATTTAATGTTTGCGCAATACTGTTAAAACGTCATATGACTCTATGTTTAGTAACGAGAATAATTGGTAGGACGCTGTGCGCCAGCACGAATTTAAGAACTATAGCTTATATGAATGGACTGTAATTATATAATTACAGTTCTGTAATTGTACGGAATTAAAATTCTGACGGGAATTTTATAACACACAGTTATATACACATGAATAGTAGAATGAAACAAAGTTTCACGAGTTACGAAGCGAAACTTAGCAACATGAAGAACGTAGTGAAGTGAGCGAACCGACTGAAGAGTGCTTCAATGCTGCTGCATTGTCACTCTATTGAAAATATTAACGCTACGTGCCTGCAAGGAAACACTCGACGTAGCCGTAACAGATATAATTCGTCAGCCACAACGAGTAATTGATTCGTTTTCGGTAAAGAAACTCAATTTATTTTTCTCTTCTTTTTCAACGCGAATTCTCTTCTTCCCTTCTCACACTGTACAAAGAACATCACTACAGGTGAATGTTAAAACAGGTATGCGCCTTCTCAACCCTAAGTACTGTACAATAATATTAATGTTGAAGTAATAACAAAACTCATCAAACTTTATTGATAACTCACGATTTATGTAGGATGAGAACAAAAGAAAACCGTTTCTTTAACAAAGGAAAAAGTGCCTAAAATAAGGTGCTAGCAATTCCCATACGGTAGACATTTGTAGCGAACGAGGGAAAAAAATTATACATCAAATATGTCGTAGAAGTAATTATCTGTAAAATAATTAGTCAAAATACAGGAGACCATAAAACAGTAGTTAGTTATTCAGATACGTGCGATTATTAACGGTTCCAAAATAAGTACTAAGGTGTATATAACTTAAGATGGAGGAGGTACTTTATGCTTAAAAGTCATTGAAAGAATATGTAACTGTTTAACTAAAATAACTTACAGAGATTTTGTAAAATATATAAAAACACTTGGTAAGTTTCACAAATTTTTTAATTACCTCTGACAGCTGTTTCGACTAACTTAAGCCATTGTCAAAGAGCGAGTGAATGAAATTACTGAACACAGGATGTTGTGGAGTGTAGGTGGTGAACATCTGTTTAAGGCGTATCTGGAACATCTGTGTTGTGATGGCGAGGGGGGGAGAGTGTGTGCATGAGACAAGGGAAGGTCAGGTGTCTTTAAAAACTAAATACAATCATGAATGCAAAATTTAGTTTTTAAAGACACCTGACCTTCCGTTGTCTCATGCACACACTCCCCCCCCTCGCCATCACAACACAGATGTTCCAGATACACCTTAAACAGATGTTCACCACCTACACTCCACTAACATCCTGTGTTCAGTAATTTCATTCACTCGCTCTTTGACAATGGCTTAAGTTAGTCGAAACAGCTGTCAGAGGTAATTAAAAAATTTGTGAAACTTACCAAGTGTTTTTATATATTTTACAAAACCTTTGTATTAATATGTTCACCAAGTGCCCAACGAGTCATCAATTAATATCGTAAAATAACTTATACCAAAAGCTTAACACACACACATGTGGTCTATAAACGAACGCTTAAACAAACGTTCACAAGAACGTACAGAAGCAACTTGGGTTGTGTGTGAGTTTTACACTTCGTTGTTGGTTATAAAAACAATGGAAAAAGAGTATTTATCTATCACCACGCTGATAGAAATACATAAAACAGCTTTTTAAATGATAACCATTAGCAGTAACATTGAACAACGATATTTTTGAGGAAACTGCAATTGGAAATGACAGTAACGAATTCGTTACGCTCCACAACAGTGTAATAATTTTTCAGTAGGGGGGAGGGGCGTTGACGTTAAAAAAAAAGAACAACATTTCTTGAAGAGACAAAGATTAGAAATATAATTTCTCCATACCACTGATATGGGACTTAATTTATAATTATATAAACATTTATAAATTCATATTGAATAAGTAAACATATTAACAATTAAGAAATGGCTATACGATATGAACATGAAGAACTCATGTCTTGTTTGAAGCACATGAAAACGACTATTAATTAAAGAAACACAGTTAACTTTTTAAATTCAAAGCATATCTCTTGTTTACACTGAAACAAGTAAAACATCTTTGATTATTATAAAACCACAATGTTTAACGATGTTCGACAGAGTTACCTCAATACTGAGCGTTCAATATCAATATGTCGTGTGATGGGGGTAAGTACTTATACGATAATTAAAAAGCTGATCGTAATAAATTGGAAGCCAATCACATTAAATTATGAAAAAAAGTCTGTGTTTTGTAGCGCCATATTAGAAGGTAGATGCGCCTGAAAGGTTACAGGTAATGGAGATGGACCGAAGAGTTCTTAAACTTGATTAATCAACAACAGATTGAAAACAAAACTAATTTAATCAATTATAAATATATCACTACTGACTCGGAACATAAATTTTTTATTAGTAAAAATATAAAACTTTTACCTTGTAGTCTGAACTAGTTTTCGCTTATTACAAGCTTCATCAGATTAATTTAATCAAATACGGTGAAGCGCGGTATATATAACAGAATATGAAGAACTGACAAAGTAAACACGAGAAGAGAAAAAAGATTGAAGAAACAGTCGAAATGGCAAGGATAAAGAGCACGAATCAGTGAACGGAATCAAAACGATCAGTTACGTTTAGGCCTATTATCACTTTCATTGTGTGTAACATGTTTCTATTTCCTGCCGAAAGGTGGACTAGAGGATTAGAAGTACAAGTGTACAGCTAGGTAGGCCTATAGGTATTGGAGGAAATAAAAGGCTTTACGGAAGAAGTAAGGATGGAAGTAAGACGACGAACGCTCTACAAAAATACAAAAAGTCGAGTTTGACGTGATGTCGCGCCACAGGAAATCCGAAAACAGTTGCCGTTAGTTGTATCGAAACTTAGATGCGCCGTTTAGAATCGATTACACTGACAAATAAACAATACGGACAGTAAAGAGACCATTATTGTAAAGAGTTGAAGTCTTGATTGATCCCATGAATCGTCTACAGGCGCTAATAAATTCCATTACTACTACTAGCTACTCACATAACCTCTCACAATACTGGTTACAAAAAAGGTTAGCCGATCATGTAACTGGTTGCAGTTTTACTTAAACAGTCCTGCCTGAGTGAGCGATATAGTATATTATTCTTTACAGTACTTTATTTGTGTTGTGAGTTTATCTTTCTAAGTGTATTCACATCTCCAGTCACTTTTTATAAAACGCCTTTATTTTTAAATCACACTGTCTATCTCTGTATGTTTTTTGATTAACAAGGTCATAAATTTGCTAATTATAACACCGCTAATTACAAATTTCATTAGTAGAGCAATTTCATTTCATCTACTAACGTTCGTTAAAAAGTATCAGCAGTTGTTACAGAACGCTAGAGGACAAAGAAGCGAATATCAAAATTTCATTACAGACTTGTGTAATGTTCTTTTTACATTTGACAGACAGCACAGTTAGTAGCAGTAACAATACGAAGTAAGTGGACTAGGACGAGCCCACTGCTCGCAGGCTCAAGCCAGACCCAGACAAAGTACACATGCATGTTTTGTTCGCTAACATCAGTTGTTACTCTAACATCAACTACTGTCTGAAATGTATTCTTCTTTAGGAACAATTTCATTTAAATGTTTATACGCTTCAGATCAAACTAGTTACTACCAGTTTTAACAACATTAACATGTCAAAGTAAATTTTATTGACATAGAATTACTTTAAGGTATACTAAACTTTAACGAACGTCGACTACTTGGATTCAATGTAATTTATAGTTTTCTCTTTAGTGAGTTTTTATTTATATAGTGCAGTAAAAAGTATTTCACTATCTTGAGTATAGTTTACTTAAAAAATATAACTATAAAATACTAAATAAATATATCTGCCTGAATTTAGAGTGTATGTATTATTAAAATATACACAGCCAGTCGAATAGTGATAATTTACAAATATTAAATAATATCGAGAAAAACAAAAAAATATAGGAATAAATTATAGAAATTACAAAGTTTTTATTATTTTATTTAAACGTATACATTAACATAAATGTAAACACGACTTTAAACGTTCTAAGCGATTAAGCGTTATAACTATTAATTTGGCGATAAATTATAACGCATTTTTCGTTTAAATAAGTAAAACAGTACGGTACAGTAGTTATGCCATTTAAATAGAATTATTGTAACACTGCAACAACTGACAAGATATCATTTATGAATTTGCTAACTGCTATAATTTTTATTGTTCGACTAAGCTTTTCGTCATCACTGACATCATCAGGTCTTAAACAACGTCTATCAACTGTACGTTGTAGGCTTTTATACTTTAGGCCCCTCCTCTTATGTCATCGCCCCTCTTATTGGTTCTAGCTGCTGCCGCTCTTCACGGGAACTTTGTCTACATTTTTCCGTTAGGCATTTTTCTAACGTCTAACGGTACAAAGTTCCCGTGAAGAGCGGCAGCAGCTAGAACCAATAGGAGGGGCGATGACATAAGGGGAGGGGCCTAAAGTATAAAAGCCTACAACGTACAGTTGATAGACGTTGTTTAAGACCTGATGATGTCAGTGATGACGAAAAGCTTAGTCGAACAATAAAAATTATAGCAGTTAGCAAATTCATAAAAGAAATAGTAAGGATGGCTGCTAATTTAAACAATACGAAGAATGACAAGATATCAGTATTCTATATTTTTTGGAATACAAAATAGATCAAAATGATATGAAGATATTAAATAGGCCTATATTTACAGAGAGATCCGCGCCAAGGAGCAGAAATATTTTCGGCTGATAGAGTGTGCGTTGACATTATTCTATACGCCGCATCACTCGGAATGGTATGAGAAAGCTTTTGACGTTGTAAGTGGAAGCAGGTTAGGGTTGATGAGAGAAAAACTTTACATTCCCAAGCTTTGAATAGGAGCAAATCATATCTATTGTCTAAAAAAAAGAGACATAAATAGGTCGGATTTCGTTAAGAATTAGACAAGGGTGTCGGTTGTTTCCTGCTTTATTTAATACGGTAACTACGCTGTAAGGGTATGGCGACTTCAACAAAGGAGTCAACAAGCCAGTTTTTAATACACGCATTTTGAAACCGACATAAAAATAAAGATGGTTGGATGTAGCAAAAGAAAAGTGGTAGTACCAGTAGTGAATTAGGGAATACTAAGTTTGGAACGCAAAACTTGCTTTACATTACAGACCCTAATGTTTTGTTTTGTCTGGCCACTTTGGTCAATCTTTTCTTTTATTCTGATACATAGTATATGTGGAAGCTTTGGAAATGACTGATTCTTACCATTACTTCTTTGCGCTGCCTAGATATTGAGAGGACATGATGCTACATTGTAGAATGCTGGACTGTCATTGTACAGTAGAGTCATTCTGACGTTAGAATCATACGGAATACCCTACCAAATGAAAATTCTGTACCGCAGTTTAACAAACATCGTTATGAAACGCATGATCAACGTATTTTATGTTTCTCTATTATCGCGGCTGAATGTAATTGAGAATACTTTTGTCATAAAAAGTGATACTTTGCACGTTTTATATTGCTGTTTCGTACGAAGTTCTCGTTTCAATTCGATTAGCTGGTTACAACAAAACTCTTGAGTTTTGTTGAGTTTCGTTTTGTTGTTTTCTTGTAGCTTAAGTTAAATTATTAAAATACTTACTTTATGCTACTTCTTACGCTTATGAAAAAATTGGTTCCCGCTAATGTCTGTTTCTTGTGAAGTTACAAGGATTTCTTTGCTGCAGGCTGTTTAAAAATTGTTTCAAAACATTTGTGTCAGCGTGTGTGGGCGCGCGCACGCGTATTATGTTTGTATTATTGTATGCTTACTGTGTTGTTTTAAAATTTAAGTTTATTCTTTGCCATGCATAGAAAACTCTCAATCTGAGGGCAAATAGTGAGCTTTATTGTTTAAAACATCTGTGTAATAAATGTTATATACTAAATGTTAATAATGTTGAATTTTATATATTATTATTTTTTTTTTACGAGGGAAGGTGAAAACATTTGCTGTACAAATGTCCGGAAACCTGCACAAATGTCCGGGGTCTGTGGTTTTGCGTATTATACCCGACCCACTATAAAACCACCTCCCTTTCCTTTTCTAGGACACTAACCTGGAACTGTTTGACACACTACTTCGGAGTAGGCCTATTGTTCTTCACCCCGAGGGCTCACATCCGACTTGTTATTTTTCTATATTTTATTGTCCAAATCTGTCTACTTCGCTCGAAGAATTTTTTTTTGCAAAGCCCGCCACACAATTCCAGGTATCCTCCCCTCGAAGCATTGAAACCCCCCTTTTATTTTATAAGTTTTTATGAAAATTTTTTGTTTGATTTTATTTTATTTTATTTTATAAAGCGTCAGACCAGAAGAGAACACAACAACACAAGACAACAAATCTAACTCACCATACACAATCCACAAAAATACACATAACATCCAAATAAACACCCCTCAATGCTGTTCCAGCAAATTCCAGAAACAATTCATGTTGAAATTGGGGCGTCACAATGTGCCCCAACTTCCAATATTCCAACAGGATTCAACAATACATAACAACACCACGACATCTGGTCGGACCATAACCGCATTCATAAATCAATGGGACCCCAAATAGAATGCCCTCCATAAGCAAAAAAAAAATCACTACATAACCGGGGGTGCTATAAGGACACGTTCTCTCTATCACAGAACAAGTCCTAACCAAAACAGACAAGTACCGACGACACCCGATCATGTTCAAAATTTCTCTAAGCTCCTAGTGTATGACGGAGAAATATTAATTAGCTCACTTTCATGCTCAATACTATTAACCGCACATTTATAACCCCTTTCAACACCTACCTTACACTCAACATCACAGAGTAATTATACTTAAACACTAACACATATTAAATTTGATCAACCCCTGTTCATTTCTTATAAAATAGCCTGCTATCCAGATTATTTACTTTATTAAACTGTTAAAAATTGCGATTAACTTCTTCTTTAAATATCTTCGACTCAGATAAAAAAAAATAATTTGGACACAATAATTTGCAAGTCCCAACACCGGCTGACATGCCTGTAGCCACACCACGTTTTATTTAACATCAATAAATGCAAGTCCCCACAGATTCTAAAACCTCCAAAATTCAAAGAATTAAGTGCTGAAATAATGTTTACTACATATTCTGAATGCATAAGATTATCTAAATCCATAGAATCATAACCACGCTCTGATATACCATTTGAAACCTCCCTTTTATTTTATAAGTTTTTATGAATTTTTTTTTTTTAAGGGGAGATACATAATATTTAAAACTAGGTGATGAACCTAGAGGAAGCGTAAAGTGTGCAAAGGCCCAAGCTACAATCACAGACATGTCCACTGGATGGATGACAGGACTTGCAAATGAAAAACTCTATTAACAAAACAAGTGTGAACTTTATTTAGCGTGCAGTCACATACATGATATCACAAGGCATAATTTAATAATAGCCACTGAGTAAAATTGAAATACTTCATTACATACATATCGTTATTCTACACAGTATAATATTGTGAGTGACTGCTTAATTCAGTGGCTGTAAAAGAGTGGATGCAACACTATGTCAAGACAACATTATAACCTTTTTGATATTTAAAGTTTAAAGTTAAATTTGCTAAATATCACTAGCAAGTGATATTTAGTTAAGTAACGGACATGTCATGGACAACGAAATCCAAGAATTTAAATTTGCTACACTTTGCAACACTATGTCCGAGATAAACATTATAATAATATTGTTTTTAATATGTAATACTGAAATTTTAAAGTGATGTGTTTGCAGGCACAAAACTTAACGTGTGTGTGTTTGCAGATCTTGTGCAAGTTAAACGCGGGTATCGTAAGTCTGTTTCTGAGAGCGTCTGCCGATTTACAGTATTGTGGTAGATAAAAAAGTATAATGTAAATACAGAAAGATCACACCTGGATAGTCCGATGTAACTAAGTGGCACTGTGGCTCGGCTGTAGCGTGTAGTTTGAACTGGTAACTCCTGGGGGCAGAATTCCTCCGTGTGTGTGTCTGTGTCCCAACTGACGGCATCTCACGGCTCATGTAACAGCTCTGCACGAGGTGTTGACAGATATTCGTCCAACCCCGACACCCATCTCGCCATTGGTCGAGCACCTGGAGCTTGCTTTATTCTAGCTTGTCATAGTGTAGTACTTCGAACGGGCAGAACAGATTGGGTGCCGTCAATTGAGACCAGAGAACCTCCTCGGTGAGGGTTGGAACAGAAAAGAGAGCGATTACATGGTAATTTCCACCAACGAAAGCTTGCATGAATGCAGGTTAGTGCACACAACAGCTGGGCCGACCAAATGAATCCTCGTCACCGCTACCAAGCCGTTTACGTACACTCAGGACGACGCGATACAGGGGCATTGCATGACGTCGGGAACGCGCCAGTTTTTAAAAGAAAGTTACCTGCCCCTGCAACCGAGCTTCGCGTTTCCCGAGCCGAACAAAGTACGGCACAGCATCGCTTCCATGATGTTATCAGGGGAGATCTCCTGCCTATTATCTTCTTGTATCTGTCGCAGACGAAGAATGTAAGGCTGACATCGTCTGAAGCTCCCGGACAGTACAGCCACTCTGGTGGCTCGGCCTTTCCATCTTTCTTCATTTAAGATAAAAAATATCCGTGTCCAGTCAGAAACTCGGTGAGGTAATATTCGATCTTCCCATGCTTCCTCTCTGCCCACGACTGCACTTCCTTGATGAGCTTTTTTCTTGTCCTGCGACCTCGCTCTTCGTGCTCCCAAACCTCTCTGCCAGCTCTCCAGCATCTGGCTTCGCGCCTCTCGGTGTGCAGCTTCACCACCTACCTCCTTCTTCCTCTGAAAGACGATCTTACGTTCCTTGGCGAGAAGGTCGACCGGCATCACTCCGGCAATGACCAAGACAGGCGGGTCGGAAACCGTGCGGTAGGCCGATGAACTCGAAGAGCATTTCGTCTTTGGGCATGGGCTAGATAATAATAATAATAATAATAATAATAATAATAATAACCATTAAATATTTTTCAAATTAACATAACACAATAATAAAAGTAAAACTAAAACTTTATTTACGCCACATAAAAAAATATTGTAGTTTTACAGTAACTTAAATTGATAAAATCAGAATGGCTGACACCATCTCTATTATATGCGAACAATAGATTTGTTTCAAATTAAATAATATTTTATTATTTGTTACACTAGGGTCTCTGAATGTGTTTTATTTTTTATAGCGTGTGAACTGCACTGTGATAATTTGTGCTTCGCAATAAGTGACACTGACTCGCCACTCGTAAATATGTGGTGTTTTCTTTATGTGGTTATAAATTCACGATTAGAGTTTCGTTTTGTGTTTAAAATGAATAATTCCTTATATTAATTAAGCCTTATGTTAAGACTTATTTAATAAGTCTCATCTCTTTTATGGTAGTTCTTCCCACTGTTATAATATTTCCTTCAGTCCTTTTCTTGAGACATATCTTGATAATTTTATTATGTTTATAGTTTCCACTTTTTTAATATTAATTACCTGTATTGTCGTTTTTCTCTAAATTTTCTGTTAGACTTTTCTTAGTCAGAGTTCTCTCTTCAAAAGCTTATGGTAGAATGGCGTTCTTTTGTAAATCGACAAATCTAATTGTTGGACACGTTCTCCTTTTCCTTCACGATATGTTTTATAATCGTTATACGTTATATTCATTACTATTTCTGATATGTTACCTTATTTGGTATTCAGCGTTCACTAAATTGCTTAACTAAACATTTTTTTTACCATGATACCATGTTATTTGTACAATTTAGTAACTATTGTTTGTTTAATAATTTTATTACATGATGTAACTTTGTACAAAACTACTTAAAACATAATTTATTTACCTCCGTGTGATTTAATTTTCTTATAATTACTTCTACATTGACCAAGTTTGATTACATACTCATTTTTTACTATTGATAATAAGAAATTTTTAGGTCAATTCAATTGCCTTTTTCCAACAGTAACTATTATTTACTAGTTTGCAAATACTATTATTAACTGTTACTGCTGCATGCTCATAACATTGTGAGAATCCAATATAGCCTATAAAGATTTTCATCTCAAATTAACATTTTTCAACAACAGTTAACAAATTTTGGTCCCTTTGTCGGTAATTATGTACCGGTGGTTTTATCAACACTCTGCAGTGTGTGTATGTGTTGCAACGATACTTACAAATACTAGTATATAAATTTGTTAATTTATGTTTGTGTAAAAAAAATTTTGTTTATTTTTTTATTATTTTTTATTTATAATTAATTAAAATTAATTAATTAATTATGTTCTGAATTATGTAGTGTTCTGAATCTTTTGTTAATTGTTTTTATTGTTTTAACGCCTTTTCAGTATTTTTAAAATCCTCTCGCCAGTTGATAGAATTGTCTCCAATAATAATCGATTTGTGTATTTTTCTTATTTGGAGGTTATCTTCCTTCAGGTGGTGAGATTCTGGTAGTTAACTCTATTAAAATTACTTATTATGTTAATTATCTTTTAGGAATGAAAAAATGTTCAATTATGTAATATATAAGAAATTTTATTAAGAATTAGTTATCATTCGACTCTTTATCGATATATAAATCGATTCTCAGGGTATCGTTAATTTGTACAGTTATTTATATTAGGATTCTTTTAGCAGTTATTTTAGGTAAAGTCAGAGAAATAAGGACAAAATATGAAAAGTATAACATTACAATAAATATTATCTTAAAATTTAAAAGTACATATATGACATTAAAAATATAATGTTAAGTGAGAAATTGTCAGACCAATGCAGCTTCGTAGTTGGAGTCGCATTGAACTGTGGGTAGAAAATGGCTGCTCCTCGTGTACAGTTGAGAGACGATCACACCTCGCTGTTTCAGAGTTTAATAAAAGATGCTTTCCCTCTGAATTTTCGTCCTTGTAGCTGCAAATCTTCCTTCTTGGGTTGGTGTAGTGTTTCTGGTTCAGTGTTAGTGTTCTACGTTGGAAAATAGTGTAGTATTAAGTCAATTTCACTTTTGTCTGTTAGGCCGATATTTGCACTTTTGTGTGGTGAAGTGTTTTTACTGTTTTAATTGTTTAAATGTTATATTCACTGGTGTTCTGTTCCGTGTAGTATTAATTGAATGTCTGTAGATATTTATTTCACTGGTTTTCCGTTTAAAATGTATTTTTAACCAAAACTCGCGTTTACCACTTTAGGCTTATAAAACATACGCCATTACTGTAGTAGCAACTAGGTTAAGATTTACAAAGTGCTCGCATCGAGTGTATCATTCAACGTCTAATAATCAACTAATTTACTTCCTTCGTCTTTGGCTAAAGTCATGTAATTGGAAATATAGTTAAGAAAGATTTTGTAAAATATAGCAAGAATTATTGTTAAAGATGGAAATGTAAAAAACTCAAAATTTAGATAGGGGAGTTATATATTATATATTACAGTATAAAATTTTAAAACATAACCAATTAATCTAATTGCAAGAAATTAAGGGAAGATAAACCTTTTATTACAAACCAAATCTTAGCAAAACCAATATTATTCAATACATTGTTCCAAATTTATTTGCATCCTGTGCATGTGAGAAAGTTACATTATATAACTGATTATATTTTTGCTATTCTTCAAATTTATTAACTAGTAAATACATAATCTTCTTCTTCAGTTCATTCTGCTTAATTTGATACCAAATAATGTAGTTTTATTAAGTTTTTGATCTAAAATGGTATTTTTTACCTCATTTTGTAATTGTAAGTTTTAAAATCACTTCCTGTCCTTGTCTTCAAAATGATGCCATTTTACAAGTTATACAGGGTGACCACGAGGAATAGGGCGTTTTTGAGTGGGACGCGTACTCGACAGTGGTTGGTGGGAGGGAGACTGAGTTGACGGCCTTGAGCTCGCAAAGGTGTGCCGTTTCAGTCACAATGGAGCAGTGGACGTTGGAACACCGCGTATTTGCGTACGATAGTTTTGTGAAAACCGGCGAGTCAGTGACAGCAACCCAACGTCTTTTCCGGCGTCATTTCAATATTGAGCGACACGGTGCGGTCCCCAATCGAAAAATGATTTTGAGATGGGTCGACAACTTAAGAAGAACAGGATCGTTGATGAAAATAAAACCACCTGGGTCTGCTCGGACAGTAAGGACGCCAGAAAATGTGGAAAGGGTAAGAGCAGCGCTGTTACAGAGTCCACGTCGATCTGCTCGTCGGCACTCGTTTGCTTTGCGCATGGGACGTGAATCGGTCAGGCAAATTTTAAAGTTTCAGTTACAGTTTCACCCATTCAAAATCATGTTCGTGCAGAAATTGAATGAAGCGGACTACGAAAAGCGTGAAGATTTTGCTGTACAGATGCTGCAACTGATTGAAGAAAACAACGATGTCGTAATTTTCATGTCAGATGAGGCTCACTTTCATTTGAGCGGGGAAGTTAACAAGCAGAACTGTCGGTACTGGGCAGAGACAAATCCCAGACAGCTCCATGAACGCCCTCTGCACTCACCACGAGTCACAGTGTGGTGTGCGATATCGCGCCGCTGTGTCATCGGTCCCTATTTTTTCGAGGATGGTGGGCGTACAGTGACAGCAAATTCTGACCGGTACACTGAAATGATCAGAAACTTTTTCCTAAGAGAGTTGCGTAGGAGGAGGAGGAGACTAAACACGAATGACATTTGGTTCCAACAAGATGGTGAAACAGCCCATACTGCAAGAATATCTATGGACTTGCTTCGGCGTACCTTCCCCAGTCGTCTCATTTCCCGGTATGGAGATGTGCCTTGGCCTCCGCGTTCTCCAGACCTCAGTATGTGTGATTTATTCCTCTGGGGTTACTTAAAATCTCGTGTTTATGCGGCCAAACCTCGCACATTAGAGGAACTTAAAGATGCGATTCGACGTGAGATCCAACTGATTGATCAGCAAACATTGGAAAGAGCGTGGGAGAACTTCAAAGGCAGAGTGGAAGAGTGCATCGATGAAGAAGGTAAACATCTCTCAGACATTATTTTCCAAACATAACTTCAATGGCATACATTGTACTACATTTTTATGTCAATAAATAATTTTTCACTTCAACATTAACCGAGTATAATTTTTTTTAAAAACGCCCTATTCCTCGTGGTCACCCTGTATTAATGATTATATTAAATCTCAGATTGTAATAAAAGGTTTATCTTCCCTTAATTTCTTGCAATTAGCTTAATTGGTTATGTTTTAAAATTTTATACTGTAATATATGACTCCCCTCTCTAAATTTTGAGTTTTTTACATTTCCATCTTTAACAATAATTCTTGCTATAATTTTACAAAATCTTTCTTAACTATATTTCCAATTACATGACTTTATTACTGATTTACCTTATATAAATTCCTTCAGTTTAATTGTATTTCTGTACTTATTTTCTCAGTTTTGAGGATGTTTAGTTTTTAACATTTGGCCTAGATTTCTAACAGTTTTTACATACAAAGGTTTTTAAATAATACATATTGATTTATACCCTCTCTGACTTTCATTGCTATTGTGACATAAATTAACATTTTCTTATTGTAACAAGTTAACAATTAGTATATGGTTGATACTATTAATACATAACAAATAATTCAAATTAACATTTGTCTTTCCAAATCAGTCATTTTATACTTAATGATTAACAGTAATACATAATAAATATATCATAAATAAAGAATGTTGTTCAACTCTAACATCTTACACTTAATTATTAACAATAATACATAATAAATATTTCATAATTAAAGAATGTTAGTGGTTCTGACATTTTTAAACTTGCTTATTTCTAATACCTTATTCTATATAAACAAAACATAATTATTATAATCTTATTCTCTATTTATTACTAAGTTCTACTTTCAGTTTTTATCTGTTTTTTTATTTATGGAGTAATGACTCTTTGTCACTTCACTTTTATTATGTATGCCCTGCTCTTGTTTTATTTTTGTCATTCTAATGAATGTTCAGGGCCGGCCTAAGGCGTGTGCGACGTGTGCGGTCGCACACATGCGATTTTGGGAGGGGCGCCGAAATGAGAAAAAATATAAAAAAATAATATGGTAAAAATTTAAATTTTTATGTAATTTTGAATGCAAATTAGCCATTTGAATATGTTAATAACTTTTGTTCAACAAATAAAATGTTGCTTGAAAGTACAGTAAAGAGACCAAAATGTCAAAAGTTGAGTTTCTTTTTAAACTTGATGAATTGCCCAAGAGAGAGGACTTGTTTGTTAAATGCAAAGACCTAGAAGACCTTCTTTCAGATGGGGATGACAGTGACATCAAAGAAGCTGAGTTATGCGAGGACCTGATCTCTTATCAAGGACCTCATGCCAAATAAAGGTACGTTTTACTTTTACGTTTTAGCTATTCAAAATTTATCATCTTGATTTATTGTTTGGTCAGTTAATTCATAATTGTTTTGGGCTCAAACAAAATTATTATTTTTCAAAGTTTTTTAATTTCCAAAATTACAAAGCAGTCTTTTAATTCCTTTTTGTTTGATTTTAGGCGGGAAAACGCCTCTGAACGTGCTGAACTTTCTGTTGGAAACTGGATCTGCAGACGCTTATGTAAATGTGTGGGTTGCTTTGCGAATACTTCTGACAATACCAATGTCCGTAGCGTCGGCGGAGCGAAGTTTTTCAAAATTAAAATTAATAAAAACCTACCTAAGGTCTACTCTTTCGCAAGAAAGACTCAACAACCTTGCAATTTTGTCCATTGAAAATGATATTTCATCGTCATTAGATTATGATGCACTAATAAAAACATTTTCGGCTGCTAAAGCTAGGAAGGTCCACTGCTAAGTGTATAATACAGATTATTTTAATCAATTTTCTTGATATTTTACACTACTACTATCAATTTATAGTTGTATTGATGTACCTTTTCGAGAAAAGTGAATACCAAAGTTTATATTTCTGAACTTTTTCGTACTTTTTCTAATGTACTGACATAACCTTTTTTTAATATTAATATATTCAAACTGAAATGTATTTTTCATGAATATTAAATCAAATAAAACTTTTGTTGTAGTAAAAAAATGTGTCTGTTATTTTCTACCTGACAAAACAATAAACTGAGTAAAAGAATTTGTTAGGAGTTTGCTCTTTACACAAGTACAGTACAGCACGCCTATTGAAGTTTGAAAAAGTCAGTTAAAAGAATTAGTACTAGAAGAAGTCATTTAAAAAAATAAAAATAATGAAAAGGTACTAAATACTTTACTTTAATATTTACTATTTATTACTACTTATTAGTTTTAGTTTTTGGTTTTTAATCCCTTTAAAATGCCAACTTCAGTTATTAAGTTCCGACAAATTTCAGTTATAGAGCACCCATACCATTTTTTGGAGGGTTTTCTATACCCATTTTCATTGTAAGGGACGCCAAAACTCATTCTTGCACACACAGCATTTTGCT
Source organism: Magicicada septendecula (assembly GCA_034769895.1). Lineage (NCBI taxonomy): Eukaryota > Metazoa > Arthropoda > Insecta > Hemiptera > Cicadidae > Magicicada > Magicicada septendecula. Next base: position 1,230,571,190 of record CM068367.1, read on the forward strand.
CTTAGGCCGGCCCTGTGAATGTTATTTTAAAAAAAAGGCAGTTATCTAAAAAACAATGTATTATCGGTCATGATAATACTTTATTTACATTATTCATGAACACAAATTAAAGCACTTCAAAGTTGTAATATTTCACCATCTACTTAGTTTGTGAACATCAACATTGAAACATAAGGTTTATTTTCTATAACACAAAAACTTGCACTGATTCTCTTTTTATTCCTTGATTTTATTTCTAAATAGTTAAATAGTTCTACTAAAATCAAGAAATCTATTTATGGAATATAATGAAGGTTTGTTTTTGGTATTATATTATTATCTCACATTGGTTCACTTTCAATTCTTACTTTATACACGTTTTGGCTTACATTCATTTTACATGTGGTTTCTACCTTTGATATTTTCTTATACTTTTATTTATTATTATTATTATATTTATTTTGGGGTTTGGGTTTTTTTTATAAGAGCACTCCTTCTTCTTGTGGATGCTGTCTTGTTCTTGTTTCTTCATTGATTCCTCCTCTTCTTCTTGTTTCATATAAAATTATTTCCTTCATCTTCTTGTGGATGTCATCATGTTTTGGGTTTCTTCCTCACCTACTCTTCTTGTTTCTTATAACATATTTTCTTTTCTTGTTGTGGATTTAGTCATTTTCTGGGTTTCTTCCTTCCCTACTCTTCTTGTTTCTTACAACATATTTTCTTTTCTTGTTGTGGATTTAGTCACTTTCTGGGTTTCTTCCTTACCTACTCCTATCTTACCTGGGTATTACCTTTTTTCATATTTAGTTTTTAAATTTATTTTGATGATTCATCACTCATTGTACCATTTGTTTTACATGAACTTTTGTTTTACTCTATGATTGTACTTCACGGTGGTTCTTAATTAATTTATTTATTTTGCTTTCTCGGATTTAACAATGTTATTATTTTATTTTTATGATCATTTTACCATTCATTATTATGGGCTTATCTGTCATGCTACAGTGTGTGTGTGTAGTTATAGTTTTCGAAGTTTTATTATAATTAATTTTATTTCATTCGTTCGGTTGTACAGGGTCATAAAATACAATGAGTTGTGAGGAGCGAACATACGTTAAAAAATTTAACCATTTTGGAACGGCGGAGAGCTGTAACGATGGTTTATAAATATCAACAGCTCGTCGACTACTAGGCTTAATGATACTCCAGAGGCCAGATTCTGAACGTGAATGTACAATCCTCTCAACGCGTAGCTGCTTTCATTTCATCGTTCTGCATACTATATGTCCACTGGATTGTACGCTGCTATAGGTCTACTACTATAAACAAAATTTCGTTGCAATAGTCAGCCTCATACTCTGTGAATTCACCCGCTGGCGGACATGAACACACTATTCTTATGTTCGGTAAACACAGTGGGAAGTGTAGCCTATTGAATGTAGCCTATTTTGCGTTAGACGTTTAATAGAGCAATCCGTATGCTGCTCTATCTGTATTAGCTTCTGCTTTTGCCTTTTAACAACTTCTAATGTACTGTAGACAATACACTGTAGTAGAAGTCATACTTCGTTAATGTTCTGTGATGAGTAATGCGTAACGCGTAACATTCGTTTACTGTATACGTTCAAACGTATTAAATAATATTTAAGTTTATGTTTATGATTAAATAAAATTATAACAACTACGTGCTTTGCATTTTCTCGTTTATCTGAATATCATTCGATATATTTATAAAATTTTCATGAGCGTCTACCTGGCTGTGGACGTTCTAGATTTCCGTATTAGGAGAGCACAGTGATAAATCTGTTTCTCCACAAGCTTCACGATACTTACCCTAGTTCCCGGGCTTTCCTTGTTTGTACTTCTTGGATATTGTGAAAGATGATTTGCCTTTACTATTCATTGTTCCTTTTATTTTGCGTATGCGCTTCATTGTTTTGAAGTTCAAAAATAATGTTCTTTTTGAAATATGCTGATTCTTTATGTTTTTCGTTTAACTTCATCATAAATTTATGGACTCGCTAAGTCACTACATAAACCTGACTAAGACGATTTTCTGTATTATAATTTATATTTAAAATTTGACAATATACAAGATACCTCTAAGAGATGGTTGGAAATAGAAGCGGCAAAAGATGATAACACCTAATCCTGGAGAGAAAAAAGTGAAGAAGAGGTTTGACATACGGAACAAATAATGAATACTGTTTGCAAAAAAATTATTTTTTTCATACATAAACTGAAGGCAATTGGAATCATATAGTCACTATAACAGAAATAAAAAAAGAATGAAGTAAAAACCAAAAAGAAGCGTAAGAGGCAAGAAACACAAAGCAACCGAACAAACGATCAATCACACGTGACAGACGAACACGAATTGATTACAGAAATTTAGTGCTCCGTGTGAGAACTAAGCTTACAATGTTTTCAGAACCGTATTTAAAATTACTTTTTACTCAGCCTCTCGTCTACAATTACCTTGAAGAAAAGAATCGGATAAAACAAACTTTCACTGTTTACACAAAATTAGGGTGGACGGGAATAAAAAGGTTTTAGTTACGTAATTAAACTAAACAAACTATAGTTTTTAATTATTTCAGCCCCACAACTGCATTCATGGAAATTTTTTATTCATGTTTGAAAATACAAAATACATACATTGATTAAGCAAATATAAAGCAACGCGCAATATAAAATTGTATAATTACAGTGTATAAATGTAAATACTAGAGTTAAATAGCTGGTAGGAAAAGTTGAAAGTACTGGAAGATAGACGGAAGCTAAAGGACCGGAAAGCTTTTAGACTGTACATAGGTAATAGCATAACAAGATAGAACACTAAGTACAGAAACAGGGTAACGGTTTGCACGGCAGGAAAGAAATAAGAGAAATGAGGTAAAAATGTGATTAAATTATTTAATGATTAACATAAAAGTTGATATAAACAGAAAGAGTAAAATAATTGAAATTAAGTGGGGATGAAATGCAGAAAGCAGTGAAAATACGAAAGAATGGAAGTTATGTAAAACGCTTAAAATGAGGCATACAGGACAGAAAATAGAAGGCTTTCTGGACGTTCAAAGAAACTAAGGTAGCAAAACCGAAGATCAGAAAAGATATATAAAAAATTGGAAAATGGAACATTTAATGGTTGTAGAATTGTAGAAAATAAGCTGAAGTGTGAATTTGAGAAAACGGGATTAAAATATTAGCGTTCTCGACGATAAATTTAAAATTCAGACAGCAAACAGTAAAGTGTTAGGTACGGTCCACGGTTCTGTGTGGAGTTGAGTCTTGAAGTCTGAAACAGGATACAGTTAAAGGGCTGGAACCTCTAGAAATGTGGCTGCATAGAAGAATGCTGAAAATCTCGTGGGTCCAACATGGCACCAATGAACAGTCGCTGAGAAGAGATAACAGTGGAACAAATGACAACCATTAAATGCAGGCAGATTGATTATTACGTGTATTACGGCGAACATTTATTACGTGTGAGAAAACAAGGTCTTTTAACCTTTCCTGAGGGGCAAAATTCGTGGACAACGGAGTAGAGAGAGAGAAGACGAATGACATGATTCAATAACATTAAAGCGTGGACTGGAACGAGAAGTATTAAACAGATTTACTATTTAGCAGAAAATTGTCATGCTCTAACTGCGGGAGACCGAGTAAAGCACATAGAAGAGGAGGAAGAAGAAGAAAAAGAAGAAGGAAAGAGAAATCACCAGAAAACAAAGGAGTATACGTATAGGTGGAGGAATAATAAATGAGGAGAAATAATGAGAATATGAGAGAATACTCCCAGGGATTGCTGGGTAATGAGGAGGTAATAGAAGAGACCAAAGATCAAGAGTGAGGAAACAATTGAAGAAGAAATAAGTATGGTTGAATTACGGGAACTAACGAGCAAAGTAAAAAAAATGGGAAGAACCGGGTTGTGACAAAATAACAATGATTAAAAATGCGGCGTGGAAGGGAACCGAGATACTACTGAAAATAATAGCACTGAAAGTAGTAGAGTATGGAGAGAAGAGCGTATTCCAAAAAACTGGGAAAAGTCTCTCGTGGTCTCAAATTTTAAGAAGAGCGACAGGAGAGATTGTTCTGGGTAATGAGGAACAATACAGAGTTAGAGGCATTTACAACAAGGAAAGACTAAGGCAGAATGAAGGCCTGAACGGATCTTTACATCCATGGATTAATTCCTGAGAAAATGCTCAGCTAGAAGTAATAAATTAATAGTTGGTCATTGGAATCTGAGTAGGGTTGATATTTTGAAAGGGCCTTTTTTCGTGATGTAGTGGTGAGAGCTGGAAGCTGGAAGCAAAAGAGAATTGGAAGAGAACTTGAAACCGGTACCGGAAAAAAGGCATGAAAATTAATAAGTGTAAAACCAAAGTGATTGTAATTAGCGACAGGAGAGAAGATATAGGGGAAATACGATGGAATAAGTGAGAGTATTCCAATAATTGAGCGTTGCCGTTTAGCTGTTGAGCGATTCTACTTTAGCCAGTCCTACTTTCCAGTAGGATGCAGGTTGTGGAAACGTGCTTCAGAAATCTGTATCTGCTTCAGAATGTGAGACTGTATAGAAGAGTCTTGGGGGGTAGCAAAGAAGGACAGAATGAGAAATACTGCCACAAAAAGGATACACTCTACCCTGAACTTTAGATTTCATAGAGATAAAACCAACTGAGTTAGTGGAGCTACTTATAAACCTGTGGAAGAGTTAAAACCTATGAGAAGAATTTTGAAATCAACAATCGCGAAGAACAAACAATAGGAAGAGCTGGATGGAGATGGGAGCAAGCAATAGGTAAAATTAAAAAAAAGAAAGGGGTAACACGGGGAGAAGCGAAGAAGTTAACGGGAGATAAAAAAGAGTGGGAAAAGCTTGAAATGTAATATAATGTATTGATTGCATTATAATGTATACAGGCTACATGAGGTATTGATTGAATGGAAACATTGTATTGTTTGTAAGTAATGTAATGCAATATAAACGCGATGTAGTGTATCCTACGCCACTGTATGGTAATAGGGTTGTGGATAACAAATAAATAAATAAAAGTACAGTGTCAATTAACTGATTACTTGTGAATAAACTGTGCGTGCGTCCTAATTGCAGGAAGTCCCATTCAACAGAACACCTTCGGAAAATCTGCAAGACCGAACACGGAGAAAAGTAAATTCAAATTATTTATTTCAAAATAACTATGTTACTATGTTCCTTAATAAGGGTTCTATTTCTTAAAAAAAAAAAAACTGCTTTCGACGGATTTAATCTGATCTTACAGTTTCCCAACGAGTAATGTTCCCCTAATTTTATGAGAATACTGTATCTCCAGGCGCAGTCTTTCTAAAATATAAGACAATCTCACAGTAATGTTCCACATCGCGAAACCTTTTCATAATTTTATCTGATTTCGTGGTAGCGTTTTTAAACGTCTTCATATAATTTTCTTTGTCCTCGCTGTATGAAGAGTTTTTGTAAGACTTTTCTTGTGACGCAGAGACGTTTCTTACTGTACTGATAACCAGCGTTCAGATTAGTCAGTGTTGAACTGTATAAATCAATATGAAATTACTACTTTGGCTATTTCACTTTAGAGTGAATACATAAATAGATACATAATATAAATGTAATACGCATTTATAGCTCAAGGTAACGTAAATGCACATTCCCTTTTCCTAGCAATTGGACTGTTTTGTGATTTTGTTAGTCTTTATAGAGACTGAACATACGGTATTATTCGTGCGTTTAATTTCTTTACATAGTAAATTTATAAATATCTATTAATTTTAAAATTCGTTAACCCGAATATTTTTGGAACATTAGAGATATGTCGGTTGTACAATATTAGTCGATAATAATATTTACTTTAATTTACATCCTCTTAGAAGCTAATTAAAGTTACATTAGGTTACACAGTTTAATCCGCCCGGAAGGCAAGACAACGTTAATATTCCAACTTATTAATTTGTCTTTCGTTAATGTAATTTTGAGTACGTTATGGACCTTGTGTTTCCATCGGTACAAAAACCACACACGGAACAACTGCACGCACACACACACACACACACACGCGCGCGCGCGCGCGCGCGCGACATTTTGTAGAATATTTGAATTTTGAGAACGATGTAGAACACATATCCAGTATCTGTTCATGAACAGCAAAACACGTACATTCACATTGTTATTCTTTGATTTGACTACACATAGAATTACGTAGGCCTATATGGCAGTCTTACTGAGAATCGTTAATAGATTTTTTGGACCTTCTCTAATTGCTCACTAATCTTCATCAAATTAAGGAGATTGCCAACCATAACATGAATTTCACTTGCTGAGGGTTTTTTTTTACACGAACAGGCCAGCCGTGGACCACGCGAATATCATTTCTTTTTCTTCTCCTGCCAGAAGGCCCTCATACACATACTATGCGCCGCTTTCCTTTCCACTGTCCACTCCTTTCTCGTCTTCTTCTCACCGTAGAGAACCTCAAGATTTTGAAATTTGTTTCTGTATGTATTTCTATCCACACAGTCGTTCATAGAGATACCAAGTTTCATCATTTCCTCCTTGAGTTATTTGGTGTATCTGTTCAGACTGGAAAGTTGCCAAATATAGTTGAAAATTTGTTTATTTAATTTAGACCGATCCATCCGAACCTCAGTCTTTTCCTTTGGAAAGGCGTTTCCAGATCCCTGTACAGCTCTTCTTTGGATCCCCGTACCAATCTTCGGTTTTCTTGGGGCCATAAATGTGAGAACGATGTAGAACACATATCTAGTATTGTGCCGAAGCAATGAAAATCGACATTCGAAACCCGCGGCCGGTCATAAGTCGCGCCTTCTCCACCGCCTTGGTTGCTCCGGTAGTTAGAGTGAGATAGCTACGCTTTGCTCGCGCAAGGTATACAGCAGCGACGACGAAATAAAGTTTGCCGCTCGGCAACGGTGACGCGATACAGTAGGCGGCCAGTCCAGGTGCTTAACAATTTTAAGCTTGCTTTTCTTGAATTATCCTGGGTTGAATAAAACGGTTATTCGGTCTTACTCTCCTTTTGGCCTTTCGACAGAGCTCTTCGTGGTCTGGGGGCTGGGTTTCGCAATTGGCTTCGCTGTGTTTAACTATGACTAATTAATCTCGTATAGTGTCTCAGGGTTCCCGACTCGTCGGAAGAATGCGGGTTTGGATGATGTCATGAACACCGGACATCATCGGCAGAGAGGTTAACTAAGGTGCTCCTTTCCCATGCCGTCAGCCACATGGACTCACTCCAAAAACTTACAAGGACCGACCACTAGAAACAGCAACGTCACACACTTCTTCATTAACAGTGCCACGTTTCGTTAGCATCACTACGGGTCACCAGTGAATACCTCGTGCTTCAAAATATCAGGTGAAAAACTTCCATATATTCCATTCATCAATTACAAGTACATTCCTACAGTTACAAGTGAAAGGACAGGCTGATAGACTAACTAGTTCAAGTATTCATGTATGATAGATCCTGTTTCTGTATAAGGTGTAAGCATTTCCTTAGCTCCGATTTATATTGTTATATACCTAAACTCAATTATTCTTTTTCGATCGTGTAGAAAAACGTTAAGGTAGTTCAAGAGGTGATTAATACTGATGACTAGAAATGTAAAAACAATTTAATTTTTGTACCTGACTAAATGTATAGCGATTAACTGCACATTCAAGTATTATACAGAATGATATATTCATAAATTCATATCTAGTAATGGAATAGCGATTTTTAAATTATAGTCTGATTCATTGAAATACTGATGTCACATAATCAGAAAAATTAAATTTAATTTAAATTACAGTTATTATCAGCTGTCTGAAGGATATGTATATTGCCAATTTTCTTGATCACAGCAAGACTGTGAGAATGTGCTTTAAGTGAAGTTTTAATAATAATAATAATAATAATAATAATAATAATAATAATCCTTGGCAGCCTCTTGTAACCTTTTTCTTTCTTTAAACAAAAGATATGGTGGCCTGTATGAACATGTGTTGAGTATCAATAATTTTTATCCTACTTATTTTTATGCTGCGATTTATTATTCAAATTGAAAGGCACCAGTACAGTATTACAGTTCGAATTCTTATGTTAAATGGTGGAATCAGTTATTGTGTTTTCTTATAAAATTATTTTGATGATAAAAAAAATGTATGAGTAATTGTTCTGGATTAACACTGCTAACAGAATACAATATAAATTGTTTGAACGTATGTAAAACCTGTAATACTAGAAAACACAAATAAACGAACTTGTTAATGTTAAAGGAGAGTTTAATTCCGAATCCTGTCAGTCTGGGTCCAGCACACTTTTGCTTCCATGTAGGCTATACGCCTAGTTTTAAATTATACGTAACGACAGTAAATACCCGTTACAGTATCTGTTCATGAACAGCAAAACACGTATATTCAAATTTTTATTCTTTGATTTGACTACACCTAGCATTACTTATTTGGCAGTCTTACTGAGAATCATTAATACATTTTTTTTACCTTCTCTAATTGGTCACTAATCGTCATCAAATTAAGGAGATCTGTATGTCTGGCTGCCGATTACAGGAAGACCTTGCATATTCAGATTCTCCATTCTATCTAGATTGTAGTCAGATAAACAATAGAGTGTTGTGCTCTTATGCTCATGGACTGGCGGTTCTGGAGGTATACTTAACACGAAATGGCATATTTTGGGTGATGATGCATTATCCGTACTCTACCTGACATTACATTCCTTGATGTCGAGAAAGCTTTCGATTGTCTCTTTCAACCTGGACCTCTTTACAAACTCACGGAGATCTGCTTCCGGATTGCTACCTTCATTTGATTGCTAACTTTCTTCGGAACAGAACCTTCCGTGTAAGAGTAGAAGGCGCTCTTTACTCGGTAATGGCAGTTGCGGCTGGTGTACCTCAGGACAGCGTCTTAGGCCACTGTTTTTCTCTGTGTACGTCAACGACGTGCCCAAGTTGCCTGACCCCAGGTTGGCCATGTTCGCCGACGACACCGCGGTGTATGCCGTCGATCGTCGCGTTGAAACGGCCATTATCGGGCTCCAGAAACAGCTGGACTTCTACGTTGAGTGGGCAGAGAAATGGAGGTTCGCTATTAATTCGGGAGAGCTGCGTCTTCTCCAGACGCGGTAGGCTACCCGACAGACTGTACGTAGGGTATACTCTCCAGCCTTGGTCTCCCCGGTGTGAAGTTCCTCGGGTTTCACCTCGATCGACGTCTCACTTGGCGAACACATTCCGAGCAAGCGCCCGCCAAACTGCTAGTTGTCTTTATCAGCTCCGACCCCTGCTTTGCAGCAAATCGATGACCTGCAGCCTAGTAAAACTTATCGTCATCATGTATGTGGCGCCGATTGATACCTACGCGATCCCTGTGTGGGGCTACTTGGCTAAGACCCATAAGCGAAGCTTTAGTCTCTCTTGGACTGAGGATTGCGCTGGCCATGTAAGGCTCACTATCTAACTCCGAAACACACTATCCGAGAAAATCTACGAGTCTGTTCCCTGCACACCACTCTACGGGTACTTTCTAGTCAAGTTCTATCGCCGCTGGACCCGCTTCTTATCTGTCCCTCTTTCAAAACCCATCTGTGCCAGGTGAATCTTGCACCCAGATTCGGCGAACCCTCACGGTCAATTAAACGTGTTTTTTGAAAACCTACTTCCGGTAGCAATACTCTGAGACTTCGTGGTCCCCGCGGCGGGAGGTCTACAAGAAGCTGGAAACGCGGCGCAATTGCGGGCGATGGGCTCAGCCCTTCGCTTCGCATTATCATTCTCCTGGTGTATCTGACCTTGCTGCCTTAATGTAGCAGTGTAGGAGAGGCATGGGGAAAATAGAGCACGCTGATTGGAGACGGAACCGCCTCTGCGTGAGACACGGAAGCGCAGTCCTCTCTGCTTGAAGGCGTAATCATAACTGGAATCAGTGTACTTTACGACAACTACTTCTTAACAGGACTTATTGATTTCAGCTAGTAGTCAGGCACCGAGCAACTAGACGTTTGAAATATCTGTCATCTGTATGCATGTGACACTGATGAATATTTGTAATAAAATATACGTCTTATCAAGTTCGTAGCATCTGGGCGAAATTCCAAATTGCAATAAAATGCGACATAAATTGGAATAGATATAAATATGATTTTGAAAATATAGCTTTGATTATGAGTTTTGGATGTTTCAAATACTTTGAAACATAATTTGTCATCATAATATATATATACTAGCAAAATACCCGTGCTTCGCTACGGAGTTTCATGTTGTACGTAATTGACAATTATTGCTCGCTTAATAGTATAGCATTAGATAGATTGTACAAATTCTCAACTCTTAGTTTGTTTATTTACATTCATAGCTACAGCTATTTATTATTTATTTCGAGAAAATCGTTAGAGCCGTTTCCGAGAAAAAAAAGGACATACATTTATTAATTAATTGAACTTCGAAATTTTCTCGACTGTAAGAACCTGCAAACAACGAAGTTTTTCAATTTAAAACAATGATTAAAAACTCAGAACTAAATGTATTCGGGGTTTCCAATAAACTGAGATGTCAACCACTTCATTTACAAAGTATGCAATTCCCGCGATAAATCCCATTATTTGGTTTTTTGCCCCTTAGGAGTGAAAGTTTTTAAAACCGTTTCTTAGTGAGCACCTAAGACCTATGATGAAGCTACGTTCAAAGTTTCATTGATATCCATTCAGTGGTTTCAGAGATATCGTGATCAGTGAGTCAGTCAGTGGTATTTGGCTTATATAGATATCTATATCTAGCCGATTTACCCAGCGTTGCTCGGGTTCATAATTTATTCATAGGCTCATAGGCACCTATTCTTGTTCTAACGTTATATTACTTGTATATTGTATAATCTTCCTTATATTGTTACGTTCGCATTCTCACTGGAGGAATACTCTGTAGCGCACCTGTTTAAGAACATGTCATAAACTGTATTCTTATATCTGGAGAAGAATTCTGTTGCGCGTGATGCTCCTGCTCAATTTCTAACTCTGGGAGAGGGCGAACAGCTAAATTAGTTTTCAATAAAATGTCTACAGTACTTGCACGCGCTGCGTATTTACTGTCTTTTATAATTAATTGTGTTAATGTTGAAATAAGGCATTTGTTAAATTAGTGTCTCCTAAACTTATTCTAACAATACAATACCTCTATAGATTTCAGCTTATCAATTTTTAAATTCAAACTGAAGCAAGTGCATTTATATTGTCTGAACACTATGATCTGAATACATTTGCTATCAAAACTTTGTTTTTTATACTCGCTTATAACTTACTTCGATCTTAACTTATCCACTTTTAAATTCAAACTGAAACAACTCTGAATTCACACACTATTAAGAAGTTTCTTAAGATGCATACACCACCTTTGATATCATAACCTATATCTTTATTTATAAGAACCGTGGACTCTGGCCCCGCCGTCTTTCGCGGAATCCGACCTAAGACTCCCCGGGTTCCGTGGATGAACTCCGGGGAAGGCCCGTCGGACGACTCCCGCGCTATTTCCTACGCGGGAGACTTCCACCGATGCTATGGTAACCAGAATCTATTCTATTGGGTTGCCATAGTAATCAGATCTAATAGTTTTTAAGACCCAAAGGACCCCCCAAAGGATCGTATCGAAAAAACACTTGTCCTATGTTGGTTTTCCCGTTGCGTAAAATATTTGTGCCAAGTTTGGTTGAAATCGGTCCAGTGGTTTAGGAGGAGATGTGGAAGACCCCAAAGGACCCCATCGAAGAAAACACGTATCCTATGTTGGTTCTCCCGTTGCGTAAAATATTTGTTCCAAGTTTGGTTGAAATCGGTCCAGTGGTTTAGGAGGAGATGTGGAAGACCCCAAAGAACCCCAAAGGACCCCATCAAAAAAAACACCTATCCTATGTTGGTTCTCCCGTTGCGTACAATATTTGTGCCAAGTTTGGTTGAAATCGGTCCAGTGGTTTAGGAGGAGATGTGGAAGACCCCAAAGAATCCCCCAAAGGACCCCATCGAAAAAAGCACCCCACCTATGTTGGTTCTCCTGTCGCGTAAAATATTTGTGCCAAGTTTGGTTGAAATCGGTCCAGTGGTTTAGGAGGAGATGTGGAACATACATACATAGATACATACATACAATAGGGGGGGGTTGCCCCTTAGGAGTGAAAGTTTTTAAAACCGTTTCTTAGTGAGCACCTAAGACCTATGCTGAAGCTATGTTCAAAGTTTCATTGATATCCATTCAGTAGTTTTTGCTCTACGTTGATTCTATGACAGTTAGTCAGGCAAACTTTCCCCCCCTTTTTCCCCCTTTAAAGGTCGAATTTCCAAAAATCCCTTCTTAGCGGATACCTACATCACATAAGGAACCTACATGCCAAATTTCAAGTTTCTAGGTGTTATAGTTTCGGAGATTTCGTGATGAATCAGTGAGTCAGTGAGTCAGTGGTATTTCTCTTTTATATATATATATATATATATTATAACTCTACTTATATGCGTTGTTGTTGTGTTGTATGAATGTATGAGTACCTACCTGCTGTCCGATCTTGCGGTTTTCTTCCGACTAGGGCGTGTGGATTTTGGATTTGATTTCGCAAGTATGTAATCTCAGATATATGACAACAGCACACTAAATAAGTTACTTTAAAAGTGAAGAGTTTTGTGAGGTTGGTAGGCTCCGTAGTACAGCAATAAAAAAATACAATATGGGGTAATAAAACGGTGTTTATTACTCCAATAACACACAAGAATAAAATGGTTATATGATCAAATATCCTTACGGTCTAAACAATAAATAGATCTTGAATAATGTTTTTTAAATGGTTGATAATTTTAAGAAGTTGAACTCGTTATTTTGAAGAGTTAATTTCGACTGAAAATTTAATTAATTACTTTACTTTAATTTAATTAAATTGCTTTAAAATTAGATTCAAATGAAAAAAAAATAAAAAAACTCTAAAGTTAATTGAATATATTCCAAAATAAACTAGGCGTGACAGTCTAGTTCACGTCCCTGTATTTACTAGTGACTTGACTCTCGTATACTGCAGTATGAGCAAATTATTTAATTGTTTGTTAAGATTTGTATAGCGCTTTCTGTTTTATCTCTATTAATTCTTAACTAAAGCTTACTAATTACTTATACTGGCTATACAGATTATCACAAATGAATTATTCTTATTTACTAGAGTCTTTGATTTGTGGCAGCTGAATGATTTAAATTACAATGATTTTAATTGAAAAAGAAAGAAAATTTAACGTTTTAAAAATAGATAACTTGATTTTGCTTTCCTGATTTTGAAGTGGATCGTAGAGATGCTCCAGATGTCCCTCGCTGTCCTTGCCCAATCGGCTAGAGATAGTGATCTACTTGAGCGTCCTGGGTTTCGGCGTTGAGCTCGGATATCAGCAACACTCTCCTCTCCTGCTGTTTGTTGAAGTTTTTACGTCTGCGGCTTTCTTTGCGAGAACTGGTTTACGTCCCTCGTCGATTGCACGTCCCACGTCAGTGTGTGTGTGTGTGTCGTTCGAGTGGTAGCTCTGCTCGTCAGCTGATTCACCAATGGTTTAGACGGCCTCTCTGTCGTATTCTTGAAGTAAGGTCTTGTAGTCTTGTAGATCTCTTGCGTGCTTATGACCACAGCTTGTAGTGCACAATAAGCTTGTTTGTTGAAATGAAGAGTATCTCAACTGGATGCTGTAATTACGAATCGTACATTTGATCTGTATTATAAAGTTCGTAATTATGCGTGTTGACCACGTAGAGTCTTCAGATGAATCTTCACAAAACTATGGTTTTGAGACGATCGAAGAAATACGTCTGTTCTTCTCAAATACTGGCAGTAGAGTGTTCGGTCAGCCCCAAAACTCCGCGCTGGTTGGGATTTCTTCAAATGATTTGATTGGCTGACACACTCTCCCTACTACACAAAATTTGAATCACCTTAGTCCGTGAGAACGAAGTTAGTTTCCCACAGACGGAGAATTTATATTATTACTAATATTCTTAACACAACGGAACTGAATTGTCGGTCCGGATTTCCTGTGACAGTTTTAATTGCAATTATCTTGGTTGCAAACCAAGTTGTGCTAATTCCAAAATATACAATTTGTTGGAAATTCTTATATTTATAACATATTAAAAGCTCATTAATGTAGCTCAATTATTACAGAAGTTATTCACATTAAATTAATTAACTCTGTTATTATTTAATTATATTGCGTAAAATTCGCACACCTTATTATTAATATTTCGGTAAACATTTTGGCTATAATGGATTTCGCCTTAATTTACTGGTTTCCGAAATATTAATAATAATTGAAAGTTTGGGGTGCGGTCGTCTTCTTTCCACAGCGAGCTGATTATGTAACAGCCGCGTGTGCGTCTTTTACAATGCATTATTTTGATCGCTATTACATACGAGTGGAGTTTCGACTATTAAAATTTATAGTATACACTTAACATATAACTCCAAATAAATGATATTTGGTCCTGTTATAATATATATTGTACTGCTGTTAAAATGCAACACAGTACATAAGAGGAAAATAATAAATTTTAAAAGAAAAAAATATAAAATTTAATAGAATTGGAACATATGTTTTAAAATGTAAACAAAAACGTTGTATCGACTCACCCATCAACATAGAGGTAGATTCCTATATGAGATAAAACAGTATAAAGATATATGTTATGAAAAGAATATATGAAATTTGAAATGAATATTATAATAAGAGAAAATAGTAAGAAAATTATAATATAATAAATACAAACTAGAATTAAGAATATTGGTAATAAAATAAATATATTTAATAAGAAGTAGAAAAGTTATATATGTTTTTAAGAGGTATATGATAAAAAGATGAAACGAAGGTAGGGAATTATCAATGTGGCAAATTTGTAAATTGTTAGAGATTGGATTGTACAGAAATGAAAGGAAATGTATTAGTCTAAATTTATATTTAAGAAAAGTAACATCAGGAGTCTAAATTTATATCTAAGAAAAGTAACATGAGTATTCTAATTTTATCTTCAATCCTGTAAAGATCATAGGGAGTGATATGTAAATTAATATTTGGAATCATTTAAATAAGTCAGATTTTGTATATCACAAAGTGTAATGTTACATGTAAACGAAGAAACAGTAAAAGAATTTAATTTGTTATACCAGAGTTTTTGATTATCAATTTAAAAAAGTAATCAATCAGGAGAGATTCAACGTTAATACTGAGTTTAATAAAATAAAATACAACTCAATAAATAAATAATATTACAAGAAATCTAAACATATCTTTAATAGAACGCCGATAGGAAAGAGAAATCCGGTACTGAAGAATAGTTTGAGTGGCCATAAAATATAATTAAATATTCTGAGGAGATATCTGTTTTGCAGTCGTCGAAGAAAACAACATTCACCAGTAAAACCAACAAGAAATTCGCGTGGAGGAACGGATCGCTAAGCCTGATATTGCTTTGAAAATAATAAACATCAACCAGAAGTGGACCCGTGGCAGCTGGAAGAATTCAGAATCAGTCTAGTTACACTTGTATGGTAGCTATTTGTTACATTGTTATTTATCAAAATATTATATACTAAGTTTATTTGGTTTGGTTTAAAGAAAAGAAGATAACATATACAATCGTAAATAAGATCAAGCAGCTTAATAATTTTTAACCCTGAGGTAGAGTTTCTTTTCAAGTGCTGATAAACAAAAAACATAGTAACGGTAATTACATATCATAATCACATAATTAATTACAGTACTAAGATAAAACAACAGCACAAATAATGGCTGGTCCAACGTGGAGCAGATCGTAATTACCATACCTGTAATTAATCACAGTACTATATATATATATATATATATTTATATATATTATAACGGCCTTTTTATCTAACACACATATATTATATATTTTATGATAGATAAAATGTTACTTACCCGTGACTTTTACTTTACCTGGGCGCCAGAACAAATCCCAGATACAAATGACACGGATTCAGCTTAGCTCAGAGCATAGAGACACACTATCTCAGGATTCGTTCAGTGAATGTGGAATTCAAGGGGAATCGTTACAAATAACACTTTAAAATTTGCTTGAGTTTGTTTAATTAACAATTAAACGTTATTTTATTAATGTTCTTTCAAAGCTAAGTTAAGGACTTATTGCTAACCTAACTCTTAGGCTATTATTAATGAGTGTGCGTGAAAAGTGAAGATTAAAACGTCCAAACGACCAATTGTTCTTATCTGGTTTAATTAAGAAAATTTATATCTCCCAAACCAGTGCTAAAGAACAGGTCTGCAATAATTTGCACGTTCAATACTACACCTCACCTTCCATTCAACACTCCTATATTAATTTATAGCTAATCTTACTAATTAAATACAAATTATGAGTTTACTTAGTGTCTTTTAAAGAATTGTTTATTGCTTTTTATTATTTATTTTAGTTTCTTAATTTCATTGATCAATGAATCTATTTCTTACTGATTGATGCGTCGACCGTAGATAGAAATCCGTAGTGATCCTCCTTTTGATGGTTCGGCACAGAAGAAATGATGTTGACCAAAACGTTGACCGATGATACTGGGCAATTACAGATGCTGTAGCTCTCTGTTGCACAGGTCACTTCGTAAATAAATAAATTATTAATTAATTAATTAATTTTTTAATTAATTAATGCGTTGTTACACAGCGAGAGTTGTTATCGAACTTTACTAGTTCCTCTGCAACTGCGGACTACTTCCCGAACGGTTTATTTAAATAAGACTTTGCGTGGTTTGTGAAATTTAGCACGTATTTAACACACGTCTTGCTCATTTAAGATTCGAACGAAGAATGCTCGCTTCCCCAAGTCTGAGTTAGCGTCTCTTCGGAATACAGCTTTGTGATTGGTTGTTCCAAATAAATCATGCGTTTTCCATTTGAAACAATATCGAACAAGTCGACTAAACGCCCCTTAACAGGTTTGAGATGGTAGAGAATTACTGGCTAATTTCATACTTCCTCTGTTTGCAAATCGTTTGATTATGGGTATTTGCAAACGTGATTTCACAGATCTGACCACAGAATATTATTGCTTAGGTCTTTCTCTGTAAGTGTGTGAAAACACCTAATTCGTACCTAGCCTAATTCTCTAGTTATTTCTCTTGGCGTTCTTCTTCTGTATAACTTCTGTAAATGTTAATTATATTGGTTGATATTTTGGCTACTTATAGAGCTGAATACTATGTAGGTTTCAGAATTGCTGTATATTTATTAGTTTTGAAGATATTGCAGTTTTAACTAATAAAAATAATTGAATAAAAATTCATGTCTGTGCCGGCAACCTTCGTAGCAGTGGCGATGTTAGACAGAGATAGCTGTGATTATACCCTCTCTCTCTTGCTTACGCCTCTAAACTCACACAGTATGACACTTTCATATAACGATCTGATGGGTCGGCTTTATGAATCGTTATATATACCCCCACTTGGTATAAAAAATTGATTATTTAAGAAATACATTAATTTTTTTTATTGTAAAGTTACGCACTTTTTTTTTTAAATTTTAAAACTTGCACTGTTTGTTTTGCTCGCACACATTTTGGACTATTACAATTTTGCTTACTTCTACCTTATAACTAAGTATTACAATATGTTACTAAACCTAACATGGCATACACATATTAGAGATTTATACGAACATTAATGCTTTAATCACAAGTTTGATTTAATTAATGGCAATGATCAAAACGACAATACTAACATTTATTTAACTACTACTTATTAACATTGACATTGGTTCAAAGACATTTATAAATATTTGTTTGACTACGTTTGATTCACATACCAGATTGGCTCAAACCATTGTTTCTTTATTGCTCTATATTTTGTTTATATTTCCTCAAACTATCCCCATGGTACTTTCCTATAATTTTGTTTTTTATATAATTTCCACCTATGGGAACATAGCTTATATAGTTTCCCTTCATATATGGAAAATCCTGGTTTGGTGTTGGTAACCGCAGTTCTCCAAGCTACACTAATCCTAGGGTCTTGTTGTTGATGGGTCCCTATTTCCTTAAGTCGTCTAACTACTTCAGGTTTTGTTACATGCTTTACCGCGTAAATATCTATATCGGTGCTACTACTTTTACTGTTTACTGTATCCATGTTGTTTTCTGATGGTGAATTTCTACTGAGTACATCTGCTACCAAGTTGTCTTTCGCTTTACAATACTGTATTTCAAACTGGTACTCTTGTATAGCCAAGATCCAACGAGTCAGACGAGCACCTAGCAATTTACACTTTAATAAAAATACTAACGCCTTATTGTCGGTGATTATAGTAAGTTTAGCACCCAGAATATAACTTCTTTGACAGGCTATGCACTATCGCTAATAGCTCTTTTTCTGTCGTAAAATAGGTTAATTCCGCCCCTTTAAGTGTGCGACTTACAAATCCTAATACCGCTTTTTGGCCCTTCTCATCTATCTGATACAAGTGTGCTCCTATAGCAATATTGCTGGCGTCTGTTTGCAAATAAAATCTTTCTCCTACCCTCGGATGATGTAATACCACAGTATTTATAAAAAGACTTTTCACTTGTTGTAGCGCTTCATCGTGGTCCTTTGTCCACCTCCATTTAATCCCTTTGTTTAACAACTTCAACAATGGAACAGTACTTTCCGCGTATTTACTTGTAAACCTCTGATAGTAGTTAGCTAAACCTAGAAATGATTTTAGCTGCTTGCAGTTCTTTGGAGTTGGAAATTCTTGTATGGCTTTTACCTTCTGTGGGTCCGTGGTTATTCCTTCCACTGAGATTCGGTGACCTAAAAAGTTAATTTCCTCCTTACCAAACTCTGATTTCCGTAGATTCAGCGTCATGTTTGCTGATCTTAATTTTGCAAAAATATTTCTTAAATGTTGTAAGTGCTCCTCGAATGCTCGTGATACACATAGAATATCATCTACGAACACTAGCGTATACTTCTCTACGTCATTACCTAAGGCACTGTCTAAACACCTTACCATTGCAGCTAAGCTGGTGCTCAGGCCAAAAGGTACCACTTTAAATTGGTAGCACTTGTTTTTATACAAAAATGCCATATACTGTCTATCACATTTGCGGATTAGAATTTGCCAAAATCCTGATGTTAAGTCCAGTTTGGTCATGTACTTAACTCCATTACATTTTTGGAACAATTCTTCCACACTCCTTGCGCACTCGTAATCAGGTACTAATAAAGAATTTAATTTCCTGGCATCAAGGCATAAGCGGATACTCCCGTTCGGCTTTATGACAACTACTAAAGGGTTAATATAGGGACTACTTGCCCTCTCTATAACTCCATTCGCTAACATCTGTTGGACCTCTTTTTCCACTTCTTCTCTATAGTGTAAAGGGATTGGATAAGTCCTTTGCACAAGTGATGCGTTTTCAGTAAGTGTTAACTGATGTTCATAGAACTTAGCGCTTCCAGGCTCTGTTCTAAAAACATCCCTATACTCACAGACGAGTTGCTGAATTTGGTTCTGTTGCTCGTTGTTCAACTCCGTCCCGATGTTGATTTCTGGAGTATCATCAATACAGTGCTGGTCACTCCTAACGTCAACTAGCGGTTTCTCTCTATACCCTTTTATGACACTTACCGACTTCCAATGCTTAAATTCTTTAATGTTTATATTGATTTTATTAGTATCAATTTCCATTGTGATGGTATTTCTTTTGAAATTTATTTCTGCCTTCCACTCAAGTAACGTATCTACCCCAATAATACAATCATGAACGAGTTTCGGGACTGTAAGAGCTACAATTTGGGTTTGGTTACCATTTAAATTGATAGGTAAATAAATTTGTTCAGTTATCTTTTGCATTTTGGCTCCAGTGGCTCCCTGTACATTACAATTTTTTACGGGTAGTCTGGGACAATTACGCAACTGACTATTATTTTCTACAAACTTTGAGCTGACACAGGTTACCTCACTGCCGGTGTCTATTAGCGCTCGTACTAGTAAATTGTTGATTTTACAAATTATTTCCGGACATTCAGGATAATGGCTTCTACCCACTTCTTGCTCTTCTTTTAACAAGAACTCCCTATCGCTCACTTGTTTTATATTATTTGTTACTTTCTTTTTACCTGTTTTCGTGGGTTGTTTCACTGCAGGTAATGGTAGGTTTAGTTTTGTTTCTTTTCTACCTGCAGTGGCTTCCCGTTTCCCGTATTCATTTTACTAGTAGACGGTTGCGGCTCGGTAGATGTTATGGCTGTTTTACATGCCTTAAACCCTTTATTCGGTCGGTTTTCAACACTACTACTTCTACCCTTTTCTTCCAATTCCTGCCGGTTTTGGGGTTTGTTACCCGGATATGGGGTAAACCTTTTTTCTTTTGGGCGTTCATTGTCTCTTCTTTTCGTTGGGTAGAAAGTTGGTTCCTGATGATCGCCTCTAGAGTAGTTACTCAGCTGATTATTTACACGATTCAGGTCCCTCTCTAGGTCTTGACATTCATCCACGACCATTATAAACTTTTCTAGAGTATCCACTCCTCTAGTAGTGGTTGCTACTCTAATGCGTTCCAAGAAATGACGCGCTAGCTTGTACACTAGGTCTCTCTCCTCTGTTGGTGGTGTTAGATGCTTTACTTGTACCATTACATTACGTTTAGCACATAGTTGGTTGTTGTCATATTCATTGACGGGTGATAATTACTAAATTCCAGATGATCGCGTACCCTTCTTTGGATCTGAATGTTCCAGTATTGAGCAAGGAATTTTTCTCTTAAGTCAGCGTAGGTTTGGACTCTGTCCGAGATGACTTTCCACCACGTACCTGCCCAATTCTTGAGAAATCGGCCTAACATGTCCTTCTTGTCCTCGTTGTCCATCAGTGGGTTTACGCGAGATACATAAGCCTCAAACAGCCGTAGAAACTCTACAGGATTCTCATGTGGGTTTCCTGAGAATGCAAGGTTTTCTGGTTCTTCCTTATAGCCGCCACACCTCACGACTCTGGTTTGCTGTGACTTCATTGCCTTAGTCAGATCTTCCCGCATTACCTTTAATTGCTGTTCTACCTTTTGATGTACTTCGTCTCGGTCCGCCTTACTCTCTACTTGTTTCTTAACCTCCTTAATATTTTCACCCAGTTGGGTACACTCTTCCCTAGTACTTTTGATTTCTTCTTTATTTAGAAGCGTTTGGGTTTTTAATTCAGCAGTTACTTCGCTGAATTGTTGGTTAATAAGGGTTACTTTCTGTTCTAACCGTTCATGAAATTCGGTTCTAAATTTATTTAGTTTTTCGTCTTGACGGCGAAAGTTAGTGTTTACTTGTTTCCTAAATTCCTCTAATGTAGTTTTAACCTCTTCGGTATGGTTATCAAACTTAAGATTACTCTCATCTATTTTACTAGCTAAATTAATAGCTAAATTTGCTATTTCTTCATCTATTTTAAATGTAGTTTCTTTACTACTTTGTTCTATTTGGCTAGTTAAATTTTCATTTATTTGTTTCATTTCGCTAGATAAGTATTTATTAGTTTGCTTGATTTTATTATTAACATCATTTATTAATTTTTTATTACTTTCTTCTAAATTTTTATTATTTTCTTCAATTTTACTTTAAAGTTTACTATTTGTATCTTTTATTTTACTAGATATTTGACTCTTTGTACTTTCAATACTACTTTTAATGTTATCTTCCATTTTAGTGGTCAACTGCTTGAATATCTGTTCAATTGCTGCCATATCTACTGGTTGTGATTTAGCCATTTTTTAATTTTATTATTATTTTCCAAATTTTATTTTAATAAAATGTTACTTACCCGTGACTTTTACTTTACCTGGGCGCCAGAACAAATCCCAGATACAAATGACACGGATTCAGCTTAGCTCAGAGCATAGAGACACACTATCTCAGGATTCGTTCAGTGAATGTGGAATTCAAGGGGAATCGTTACAAATAACACTTTAAAATTTGCTTAAGTTTGTTTAATTAACGATTAAACGTTATTTTATTAATGTTCTTTCAAAGCTAAGTTAAGGACTTATTGCTAACCTAACTCTTAGGCTATTATTAATGAGTGTGCGTGAAAAGTGAAGATTAAAACGTCCAAACGACCAATTGTTCTTATCTGGTTTAATTAAGAAAATTTATATCTCCCAAACCAGTGCTAAAGAACAGGTCTGCAATAATTTGCACGTTCAATACTACACCTCACCTTCCATTCAACACTCCTATATTAATTTATAGCTAATCTTACTAATTAAATACAAATTATGAGTTTACTTAGTGTCTTTTAAAGAATTGTTTATTGCTTTTTATTATTTATTTTAGTTTCTTAATTTCATTGATCAATGAATCTATTTCTTACTGATTGATGCGTCGACCGTAGATAGAAATCCGTAGTGATCCTCCTTTTGATGGTTCGGCACAGAAGAAATGATGTTGACCAAAACGTTGACCGATGATACTGGGCAATTACAGATGCTGTAGCTCTCTGTTGCACAGGTCACTTCGTAAATAAATAAATTGTTAATTAATTAATTAATTTTTTAATTAATTAATGCGTTGTTACACAGCGAGAGTTGTTATCGAACTTTACTAGTTCCTCTGCAACTGCGGACTACTTCCCGAACGGTTTATTTAAATAAGACTTTGCGTGGTTTGTGAAATTTAGCACGTATTTAACACAAATCTTGCTCATTTAAGATTCGAACGAAGAATTCTTAAGAAGAACGAAAGAAGACTTCCCCAAGTCTGAGTTAGCGTCTCTTCTGACTACAGCTTTGTGATTGGTTGTTCCAAATAAATCATGCGTTTTCCATTTGAAACAATATCGAACAAGTCGACTAAACGCCCCTTAACAGGTTTGAGATGGTAGAGAATTACTGGCTAATTTCATACTTCCTCTGTTTGCAAATCGTTTGATTATGGGTATTTGCAAACGTGATTTCACAGATCTGACCACAGAATATTAATGCTTAGGTCTTTCTCTGTAAGTGTGTGAAAACACCTAATTCGTACCTAGCCTAATTCTCTAGTTATTTCTCTTGGCGTTCTTCTTCTGTATAACTTCTGTAAATGTTAATTATATTGGTTGATATTTTGGCTACTTATAGAGCTTTAATTGCTGAACACTATGCAGGTTTCAGAATTGCTGTATATTTATTAGTTTTGAAGATATTGCAGTTTTAACTAATAAAAATAATTGAATAAAAATTCATGTCTGTGCCGGCAACCTTCGTAGCAGTGGCGATGTTAGACAGAGATAGCTGTGATTATACCCTCTCTCTCTTGCTTACGCCTCTAAACTCACACAGTATGACACTTTCATATAACGATCCGACGGGTCGGCTTTATGAATCGTTATAATATATATATATATATATATATATATTTATATAATATTTAAAATTAATATTTTCTTTACCTCAAGATGTTATTTTTCCCTTATTTGGAACATGTTTCGGGCCCTTAGTGTATTTAAAATTAATATTTTCTTTACCTCAAGATGTTATTTTTTCCTTATTTGGAGCATGTTTCTGGACCCTTAGTGTTCCCACCATAAGGAAAAAATAACATCTTGAGGTAAAGTAAATATAAATTTTAAATATATTATATACATCAAGAAACAGACTGTAGCAAAGTGTTTGGATATATATATATATATATATATATATTGCAACAGTTCAAATTTGAACTAAGAAGGATATGGTGAGGGTGCGAAATTTACAAACGCGTCAATATGGAGGAGATGAAAACTTATTTATTATACACACAAATATTGTTTTTAAAGATATATATTGTATTACAAATTGTCATGTATTGATAATAGAAATAATAGTTTATATTGTTCGATAATATAAATCGATTTTACTTGGTTGCTGCAACGTCCTCCTCTCCACTCGTCGCTCCCGTCCGTCCTGGCGTCCTCTTCTTCAGCGTCACTCCTTCCTGGTGTCCTCTTCGCCCTGTCGTCCTCTTTTACAGCGTCACTCCTTCCTGGTGTCCTCTTCGTCCTGGCGTCCTCTTCTACGGCAGGCGGCTCCAGCGGCAATATTTCAATGAGTCTCGTTGTTATTATGTTTGACTGCTAACATTAATTAGTTTCTTCATAAATTGTTCACTCACAATGATTATAAATTTCACTCGTACAGTTTATTATTAATTTATACTTTATATTTTCTTCATCTCAGGATTAATATGGGTATTAATTAATGCGGTGCATTTAATGTACACCTTCCACGATATCTTGAAGTGTCTTTAAATTCCCTAAGCGGATATCTTAACTTACACGAAAACCGCAATATATTATATTATAAATTTTATCTAAATATTTTACCCACTCGGTTCTTAACGCAAAACTTCGTTAAGAATTACCAAGGTTTATTTTATATATGATATTTCTATGTTCGTAAGAGAACAACGCTCTTCACCGGGCACAACTTCCCCTAGCAGATGCTAAAGCAGAACTGTCCCATCCTAACTCTACAACGAATGAATCTCACTGAATTTAGTGTATTTTGATTGGCTAAACCCAAGTCACATGATTGATGGAACAAACAGATATACGAATTTCCTGAAAAACTTTGTATAATTTAGCAAAGGCCTGCATGGAAATTATCTACAAATTTTATTACCCTATCATTGACAAGAGTTACAATTGAGTTTTTCTTCACTTACAAAAACATATTTCTAAAATAGTTATGAACCTCAGAGTATACACAAATTGAAGCTATTTACCTAAATAATTCCTTGTCAAAGTTTCACGTCAATCGGTTACCTACCACTGAAGCTATAGCGATCACACATTATCACACCCGCACATGCGCACAAATTCACACAAAAAATACATGACAATATAGAACACCTTTTTATGAAGAGTTTGGTATATCCTACATGCTTATCCATTTCTAAATACAAAACTTACGGCTAAAAGACAAAATATTACACAAAACAAATTTAAACAAGAAAATGCTCGTCATCCATGTGCTCTGATACAAACAACATAGCTCATCATCCTGTGTTCCGTTGCAATATATATATATATAATTTTCTATATAAGTAACTCGAAGTTTCTTGCAGCAATTATATAATTGTGATGTTATTCAAATTGTTTCTTCTGCAAGTAGTGTATATTTCGTATTTTCTTTTTAACAGCTGACGCACGTTTCACTGAAAAATATCAGTATCATCAGAGGTTTGTAAGTAAAACTTACATTTGTATTTACTTACAAACCTCTGATGATACTGATATTTTTCAGTGAAACGTGCGTTAGCTGTTAAAAAGAAAATACGAAATATACACTACTTGCAGAAGAAACATTTTGAATAACATCACAATCATATATATATATGTATATATATATATATTCTATATATAAAATGTAGACACACCTTTGGTGTAATTCTCTTGGTGCTGTGATAAAACACTATACAAGAGAAATTCAATAAGACACTAGCATGTAGTCCATCCACTCAGCCATCTTACGTGAACGTTTTAGAAGTACAGTACTGGTAGAAGGAATATTAGGCAATAACGATCTAGATGGGAGAATAGCAGGAATTTTGATTTTGTCAATGTAACAATGTACAAAACATTTAAAACTGCTTGCTGAAAATACAAACGTATGCAAAACTAGAGAAAGCAAAGATCGATAAGTTGAAAAGGAGTGCGTCTATTGTTTGTGTGTGTCTTTGGGAAAGTCTCATTATGTCAGTGAAATTACGGTATAATTTATACGTACGTGTGTAATAAAACAAAGAGTGTAGATAATTATAAGGGAACGCAGTTTGGTAGCGCTGAAGAACGTCAAGTAGTCATTAATATTTTGCACGAGATTGGCAATTCAAATATCGTCTGCACAGATTCACGCTGTCAGCACTTCTAAAGTACACTTGGATTTGTCCCTTTCGCTACTCCATTGGTTTAATCACTTCGTCGACCTGTATTCGCTTTGGAAAATGCAATCCAATCGAATATATATAATTTTGACTTTTGACTTTTATAGGGACGTTTTGAATCAAGACTTTAGGTATTCGCTACTGGACAGAGCAATTACGATTTTATAAATAACTAGTTATTTGTTTTCACGTAATGTTCACATCGTGTTACTTAATCATTTCCGGGAGACCCTCATCAGCACCACTTAGCCCCCCTCAGGTAATATGTAGAAGGCACTCTGAACCCCGGTTCTGTGATCTTAATGCTGTAATCGCACATAGCTTTTTCCATGAAACCAATACGGATTAGCAGTGTTTACGACAAATGGCACAATATACAGGGCAAACCACGGTGGAGGGGCCACCGATATTTGGAGATATCGGCCCTCGAGCCACACCCCAAAGGGCAAGTACCCTGGGCCTCCTCCTTCTGGAGGGGGATTGTCAAGAACATGGGGACATAAATAAACAGTCCGAATTTGATTTAATATTTTATAATCAAATTTGCGAATGGAGCAGAGATAAAAACAAGTAACGCCCGTATTAAATTGTTAATTTGGTAATCACGCAAGCACGTTCCCACGTGGCGGTAGGTGGATAGCATGATGTGTGATGTAGCGTAGAATACTGCATTTTGCTATGCATTATGGTTTGCTTGCAGTGAAATATGTTGTTTGCTTTTTATTCTTGATTAACTAATAAACCAGCGAGTATCAAAACAAAACGAAGATATAAAATTCTTATATTGTATAACATTAATATAGAGAAAAGTCAACAAGCGTAGAAACTGGGTATCGTAACAGGGAAGTGTTACTGAATAACACCAGTCGTTGCGTAACATCTGTGTTCAGTAATCCCTTACTAGAACAAAAAGAAAACGTATTTTATCCTCTGCGTGTGGCCCAAAACATTAGAGAAATATTGTGTTGGTGAAGATTTCTTACGAAAACTTTGTGTTGCAACACCGCAACCATACACAAAATATAGTACATTGTTAAAAAAATGTTAATCACATGTATACGCAGTTAAAAGTATTTAAAATAATGTTATAAAAACAGTTTTCAGACGTAAAGGGTTGGGTGGATTTTGTGTGCAGAGCGCATGCGTTTTACTGAGACATACAACGGAACCGGAAGTAATCAATAAGTTAAGAAAACAAAAGAATTATCAACAAATTCACATTCAATCTATTAAAAGTGGTTTTTAAAACGTATTCTTGTAATCGCATTTTAAATAAAACACTTAAGTAATTATGTATCTTTCTTAAATGTATTTATTTAAAATATACAAAAATAACACTTACAAAATACGGGAAATAATATTGTTACAGTACATTAACGTCTAAAGGAATACGTGAAACGGACACCAAGTGTTGTGACCACACAATGTACTATTTTTCGAAACGTTTACAAAGTCTGCAGTCAAGCTTGGACGAGATAATCACACTCATAGTACACTGAAATAGATTTACCGTCATGTTGACCACGACTGCAGACTGTACAAATCACCGAGGTTTGATAAGGTGCGCGCGGAGGTCAATGGGTCCTTTCTGAGGGTTTATATAAGGCGCGCGCGGCGGTTAGTTTTGGTCGCTCTAAGAAATGTGAAAAGAAAAAAGGGCCATTGATTTATAATTTGTTATGTTGTTACTTTCGTGGTTGCATATAAACTAATAAAGCTGAAATTCGTACATGCGTTGTGGTTAGATTCAAGAATTAGCAATTTGGCCGTTGGAAGTACTAATATGGAATTATTTGAAGTTATACGTTAAAACGCACACTTTTGTTACAATACCTTTAGTATACTGTTAGTCTGAATCGTACATTAGAAAACACTACAAAAATATGCAAAGCAAAATCTCAACAAACTACATTACTTCTGTTATCACTACAATACAAAACTGAAATACTAAAATAGGCCTACGCTATTACAGAAAGATTTACTCCTTCTAATATATATATATATATATATATATATATATTTATATTTATATATATTGCGCCAATGCAAGCATATGCTGTAATGTGCATTTATTAAATAAAATAAATATTTAGATTAATTTTAGTAATATGTAATAGACAAGCAGGTGTGAAGTTGAAAGCTGAATTAGACGCAGGAATGAACATGCAAAATCACGCGATTATTGCTGAGAGAGTGTACAGTAGTAAATAGTGTGTCTGCGTGGAGCCTGTTCAAGCCTGAAAGTTTGAACCTCACCCCAAATAGATACTAAATTATAGTTTTATTTAATTACAAGCAAACCGTAAATGTTAGAAAGATTGCAAAGACTTCTAAATATGCGTAAAAATCATGCAAATGTGCAGTGCGAAAACGGTGTGATTATGACGTTCAGTGCGAATTCTGTGCGATTTTAAGAGCATAGTAATTACACTAATTATGTGATCACTATGGTAATAACGTATAATATATGTAATTATATAAGACAATATTAGATCACTTGGAAATCCGCATTAGACGTTGCAATTGGGAGAAATGTGAGAATATGTGAAATTGGACGATAGTGGGGGAACTGACGTCACGGACAGTTTCTGACATGCAGAATCCTGAACCGACAGGTGTAGTTGTTTTGTTGAATATAAATACGGGCCCAGGAGAGCCAAATTTTACTCTCAATCAGTCTTCAGAAGCAGCGGGACGCTATGTCCGTTAGCGACGTGATTTTTTAAAAATAAACTGTAAAGTCGGATGGACAATACGTTCATCCGAGTATCAAACAGTAACTCTTAGTTTGATTATTTTAAATACAATTATCGAACATACACCACCAGTCTACAACCACAAATGTTCAGCACTGAACATTAGACAACTGGTGAGGTCACATCAAGCAGAGGAACGATATGCAGAGCAATCAAGGCGTCTGCTAGGACAACAACAGCTGATGCAGAGCGACATATCATTCTACAGCAACCAGAGAGGACCAGAAGGAACGAGTAACTAAAGGACAAGTGGAACCGAAGAACGTGCAGGGAAATCCATTAGAAGAGGACCTACTGATCACCGGAGGACAGGGGTACAATCTACAGAATTGAGGTGACAAATAACCAATTTATAATTAATAAATGAAAGAATAAAGACATTGAAAAGACATTTTAAAATTTAAAAATAAAGAAAATTTATGTCAAATGTAGATAGAGATAATAGAATATAATTTAAATTTAGTAAGAATTTTCTTTGATGATGAACAATTAATTTAAAGTTAATTTAAATCATTGCTTGGATGATTGACGATTAATTTAATAAATTTAAATTTTCATTAAAGCGTGTAAAGTAATCAGTGAGTAATATTACACGCAATGTATAAAGTAACGTAGTTGGAAGTATATAGAAGAAGACTAACAATTCTATTAGTCAATTTAAAATTTTATAAATCATTAAGATATATGCAATGCATAGAGTAATGTAATAAAGAAAAAATATATAGAGCAAAGAAAACAAGACTGTAAATAAAGCACACAGTCAGACTGAGCGGTCGAGAAATTTTAGAGTAACAAATAAATGTTTAACATAGATTTTTGTAAATATAGTATATAAGATTTATTTTATGATGAATGTACTGCAACAAAGAAACGTTTAAACAAATGATAATGAATACTAGTGGTCGCCCAGTGGTCGAAATTCGACCGTAATTCATTAAATTTTTAAGTTTGAACGTTATTGAGGTTCTTTTGTCAAAGAGTATACCTCTATAATCATTGCATATAATTTTTTTGAATTTTGTTCTATTACATCAGCTGCGAGCGTGTACAAATACGTCATTAGCGTGTGTTGTTTGCCTTAATTCCCTGCAATACCTATGAAATTTAAAATTTAATGTTAGTAACAGTTGAAAAAAACACAATTACAGCTTGTATTCGTATTTATTTTTTGATATAATTCATTGTCAGTTTTAATTTTTTCGTGTTATTATTGAATCAAATAAACGCTAATAAAAATGAGACTTGACATTCATAGAAGTATAAGATACATTGTTTTCAATTCCAGTGGATTACATTTCATTTTTGGTAAGGTACAAAATTCGAAAACAGTTTGAAGATTATCTGCTACAAAGCTTATATAATTTTTTAATTTTTTTTTCTATGCATTAATTTTCGAGTTATTTGAAAAATATGACAGATAGGAAAAATGAGGTTTAGCTTGGCTAAGCCATATTTAAAAAGCAATAACGCGTTTTTTGACATTTCCTTGGGTTTTTTTTTATTGCCATACTGACCAGGTTTCGCCAAGGCTACAGTTATTTTGCCTATCTTTTTCGAATTATATAAAATTTAAATAAAAAATTAATACAGAATAAAAAATGAAATAAAAAATACGTGCCTCGTATTTTTTCATATATTTTTCATTAAATCAAAAAAACCGGGCGGTTAAAAAAATAAATGTTGTCCATTGAACTTAAAATAGTTTGAAAGTGAATTTAATGATTCAGAACTTCTGTGTAAACGATGTTTTTTGTAAAAACTCCTTCATCCGGGCGGTTAAAAAAATAAATGTTGTCCATTGAACTTAAAATAGTTTGAAAGTGAATTTAATGATTCAGAACTTCTATGTAAACGATGTTTTTTGTAAAAACTCTTTCATCATTTGCTAAATGCCCTTGGCCATTATATTCGGAAATATAAAATCTCAAACCATCGAATGATCGAACTCTACTTGCTGCGACGTACAATTGACCATGTGTAAAAACTGGCTGCCTCAATAAAATTCCAATTTTTTCGAATGTTTGTCCTTGAGACTTATTTATTGTCATCGCAAATGCAGGTATAATTGGAAATTGAGTTCTTTGAAAGTTAAATGGTAAAACAGTACCGGAATATGTTAAATTTATACGTGGAATCAAAATTCTCTTATTGCGTGCGGTTCCAGTTAAAACTTCGCAATCAATAGCATTACGATGCATACACTTGATGCGCATTCTTGTTCCATTGACTAATGCTTCCTTTGTATTTAAGTTTCTGATCAGTAAAACGATGCAATTAACTTTCAATACTAACTTATGTGGTGGCAAACCACTAATAGTCACTGGATAGTTATTGATTTCATTGTCATCATCACAAATTATTTTATCGTAGCTATGATATGTTTTCTGTTCACCTGGTATTCGATTAAGTATATCAGTATTAACAAAAGTAAATCATCATTTTTAGGTGCTAAAATAACTGACTTCAATATGTTATCTGAGAGTATGTTTTCGGAAATATTTCCATACACCTCATTAATAATATTATTTTCATCTCCTATTAATTGCTGAGGTATTTCAATAATATTTTCACCAAACTGAGGGAATTGTGGGGCTTCATCATTACCAATTTTTTTCAAGAATTCGACAAATTCTATTTCACTTGGTAAGGCTCTCATATTTTGAGTAAACGTTACTTTATGAAAATAAACAAATTTATGCCAACTCGTGACACAATTTTCAATTAAAGTTGCACGTGATCCATGTGGGACAACTGGTAAGATTTGCCGAAAATCACCGCACAGAAGTATCGTTTTCACTCCAAATGGTTTATGTTTATCATTTTCATCGCATAGACCCTGCAATAATCTATCTATGATTTTCAACACTTGCAGTGGGCACATAGAAATTTCATCAATAATTATCAATGATGATGAATTTATTGAACGTCCATAACTACTATTTGCGGTAATATTCGCTACAGAATTTTCCAAAATGGGTATAGGCAATTTAAACACATTGTGTAAAGTTCTACCTCCAAGTAATAGAGTTGAAGCTATGCCACTGAACGCTGTTGTAATGCAACTAAGATTAAGCGAATTTAATTTGTGAATGATTGCTGTTTGTGTGAATGTTTTTCCACAACCTGCATGAGCGGTTAAACAAAAAACATTAGATCCAGTATCATGGTGCAAAACTTCACGAATCACACGATCAATTAGATTACGCTGTTCAATATTTGCAGTTTCATAATGCTCACAAAACAGAAACTCTTGTTCTATTGGATCAATAGCATTTGCTTCGTCTGTTCTCTGGGAATACGTGGGAACTGGTAAACCAAGTTCTTGACATGACAAATTATGAACATTCAAAATATCTTCAATTTCTAATAGAGCTGTGTTAAAGGAGACTTCTTCGTTGTAATCTCTCAAAAAATCTTCACTGAGATATACTTTAAATTCATTCCATAACGCCAATGCATTGGCTGGCACATTTAATGCACAAATGTAACCAAATAAATTTCGCATTTGTTTTGGTGAATGTAATTCTTTTGCTTCATTTAAACATTTGCGCCATTCATTATCATTTGAAGCAATGCCGCGAGCATGGCACGCTTCAACAAAAGAAGTGTGTATAATTCCATTGTATGTTCTAACATCCTCAAATGATTTTGGACCACAGACATGTAATAAAAGCAATCGTAAATGGAAAAGTTCGATGTCTTTTGGTGATACTACATATATGCGTGTAATGATTTTATCACCTCCACGCCTTCTCTTCTTCCATTTTTTTCGGGAATCTTCCCACACATAATGCAAAGGAATTTGCATTCTGTATAATGGATGTCCATTTAATGATTTACATGTAAATTCATTAAATCGTTTTGGATAATCTTTTGTGCATTTTCCATCTCTCATACATACAGAATTTGGATTAAGTACACCGCATGGACCATGCATCATGTGTTTTACAACATATTCATGTAATGTAGGATGTGTTTGAATGTTAGGAATCTCTGCAGATACAACTTTATTAATATCGGTAGCGTTAACAATTTTATCTTGCTCATTTAAAGAGAGTAAAATGTGAGCATGAGGCAATCCTCTCTTTTGAAACTCAATTGTATAAATGAGTGCTTCAACTTTACCGAAGATTTTTTTTAGTATAAGGCCCTCAATTAATGCTTTCAGTTTGGACTTGAATACACGCACAACAATATCAGGTCGAAAATTAGCTGACTCACCTACACCAATATTGCTAACTATTTCAGGCCAACTTGGATTGCAAGTCATTGTAATAAACAAAGAAGGCTTTCCGAAATGTTGTGCAATTGACATTGCATCTAAATAATTCTGATACATATTTCTTGGAGATCCATTGAATGAAGATGGTAAAATTACTCTACGGCCAACATTATTGGCATTGAGGTTCAATTCTAAATAATCTGTTAAATTGTTGTAAACTTCAGACCTAAGACTTGTTTGATTTTGTCGAATGAAATGTAACCTTGTGCCCCCTATTCTCACATACATATCAACTATCCACTGCAGAAATAATTTTTGTGAATGGTGCAACATGCTAAAATCTTCTCTAATAGCAAGTCGATAGGCTGCATACTGAAGCATGGTTAATTTATTTCTGGGCGCTCTTGAATTAGATGTAGTTAGTACATTATGAGAAATATTGATATGCCACCCAGTATCACCATTTGGAAAAAGTAATGGATACGCTAAAGGGTCCAATGATGAATCCAAAACAGAGATATTTTTAATGGTACCATTAACTTTTGAAAACGAAACCATATTTCGTTCAAAGGGTGGCTCACCATCAACTGTACTAAATATTACTGCTACATCAGTTTGAACTGCATCATTATAACGGCGTAGATGTAAATCACGATTTACTTTAATGAGCATACAACTTTCTTTATTTTGATTTTAAACTCTCTGACAATGATCTTTCATTGCAATGAATGACCGAATGAAAGGATTAATGCGTTCCAATTCAAGAGAGATTTCGCGCATTATATTGTTATTGCATGTTTGATTATAGTGTTCACGTAATCTGTAATTGACAGCAGTGTCAACATCATAAAAATATAATTACGCATAACATGGTGAGCGACCATATCCAGCAGTCATTGGACCTGATCTGTGATAAAAAAACATCATGTATTTTAAAATGATACACTCCACGCGTAACTGTATCCGAAATTTTAGCTTCTGAGCTAACCATAGTAAATGATGAATTGTATTTACGAATGTTTTCAAAATAATTTTTTGACTTTCTTTTTATTGAAGGTTCATTTGAAGTAAGTCCATCATACAATGATTTAAAGTATTCATTTTGACTTAAGGCCGGTAATATTGCTTTACCCTTATGACAACATGAAGTGAATGCAGTCCTTCCACCTAAAGTGACCTCAGATTCGAAATGTTTTGCATTTGCAAAACCTGCATTGTAAATGCATTAATCCACAATAAAAAGTATTAAAATTTCTTGGAATGACATTCAGTGCGCATTTAAATGTATCCCTCAAAATAATTTCATCATTTTGTATACTATTTACACTATTTAAATTTGCATTTGGTCTATTATCATTTTGACTTTCACGCGAATATATATTCCTTCTTCTTTGTCTCTCACTCCGACCCGTCAATGTTATACTATTTACACTATTTAAATTTGCATTTGGTCTATTATCATTTTGACTTTCACGCGAATATATTCCTTCTTCTTTGTCTCTCACTCCGACCCGTCAATGTTCTATGTCGAGGCATAATGGAAGTAGGTGCGAATATCTGAATGGAAAAAAACATGTAATGAAATTACTGAAACTAAGATAGACAGGGTTTAATTTAAAAATAATAAAATGTACTCACTTTTTTGAAACCACCAATAATAATTAGGCGAGAGTAAGTCAATTCAAATTGCTGCTACAAAATTTTCCTTTTGCAACAGTTGTATATTAAGCAAGCTGTATTTCACTTTCAACTGCACATTAATATATAAAACACAGATATCTAATATACAAAATATAAAATAAACGCTTTTTTGCCTTGACATACACTCCACAGACTATTGAAAAAGGAACATTTGAAATCACACAAAATTCACAGCTCATTCAGTCAATCTGTCAGTAATTATTTGTTGGCAAAATTTTAAAATTCTTTGGCGACAATCTCTACTCTATGCGACTGTTTGACCACAGACTATTATGTGTTTGACATTGGCAGTATGAACGCACACTAAAATGAAAAAATTATAATTTTATTGCCTGGCAACAAAATTATTTTATTTTTAACAATTACCATTGTTTGAAAAAGATTAAATGAATTTTCAAGTGCAAATGAATGTTTTATTTTATTTAATTTAATGTATTTGTAACACATATTATATATAAATTTTAGCTTTCTGCACTCCTTCTCCATATAAACTTTAACTATGCCAAATCTCACACTCCTCCGTGCGCGCAATATGCTTAAAAAGGGGTACAAAGTTTTCTCTACACGTATTAATATATAGATTTTATGGCGAAGGAAATGCTATTTTGAAACCACTTATAATTTCTTTTGAATAAATTAATGAAAACATGTTACAATTTAAATATCGGTATGGAGAACCATACATGACTTCCATGTTCTAAGATTTATATTTAAAATCATATTCGAAATGAAATATTTCCATAGAAACTAATTCTTTCTACGTATTGCTTCAGCCTTAACCACAGTACTGTGGTCACTAACGTATACCACCTCACGTTTTCGCACTCGATTTTCACTGATGATGGCAGTCGATGGCACTGACGAAACGTCTGGTTTTGCAGAAAACATTGGAATACTGCTAAACAGCACGGGAAGGAATTTTAACAAAAAACTACTTCTTTGTTGCCGATAACGTAGTACACAAAAAAATTCTCCCCTTCCCCCTTCAACTATAATTTTCATTAATAGAAAATTACCCCCACCCCGTTCACCTAACCTCTTCATTTATACATATTTCATCTACGTTTCTACAGTGGATTATTATGAGCTTCTTATCAGGATATATCAAAATTAAGTACTTTGCTCTTGTTAAAACATAAAACGTTACTGGTAAACTACCCCTTTCCCTTAATCGATCTTCACCAAAAACAATAGGTCTTGAGAACTCTACAATTCAGGGCTGTATGCAAAAAAATATTTGATTCTGTTTCAATTTGCGGCTGTTATTGTTTGCCATATAAAATACCCTTGTTAAAACGTAAAATGTTGCCGGTAAACTACCTCTTTCCCTTAACCGATCTTCACCAAAAACAATAGGTCTTGAGAACTCTATAATTCAGGGCTTTATGCAAAACATTATTTGATTCTGTTTGAATTTGCGGCTGTTATCGTTTGCCATAGAAAAAATTACCCTTGATTAAAAAAAAAGTTGTTGGTAAACTACCCCTTTCCTTTAACCGATCTTCACTAAAAACAATAGGTCTTGAGTACTCTACAATTCAGGGCTGTATGCAAAAAAATATTTGATTTTGTTTCAATTTGCGGCTGTTATTGTTTGCCATATAAAATACCCTTGTTAAAACGTAAAATGTTGCCGGTAAACTACCTCTTTCCCTTAACCGATCTTCACCAAAAACAATAGGTCTTGAGAACTCTACAATTCAGGGCTGTATGCAAAACATTATTTGATTCTGTTTGAATTTGCGGCTGTTATTGTTTGCCATATAAAATACCCTTGTTAAAACATAAAATGTTGCTGGTAAACTACCCCTTTCCCTTAACCGATCTTCACCAAAAACAATAGGTCTTGAGAACTCTACAAATCAGGACTGTATGCAAAAAATTATTTGATTATGTTTGAATTTGCGGCTGTTATCGTTTTCTATAGAAAAAATCTACACACACACACACACACACACACACACACACACACACACACACACACACACACACACACACACACACACACACACACACACACACACACACACACACACACACACACACACACACACACACACACACACTTTTCGAAAAATGACTTTTTTTCATGTTTTGAGGGTAGGACAATTAGAATCTGCAATAATCTCGAACACGATTTTTTTTGCCATCACCATACTTCCATTTCCTTAAGGAACATGGAAGTAAAATGACTACTCTTATTATGATTACACCCAAACTCCAATTATACATACACGTTATCATTAATGTTGTATGAGTTATACCACTACACAATTTAGATTACATTTAATTAATACACATTGTGTCGTTGTGTAATTTTGGCGTCCCAAAAACGTGGGGCTCCTCCTACACAAATAAATTTGTATTTGCAACCTGTAAATACACAAAATGTGTCGTTGTAATATATATATATATATATATATATATATGATGCTTTTTTTTATCAATTCTAACCTAGTGATTTTTTCGTTTCTAACTCGGATTTAATATTAGTTAAAAATTGTTGTCTCTTAACAAATTTCGAGTTTAACGTTTCTCTTATTGTTTTTGTGTTTATACCGACATACGTAGTAATTTGTATGTCTTTCTGTATCTCTAGAAAAACAAAAACATTGGGATGTGGGACATTGATCATGTTTGCTGGCGTTGAATGAAACGCTTCACGTTTTTTGGGGCTGGCACTGTTACTCTGTATGACAAACGGTTGTTTAGGCCTCATACTGTAATCTCAAACGTGAATGATTATGTATATACTAGTGAAAAGCCTACTTTTTTAGTAAACAAAACTCAACAGAAATTAAACGAATAAGACAAAAATATATAGATGCCAAAAGGCATCCACTTATACTGTTTAAGTAGCGTGTACGTGAAACAGTTTATGTTGTTCATGTATTTTAATTAAAATTTTAATGTTTGACGATATCGTATGAGTGGTATATAGCCTATGTCTGAAGATGGAACGATCGTTCCGGAACGCATGACAAAGCTACTAGAAGTCACAAGATGGAACTGAAATAAGAGAATATATTAAGTACATAAAATGTTGCCTCGCGCGCACCTTGTATAGACCTTTTTGAGGTTGTAAAGTGTCCTTTCAAAATCACTTGACCGCCACGCGCACCTTGTATGAACACCAAATCAACAATTAAATTTTAGGTGTAGACATCGGTAAATTTAACAAAAATCTCTTTGATTTGTTAAATAGCCTAAACATCTAGAAACTGCAGAATTGTGGAATTATAGATGCAATGTAAGAAAATAAATGTATTATATGATAGTGTTAGATTAGATAAAATGTCTAACTGATCAACGGCATTGAGCTCAAGGGTATGTAAGCTAGGGCTTCTAGCAATGTGTAAATAAGGCTAGGAAGTAGTAATACAGGACAATTTTACTCCTTCTGTAACTCTCTCTTTACTCAAAGTGCATCAGAAACCTTTTTATACGGAGCTGCAACCACTACCGTACACGAAACCACTTCAATCAGAAGGCTGAAGAAGCCCAAGTCTTACATTTAATATGCGGTGGAATCCGTCTGAATGGAACCTTATTTCAACGATCCGGTGGTGAAGGGCTTCAAAACCCCTGTATTTCTAACGGCTTTATCGGTGTGAAGGCAATAACACCAACTTAACTGCATGAGTTACGAGTAGCAAAGGATGATGATAAAAGCATTGTTACAATATTACGTGGAGACCGTTGGCTTTCTTTGTATCAGGCATTACACAAATAAAAACTTATAGGCCTAAAAACTTATTTTCTTTTATATTTTTCGTACCGCGTGCGAGAATGGAAACCAAGTGCAACTCTAGGTATACAGATTAGCCGACACGAGTTCCTAAACACTATGCTGCTTGCCGATGATTAATTTGTAATCCAAGATAGTGAGGATAAATTACAACTAGCTATCCGCAAACTAAATCTGTTATGAAAAGGTTATAATTTGAACATTTCAATAGAAAAAACTAAGACCATGGCATTCCTAGGAAAAGATTCGATTCGGACAAAAATTGTAATTGAAAATAAAATTTTAGAACAAGTATCACATTTCAATTACCTAGGATGTGATATTACATATGATGAAGACAAAGATATTCTTAATAAAACAAACAACTTCCAAAGAATATGTGGGACATTACGGAGAACACTCAAAGGAAAGACCACGAAAGAAACACAAATAAAATTCTATAAGGTGATGCCAGTCCCCATGCTATTATACGAGTCCGAATCATGGGCACCAAGAACGAAAGATTATAGACAGATGGAAACGTCTGAAATGAAATATCTTAAATCTGTGAAAAGTTGTACAAGATTAGATCACATAAAGAACGAAGATATAAGACAGGAATTTAAAGTACAACCAGTAACGGAACTAGCGAAAAACTATAAAAAAAGATGGAAAGAGCATGTTATGCGCATGTCTCCAGAAAGAATTCCAAGAAAATCCTGAATTATAAGCCAACCGGAAGAAGAACTGTTGGCAGACCGAGACGGAGATGGTGAAGCCGGAACAGGCAACCTGCCTAATCCTGGACAGATAGGTGATGATGATGATGATGATATTTTTCGAATAATGTGAACTGGCTGACTTCCCTCTCAAAGGCAGTTTTTCAGAGCCATCCACGTTTTTCCCAAGAGCATAATGTGTTCCTTGCTGTATTTAACAGCACTCTTTTAAAAGCGAGTGTTTGTCTTGAGTGCAGTTAAAGAATAAGCCCAATTCGTAATGTTAAAAACGTTTTTAACGTCCTATCGTTTGCAATACGCCGTGTTTCCATAATTTGCAGGTTCAACGTCAACATGTCTGTTTTCCTCACAATTATGAAAGCCATGCAATTCCTTTCTTCAAAACCATCGAACTAACCATTCCTTAAAAACTTTTTCTCAAAACTAGGTGAGAATTTAGCTCTAACAAGGGGTTCACTGACTCTTAATTTTTGCCCCTTTCTTGCTTAAACTACTTCACTACGTTAGGATGTTCTGGTACTCGCGTTATTTTCTATTTCTGTCGTGGCTTTGCACGCACTACGTGTATTCAAAATCTTCTCTTCTTTCCAAAGATCCGTTGGCAGTGTATTTGGCGTATTCCAAATCCCTTAACAAATTCAGACTTTTAGTCACTCTTTTGCTTCCCGAACAACGGAAGTTTTTCGGCAAACTCTTAATGATTTTTAGTGTGTCAGTTTTGGTTTCGAAAGAGCCATAATATCTCAAGTAGGGGGAAAATACTGGTTCTGACTAACAAAGGATGCCGCCTTTCCCACGGTCCAAGATTTTTTCCCACGCTCTCCTCACCACCGCTGGACCTGCAGCATCCGCGAATTTCCACCAATAAAATTTCATGCCGCCTTTCGCGCGCCAAGTTCAAATATATGCCGCCTTTCGCGAGCCTAGATCAAAGAGATGCCGCCTTTCCCACGGTCCAAGATTTTTTCCCACGCTCTCCCCACCACCGCTGGACCTGCAGCATCCGCGAATTTCCGCGAATAAAATTTTTTATTTTTTTAATTTGATATTTTTATTTTTTAATTAAATTGATTTGCATATCAAGGGGGTGGGGTTCAATGGACCACCCGCATCCGCGAATATAATTTTTATTTTTAAATAAAGCTGATTTGCATATCAGGGGTGGGTGAAGGGTATATATATATAAAACTCTCTCTCTCTCACACACTCTCTCGCTAGCTCTCTCTCTCTCTCTCTTTATGTCATCGGTTTTACATAAGCGTCAGTAAGTCGTGCTACTTATGGATTATTGTAATTAGCGATACTAAAATGTAATCACCAGGAAATATATTTATCGCCTACCTCGTTGCGTCCTACTTCTAATTTTGACACATGACAGTCATTGACCACGATTTAGAAATTAATATACACAACATATGTGCTAGCACTCTCTCTCTCTTTATGTCATCGGTTTTACAGTGATATATCATGTCTCTCTCTCTCGCTCGTAGACGTCAGAAGCAATTCCTAGTTTATAATGTAATTACCTGTGCGTGTACTGTTACAGATGACTCCTCAAAAATCTGTTGTACAACATCTCTCGCTCGCAGACGTCGGAAGAAATTCCTACTTTATAATGTAATTACCTGTGCGTGTGCTGTTACAGATGACAAATCCATACGTTAACGGCTTAACAATAAATGTTAGCCTATTGTTTGTCTGTGTGTGTGCTATGTAAATTGTTTGTACATCAATGAATAATATAATCGCACTAGTTTTAATGTAATGCGTATTGTGTATTGCTGCTGCTGCTGCAAACGTCGGTAGAAATTCCCACATTCAAATAGTTGACAGCACCAATAAGGTATGATTTGAATCTTTCGGTGTAGCATTTCACATAATTTAATGTACTTTACAAATAATTGCTTACATGTTCAGAGGTTTATAACGAAATAAATTAAAATAAACTATAATTTGTTTTAAATGATTATATATATATATTTACACCACTGTATACAAACTTAAAATATAGTTTACAAACCGTTGTAATGCTTTGCATGTATGAACATGTCCCCACCCAGACGAAATTAGAGACACCAAAAATATAACAATGTCATTAGGAAAGTCCACATTCCACTTTCATAAGGAAATAGTCACCGCTTACAGCTATGCATGTATGTACATGTCCACAACATAATTAGAGATATAAATGTTCATTCGCTGTGACCTACTTTCTAATTTGACACCTGACAATCATTAGCAGCGCTGACAGTAATTAGGATTAATTATGGATTAGAAAGTATTTACTCCAAAACGGACACACAAGCTTTCCTCACTACCAGAGTACAATATATACGCGAAGAAAATCAGTGGCAATTTCTCATTTGACCGCCTGCGTGTGCTGATACATCGTGAAATCTATCACTGCATTTTTAATAGTTGAAAGACTGTTTGTATTATTGTACGTCTTACGAGTCTTCAGTATACACAACTTCCATCATTAAGGGTGTGTAGACAACACATACTAGTTTGGTAAGTGTACATGAAACATTTTGAATACGTTAATAAGTGAGCATAATTTTTATTGTATGTACAGATTTTATTTAAACGTAAAAATTATTTGCATTAAAACATTATCAAGCGCATTATTTATTGAAAAATAAATTAAAATTATACACACATGAAAACGGTGGGGGTTGAAATTCATACAAATCTTCTGATGTAACAGTTCCCACAAGTAATACAGTTCACAAAAAAAAAAAATATATATATATATATAATCGTTCTAGTGTTAACGTTTGCTACAACAGTACACACATAGGTTCAGTGGTGTATAGCGAAATAAATTAAATTATACACACATGAAAACGGTGGTTGAAATTCATACAAATCTTCTGATCTTGTTAGGGAGGTCTGTATATGATTTTAGAAATATATATATTCGGCAAATATTAACTATGTATGTGTGTTGTTGTCAATGAAGTACTTACAGGTGTCTACTCTCTTTCTCGCTCGCTCGCAGACGGCAGAAGAAATTCCTACTTTATAATGTAATTACCTGTGTGTGTGTGTGTGCTGTGACAGATGACAAATCCATACGTTAACGGCTTAACAAACTCTCTCTCTCTCTCTCACACACACACACACACACACACACACACACACACACACACACACACACACACACACACACACACACACACACACACACACACACACACACACACACACACACACACACACATTTAGCATGAACAGATGCGTCTTCGTTAGTAAAATGTACAAATCACATGACTTTATGTGAACGTCGAAGGGTTCAAATAAAAATATGTAAAACAAAACAAAAAATACAGAATATATGAATTGCTATATTTACACATTATTAAATCAACACCACTGTATAGAAAGATTAACTATGCACACACACACACACACACACACATCGATACAGAAGTATTCACTAACTTAAGCCAAGGTCATTGATTCGGTGCGTCCTACTTTCTAATCCTTGATGGTAAAACCTAAGACAAAAACATACAATCAGTAGTAATAATACAAAATCACTGTTTTATTAATTTAAAATACTGTATGAAAGAGTGGTGTGTAATTTTCATCCAAAATATGTAAAACAAAAATACAGATTATATGATAAGTATATTGTATGTATATATCACTGAATAATAATAATATAATCGTTCTAGTGTTAACGTTTGCTGCAACAGGTAACGCAGTTTACAAATAATTACATATAGGTTCAGAGGTGTATAGTGAAATAAATTAAAAATAGAAATTAATTCATCATAAGTTAATGTCCTTTCAAATAGTATTCATCAAAACTTTGTAAATTAGAATCTGCACTACAGTCAAACATACGCACACACAGTGATAAAAATTGTTTATTAAAATTAGTTTGTTACCTTAACAAGTACTGTTATCCTACGCCGTTTGGGTCCTCATGCCTCGAAACACGAGATGTAGGTCGCTGGGGTTTTATAAATTGTTTATCAAGTCTTTTAGAAATGGTCTTATAGTCGAGCTTGGCCTGTTGACTATTGCTTTTAATTTCATAATTTCTACAGGTGTTAACGGTTTCGGAGAAAAAAACCATTTATGGAGAAGACGGTCCTCCTCCTGTTTTGATGACGTGTTTAGTCTATGATCCATCCTTCTTGTTCCTATAATAATAATAACAGTACCTGCTTCATTATCATACACATTATGTGCTATATATAAATATATACATAAGGCTTTCAACACACACACACACACACACACACAGCACATACCATAAATCCAGAACAGGAAAGGTATTCTAACAAACATTACGAAAACAAGTACGTATGGTCACGTACATAGATCAACGTTTAAACAAACAGATTAATACCTGAATAAATTTGTTTAAAAACAGGACAGCGTATTATCTATATAACGTTCTGTTTCAGATAAGAATAGTTTGAATATAAAATGAAAGGGTACGTTGTATTTTGTTATGAGAAAATGCATTTCTAAACTTCGTTACATTTGTAAATTACAGAATTGTTCTTCAACTACAGCCACAATCGTTCAGTTTCATTAACATTTGAAAATTGATGGATTTGGTACTCGATATATTCTACTCTCACAGTATTTTCATTGATACATTTCAGAAACTGAGTACAGAATAAATCTACAATCACCCAGGCGGAATCATTAAGTTTTGCAAAAGATCTTGTTGATCAGACGTATGAGTAATTATATTAATCCTTATGTAGCAAATACGCACGCATTCATAAAATACAGCACTCAGGTGTAGGGCAATTAATCCTTTTTGTATTGAACGTATTTAAGTAGGCCTACTCGTGATATCAGTAAATTCTGTCTATACGTCATCTCAAATGTCTAGTACATAAAAGTACCC
This sequence comes from Magicicada septendecula, assembly GCA_034769895.1. Lineage (NCBI taxonomy): Eukaryota > Metazoa > Arthropoda > Insecta > Hemiptera > Cicadidae > Magicicada > Magicicada septendecula. Next base: position 1,230,615,148 of record CM068367.1, read on the forward strand.
GGTAATCGCTTCTTGAGTCGTAGTCATTATTAAACTCGACATAACGACTTGTGTTACGTGATTGATGTTCATGTTAAACGATTGATGACTCATGTAATAATACAGATTAACCGCGTATAATAATAATGACAGGACAGCGTATTTAGAACACTTAAAATTGGAAATCTACAAACTGTTAACCTTCTGCTCGTGTCCCTCTAGTTTACTGGCGGTATGTTTGGCTACAGTTAACCATTTAAGTTCAATGTTCTGAGAAGTATTCATCTTCTTGTTCCTATAATAACAGTACCTGCTTCAGTACTATATATATTATGTGCTATATATACATAAGGCTTTCAACCAAATTGTACCGAGATCTATTGTGTAAGAATAACTGTACCGCCCCATACAACTGAGAATAAATCCATACAACCACACACACACGCGCGCACGCACACACACACACACACACACACACACACACACATGTTAGGTTGAACGCAACCCGCTCACGTTTTACGTTAGGTTGAACACACACTCACACACACGTTAGGTTGAACGCAACACACACACACACACACACACACACACAAACACACACACACACACAACCAATGAACTGTCTCTTGACATCGTTTAGAAATTGACATGACAGAGAAAATTTTCATGTGTGTGTGTGTATGTGTTCAACCTAACGTGTGTGTGTTGCGTTCAACCTAACACGAGTAACTATGCTAAACCAGTGTAAAGTCGTGTCAATGACCTCTTGTATTACAATGGTTAGTAAACTATATTTTAAATTTGTGTACATGGGTAGTAGTATATTGTAAGCACGAAATTATTATTTAAATCCGATATCTGTTTTTGTATGGAGGTTGCGTTTAACCTAACATGTGTGTGTATGTGTGTGTAATGTATACAACGAATACTGTTCGGTAATAGCGGATCAGCGCTGCCTTCGTCACCTGCCAAAAAGTCCATATCTTTTATTGACAATTTGTTTGCTTGCTGTACAATCTTCATCTTCGTGAATACCGAAAGCATACGGTTTTCAGCACGTGCTGTCACCTTTTTATAAAAGATCTTTCTTATGTGGTATTGAAACTATTGTCCAACCTTGTTAGATCGAGAAAATTAAGTTTATTTTATATTTCAACCTCGTGGGTAAATTGTATGCCTTCCCGTTGTCCGTCTGTAAATATTTCATTCGGTTAGCAGTTAGTATAGGCTTCAGTGCGTGCGTTACTTCTTTTATGCTGAGTATAACACTCCATTACAATTGGAAACATAATAGAGAAGAATAACAATATGTAATTCTTTGTATAGTAATCAGAAATGTATACGTGAATTTATTTATTAAAACACATTTCCAAATGTCGGAAAATGAACGTTGCTTAAGTACCGTATACATTATGTGATATATATATACAAAAGGCTTTCAACATGTTTGTCATTTCAACCAATTTGTACCGGTGCGCGCGTTACTTCTTTTATGCTGAGAATAACACTCCATTACAATTGGAAACATAAATAGAGAAGAATAACAATATGTAATTCTTTGTATAGTAATCAGAAATGTATTTTAATGTAAAATATGTATTTCATTTATCTGCATACATCTTTGCGGATTGAAATCTATGTATGCTGAAAATGTAAATTCTTGGATTAATGTTTGTCGGTTCGATTGTTTCCCTAATTTTGGTTAATGTGCGAAAATACTTTCAGTATCACTAACTTCTTAAAGCTTTAAGCAGTGAGGGAAAGCTTTTCCATCACGGTCGATGACCCCTTGGGTTAAGCTGGTGTTGTAAGTTACTAAAATCATAACAAATATTTTCGTCCTAAGCATGTATTACTGTTTAGTAATAATTACAAACCAACAAAGGGATATACAGTTTGATGCTTTATGATTTTGTAAAATGTCTATATATACAAATAATATTATGAAATTACACTCTTCCCACGAACGGAATTCATAATGTTTGTCGATTCGATTGTTTTCCTAATTTTGGCTAATGTACGAAAATACTTTCAGTATCGCTAACTTCTGAAAGCTTTCCACTGCGGACAATGACCCTTGGGTACATGATTTACATCGACTTTCAAAACGAACACGCGAAGCTACCCCTACCCTACCGTTGTAAGATACAACAATATATATACGTGAAGAATGCAATTAGCCTTCATACCGCATTGTGAAATCGATAATTGCGTACATCAACATTTAAGAGGTGAGTAAAAGATTTGAATACGTTAATAAGTGAACATTGTTATTGAAATTACAGCACTTCTAATCAACATAGTTGTCGGAAATATTTAAACGTAAAATTATTCACATTAAAACATTATCAAGTGCATTATTTATTGAATTTAATACATGTAAATTGTTCAACTAAGTAAAAACATCGCTAAGTGTGTGCGTGTGTGTATGTTTGTACGGATTTATTCTCAGTTGTATGTGGCGGTACAGTTATTCTTACACAATTAGATCTCGGTAGCTCACATACACAATCACGTTCACTCAAATAATTGATCTGTTGTGTTTGATATTTCTTTGTATTCATACACAGTCTTTTTTATATTCAATCTATTATTATCTGAAACAGAAACAGAACGTTATATAGATTCGAGTGGTAAGTAAGACGCTGTTGCGAAGTTCACAGGTTATATAGTGCAAGCGTGGATGTGTGTGCAACTGTTCTAAAAAAGCTGTTATGCGCATGCGCAAATAATTCAAATGCACATACGTAGATGACTGAAAAAGAGATGATTTACATAATAAATGTACGCTTAGACCAATAGATTCTGCGTCGTGCCTTCAGGGTTATCAAATTTCCAAAAACTTTCAACTGGTTGACCATTAGCTAAAACATAGCGGAAAACTATAACTAACTGAAATACAGACGAGATGTCTGATGTTTCGTCCGCAATCAAAGAAACATACTGTGCAGTTTTTATTTCTTAAAAGTGAACATAATTTTATTGTATGTACAGATTTTATTTAAACGTAAAATTATTCACATTAAAACATTATCAAGTGCATTATTTATTGAATTTAGTACATGACTTGTTCAAATAAGTAAAAACATCGCTAAGTGTGTGCGTGTGTGTGTTTGTACGGATTTATTCTCAGTTGTATGTGGCGGTACAGTTATTCTTACACAATTAGATCTCGGTACAAGGTGGAACATAAAAATTTTCTCTGTCATGTCAATTTCTAAACGATGTCAAGAGACAGTTCATTGGTTTTGTGTGTGTGTGTGTGTGTGTGTGTGTGTGTGTGTGTGTTCAACCCAACGTAAAACGTGAGCGGGTTGCGTTCAACCTAACATGTGTGTGTGTGTGTGTATGTGTATGTGTGTGTGTGTGCGTGTGTGTGTGTGTGTGTGTATGTTTGTATGGATTTATTCTCAGTTGTATGGGGCGGTACAGTTATTCTTACACAATTAGATCTCGGTACAATTTGGTTGAAAGCCTTATGTATATATATAGCACATAATATATATAGTACTGAAGCAGGTACTGTTATTATAGGAACAAGAAGGTGAATACTTCTCAGAACATTGAACTTAAATGGTTAACTGTAGCCAAACATACCGCCAGTAAACTAGAGGGACACGAGCAGAAGGTTAACAGTTTGTAGATTTCCAATTTTAAGTGTTCTAAATACGCTGTCCTGTCATTATTATTATACGCGGTTAATCTGTATTATTACATGAGTCATCAATCGTTTAACATGAACATCAATCACGTAACACAAGTCGTTATGTCGAGTTTAATAATGACTACGACTCAAGAAGCGATTACCGGGTACTTTTATGTACTAGACATTTGAGATGACGTATAGACAGAATTTACTGATATCACGAGTAGGCCTACTTAAATACGTTCAATACAAAAAGGATTAATTGCCCTACACCTGAGTGCTGTATTTTATGAATGCGTGCGTATTTGCTACATAAGGATTAATATAATTACTCATACATCTGATCAATAAGATCTTTTGTAAAACTTAATGATTCCGCCTGGGTGATTGTAGATTTATTCTGTACTCAGTTTCTGAAATGTATCAATGAAAATACTGTGAGAGTAGAATATATCGAGTACCAAATCCATCAATTTTCAAATGTTAATGAAACTGAACGATTGTGGCTGTAGTTGAAGAACAATTCTGTAATTTACAAATGTAACGAAATTTAGAAATGCATTTTCTCATAACAAAATACAACGTACCCTTTCATTTTATATTCAAACTATTCTTATCTGAAACAGAACGTTATATAGATAATACGCTGTCCTGTTTTAAAAAAAAATTATTCAGGTATTAATCTGTTTGTTTAAATGTTGATCTATGTACGTGACCATACGTACTTGTTTTCGTAATGTTTGTTAGAATACCTTTCCTGTTCTGGATTTATGGTATGTGCTGTGTGTGTGTGTGTGTGTGTGTGTTGAAAGCCTTATGTATATATTTATATATAGCACATAATGTGTATGATAATGAAGCAGGTACTGTTATTATTATTATAGGAACAAGAAGGATGGATCATAGACTAAACACGTCATCAAAACAGGAGGAGGACCGTCTTCTCCATAAATGGTTTTTTTCTCCGAAACCGTTAACACCTGTAGAAATTACGAAATTAAAAGCAATAGTCAACAGGCCAAGCTCGACTATAAGACCATTTCTAAAAGACTTGATAAACAATTTATAAAACCCCAGCGACCTACATCTCGTGTTTCGAGGCATGAGGACCCAAACGGCGTAGGATAACAGTACTTGTTAAGGTAACAAACTAATTTTAATAAACAATTTTTATCACTGTGTGTGCGTATGTTTGACTGTAGTGCAGATTCTAATTTACAAAGTTTTGATGAATACTATTTGAAAGGACATTAACTTATGAGGAATTAATTTCTATTTTTAATTTATTTCACTATCCACCTCTGAACCTATATGTAATTATTTGTAAACTGCGTTACCTGTTGCAGCAAACGTTAACACTAGAACGATTATATTATTATTATTCAGTGATATATACATACAATTTACTTATCATATAATCTGTATTTTTGTTTTACATATTTTGGATGAAAATTACACACCACTCTTTCATACAGTATTTTAAATTAATAAAACAGTGATTTTGTATTATTACTACTGATTGTATGTTTTTGTCTTAGGTTTTACCATCAAGGATTAGAAAGTAGGACGCACCGAATCAATGACCTTGGCTTAAGTTAGTGAATACTTCTGTATCGATGTGTGTGTGTGTGTGTGTGTGTGTGTGTGCATAGTTAATCTTTCTATACAGTGGTGTTGATTTAATAATGTGTAAATATAGCAATTCATATATTCTGTATTTTTTTTTTTTTTTTACATATTTTTATTTGAACCCTTCGACGTTCACATAAAGTCATGTGATTTGTACATTTTACTAACGAAGACGCATCTGTTCATGCTAAATGTGTGTGTGTGTGTGTGTGTGTGTGTGTGAGAGAGAGTTTGTTAAGCCGTTAACTTATGGATTTGTCATCTGTCACATCACACACACACACACACACACACACACACACACACACACACACACACACACACACACACACACACACACACACACACACAGAGGTAATTACATTATAAAGTAGGAATTTCTTCTGCCGTCTGCGAGCGAGCGAGAAAGAGAGTAGACACCTGTAAGTACTTCATTGACAACAACACACATACATAGTTAATATTTGCCGAATATATATATTTCTAAAATCATATACAGACCTCCCTAACAAGATCAGAAGATTTGTATGAATTTCAACCACCGTTTTCATGTGTGTATAATTTAATTTATTTCGCTATACACCACTGAACCTATGTGTGTACTGTTGTAGCAAACGTTAACACTAGAACGATTATATATATATATATATATATTTTTTTTTTGTGAACTGTATTACTTGTGGGAACTGTTACATCAGAAGATTTGTATGAATTTCAACCCCCACCGTTTTCATGTGTGTATAATTTTAATTTATTTTTCAATAAATAATGCGCTTGATAATGTTTTAATGCAAATAATTTTTACGTTTAAATAAAATCTGTACATACAATAAAAATTATGCTCACTTATTAACGTATTCAAAATGTTTCATGTACACTTACCAAACTAGTATGTGTTGTCTACACACCCTTAATGATGGAAGTTGTGTATACTGAAGACTCGTAAGACGTACAATAATACAAACAGTCTTTCAACTATTAAAAATGCAGTGATAGATTTCACGATGTATCAGCACACGCAGGCGGTCAAATGAGAAATTGCCACTGATTTTCTTCGCGTATATATTGTACTCTGGTAGTGAGGAAAGCTTGTGTGTCCGTTTTGGAGTAAATACTTTCTAATCCATAATTAATCCTAATTACTGTCAGCGCTGCTAATGATTGTCAGGTGTCAAATTAGAAAGTAGGTCACAGCGAATGAACATTTATATCTCTAATTATGTTGTGGACATGTACATACATGCATAGCTGTAAGCGGTGACTATTTCCTTATGAAAGTGGAATGTGGACTTTCCTAATGACATTGTTATATTTTTGGTGTCTCTAATTTCGTCTGGGTGGGGACATGTTCATACATGCAAAGCATTACAACGGTTTGTAAACTATATTTTAAGTTTGTATACAGTGGTGTAAATATATATATATAATCATTTAAAACAAATTATAGTTTATTTTAATTTATTTCGTTATAAACCTCTGAACATGTAAGCAATTATTTGTAAAGTACATTAAATTATGTGAAATGCTACACCGAAAGATTCAAATCATACCTTATTGGTGCTGTCAACTATTTGAATGTGGGAATTTCTACCGACGTTTGCAGCAGCAGCAGCAATACACAATACGCATTACATTAAAACTAGTGCGATTATATTATTCATTGATGTACAAACAATTTACATAGCACACACACAGACAAACAATAGGCTAACATTTATTGTTAAGCCGTTAACGTATGGATTTGTCATCTGTAACAGCACACGCACAGGTAATTACATTATAAAGTAGGAATTTCTTCCGACGTCTGCGAGCGAGAGATGTTGTACAACAGATTTTTGAGGAGTCATCTGTAACAGTACACGCACAGGTAATTACATTATAAACTAGGAATTGCTTCTGACGTCTGCGAGCGAGAGAGAGAGACATGATATATCACTGTAAACCGATGACATAAAGAGAGAGAGAGTGCTAGCACATATGTTGTGTATATTAATTTCTAAATCGTGGTCAATGACTGTCATGTGTCAAAATTAGAAGTAGGACGCAACGAGGTAGGCGATAAATATATTTCCTGGTGATTACATTTTAGTATCGCTAATTACAATAATCCATAAGTAGCACGACTTACTGACGCTTATGTAAAACCGATGACATAAAGAGAGAGAGAGAGAGCTAGCGAGAGAGTGTGTGAGAGAGAGAGAGTTTTATATATATATACCCTTCACCCACCCCTGATATGCAAATCAGCTTTATTTAAAAATAAAAATTATATTCGCGGATGCGGGTGGTCCATTGAACCCCACCCCCACCCACCCCCTTGATATGCAAATCAATTTAATTAAAAAAATAAAAATATCAAATTAAAAAAATAAAAAATGTTATTCGCGGAAATTCGCGGATGCTGCAGGTCCAGCGGTGGTGGGGAGAGCGTGGGAAAAAATCTTGGACCGTGGGAAAGGCGGCATCTCTTTGATCTAGGCTCGCGAAAGGCGGCATATATTTTAACTTGGCGCGCGAAAGGCGGCATGAAATTTTATTGGTGGAAATTCGCGGATGCTGCAGGTCCAGCGGTGGTGGGGAGAGCGTGGGAAAAAATCTTGGACCGTGGGAAAGGCGGCATCCTTTGTTAGTCAGAACCAGTATTTTCCCCCTACTATCTCAGAACACAATATAACCGCACAGTAAGTCATTAAAACACGCTAGTCTGTACACACAGTTCTGTTTAGAGACAGGAACTATAGGATACAGCTCGCACAGTAGAAACTCAGAAAGACTAAACCTTCTATGCAGCTCGAAGGTTGTGCGGGACGAAGGGTATGCCCGTCGCCCGCTCGTATGCCGCGTCCCGAGTTTCTTACAGAGCTCCTGCCGCAGGGACCATAATACACTGGAATTTAAGGGTGTGGCCTGCTACCGGTCGTGAAACCCGTCCATGAATGCGCACAAACTGAGCTGAAAGCAGCAATCAGTATGGCTGACTGACGTGACATGGAACAAGGGACAATGACAGACGACACCGTTAACAACCCGGATACTGGCCTAATCAATTCTACAAATTTGACACAAAGGATAAGCAAAGGATAGGTCTGTTTACAAAAGGCAATCTCTAAACTTTTTAAGTCGTGTTTGTTAATATTACGTTATCTAGTCCATACTGAAAGTATTTTCCGTAGTTTTTGAACAAAATTTTTACTTTGAATTAACAAAAAAAAAAAAAAAAAAACTTTAAATTAGAGGAAATGTTTTTGCATGGCTTTACATGGGATACTTAGGGGGCCACGGTAAAAGTTCAACTATCCACGAATTAGAATTATGCACTTACAAATTATCCAAGTTATACTATATCTGAGTAAACCTTTTTAGCGTAGTTTTATAGATAATAATCATGATAATAATAGGTCCTGTTTCGATCAATGTAAATTTAGAAGTTTCAGGCAGATCAGACTGCCTATACAAGTCAGGTAGTATGGCCAGTTCCAAGTATTCCCAAGTTTAGTCCAAGGCAGTAAAGTGTGTTTCGCCACATCAAGTATCTTCAGATCAAAAGACATCCACAGAAACACGAAACTAAGGATATACAAATCAATAACCCATAAAATAAAGACCCATACTAACCTACGGTTGCGTAACGCGTATCCTGAACTCCACAGCAGCAAACACACTCGATATTTTTGAAAGAAAAATATTACGAAGAATCCTGGTACCAGTTAATGACGTACACGGGTGGAGAATAAGATATAACTTTGAATTGTATCAAATGTGTAAAGAACCACCGCTAAGATGTTGTCACAAGTACCGGTATTCATTTCCACACGGTTAACCGACTTGGAAGACGAAAAACGTACTTTGATTTTGATGATGCTGCAGGGAATCCATTAGATCAGTAATGACCTTCCACTGGTCTACGAAGTCGTCCTTAAATACTATTAAACCCAGTCCGTGGTTAGCAAGACCGATAAATACCTATAAACTGGATTCCTGACAACCTGACAACCTCAAAGTAAAAATGCTGTGAAAAATAAATTATAAGTCATTTACTACAAACTTTGTGGTACCAAACAAAATTAGTTTGGATGTTGTTTTTGAATATATTAAGCCAAAATATCGTAAATGAATATCAAACCATAAAATCAGTTTTAAAATTTTTCCTAAAGAAATAACTAAAATTGTCGAATGCACAGCTTGCATCAACGTAAAGGGGGGGGGACGTACACCATTAAATACGGTAGGTTTGAACTAGAGTCTCAATGTATAAAGATGATAAGTAACCGCTGCTTATTGGATTCAGTGGCTAATCAAATTAGCCATTAAGCTCTCAGACCCAGACCACAGTACTTTATCGTATTGTTGGGACCAAGGCGTGTGAAGTGCAACTTATACAGTCATACAAAAGACTGCGCTATAGCCTCTCCACCCAACTTTACTCTCACCTACTAGAAGTGGGCCCTATTAAGAAACACAACCTTCTCTAGTCAGTGTTAACCAACACTTGAAGAGGAAGGGTCGGCGGACGAATGAGTTATGGGGGTCTTGCTAGGGCAACCTAAGGGAAACCTGGGCCCTAGCCTGGCAGGTGGTGGTGCACATCGGCAGCAGGGTACACATCTGCTGTGGAGGCGGAGGAACTTTAAGTAGGACAATGGCGCTGCACAGATAAGTTCGTTTAGGCAGCCTACTGCGACCAAACAGAAAGCGTTGGTCAATCACCGTGAAGGCAACTCTTTGTGATTGTTTAGAAGAAAGCCAGAAATCAAAATTCATTGCCGTCGGATTACCGATTGCATAAAGGTTAAATGCTTTCAATCTGTTCTTGTCATAAAAGGATGTTACGAAAGCTCTTAATGAACCTGGGAAAAGATTGATAAAACATCAGCGATTAAGGAAATAATACGTGGAATTTGATTTTAGAACCTGGAACATGAGGACTTTATATAATGGATGAACGTCGAAGAGAGCCCTCGTAGGCAACATGGGGGATGGAGGAGGTAAAAAAAAAAAGAAAGAAGCCCGCCCATGGAAAGAGGGGAGGATATTGTCGCCGCAGATGCGAGAGTGAGGTGGAGGGTCCGCCACAGAGGATGCGAATATCCGATTTCAGGCTGTAGAGCTATGCTCTGTGAGCAGGAGGAGAAGAAGGAGGTGATGATATCGTATTGTCTTTGTATTATTGAATCAATCGCCAAACTGAACCAATTTCTGAAATTCCAATCTGATTCTAATACGCTACACGACACTTACTATGTTAGACAGTATCAAAGACAATTTAAAACAAAATATCAATGGAAGCCACAACGATTGAACTATAGAATTTGCTTGCAGCTCAGCCGTTCTCTGAGTCTTTTAACTTGGATTTACTACGTGATTCATGCTCAATCTACAGCGTTAATAGCCTAAACCTATTTTACTGGAGAAGCGTTTACAAGTACTTGTAACAACAGTTTCGTTTTTTAAGGGGATAAATACAAATTTTTAATTTATTTTAATATACCTGAACAGACGAAGAAATTACAGAAACAAGAAAATCACAGTATCTAGTCACTCATTTTTCTTATTTCGTTCTAGATAAGTAGGGGGCTTATGAGAGTTCTAACGCGGAAGTGACGTAATCCCCCATCCTTTTGGCGCGAAATTCAAAAATTGTGGTGGTGGGGGTAGAGTCCGGTGCTGTGTGTCGCCCATGCCAGAGGTGGAAATGGAGTGGGGGGTAGTGGGGTGTCCCACGTGACAGTGGTGGGCGTGACGATGATGTGAGTCGTAGGTCGGCCATGTTGTCGGCGTCAGCCATTTTGTCGGGCGGCGCGAGATGTTGTAGAGGGGTATCTATGCGTTGATTGGTGGAGGTATGGCCGCCGTCCGCCGTTCACCGCCCGGCCGCGGCCTGGTCGCCGCCTGGACGTAGATAGGAGGGGATATCGTCCATGTTGGAAACTTCATCGGCCATGTTGTCGGGCGGATATCGATTGGTGGTCGGCCATGTTGGAAAAGTCGGTGTTGCCAACTTGTGCATGTGTAAGAGTGTAGGGGTTTAGCGTCGGCCATGTTGTCAACTCGTGCATGTGTTATAGTGTACGGGTTTAGATATGTACGTGTCGTCATGCCGCCGTCCGGATATCGTCGGTGCGAAGAGACTGAGTGACGTGTATTGCATTGTTGCCAACTTGTGAATTGTGTTAAATTTGAACAGAATGGTTGTAAATTCGAGTGTGTGTTTTTGTGGTAAGTATATATTGTAAAAATAAAAAGTGTATTCAACATCACTGTGTTCCGCGAAACTCTCGATGACTTGGTCCTTCAGTGCATAATTGAAAATCAATTCACTTGTAAAATTGAATATCGTACATCCATGCATAGAAGATAAATATTACCATATATGATATTCTGATTGATATGTAATTTCTATCACACGAACGTAGAAAAAAAAGGTGTAGTGTGGTCTACATTTGTTGTAAGACACGCATTATATGCACTGCGCATAAGTGAACACTTCACTTATAAAACACACATCATGCATGGAAAATAATTACTGTCTATATTATTCTGGTGGGTATGTAATATCTGTGAGTTAATTTGTATAACATTGTGAGATAGGATGCAATCCGTGGATGATGTAATCGACTCCCACTGAGACCTTCACACAGCATTCACGTGTGGAGTTATTTATATCCGCTTACAACAGGATGCTGACTGACCATCTGTTATCGCAGCGTGTGAACGTAGTGAGGGCGGGGGGCTTTATTCAACTTAGACGTACATAAATTTGTTTAACCGTGTGAAACAGGATGCGAGCCAAGCTGACATTCGGTAGTGGTCGTCTTTGACTTTGGGTGTGGTTAACCATAGCAGCTCTAACGTCTTTGTGTGTTGCTTTTTTTTGTCAACGGGCGTGCATTAGCTGTTACCATCTCTTTCGCGTTCATCCTTGAGTGGGCTTTTCGCTATTGTATAAAAGCTGAACGAATTGCTCTCAACGGCACATCATTCGCCGAAACTCAAGTGGAACTCGTAAAGGGTGAGTTTGTTTTTAAATTATTCTTTAGTTTCTGAAGTGTATTATCATCAAGCAATTATTTTAAATAAAGTTGATTTTTTTAATTAGTTGTATGTAATAACACATGAACGGACGTTGCGCAATGCTCGTTCTAGCTTGTATATTGAGTGGTGAATACTGTTAATGTTCGAAGGACTTTTGAAATTAAATACAATAAAATGTTAAACCAATACCGTTTAATTAAAAACAATTAAAATACATGTAATAAAAATATATTAAAATTTAAAATACATAATATGTAAACGCACACAGTAGTGACAATTACAAAATACATAATATGTAAACATGTGCAATATGACAATTGTGTACGAAATACATCTAAGTACACTAAGTACAAGTTAAAATAAACACGTGCACTATGACAATTGTGTACAATTAAACCAAATGAAATATGTGTAAGCAAAATATATAATATGTAAACGCACACAGTAGTGACAATTACTATGAAGTGACAATTACAAAATACAATAAACACATGCACAATGACAATTGTGTACAATTAAATCAAATGAAATAAGTGTAAGCACATTATATTATAAGTTAAATACAATTTGTAAACATGTGCAATGGCAATTATGTACAATTATTCATGCTAAATAATACATACGAAATACAAATATATTTGTTAATTCAGAAGATGCCTATCTGGGCTTACTCTAAAATGTCCACCACGTAAGCCCTGTCTTATTATGTAGAAATAAGCACAGTGACAGTTGTGTACAATTAAATCAAATGAAATATGTGTAAGCACATTATATTATAAGTTAAAATACATTATGTAAACGCACACACAATTGTGTATAATTAAAACATATGAAATGAAATACAACTAAGTACAAGTTAAAATACATATGTAATCGTACGCACAGGCAATGCCAATTGTGTGTGTGTGTGTGTGTTAACGTGTGCAATGACAATTATGTACAATTATACATGCTAAATAATACATACTAAATATAAATGAAGATGCCCATCTGGTCTTACTCTAAAATGTCTACCACGTAAGCCCTGTCTTTTTCTCCGCGATAAACCATTTGAAGTGAATATGGCACTAAATTTTTTAATTCATCATCATCGAAAACGCTTGCTTATCTCTTCGGCAGATATACGCGATATTTTAATTTTGTGTCCCTGTAGTCCTGCATAGTGGCGAGTACGGCCTTCCCGTACTTTAAGTCTATGTTTTGTAATTCTTCTATAGGATATTTAACACCAATTATTAAACCTTAATTTATTTATATTCTATCGCGCTAATGGTCGCAAACTTTGCAACGAATGATGCCATTTTACAATGAAGAATTTATATTTCGCTTGCGCGTCTGTCAACGTCTGAATGAATAACACTCGTTCGTAGCGGTATAAATAGGGAGGTAGTTGAGGAGGGGGAAACCGGAGAGTATATGGTGAGGGGAATCCACTCAACGCGCAGTAAACAGTTATTTTTAACCGTGTGAACAGGATGCAAGCCGCTTTCCCACGCTATGTTCAGCGGGTAGGTGGGGGGAGGCGACTCGGTTATTTTTTTTTTAGACAGGGTGATGTCATCGACTACACTCGAGCGTGTGGGAACAAGTCGACGGTGCTAATTTTTTTTATGCGTGTAGACAGTATGATGTAATCGACAGAAAGGCGACAGGTGACATTTTTACGATGCTAAATAAAACAACAATGTATGCAATTAATAATTTACCAGAAACCTACTGATTAGTCTAAAATACGATTCAACCCACTCGCGTAAAGCGTGTACTCTTTGATTTGTACATATTTCCGGAAATAAGCGGTGCACGAGACAGGATGTTCCGTGTATTGAACGTAATTGTTCGAGTTTAGGACAACCGAAATCTTCTAAATTTATAATATTGAAATGTACAATACGCTTCTCCAGAAATCTTTTTTTCTGTAATCCTTTTACGAACACATAGTTAAAAGGAAACGTGTACTTTACTAATATCGACACAAGATGTTCGTACGATGTGTCCCCGTCCGTCCACTCTATTCTATGATAATGCTCCGTTAACCAACGGTTTGTCCTCATGTGTTTGTGATTCGAAACGAACGTGTTTACTGGAGGTGCAAATATCCAATGCCTGCTGGCAAATGCGGTGATGTCCATAACGGCTAGTTCCTTGACGAGTTCGTTTCCATCGTTGTCAACGAAACAGTGAAAGTCAAGTATGACTGCTATATCGTCGTCGATCATCCTTTTTTCGTTACAAACACTGTGTTCGGTGTCACTAGGAACGCTGTCGATCCGTCCGTCTCGCGAAACAGACACGATGTATGACGTGAAACGTTTGTAAAGAATTTTTTCGGTACGTTTATTTTGTACCTTATCTTCTTGTCACGGATCACTGCAACAAATTTGTGTGTCAAAACATCGTATACAAAAATTTCTACAGGGTACAGTACTGCGTGCTTTAAGTCACCACAACGTCTGTACTCGTACGGAGTTAACAACTCCATGCGTCCGTCCACAACGCGTGCTGACCAAACACTGAGATATACGAGATTGTTGGAGGTATAAACACTTTCGTCACAGCAGCACCAGTATAGATTTTCAAATAATTTTTTACTTGTTATGTCATGCATACACCGAAACGTTCTTGTCCTTTTTGAAACTGGAGTGAACTAGAAATATGCTCTCATGTAAGCGGTGTATTGGAATCTGCATAAGGGACATGTATTTACGGTGATGGTACAATTCACACATGTGACAAAATGTCGACAGGGAATAAATACGACTTCAACGATTTGTGCGTAACAAACTTTGCACATCGTACCCTGATCCGGTCCCCCTTCTTCTTTTTGTTTATTCTATTTGATCGTGTCGATGCGATGTTCTTTCTCTGCTGCCACTGACGCTGTTGCTGCTCCCGGTTCGGTAATGATACCCAACGCCTTAATGATAAATTTTTTTTATTTCACTAACATTACGTAAGAGCACGCGGGGAAATGACGTGCATGTTCCATCCAAGCGTTTTCTCCACGTTCCCATCTGTTTAAACCGCCTCCACAGCAAAAACAAATCACTGTATCGTTGCATCCATTGTAAAAGAAACCCGCTTCGACGAGTTCTTTAGGCGTTATCGTCAACGATATCGGCCAGTCTTTAAAACTCTTTAAACGGTTTTCAAAGCTTTTGTAACGTGGGTACGGTGACATGATTTTTTGAATCAAGGCGACCTGCACTTCTTTATCGTCCGGTGATACGGACTTGATCATCGTTGCCGGTTCACCGCAATGTCTGAAATAGCGATTGTCGTTGGGATTGTAATCATCATCATCATCGTAAATGTGTGAAAGCATCTTACGCGTCCACTCACGGCTCGTGCTGTTGAAACACTGAGCGAAGAATAGAGGAGGGAGAAGACGTTTCCCTCTCCAGAAAGTGGGGGAGGGGTTACAGGTATTAAGAAAATAAAGTACATGAATATTGATTACATTTTTTTTAATACAAAAAAACATATACTTGAAATACACACATAATATTCTAAAAAGCAACATATTATTTACAGCAAAAAAAAAAACAATAATATACAGAGTGACTTTAATTGTGTCTACGCACTGTGTTTTACAGTGGAGTGTACACGTTGAGCGAATCGTGCAGTATCAAGCAGTAGGCCACGGTCTGAGCGGGAAAATTCGTTGATGACTCGAATTCCAATCTGACATCAACCGGCGAAGACTTGAGGGATTCGTCCTGTCTGCTACAATCGAAGACGAATAGCGGTGCTTTCATTATGAACTCAGTCGGTGATAGAAGTACGTTGGGTTGAGTTCTATGGTAGTACGATTTTTGAAATCGGGTATACATGTCGTACAGCAGAGCGTAACGTCCGTTCTCGATATCCAGGTTCAGGTTATCTTATGGGTAGTATTTGTCGTTCAGAAAGAGTCTCGCGATGGTCACATTGCAGTGATCGAATTCGTCCGCGTTTCTTCAGATCGTTCTTTCTAGCGGTCTGGAAGGTGAGTATCACGTACCGCGGTTTCTCAAGTTGTGTCGTTATTTTCACCGTCCAAGTCTGTCTGTAGGTCAACGGTAAAGCCGAGTACTCGTGCAGTTCCCAACTGCGAAACGGTAAGAATAGTGGTAGGTCCTTGCGTACGATGTCCAACAGTCGTATCCTCACCTCGTTGTTCACGTACACGAACGGAATCATCCAAGAGATCTTGTTCAGTTCTATATCAGCGTTAGCGGGCGTATCCGTGGACGAGAACAGTGCGTTAACGTCAGTGGAAGTGCGTAACAGTATCAGTTCCTATTTCATGTTTAACATAACGTGCGTGAAATCCTCGGCGAATCCCATCAGCATCCTCAAGGGTATGCAAAAGTTGAATTCTCCATTTTTACCGGGCAATGTTATCTCGTTAGCCGCGGGGGCAACCCAACCGGCGTTTTTCATCGAAACAACGTCTTGCGCGCCGACGGATAGCATGGTTTTAATAGTGGACGCGATGCCGACGCTCTTTGTGCGATCCACTTCCACACCGGCCAGTTCGTAACGGATTTCTTCGAAGAGAAACGCGATCGCATTGTTGAACATTTTCACGTTCGTGGTATCGGCACTGTCGGTCTTCTTGCTCAATTTACCTTCGATGTACAGGAAACTTTCCATCGGTAAAGTGAAGACTTCCTGTTGCAAGACAGGTATGCGTGTCTCATCGTTATTTCCGTATCGTGACGCCGACGCATACGGTGCGTGAGGATGATATTCATAATGTGCTATGCTGTCTTCAAAATATGGGCGTCGCTCGACCGATAAGACGATACGCCTGTCCGTCATGTTACTTGTTTTTCTTGAGTTTGAATCCTAGTGAAATCAGGTAGTGTTGGTTACTTGCTGTTAACTGTGTCAACGACGAACGTCTACTGATACATTTTCCGAAAGTGTCGTCCTCTTTTATCTTTTGGTGCGAGCCGCCTCCGCTCTTCATCACCGAGGTATCGGTGAAAAAAATCCCATGATTACTACGCAGCAGGTTTCAGATGTATACGCGCGGTGATGACTTCGTCTTGAAAATTCACGATATCACCGTCCTGATCGTGTACGGACACTGTAACGTTACGCAAGTGTAGTAGGTTAAGTGGAAAATAAATGGCGTTTCTGGGCATTTCGACTATATTGAATCCTGGCTCGACCGTCGAGTAAAACGAGTGCAGTATATGCTTGTTTCGGCCCGGTCTTGTACAAACCTTGTACAGCGTTACACCTTATCTCCAAAACGTTCACTTTGTTAATGTTTACGGGCGCGTCTGACGTGTGTAATATATACACTTCTAACTTGCGGTTCTTGGAAAAACCCAACATGGTAACGATCGTGTGTTCCGTACGCCCGAAATCGACCTCGTATGAACAATAAAGTTCGCATTTTAGCGTGTTGTTGTTGGGTCGTAGAGTAAATTTTGGGTCTAATAGTTCTCTTTTCAGGTACGTTTCAATATCACTGATTTCGTACACACTAGTCGATATTTTGATAAGTTCTAACGTTTTACGTGGTCCCTTTAGTACGGGAAAGACGTCGTTTCTTCCGCTTTCCACGTTCGGTATAGAGTTGTACGTGGTAAAATCCAGCAGTCCCGCGTACCATTCACCGTCTGTCAGTTCGAGCGGTGGAAAAAAGTCACAAACCAGCGCGCTCGGATCCGTACCTGTGACAGTGACTGTAAGCGAAGACATCTTGTCGTTTACTGATCGTTCGATATCAAAAACTCCAAACATAAATGTCCGCAGACGACTGTGTTCGGCGGCTGTTTCCTCGTGTAATTGTAACGAACGTCGGTCACGTTCGATACAAAGTACCGTATTAGCTCGACAGGAGGACGTAGATTGCCGAATCCGTCAAAGTACATGACTCTGTCACCTCGCTTCTTGTAGCATACCCAATGCGTGCCCGGTCCGTTAGCGTCGTCCAGATTCACGATCACGCTTTCGTTCTCCCACGGTGATGAACGAGGAAGTGCGTTGCGCATGTACACGCCTCTGAAATAAGGTACACGCAATCGTTTCGTGTACTCGTACAGATCTTGGTCGGACAACGGACGCACGGGTATTTCGATTAGTTTTTTTCGGTACGGGCGAAGGTAGAGTCCAGAAGCCTTTTTACCACCGCTGCCGGTCCGTCTTCGACGTCGTCCTGTCCCCGTCGTCGTCCTCCTCCTCCTGATTATCGTGCGTCGAACCGACTTGCGACGGCTAGTGCGACGACGACGTTTACGCACACAACCACAGCAGAATAGTCCTCTGCCTAACGCTGATTTCGCTTTCATTGTTGCCGCTACAGCCGCCGCGTACGCTCTTTCACTGATGCCCGAATTCAAGGCTTTAACTCGATCCCATGCCTTGCCGGCTAGCACACGATCCGCTACACGTCTTCGTTCGTTGTCCTTGTACTTGGCGTAAGCGATATCGTTTTCACGGCAGGCTTCGTCCAACTCGTTGATTCCTCGATCACCACGTGCTAATCTCTCCTCTAGTTTCGTTCCGGGTCCACAGAATCTGTAGCCGGGCAGGTGGAGTTCCACCGGTAATACGTCCACCTCTCGATTGATCAATGTAGGTACTGACTTTGTGACGAATGGTACAGCGCTTTTACCTATTTTTCCAATGAGACCACGCCCCCTTTTTTTATCAACGCGACTACGAAATTCGTACATGTCTACTGTTTCGACTGCTGTCGATAAAGGGATCTCCAATCGTGCTCGTCCTTGGATTTGTCCAGATCGTTAATCAAGTCGTTCGTCTCCGCCTTGCTCGTAAGTAGTAACTCTGCCTCTTCAGCACCAAATGAAGTACGCACTGCGTGTGTATGAAATTTATAGATATACGATACCACTTTCTCCCAACGGTGTTGGAACACTTTTGCGAGTTTACATATTTCGCTCTTCACGTACCGCTTCGTGTCCTCCAATTGACGCGCGTTTACTGCGTCCGTGGGCCGTGCGCCGCCGTCGCCAACATTCAGAATAGTCTTTCCTTGTGCGTTGAAATAAGTGTCGTTTACCGCGGTGATTGTGTGTCGGTTCAAAAATTCCAAGTTCACCGCGTCCTAGTTGTTGACGGGTGACGCTAACTGTGTTACCCGCACGTTGCCGACCATTAGGTTAGAATTCGTATCCTTCGGTATGATCTTCGCGTCCACGTATACTTTGGTCGCAACGTCTCTCGCGCGAATCGGATCCCTCAGAGACTGTTTGCGGTGATTCCGCGCGTCGATGACGACACTGTTCTTCTTGTTCGGTGCCAGTTGTGTGAAACGGAAACACGTGTAGTCTACGTACTGCTTGTTGACTGCGTCCGTGAGATCGACGGGAGCAGCGACGTTGACGAGCTTACGACCTTTCACGTCTATTCTCGTGGAACCTTGTGTCGTCGAATCGTCCGCTAGACAGTGGTCACGCATGAACCGCAGTGGAACGGCATCGTTAGCATCATGCGGCTCGCCTAAGTTAAGTATTTTTCCCCGCTACGTCGAAGTGTCCGTCCTCGGTCAGCGCGATACCGATATCCTCCCGCAGACGTACGGTTAAAGCGTTCCACAATGGACGCCTTTTTCTCACTATACGTGGAATACAGTGTGACACCGTATCTGTTCAGCAATATTCGTACGGCGCTGTTGTAGTACTCTTTCCCGTTGTCCGTCTGCAGATATTTAATTTTATTAGCGCGCAGAATCGGTTCCAGAGCTCGTACACCTGTCTTTGTTTTCAACGGAACGGCGTACGCGTACTTGCTAAACGCGTTAACCATTGTCATGAGGTACTTGAATCCCTTGTTCACCTTCGCGTGCGGTATCATCTCTACGAGGTCTGCTTGGTACAAGTCATGAAGTCCCTTCAACTCGACCGCTCGTCTCGGAAAATTCCTTTTTACCGGTCTGTGCAACTCCGTCGCGATAGTCTTGCGAACGCTCTGCTGTATGTTTTTCGACTGACGTTTCATTGTCACATTGTCGTGGTACGAACCGTGATTCACAATACGCTGGAACGTAGTAAACCGTCGGCTCGGTGTTGAACGTATCTCTCGACGCTACCGTTCCGCCACGTCCGCCTTCCATCACATACCTGTTGTGACACTGCAGCTCCACATCCAATTATATCAACTCGACCGAACGGAAGAACAGCGCATTCTTCTTGCGATGACGCAAGTATGTTAAGACGTGAGCTAAACTGATTTTCATACACCCATTACGCACGAGACCTATGCCGCTGTAATATCTCATGAGCGCGTGTTGTTTCGTGTCCATCGCTCGTACGGTCTTGACGGAATTCATGTCTTTGAATATGACGCTACGTATAACGTTGTCGCGGTACTCGTGCATTTCCGCGACTACAACATTATCATTCTCAGGTAGGCGCTTGCACATGTGTTTAGCTTTGAGTTCGACGATCGGACGCTGACTTCCTGAATCCGTGTGCAGGTGTATCAGGTACGAGTTCAACAACCAAAATTCATCCGCCGTAGCGCCTGTGCACCGCTGCCACTGTTCGTACAAACGTCGGTCTTTCACCGTGTACCCTTGTTCATGTAAATACCGCAGACCAAAGTATTCACAGTACTCGCGGAATTTAGGCAACGCCTCTTTCAGAAAGAGTACCGAAAACAATCCTTGCGCCTTGTTGTTCACCAATGCGAACTGTTTGCCTCTCGCTAGTGTCGGTAACGAGGACGGCGGGCAGTGCACGTCAAAACTTACGTTGTAGCTAGGATCCAGTGCGCATTGGCGCTATCACCGCCGCGCTTCTGTATATTTCAATCGATGTACGTATCGGAATAGTGCGCTCCGTAATGACAATGCAACACGAAGCGTGAGGGATTGAACTTCCGTAGGCGAGCATGTCTGTGTACACTGTAGCGTAGTTCATCTGTCCGCGCGAATCGTGTAAACCGTGCACAAGTTGAACGGCGTGATACAATTCGGGAATCGGACGGAAACGCGAAAAAAATTCCATCCGTGACGTACGGTACACTTGAACATATTCTTATCGTGAACCACGAGTTCTAACGGTACGTTGTTTGGTTCACACTCTTCGATAAATTCAAGCCATCGTGTTTTGTTGTGTATACGATCGGAGACTATCATCAACAGCACGATCGGTGGCAGATCGCTGCTACGTTTTTTATGTGACGCCAACAACGTTTGTGATATCCGTCAACACCAAACTTGTAACGTGTACAGTAGTTACCACAAACTCGTTTTTTCTTCACAAAATACATGGAACATAAGTTGGAGCGTATCGCGCTTCGTAACGGTTTTGTTATAGCGAAATGTTTCCCATCGTCGTATCGATAGACGTCCATCGTGTCAACGATCCGTGATGCAAGTGATACCGCTTCGACATCGACACAATATTTAAAGTGTATACGTATAATGTTTGTGGAATTTTTTTTAATTTATTTTTTTTATCATAGGTACCACCGCTCAGACATTGAACAGTTTACACTCATTTAGTAGTAGTAGTAGTAATAGTACTACGCATAGTACTACTAGTACTAGTACTAACCCATAGTACTACTAGTACTACCCAAACGGGTATGTAGGTGAGTTTATGCCGGCTCTGAAAAGAGCCGTTTTTGCGTGTGTCGACTTCTACAAGTGCTCGCGGACGAAATCACGTAGGCATTGACGCCTTATGGACTTGGACGGGATCATCACCCACCGTGCAATCCATAATTCGTACTTTACACATACAGCATCTTACAACATCACCGTCGCCTTCGTAAATAAATCCGGCTTTGGCCAGGTCAAAAAATTTCACGTTCGCATTCGGATATTTGCGAACGTAAAATTTAATATTACCTCGACGACGGATATTGTAAAAGCTCTTTAGCCGGTTTGCAAAAGAATATGTGTACACGTCCATATCTGAAGCAAAAATGTTCGTTTGTCGCGCTACATTCCGCCTCCTCAGAGATAGCTGCGTGCGCAACCGTAGTAGGGATTGCTGTCGTCAATTGGTCGGTATTAAATAAACACAGTAGTAGGAGCGGATAGCTGCGCAGCCGATAGTGTAAGCGGAGAGAGGATCGCTGTCAGCGTTCACTTCGTAGTTAACCTTCGAATGTCGTGCAGGCTAACTTTCACGTGCTGCATATAAAGTGTTGATTATTTTCTAACTTTGTATCAGTCTTCTAATGTTCCTCAAGCGAGCAAGTAATTGATTTTGCTTTTATCATATCAAGGTTTTTGTATTATTGTGATTCTAACAATGCAGACGTTTGCTTTTGATCGTAATCATTCGTTGCGTGGCGCGTTGGTCTCGTACGTTTACACGCCTGTTACGGAGGATGAAGAATGTGACAACGATGTCATAACCTTTTTCGATGAAATGGACGATATGTTACGTACGGACATTCTAAACGAACTGACACGTATGCTTACTATAAAGTGGCATATAACGGTTGAAGCGAGATTTGTCAAGTACATCGTAAACGCTGACACGAACGAGGACGAAGAAGTGACGACTGAAGGCTATTTTCACGGACGATGTCATACGACGCTGATCGGTGACCAAGACGTATTGCCCGAACATTTAGAAGCTTCGTACGAAAAAATCATCGAATCGATTTATAAATTCACACGCGAGGGTAGCGGTTGGGCGTTGGAGCACATAATCTCCTTAGAACTCGTTCTCTCGCTGTACCAACCGCTGGCAGCCTCCAGTTTCATCCGTACACCCCCCTGAATTGTCTCGTACTAAATCCATCATCAACGTGAACAATACAGGCGATCAAATGTGTTTCGTATGGTCAGTGTTGGCCGCACTGTTTCCACAACACAGAGACAACGAGCGTGTATCCAAATACAAATCACATATCCACAGTATCATCACTTTTGGTATAACTTATCCCACCCGTCTATGTGACATTGTGAAGTTCGAACGAGACAATTCTGACGTTTCTATAAATGTTTTCGTTTACGAAGAAAATGAAATTTACCCATTTAAGAATAACTCCTTTTAGTGGCAGACAACATCACTTTAATCTATTACTTCTCACCACCGCTGACCGAAAACATTACTGTTTAATAAAAAAATATTAGCCGTATAAAGATTCTTAAGTATGGTTATTATGCCACACGTTGGTTGCGTCAAATATTACTTACGTTTCTACGTTAAGGCGCGAAATATAACTACTCGTGAAGCGCGCGTAATTTTCGAATGTTGTATAAATAATTTATTCAAGACAGTATTGCATGTAATCGGTAATTACATTGATTTATTGTGTTACAAATTATATTTAGATATATTTATTACTGAATACTTCCACTCATTTTTGTATTATTGATAAATTTGCTTGGGCGCCAGAGCAGAGTATCTCTGGATTGTTATGAAATAATAACACTTCGTTCAGATACTAAGATTTATATTATTATCTTCTTATTACATAAGACATCTGAGAATTAATCACTAATATCATCTTTCAAATCTATACTCATTAATATTCTTTATAACTTATAACAGAATTATTAATATCTCTAGCTTACGGATTCTTCAAAATCATATTAATCAAGTATTACTCAAATGAGCGATCAGTAGATTCAAATTTACTCCCGTAACACATTTAAATCTTCAATATATTAATTAAAACATATATGTATCATAAATTCTTAACTACTATGAACTTTAATAATCTTCAATAGATTCAATTATTCAACTTCGTTACCATTTCTATAATTATTATAATTTGTTTCCTTACTTTACTATACAATAACTCTCCTAACATGTCAAATAGCATAAATTGTAATAGTTAGTATCTGAACTCGTGGGTCTTTTGAGAATGAGATGAGTTATTTTTTAGATCCAAATTCTATGTTAAGTTATTAAGTTGTGAATCATAAATGATATACTGTTACTTGTTGCTGGATTCCAAGTAAAAGAATGATAAACTGTAATCCTGCGTAGAACATCGCACTACACTTTGCACTAATCACGCTTGATTAAACCTTCTTTATTTACTTCACTCGCTCGCGTTCGTACTAAACGTCGCGCACATATAAATAAGTATACTTCTTGCTGCAATCTATGCGCACAAGTTAAACATCTTCCGGTCCGTACGTACTATCGCGCACACATATAAAATAAACTTCTTGATGACTGTAATACTTTCTCAACTATTTAACCGAGTTAATCTATTGATTTTAACTTATAATTATAGTATTGAAATGCTCACATCGAGTAACGCAGGTTTCCCGTGTTTTGCGTGAAAATTAAACTTAGATAAACTTAGACTTCTCCTTTTTTGTTTGTTTCACTTATTTTGTATTGTTTTCCGAGTCCTTCCCTCACTACAGCTCTTGTTGATCATAATTCTATTGGACTGAATTTGAAATATTTGCCGGCAAATTCGAATGTACCCATTCCGGTGCTGTATCTTTTTCGCGCTCACTACCGACGCTATCCGTGATTGGTTGTCAGAGAGCGGGCGATAGACTTACGCGGACGTTCGTTAGACTCCTAAAAAGTGACGCTACTTTCTAAAATAGTCATAATTATTGGCGTGTCACCTATTGTCTGTTGAAGGATACAGTACCGTTAACCTAACGGTACACGGGCGTTTTTTTGCTGTATTTACTCTACAAAACATTTTATGCTTTTATGACATGTAAGGCTGTTTTGGGTCTATTGTAACTTATTTTGTCGGCGCCTGACTGTCGCATAGTCGAGCCTCTTTTGATTCCAATTTTCATTTATATATTACTTACATCTATGTACATTAAAATGCTTTATAATATTATAGTTACCATTAATAGTTGATTTATTATTATATGGGTTTATATACATATTACATAATACATATTAAATTAATACACAGGTTCACAGTAACGTTTCAGCCGCTTACTGTCTTCACTAACCAAACACAACGGGCGTTCTTTCTATTGCAACTACTGTCTACACAGATTCTGCGAAGAACGACTCCTTACCGAACACGTCCCCCATTGTTCACCATACGGCGAACAGAGAATTCGTTTACCCACGACGGAGGAGAAGAAGGTTGTGTGTTTCAAAAATTGCACTTACTGCCATAAGGTCCCTTTCGCGATATACGCAGACTTTGAATCTTTCATCGTCCCTTGTCATCGCTGCGATGCTCCTCCGCACACATCGTCCACCACAACGGAGTCGTTACATCTTCCTTCAGGTTTCTCCTACCTCATAGTCGACCACGAGCGTAATATTTTCAAACCTCAGGTCGTTTATCGCGGCAAGAACGTGGTAGAGATCTTTCTCGATAGACTAATCGTTGAGGAGCGTGAACCGTACAGGATCATGCGTACCATTGTGCCCATGACTATGAGTGATCGTGACGTATTATCTTTCACGAATGCCGTCGTATGACATCTCTGTGAAAAACCACTGACCAATGACGACAAGGTGCGCAACCTTTGTCATCTGAACGGACGATACCTGGGCGCAGCTCACAACGTCTGTAACCTCAACTACAAGACTCCCCAACACATACCCGTCTTTTTCCATAACTTACGAGGTTACGATGCACATCACTTGATACAAGGGTAAGGTAAATACGACAATGACAATCTCACTTGTATCGCTACCACTAGTGAACGCTTCGTATCGGTCTCGTTGGGTGCCCTACTTTTCGTAGACACTTTGCAATTTTTGAACACGTCCTTGGACACACTTGTTGGAAACTTGCGCGCGAGGGGTGCGGATTTCGCTTTAACAAAGCAATGTTTCGAAGAACACTTCGAGCTACTCTTACGTAAAGGCGTGTACCCTTACGATTACATGACGGGTAGCGAAAAGTTCGACGAAACACGTCTGCCTGCACGCGAACACTTTTTCAATAGGCTGAGTGAATCGCCCGTGTCGGACGAAGTTTACGCTCATGCGCAGTACGTGTCGGACTTTCGGAATCCGTACGCTGGGCGAATATTACGATCTGTATCTGAAAACAGACGTACTGCTGCTGGCCGACGTCTTCGGGGCGTTCCGTGAGATGTCCATGCGGTACTACCAGATCGATCCGGCTCATCTTTACTCGCTTCCTGGCGTCGCTTGGCACGCGATGTTAAAGATGACCGGTGTGCGACTGGAGCTGTTGACGGATATAAGTCAGCATCTTTTTATTGAATCGGCTGTTCGCGGTGGCGTTAGCATGGTACCCAACCGCTATGCCAAGGACAACAACCCGCTAATCGCTGATCAGTATGATGCTTCAAAGCCGACCTCTTTCATATTGTACACCGACTGCAACAACCTTTACGGTGCACCCATGTCACAACCACTCCCTTACGGCGACTTTAGATGGCTCGATCGTAACGAAATCCACTCACTGGACGTGTGTACTCTGAGTGATGACTGTGACACTGGCTACATACTAGAGGTCGACCTACACTATTCACTCCGATTATCCGTTAGCGCCCGTCCGTTCCTGCGTCAATCCCGACGTACTTTAACCGTACACTCGACGACTCCACACACGACTGCACTATACAAAAGGTTACAGCGGATCGGAAACGCCTTCGTCGTCCGTTCCCAAGTTGCTGACAAAATTGGACGACAAGCAAAAATACGTTCTTCATTTTCGTAATTTAAAGTTGTATCTGAGTCTTGGCCTAGAATTGAAAGCGATCCATAGGGTGTTGAGTTTTAAACAGAGAGCGTGGATGAAACCGTTTATCGATTTCAACACGCAAAAGAGAGCAGCAGCCACCAACAGTTTTGAAAAGGATTTTTTCAAACTGATGGTCAACGCCGTCTATGGCAAATCGCTGGAGAACGTGAGGAAACGAATAGACTTCCAACTAGTGTCTAACGAACGACGGCCTCAGAAACTGGTTTTCCAATCCACGGCTAAAGCGTATGATCCGCTACACCGATGACTTGGTCGGTCTGGCTTTCCGAAACAAGACGATATTCGTTTTCCGTCCGGTGTACGTTGGCTTTACAGTACTCGATGTCAGCAAATTGATAATGTACGATTTTCATTATCGGTACGCTGTCGCCAAGTACGGTCGACGATTGACGTTACTGATGACCGACACGGACAGTTTACTTTACAGCATACTGACTAACGATGTGTACACTGATATGAAAGAGGATCTCCACCTTTTCGACACGTCGGACTATCCCGCAGATCATCCTTGTCATTGCGACGACAACAAAAAGGTAGGTCGTGGGGAAGTTCAAGGATGAAACCAATGGGAAACCCATTAGGGATTTCGTTGGACTCAGAGCTAAATGTTACTCGCTCCTGTTGTCCGACCGCACCGACAAAAAGGTGGTGAAAGGTGTACCAAGGACAGCAATAAAAAAAGGTTACGTCATCGATTGTACAGAGAGTGTCTTTTCGATAGTCGTACGGTTTTCTACTCTGCCGAGTGTATACGAAGCGATCGTCATAAGCTGTACACGCAACGTGTAACAAAACTTTCCCTGTCACCTTATGACGATAAGAGGTACGTACTGGACGACGACGTAACTACACTCGCGTACGGACCCTACAGAACACGTAAACGTACGTTAATCGATGACGATGCTGGTCCTAACGTGAAGAGGCTGAGGTACACGGACCAGTAACTCACGGTAAGAATAAACTTGTATTTCAAGTATAAAAATTATTTCTTACAATTCAGAAAGTGCAAATTCAATAGATTTTCTGTGGGTAGGAGGCGAGGTAGACGACTAGACTACAACAGTTAATTTGTTTAACCATGTGAAACAGGATGCAAGCCGTGGATTTTTGTAATCGATTCCCGCTGAGACCTTCACACGCCATGCACGTGTGCAGTTATTTTTATCCGCTGACTGATCATATGTTATCGCAGCGTGTGAACTTTGTGAGGGCGGGGGGCCTTATACATCTTATGTGTACATACATTTGTTGAACCTTGTGAAACAGGATGCAAGCCGAGGGGGATGTAATCGATGAGACCATCATGAGGGAGGGGGAGTATGCGTTTTATTTTGAACAAGATGTTGTCTGACCTCGCAGCGTGTGTAAACGCTGTGATGGTGGGGGGAATTTGTCTGTAGCAGACTCCCACCGAGCATATCCATATATATATATATATGTATCCATATAACGATTCATAATAGCGTCCTATCAGAGCGTTATATGAAAGCTTTAGACAGTACGAGCGTAACGCAGTAAGGAAGAGAGAGAGCGTATAATAGCAGCCATCTCACTCCAACCGCGTCACAGCGACAATAGAATCCAGTTCAAACAGGTAATTTTACTCAAAGCGAATTATCAGTTCAACCTGCGATAACTTCAAAAGTTGTAAATATAGGCAATTCTGAAAACAGCATTGTATTCAGCAAGAAAAGCTTTATAAGTAGCCGCAAGCTCAGTTAATATAATTAACAAATAAAGAAGTTATACGGATGACGCACGCCAACAGGAATAACGAGAGAATTATGCTACGTAGGAATAAGGTGTTCACACACACACACACACACACACACACACACACACACACACACACACACACACACACACAGAGATAAAGACCTAAGCAACAATATTCTGTGGTCAGATCTTCGGAAACACATTTGCAAATACCTGTAATCAATCGATTTGCAAATACAGGAAGTACGATTTTGACAAGAATTTCTCTGCCGTTTGGAACCTGTCACCGCGCGTAAGACCGACCTGTTCGAGATTGTCACAACTGGAAAAACGCATGATTTATTTGTACAACTAATTAGCAGCCCGTATTTAAAACAGACGCCAGCTAAAAGCGAGGGGTAACATCACTCTTCGTTCGGTACTGAAACACACTAGACGTGTGTAATTCGCATACAGAATTTTTTTAAATTACACATCAGTGCAAATTCAGTTCAAATCGAGAAGTAGTCCGCAGTGTAGCTGAATTAACAACCTTCAATAACACTAGCTGCGTAAATCACCGTTAATTAATTAATTAGTTAATTAATTAATCCATCAGCCGTGAAGGACCTGTGCTACAGAAGTCTACAGCATCTGTAATTGCCAGGGCATCTTCCACAACATTGATCAACCCATTCTTCTGTGCATCACCATCGAAAAGAGGACCTCTACAGATTCCTATCTTCGGTCAACGCATCAAAACAGTAAGAAATAGATTCATTGATCAATGATATAAGCGCTAAACAAATAAATAAAACAATAGACAATTTTAAAAAGACACTAAGAAAAGCACACATTGTATTTTAACTATAAGATTAGCTTTAATTTAGGATAGGAGTGTTGAATGGAAAATAGTGTGTAGTATTGGACGTGCAAATTATTGTAGACCTGTTCTTTAGCACTGGTTTGGGAGATAGAAATCTCTTAATCAAAGCAGATAAGAGCTAGAGGTCGTTTGAGCGTCTTAATCATTACTTTCCACACTCACTCAATAATTATAAGGTTAGGGTAGAATTAAGTCCTACCATTAACAAGTTAAAGTTTCAAAATCATTTATTAAAACATTAAAATAATAATCAAGCAAATCTTAAAGAGTTATTTGTAACGATTCCCCTTGAAAACCACAATCACTGAACGAATCCTGAGAAAGAGTCTCCATGCGCTGAGCTAAGCTGAAACCGTGTCATTTGTATCTGGGATTTGTTCTGGCGCCTAGGTAAAGTAAAATCACGGGTAAGTAACTTTTTATCTAACATCACAAATATTAGATAATTGTGTAAGACGAAAGGGAGCGTTGTAATATATATATATAAGCCTTTTGTCGTGATGATTATCACATTCAGTTTGATTGTCAAGTTGCATGTAAGTACTTACTATATTTTTACGTTAATATTTGACATCACACACACACACACACACACACACACACACACACACACACACACACACACACACACACACACACACACACACACACACACACACACACACACACACACACACACACACACAATTCATTATGTTATTTACCAAATTATTATACAACTTTTTTCATTACGTTTTACAAAATGAGCGGAAGTAATTTTGAACGTGTGTCTGAGGAGCAGCGACGAGTTCGATGGTAAATACAACATTTCTCTTTATTTAACGAGTACAAACAGAATATAAAATTCCACTGACTTACTATTTTTTTATAGTTCACAACGGTTACGACATGCATTGCTGGGAAGTCCACCATCACCTCAACCCAACTCGTGTCGGTAAGTCCACTTTCATTAACAATCACTTGTACTATTGCGTTTACGTCT
Source organism: Magicicada septendecula (assembly GCA_034769895.1). Classification (NCBI taxonomy): domain Eukaryota; kingdom Metazoa; phylum Arthropoda; class Insecta; order Hemiptera; family Cicadidae; genus Magicicada; species Magicicada septendecula. The sequence continues at coordinate 1,230,645,613 of CM068367.1, forward strand.
GGTGTTCAAATTATACTTTTTTTCAGTGATAATGCCGGTCCACCTGCTGCTGTTGCTGCTGCTGCTGCTACTGCATATCGTGCATCTCCTCAAGCCGGCACGAGTCGGTACGTTTGTTTTTTCATTAACGTTCACTTGTCACTTGTACTATCGCGTTTACATCTGGTATTAAAATTGTAATTTTTTTCAGCAATGACGATGAAATGGTCTACGATGATGATGACAGTGATAGATCAACGGTGGAGCTGGGCGATACGGAATTTGAGAATGATGATGATGATGACAATGCCTCATCGATACCAGTTATCGAATTAAATATGTAAGTCTTCTTCTTATTTGTACATACTTTCTTTTTTTCATGACTGTACATGATTTTATATTTTTACTTTTTTTCCAGTGACATTCGCCCGCACCCGCAGCCGGTGTCTCTTACACCTCCACTATCGCCACCACCTCAACCACAGTGGATCAGTACATGCAATCACCTGCAGCAGCCTCTACCGCAGCAGCTACTCCCTCAGTCCCGACAGATACAGCAGCCTCAACCACAGCAGCTACTCCCTCAGTCCCGGAAGATACCGCAGCAGCTACTCCCTCAGCCCCAGCAGATACCACAGCCACAGCCTCAACCGCAGCCTCCACGGTTGTACCTTCACCCGCAGCAGCAACGACGGGATCCACGTTTGCGGTCCCCTCCAAAAGACGCACCGGCTAGCGTCTTCTTTGATGTAATTGATACGGTGGAGCCGAGGATACACGGCGACCCCACCACGATAAGACTACTTCTAAGAAGTAGATTCCCAACGTGGTGTTGGAGCCGTGGAGAGCTCTGTCCCGTACAGGGAATGATAGCACACACTTCGTGTAGTGTGTGTCAAGAAAATTACACTGAGGGACAGAGACTCCTCGGATTAGTGTGCGGCCACATCTATCATTACCTTTGCATAATAAATTGGTTTCGCACCGTGGCATTGGAGGAGACACCGCCTGCGTGCCCGCAATGCCGGGTTTATGCGTTCAGCAGGCCGAATCGTCCATTTTATGCTCGTATGCATATTTGAGGTATGTTACAGTGCACATAAACGTTATTCTAATCCATTCTGCTCGTAACAACTATACGTCACTAATACTGTTTTATTTTTTTTCTGTTACAGATGGCTGTGCACAATATATCTTTGTAATTTTAAATCTATGTATATATGTAAGTAGTTTCATGTATATATTTGTTTAAATTTTATTGACTTTGTATATATATATATTGTGTATGTATTTTATTGTATATTTTTTGTTTGTTTATTACATTATATATGTAAATTTTTCTTTGCTTAATTGTTTATTTTCAACTATCCTTTTCCATGCATGATGCGTGCTGCATAATTTTTACAAGTGAAGTGTCAATCAGAATATTATATATAGTAATACTTATCTTCTATGCACAAATGTGTGATATTCAATTTTTACAAGTGAATTGATTTTGAATTATGCACTGAAGGACCAAGTCATCGAGAGTTTCGTGTAACACAGTGATGTTGAGCACACTTTTTATTTTTATATTATATACTTAGCACAAAGACACACACACACACACACACACACACACACACACACACACACACACACACACACACACACACACACACACACACACACACACACACATTCGAATTTACAACCAATCTAAGTTGACGTCCAGGCGGCGGCCAACGTTCAAATTTAACAAACACAGTTCACAATTTGGCAACAATGCAATACACGTCACTCAGTCTCTTCGCATCGACGGTATCCGGACGGCGGCATGGCGACACGTAGATATCTAAACCCGTACACTATAACACATGCACGAGTTGACAACATGGCCGACGCTAAACCCGTACACTCTTACACATTCACAAGCTGGCAACATCGACTTTTCCTACATGGCCGACCACCAATCGATATCCGCCCGACAACATGGCCGACGAAGTTTCCAACATGGACGATACCCCCCTCCTATCTACGTTCAGGCGGCGACCAGGCCGCGGCCGGGCGGCGAACGGCGGACGGCGGCCATACCTCCACCTATCAACGCATAGATACCCCCTACAACATCTCGCGCCTCCCGATAAAATGGCCGACGCCGACAACATGGCCGACCTACGACTCACACCTTGGTCACGCCCACCACTGTCACGTGGGACACCCCCACTACCACCCACTCCATCCCCACCTCTGGCATGGGCGACACACAGCACCGGAAGTCTACCCCACCACCACCACCACCACCACCACCACCACCACCACCACCACCACCACCACCACCACCACCACCACCACCACCACCACCACCACCACCACCACCACCACCACCACCACCACCACCACCACCACCACCACCACCACCACCACCACCACCACCACCACCACAATTTTTGAATTTCGTCCCAAAAGGGTGAGGGATGACGTCACTTCCGCGTTAGAACTCTCATAAGCCCCCTACTTAGATACAATAATTGTTGATCGCGTCTTCAGCCTGAACGGTTGAGTGTTTTTCCAGCATGCTGAAGTAGGCGGTTAGAATTAATAAAGAGAATATATACAATTAGTAGGCAACATCTTATGAATGTTTATTTCTAGAATTTTTTATTTCTATGCATTTTATATAAATACCACAGTGTATCTGATTCAGTAATATAATTCGTACATAAGAATCTACAGATAGTGCTAAATTTGTATACTACGCCTAGGCTTATGTTTTAGTTCGAGACAGATACTTAATTTGTCTAGCCTTAACCACAGTACTGTGGTCCTAACGTATATCATCTCACGTTAGCGTTTACTCGTTTCCACTGAAGATGGCAGTCGGTGGCACTACCGAAACGTCTGGTTTTGTCTCAAACTTTGGACCATGGCCAAACAGCCCGGGAAGTAATTTTAATCAAAAAAGATACTTAATTTGGCCGGTAGCTACATAACCTGCGGGATGCCATCTCACAAAAAATAATAAAAATGTTCTAAGAATATTTTGATTAAAGCTAACAAGGAAAGTATGGACATAACATAATTGTGAATGGAATCGAGAAGTAGTAGAATTTAATTGTGAATGGTCGAGCAAGCTGCATCGACTATTCCTTGTACAATTGTCGCTTGGGCGTGTTCAATGAACGAATGAACGAATAGTGTTTAGAAAACCATAATGAAACTACTTTTAAAACTACTTTTAAGAAGAGGGAGAGAAATCATCTAACGACGATCCTTTTGGGTCGATGAATTGGTTTTAATTGTCTTGGTCTGTGAGCTAGCGGACTGCTCACTTCTGTTAGCAATACATTTTTATATTGCAGTATATGGTGGTGGTAGATTGCTGAAAGTCTGAGTATTGATTTGGAAATAAACGTAATACGTTGGTCATTATGCAGTGTGAAGTTGGAGATTTTTAATTGATATCTTTGGATATTTATTGAGTCAAGTAGATTAGAACAACACAGCCGTATACCATAGATTCATAGAGATTTTAATGTGTACTTGTGCAGAAGAATTTTGTTTTCTAGAGATGATTTTGACTTTCGACTGAGTAGCCAGGATATTTCTCGTACCTTTAAGTTTAGTTGCTGACGCTTTGTTTCGACATGTTTCTGCAACGTTAATTTTTGGTGTAGGTATTTTTGGTGTACCAATGTATTTTACTGCAGTTTGAACACGAATTTTCACATCACACTGACTTTATACAAAATAAGCGTTTCATGGCGAAGGTAGTAACTTGTATTCATTTTGTTCATTATTTTGATTCTTTATTTATGAAACCAATCTTGGAAAAGAGGAGATGGCGTTTGAAATTGCGGTGTTGCTGTTACTGGATCACGTTGTGCTACTAGCAAGGCCATTCTTTCCGTAAACGTAGTGTTGTTAGTTGGGGTACGCCAGCAGTGAAAAGTAGTCCCAACACAATTCCCTGCAGGACACTAGACTACACTTGGTAGCAACTGGAATTCAAGGTATTATATTTTAAGGAAGTGACTTGATGAAGTTCAAAATGAAACCCATTCGAAATGAGGGAAGTTAAACTTTGTTATGGGCTGTAGAGTTGAAGAAAGGAGAAAAAAGAATGTAATATATGCGTCTTTTTTTCCTTCTAGGTGACTACAATGCTTCCAGTTATATCGAAATTATCCGATTGAAAATATACTTCAGCTTGAACACATATACAAACCTATTTTAAAGTGTATAGTTCGTATGAACTGTACAACGTCGAGTGCTTGTTCAACTCCTACAGTATCGTCGGGATGACTAACTAAATACGTTGATTAATTAGTTGGCCTGCAATAACCGGTCTGAGGCACTTTGCAATATTCTATCAGCCGTCTCTTGTTAATTAATTTATAAAATACTGCACACTTGTTGCCTTTAGATTTTATTCTGATGGTCCTGTGAATCGGTATTAAATCATTATTAACTCGATCAAAAGTAGGTCCAGTTAAAGAAACATTTTTCTCTTTCTTTGGAATAAAATTGTTCTACTACTTATATGGTATGTTTAACGTTATTTAATTAAGAAAGTTGTGTTAGTGGTTATAATCATAAACAAAATCATCACTGTTGCACACCACTATAGAAAAATTATTCCGAATAGCACTAATCGGAATAATTTTTCTATAGTGGTGTGCAACAGTGATAATTCTGTATTTGACGTTAATTATACAGTTTTTAAACCCGTTATTCCTTTGTAAGTAACTCGTTGAGTTTCCTGCAGGTCTCCCACGTAATACAACTGAAAGTAGGTTTACTTACCCTGACGCACGTTTCACAGAAATTATTCTGTATCTTCAGAGGTTTGTTTGAATTGTGAATTGAATGTTTCGATTATAATATAGTTAACGGATAATTGATTTTACTTCGATTCATATTTTCGATCGTTGTAATGTTTACGTAGTCAGTTATTTATTAAATATTTAATGTTTTATTTTTATTATTTCAATAAATGTATGATTTTAAATAAATCATCTTGGTTTGTTGTTATTTGTTTTTTCTTTAATTAGTAGATTATTATTATTGTGTTTGTAAATATTAAGATTTTCCCAGATATTCATTTTGTTATCTTTTTGAACGTTTTTAATTAATTTGACATTTTGAATGTATGGAAGTTTATGTTTATTGTTTAAACAGTGTGTGGCTAAATTAGACTTGTAAATATTAGGTTTTAAAAACGCATTGCGATGTTGAATGAATCTATCGGACAGTTTTTTCATCGTCTGGCCTACGTAAAATTTATTGCAATCTGGACATATATTTTGTAAACTCCATTTTTATTGTGAATGTTGAATATAGTTTCAGGTTGTATCTTATTGAAATCAATAAGATATAATTTAATATCTTATTAAATTATTAAAATCAATATTATCTGTGTTATAAGATATTTTACAATTTGTATCTTTAAATAGTTTGCTTAGTTTACGAGTTATGTTTCTGTAATAAGTAAAGTTGATATTATATTTATATATTATCGTAGCAGATGGATTGTTTAGTGAGTTTATGTTTTATTTTATTTTCTAATTTACTGATAGTTTTTATTTTGTATCCATTATCTATTGCTATTTATTTGATAATATTTCTTTCTTGTTCATTTAATGGGATTCTATATATACGGTATATTAATGAATATTATTTTAATGAATACAACCCACTTGCAGTTGTATTTATTTGAAGTTTTTAAATATAATACTAAAATAGTTGATCTCACATAACACGAAGTTGATCCACGTGTGAAACAGCTTCTTGTGGAACGATATAATGCATATTGTAACGTTACATAACCCCTGCCCAAATATGACAACATAATCACCAGAGTTAAAAACAGTAATCACCCATTTTCTAAAGTCACAAATGGGGATTAGGTACCAAGCTATGAGAACCTTTGTACTCTAAAAACACTGTAAACAATAAAAATAAAAGTACAGTGTACAAAGTGGAACATAGTGTACTCGGTGAAAGTGTAAAACCTTTAAAAAGAGCATCTCACAGAGTTGTGCTGGAGATGAAAACAAAATCAGTATTGTAGCAATAGTTTATGATACTACTGACAAGTTTTGTATTTTTTGTAATTTTATATTGTGTAGGCCACAAAGGTCTTGTACCTAGGAATAATATTTGTGTTTAATATAATTATTTTGTTTAAATGTAAGATAACCCAGGGTTATATATAAAATAATAATAATATATCAAATAATACTATGTTAGCAAGATGGCATGTAAAAAAAAAAATAAGTTTAGAGTAAGGATACATTAAGTGAATAATAAATCATAAATAAATCAAAATAAAAGGGATTAAAATATAAAATACCCGTGTACAAATTTAAGGAAAAATATAAAGAAAAACCTTAAATAAATTTAATTTGATTATAGATAAAATCTATAAAGGATTATTTTTCTAAAAAGAAGAAATGAAATTATAATAATTATTAATAGCCTATATACTAAAAGGTATATAGATTAGCCAATAAAAAACCATAAAAAATTCTTGGTTACTAAGAGTAACTAACTAACAAGAATTGTTAATTGTTAAAATATATTGAAAGTGATAAGTTTAAAAAGTGTATGTCTAAAAAAAATTTAAGAAATTTATAAATACCATTCGAAATAATCAGTGTTAAATTAATAAAATTAATGAGTGATATCCACTACATCTTAGACCTCCTTCGAACAGAACAATTCACGCCTGCAAATTGATGAAAACTTGAAAAAATCATCTTCCATTTCCAAGCCTAGCCTACCGAAATTCGACATTGTTGGTGAGATCGTTACCTATTAAAATTTAACTAAATTACATCTCAACTATAAACTTATAACACTAGAAACAGCACAATTTCTTTAAATACTTCTGGAAAAGAGGTGAACATAAACTTTATTATTTTGTTAGCCCAAAAAACAGCAAAACGTAGTTTTGTTACTAACATTACCGCAGCCATGATGTTTATTATTTGTTGTCATCTGTGAAGAAACGTAATCTGCGCTCTAGCGGTTAACAAATCAACTGCATAATATAAATAGTACAAAATTTAAAAATCATTTATGTAAAGCTTGGTACTGACCCATATACATTTCTGACTTTCTCAAAGTACAAAGAACTCTAAAATAACCCTGCGAAATTAATTCATTATTCTTTCTTGTTATTAAAATTGAAATAAAAATATTTGTTATATGCTATATGTTTGAAAAATAAGATCGAACTAACTCTGTGTTTTATGTAAGAATCGATTATCCCTTTATGTTTTGGGAGACCATAAAAAAATGCTAAATAAATTCAAGGAATGCCTTGTTGTTTGAATAATAAAATGTGTATTATTTTCAGTAGATGGTAGTTAGTTACAGATTGTCAGAAGACCGAGAAGAGAACGGACGTCCAGAATTTATTACGTACCATTTGGAGTCACTTTAACCTCAAATGGGTTCGTAAACGTAGCAGTCAGCTGGTACCACGAGCGGAAAAATTTGAAATAATTAATCGTATAATAAGAGAGTAATTCTCTTTGCACTCTCTCTCCTAACTACTGTCAAACAACGGTATTGATTTCACATAAATAAAATTTAAGAAAATCTTTGCATAATCACACACACTCGATTTTGAAAGCATATAACATAAAGATAACAAATCTGTGACTCTTAATTAAGCGAGCGTTCTGAAAAATAACAAATAGACGTAAAATTACTCGAGACTTAAGCTCGGCGAGAGACGTTACAAGATGACATACAAATGTTGGGTTTAACGACTAAGAGAGTTTATTTGGGAAGCTCGGCGAGAGACGTTACAATATAAGGCACACTTATCTTCAAGGCAGTACGTACTACAAACAAACAAAATATCCCATCACACTTCATTAAGGGGACGCGACAATACGGTGTGGTTGCAGCCACGTTTAAGAACATATGGTGTAGCGCGATGAATGGCTCTGATAAATCTCTGTCTTGTGTTATCTGATAACCAAATGATTACCTAAGATGTATAATTTCTTCTTCACAAAGGTGTGTATCTGTATTATCTTTCTGTATGTTACGGTTATAAATGGTTTATTCTAACCGTATTATTCAAAACGGTATTACTGTCGTAAGGTTAGTAATACTTTCTCACATTGCGTTTCGCCTTCCTCGATTTGCATTCCGTACATAGACTGGAGGTGTTTAAGGTTTGTTTGGTATCAGGTTTTGCAAGTTCAAGTGTCCGTTTATGTTCGTGTTTTGATTCTGTTTAAATTATACTTTAATAATGACTGGATCCGCACCGATACTTATTTGTGCTTTCTATTTGTAATTTTCTTGTTATTTTCTTTTATTCCATATTTTTGGACTTGTCACGGTTGTTTAACTTTATTTTCGGCTAGTTCATTTTGCACAATCACTGAGGGGCGCATGTGTTGAGAGGGCGGTTGTGTCGATCAAGGACAGTGTGTTCACTCCTTGCATGCATATTACCTAATATGGGACTGCACTTATACCAGAGAATAAACTATATGTGTGCTGTTGATTTAGTGGTAAATAATAGCTACTCTTGTTTGAATACGAATATGATGGGTTTAGTACTGGGTTTGTCAATTTACTAAGATATTTTATTTGACAAAGTAATTACTTTATAATTCGTAACGCATGTAAAAACACAATAAACCCAATTAAATGATAAATAATGATGGCGTGGAACACTTACTTAAACACTCCCGCGCGCGCACACACACACACACACACACAAACGCATACATTACACAGGATAGTAACCAAAAAACCAAAAAACTTTACACAATCTATGAAGTTATATGTTTATTTTAGTCATCAATTTAGTCGAAGGATGTTGAAGATCAGGTGGACAGATGGGGTGAGGAATGAGGAGGCTTGGAAGAGAACTGGAGATTTAAGAAATATACATACTCACAGAGTTGGGCCGATATACCTATAACAGGTACTTTGGAACGATATTTGTGGAACGGATATAACAGTGACTGAAAAGTTGAATACCCGTTCCGATTACTCGCGGCCTCGCGGTTCCGAGTCGCGGGACCCCCTACGCAGCTAACGAATAAACAAGTAAACGACTACTACGAGTATTAGGAGTATTACGAGTACACGACTACAAAGCCACTTTTTGGTGCTGAATACCGTATTTTCGCGTGTATAATGCGCCCTCGTGTATAACGCGACCCCCATTTTATCGTAATATTTCGCAGAAAAAATGTAATTTGTGTATAACGCGCATCGATATTTGCGATTAACAAATTTATTAGGACAGAAAAATATACATTTTTTGAATATTATACTGTGCAAAAAAAGTGTTTTATACAAAATAATAGAATAAAATACTTGCCATGCCTATTTATTTGCAAACACAAAACAGAAATAAACAATTTATAAATACACGCAAACAACTTAAAGCTTCACAAGTCATAGTTTTTGTTTAGCTTGTAACCGGTATGTTTTAGTTTTTCACTAGCACATAACATTTGCATGTATTAACAGTCATCATCTGTTTCTGAAGAAGGCAGTATTCAATTACTCTCCTGATTCTTCTGATGCGCGTTTGTTTGTTGTGTCTTGTTGATGCGACTGGCACAGACTTCGTAACTTTTTCATTAATATTCGTGGCCATTGACATATTGCAAAAGGCAAAACATTGGTTTGTGTTCCCAATTTGAGGCGAATCGAAAATGTTCGTATGCGTATTTTGTATAATAAAGCAATGAAACTTGATAATTTTATTTTCCTACTCTCGAGGTAAACGTTAAGCGAGAGTAGTTCCTCGAGTCGAAACACCGTGTCTGGAAAGAAACCGCACACAAACAACCACCGCTGTGGCGAAATTGAGTATTGCCTATTTCAAGACACTGAGTGATTTGTTACCGTGAATCTTTGTTACCTTGTTACCTTTCAGTAGCAACAGCGAAAGCCCCACGTTTATAAACTCGACTAGATGCTTTTCTACTTCTGGAAACTTAGCTGTTTTACCACAGAAAGAACACCGATCACGAGCAGTAACAAGTAATTTTTCTTTTTGTTCTTCCGTTCCCGAACATTAGAATGTAATTTTCTTTCTGTTTTTCTATTACCGAAAATTAGATTTGGCTATATTAAATTTACGCGATGCGGCGCGATTACCACTTTTTTGTGAATTTTATTACGGATAATTTAAACTGAACCGCAAGGAACGATAGTGATGTTATTGCACTACCTAATAATTATCAGTATACAATCTGTTTCTTCACAAAACACGCAATACCGGTAATAAACAGACTAACAACAATAAATACGTACAGTAAGAGAAAACTACAACAGAGTACCGTTATAAGTTTACGTCGTGAACAAATAACTTATGGAGGAATGAAAATTGCGAACCAAATTACCGGTAATGTCATTTTATTATTACTAGACTCAAGCCTCCCAGTTTTAAGCAACGGTGTCAACTGTGCGCAATCTGACCATGCACGTGCAGTCTACAGTTTTGCCTGTAAATTATATTATTCGTGTATAATGCGCACCCACATTTTGGGGAAGAAAATCCAGAGAAAAAAGTACGTATTATACACGAGAAAATACGGCACTTCATTCTACGCATGTACCGATTGCTACACAAGTACGAAACGAAGCAAAACATCGAGGTTCAGAATATCTCTATGCCAAAGAGACGAAGCTGTTTTTAATAAATGAAAAAATTCATACTGATGTAACATTAATTCTTGTGTATTATGCAGATATGTAATACAGATTATAATAACAAATTATATATTATACTAGTCACCAACTTGGTAAATTTTGAAATGCGAATTATATTGTGTTATAACCTACAGAGTGGCTGATAGTTGATAGGGCATTTAGTACTTTTTGTTAATGTGATTTCGGAGATGATTTTAACTTCACTGCACATCTCACGTAAATGACGAGATATTTATTATATGTTTCTGATGTTTTTTTGACATTATTTGTTGTGCTATTACGTGGACTCTAAATTTAGTTGCCTGAGTTTCGCAACTGATTTGTCTAACCAAAATGGAATTAATAATTTAATATTAAATCTATGTCACTTTGTTTACTCCTAGTGAAAACTTAAATTAGCATTCCCAAAGGGAGATAGGCCTATAAATTCTCTTGTTTCGTTTATTTTCTTTTAAACAGTAACATCTTAATAAAGTCGCAGTGTAAAGTAACACTGTTAATACTTTTAGTTTCAATTTTTTCTTATAACAAATTATACTACAATACATGTATATGTATAATAAGGATATAATAACAGGTATTTGAACGTGTTATTTTTGGAACGGTTTCGTTCGTACCTGTTATTTTCAAATACTAGTTTAGCACTTCTCTAATACACATATATATCTGTGTGTATATGTAAGTACACGCGCGCGCGCGTGTGTTTGGGGAAACAGAGATTTCTCGGAGATTCAGGAACGCTCACTCTTCCTAAACATAAGTGATAAGCAACACGCCTACCACTTGGAAACACCTTCTATGCGCTAACAATGCCTTTCACCTAACAACCACTTTTTGTTGATACATCAAGTCATCTTACCCATTCCATGAACCTAAGATTGTCATTGGTATAACGAAATAAATATAATAAAATAATGTCAATAATGTCATCCGAAAAGTTGTTGTTATTGAAAATTCCGTCCACAGAGTAAAAATATCTTCTATGCACCATTACATTGGGTATCAATAGATACAGAACGTTCATGATGATATTTTCACGATAGTTTTATCGAGTGATCAACCAGAATGGCAGCTGGTTGACACGTCATTCAAACGAAATTCTAGAAAGGTAAGGAACATGATTTAAAGTGAATAAATACAGATAACATATGATACCGGTGACGACTAAGTTCATTTTTTATAACAGGCTAACTTAAATTGCTAAACGCAAAAATCAAGAGTTCTGAAGAAGAATCTATCGACACGATGAATAACCGATATCTTAGAACAGACAGAAAAGTAGGAACATCATTTGATCGGATTCTATAGATTAGTGCTTTCACTGTGCAATGGACTGCGCGGACTGACATCATCTCACTGTAGTTCGCGTACAGAGTTCGTGTGAGAGAAAGCCTTCTGCAGTAAGGCTGTATCTTTGGCTTCTCACATACGCAGTGAACGTCCGTTGAGTTAGTTCCACAAGTAATTGTCGTGTTGTCGAGTTGTTTTACGTCTATTCCCACTTACACTAGGTTTCTTCCTGTTGGGTATTCCTCAGTTACTTATTCCTTGTTCTTGGTTTCGAGTACTCTTACACACAACTTCATTATCGATACAGAAACTAGTATCGACGACAACCAATTAGCGTTCCGATTTGTTAGCGTTTTCCCGTTTAACATTAATAAATATAATAATAATAATAATAATAAACGAAAACAACAAGATCAAAAACAACAATAACAAGAAGAAGAACAACAACAATAATAATAATCACCACCACCACCATCATCTACTTTTTTACTATTATATGGCTTAAAACAGACAGGATAGGATATTTGTGAAAGCAGTATGGTATACAAACAAGGAACTGTGACCAGAACTACGTTTCAGCCACCTATTATTATATACCTTGGTGTTATCCTATGTACTATTTTCCATAGGTTGAGTCGACCTGGTTCTGTAAAACTTGTGCCTTGATTTTGGTGCACCTAGCAATCGAATGTATGACCTATACCGTAATAGCCAAATACCATAATCAATGATCTACTGAAACTCTTAATTAAATAAAACCTAAATAAATATTGTAACAAAATACAAATTTGCCTTATTACAATTAACGTAAATTATTTATTTAATTAAGTCAAAATTTTCCTCCTCAGTATTAATCTTCAGCCCCATTGTTGGGCTCGCCAATTTTGTAACAAAATGAAAATTTTGTTTGGTGTTCGGAGTTACAAAAAATTGTAATAAAAAATAATTTTGTTTGAAAAAAAAATTAAAACAAATTAGATTTTATTTATTTATTTAATTATTTGTATGTTTAATTATTTATTTTTTTTATTTCCTTTGATTATTAATTTAATCAATTTAATAGCTTAGAATAACCAGAATTGTTTTTCCGCGTTAACTAGATTATCTCCTGTAATAATCGATTAGCGGTCTTTCGTTATTCTATGAGGGTACTCCTTCAGTTATGTTATTTTCTTCTTTTCTTGCAGTCCAGGTGTCAAATATTATCTAAAATTCTTATATCTATATTTTTACCAATAAATGAAACTCAAAATTATAATATTCAAGGAATTTATTAATCTTATTGAGACTAATCGATTTTGAATTGATTAGTTAATCGACAAATCACAAACTCATATCTCAGGGCGATTGGTTTGGTTATATAAATTATTAAAGTTAAATTACAGGTTCTTTTAGCTGTTATTATAATAGTCAGAGAAAAAGGCAAAGCTGAAAAATATAATGCTTACAATAAAAACTGCTTAATTATCTAAAATACAAAATATTATTGAATGGAAAATGTTAATAAATTAAATTTCTCGAACCTGAATGTATACGAGGCGTCTTCACTGCAGAATTCTTTCAAATAAATGTTGGTTATTGGTGTATTCCTCTTCCAAGCAGTAGTGGTTAATTCCTCTTCATCACAGTGTAATTATTCGGGAGTAGTGGTCAGTTGTTCGGCACGGCAATCAGTGTTCAAATGTGTTCTTGTTCCAATGGTTGTGAGGTTTTACAATGTCCAATTTTGTGTCGATAACATTTTGAATTCAAGTTTATATGTGGTTCTGTTATCTGGATTACGATTTCAAATCTTCATAACTCGTTTAATTTGGTTTATTCAACGTTAACTCGGTGTTGACTACTCACTTTTTTACGTTATTCTTTTATTTTTTTTATAGGTGCATACCAAATTTCACTCTTCTATCTTTTAGAACGAATTCATTTGTCTGAGATCGTTTCGAAGTGTACGTCTCAACGTGTAACAATCAACTAACTCTCTTTCTTCTCCATACAATAGGTCCTGGCCGATTTAATATTAAATCTACATCGTTTTAACCAGATGGCATTTCCGCCTAAATAATTGACTTTTACATTATATGATTAATTACATTTTTACTATTATTTAATTTTATTAAATACTAATTACATAATCAATTTCCTTATTTAATTCTGCGTTATTTAATATCAAACATGATATATTTTATAGTATTTTCTAACTCAAAAATCATATTTACAGTATATTTGGATGTAGACTTCCTGTCACATTAAATGGTTTACAATGTCTGTCATGTTCTAATTATCATTGAACAAGATCATTGCTTGAATTAAAATAGTTATTTTTCTTTAATTCCTTGTAATTTTATGATTTGGTTAACTAATTTAAATATTATCTTTAATTTAGGCTTTCCCTTTAGATTCCAGTGTTATTACACTTGCATCTTTTCTAATAATATTTTATACATTTCTTTAATACCTTTACAAAGTATTGTTACAGTTATAATACACAATAATTGATTTACTTTATATCATTTTCATCAATTTAATTGATTTCCTTACCTTATTCATTAATTATAAGGTTGTTGAGATTTACCATTTGGCCTAGATTTTACATGTGTTCACATACAATGTTTATTATTATTACAGCTTGCTAATACCCTTTCTGACATATTATTCTTATAAAATCTTAATTAAAATTCCCTTACTTAATTACATTAACGTTTATTATTGATTAATACTATTAAAACATAACAAATATTTTATAACAAAAAATTATACTCAATCTCAGACATTCAAGCCTTGAGTTCAATGAACTGTTAATATTGTTAAAAGTTGCCTTTTGGACGTGTGTTAAAATTATTTAATTAATTAATGTTTGTGTAGTTGTTAGTTTTGTCGAACGTAAATTGTCGTTCGGAAGCGTCTGGTAGCCTGCGTGCCTTACCTGTCCCTTCTCGCACTCTTAGTAATTCCGGGTAGGCGCCAAATTGTTTTTCTTGAAAATAATTAAAAGTTTTTATTGGTATAGTATGGTGATTTGTTATCGAAAATTCGAATAGTTCGCCGTCTGGCTTGTAACTGATTCTCGTGTGAGTGGGGGAACACGTGTTGCCAACTTGAATTAATGTTGGTTATGTCGACCCACTGCTAGTAAACAAAACATACATAATATTTTCTACAATAAATACTGGACAGTTTGTTATCAGTACGGACTTTTTTATTAGGCTTTTGTTTGTTAATTATCATCAACGCTTCATAAAAATAATAATTGTTATAATAAAATTTTAGCCTCGGCAATATAATCTCTCGCTCTGCGGAGAGCTAGGTTGGCAGTGCAATGTTTACAATTCACTCTGGTTATTATTTTACAAAATAAATCTGCCAATTGGGTTCTTTTAAGTACGAAACAGAGGTTTACATAACAAGATAACAAAATTAGAACATATCATTAAAAGTTTGTGATCATTAAAATCATACAAGGTTTGCTATAAATTAAATATTGTGGTGTTGAAGTGTGACGGTGTCGTTGTGTAACATAGGTTATCATGTGTTCATTCAATGTTTACAAAGTTATTTCTTTATTTTATTAATCCTTGAAAATATTCAGTGATAGTGAGAGTTTTATTTTATAGTTAAAATTTTTGAAAGAGAATTTGTTTTATAATATTCAAATAAGTTCAGCAATACTCAACGTTAGTAGATAAGATGGGTATTGTCAGTCGTCCATGTGAAGTAATGGGCCGGTGTTTATTCTTCCTACTTCTAATCTTGGGCTAAAAAAAAATTGGTTGTCATCTTCTTCAAGTTGAATTATAGGTATTTTCCGGTCATCTGGATTATTTCCGAGCTGGTCCTTGGTGTAAATAGTTGTAATGGGCTCTCATCGGTTGTACTGCTACTCCTTCTCAAAATTGTGGGCACTTATACTGTGTTTCTGTTGAAAATTTGGGCCCTTCACGGCGTGGCGTCTCTCCAGTTTGGCGTCACTACATAAAGTATTGTTCCTAACTGAAATTAGTCAATATTCGGTTGTTGTCATGGTTACTCAAAGTTTTTGATTGGCTGAAATTGGCTAAAGAGTATTGTTAGGGTATTTGAATTTTTATTTAAACTGGTTACAGATCTTATAAATGTAATTAATCTTCAGTACTCCCTTTTTAGTAGTAAATATTATCACCACTGTTCATATTTTTTCTCAAGGATTAATTTGACATCCAATATTATAGTGTTCACTTAGGTATCAACATTTTGACAGTTTTGTTAATTTTATTTAATTATACTGTTTTCTTAATTTACATTATTATCATTATATTTCTGCCTTAACATGGTTGTCTGTTTGTATTTCATAGTTTATGTGGTTTAGTCTTCCTAATGTCAGTGTTTAATTCTATAAATTGAAGTTTTTTGTAGTTGACAGTTGGGAATTTGCATAGGCTTAAACAGCAATTGACTATTTTTCTTTAATTACTGATATTATATTTTATTTTTGTAATGGGTCCTGATTGTTTTAATACAAGATTCTGTTCATTTGTTCAATGTTTAAGTCGGTTCTTGTAGTTGTGTGTAATTTTATTGTTTCCCTATATTAATTTGCCTACTGTCATAACTCATTTTTAGTGTCATTGTGTTTGAATGTATGGTTTGTTTCTTGTTTACTGGTTACTGTTGGTTTTAAAATCTTATTTCTTATAACATATAGCATAACATCTAATGGTTTTAACAATTCTCATAGCTATAATTCTCATCATTTAAACATAATTATTTGGAACATAAACCTTAGTCATTAAAACATAATTCTCATTCATTTAACATATACTTATTTGAAATATATTATTCACTCTCCATCTCCTCATACTCTTTGACGAATTATAATTATTACTTGACATAAAAATTAAAGACATAAACATGAATTAAACATATTAATACAATGGTATATTGTTATGACTAACTCTAAATGACATTAAGCCATAACTGAATCTTCAACAACTGTTTACTATCTAATATTAATATCTTTTTTATTATTATCAGTTTGTCATGAAAAATATTCTTTAATGTATCATTTTAAATTAATGATATTGGATTCTTATTTCTGTGAATAAAATCATATATTTTGGTGTATTAACACACTGATAGTCATTCGTTCTTAAATACATGAGTAACAATACTAATTAACAAATTATTACCTAACATTAAGATTTGCAAACTAAAATATGACAAGTACTATTTCTTTTATGAATTTGCTAACTGCTATAATTTTTTTATTGTTTGACTAAGCTTTTTGTCATTACTGACATCTTCAGGTCTTAAACAACGACCTGGTTGTTTAAGACCTGAAGATGTCAGTAATGACGAAAAGCTTAGTCAAACAATAAAAAAATTATAGCAGTTAGCAAATTCATAAAAGAAATAGTAATTATGGCTGCTAATTTAAACAATACGAAGAATAAAATATGACAAGTAGTAAGTACTACTATTATCTAAAACCTACTTATTATCTAGTCTGTTACACTTTGTTTCATTTTGTTATTAATACACTTGTGTTCACTGGATAATTGCTATTAAGTGCCACAGTCCTTTCTATGATTAGCCATTATCAGCTTTCACTTATTTTTTACCACTCACTGATGGTTTTTGATCACTCTTAACTCTTTAGTGTTTTTTCACTGATTATATGGTGTCTATCCCTATCAATAGGGTTCTATTTAATTTGGGGTTTTCACACTATCACTTTGCACTTTATATGTTTAATTTAAGTGTTACTAGTGGGTATTACCTAACTTTAAATTCTCTTTCTCACTTTACTATGTTCACTATTTCTCTAACTCTCTACCTCTCACTTTACAAGGTTTAATTATAATATTAACAATTTCATGTCGTTTTATTGTATCACTAATATGTTAGTATCGTGCTAGTGTGATTTGTCTTAGTTTACTCTATTTGTTTGGGGTTATTGTGCCCTTCTATACCTTAAGTACTTAATGATTAGTATCTCTAACTTGTCTGTCCTTACAATTATTAATATTATATACAATTTTTATTAGTGATTCTATTTCTTTTGTTTAATACAAGTTTGGTGTTCCTTCTTAGTTCACTTTCTTTTGTCATACATTATCCGTCACTTCCTTAGTGTTGTGGCTGATTGTATCATTACACTTCCATGTTAATTGTCTGTTAGTCACTATTCTTCTTATTTACACTTATGTTGGTGCGGTGGCTATTTCTAGTCCATTTGTAGTTGTCACTATTAGGTTATTCTTGGTCCTTTGGGGCTAGTTCTACTCTCTCACTTACCATCTATTGGGCTATTCGTGTTAAATCGTCTTGTTTCTGTATTTACCATTTTGATTTGTTTGCTTGTTACTACTTTATTAATATAAGTTACTGTTCTGACTACCTTGATATGTCTGATCGTTTTATTATTCTGATTCACCCATTCTTCTATTCTAATTCATCCCTTTTTATTCTAGTGTTAATGACTAAAAATTTATCTGGTCATGTCTTCTTCATTATGGTTAGGTCAAGATATGTACCATTACAATATAAACAAAACACATCTGTTTTTTCATCATTTAAATTATTCCTTAAAATTAATTTTCATGCAGTCCTTGCTGTTTTTGTTTTATTTTAGGGATGTACCCTTGATCACTCCACTATTTATTGCATACTTTTATATTATTTTTTGTCATGCTGTCTGGTATTGTATGATAAAGAATATCACTTATATGAGATCATCAGGATTCGCTTTTCATTATAAAATTAAATTGCACTGGTACATTTTTACATTTATATCTAGAACCTTTACTTAAACATATTTTACATTTACTCTTATTTTATTACATTGTACTTTCTTATTTATTTTCATCTTTTTTGGGGGTTTCTAATTTTATTACATGTGGTTGTTTTTCTAACAGTTGTTCTTTTATTATGGATGTTTGTCTATCCTGGGCATTTCCTGACCTGCTCCTATACTACCTGGGTATAATTATTTTATACATTGGCCTATCATTATTTTTCTATAATTTCTTATATATTGCATGGTTGGTTTTAATTTATTTTATCTCTTCGAACTATTATTTCACTACACTGTGGTCCTTGACTAATTTTTATAGTAGTTTTCATTGATGTCATTTTATTTTTATTTTATATATGATTATTTTTTAAATTAGAACAATGTGGATACTCTGTCATGCTACAATATATTAATTTAATTTTTAAACATTTAATTAATTACATAATTTAAATATAACCTTTATTGATAGTAATTCATATTTTTTATATTTGAAAGATTTAACATCTTAAATTCTGCTAACAAAACGAAATATAAATAAACTCTCATGCTTTGATAGGATATCAGACCACTGAGAGGAGAAAACTCATATCCTGTTCCTGTATTTGAATAGTTAAATTCCATCTAAAATATTGTCTGTATTCTGTTTTTGTATTGCTGTACGTATTTGGATTCCGTCTCTACAATAGTTTTTTTTTTATTACTTATGCGCATGAAGCTTCTAAAAATCCAGAGCCTGTAACAGATCACTAAGTTGTTTTGTTTATCTATAGACATTACGTAGAAGAGAAATAAATACTAATTAATATAATCGTGGGCCCTCAAATGTTTTATTAAGGATGCATAAATCTCATCTGAGCAGCGAATAAACTTTAACAAATGACAATATTCATTTGTGAACCGCCAGAAACATTAGAAAGAAACGGCTTTTGTGCCATACTTGGAACGATGGGAAATTTTTAGCTATAATTGGGACTTCCTGAGCTTCTTATAGAATACAGTTACTCCATCTCCCCGTCATTTCTCATTTACACAGACGTTTTCTTTGTAAAGCTGCTACTTTTTGAAGCTGAAGATAAATCCATAAGTCTTTCCCTGTAGGCAATAAGATTTTTGTTTCAGTTAGTGACAATAACTTTGACATAACTGTGAGCTTTTGTAAGTCGAAAATTGCACAAATTTACAGGAAGGAAAGTAACATTTTTTTATCTTATATAAAAATTGACAGTATAAACGATTTACTTTTAATGACACTTTTGTGATAACGCTGTAAAACGTCTGAGAAAACTGTATCACATGTATCGTGAAATGAGTTATACGGTTGTTTCTATCAATGCAGGAATAAAACAGATTTTAATTTTTTAATGCACTTTGCTAATTTTTTAAAAATAAAAAAGTGAAAGAAATTGTTGCCAATAAACAATTTTCTATTTTTTTAAAATAATTATTCAAGCAGTGTGTGTAAAGTGCGTTGGGACAGACCTTCCTGAAAAAGTTTGAGGGCTGTTGTTATTGTAATATTAAAAGTACTTTATCCCAGTGACCCCTAATTCTTGCTACTAGGTGCCCAAATCTTGTTGTAACTACATTTCATAGCTGAGGTTATTCAGTGATTTAGATTCAGTTACAACAGGAACCAATAAGAGAATGTTTCTCTTCTATTAACTCTACAATGTCAGCAACAAAACGGAAATTTTCCGTTTGTTTAATGTTCCTTATCAACAGAGAAAAATTGCTTATTTTACAATATAACAACTTTTCGTTTGTGTCTGTGAATCAGTCTGCGTTTACGTTTAGTCAGTAGCCTTGATATATTCAATACTGCCAACAGAAGATTTAATGCCCTCAGTGACAACGGCGTTCCCACACTGCTTAAGTAAAGCAATAAATCTTGAAAATATAAGTTGTTAACTAATGACGCTTCCTAAATATCTACCGTAAATTGGGTTCTGCCACAGATTATTAATACGGTTCACATCTTTTGGTGAAATTGAATATTCCAGATGGAGTAGCTTCCACTTTTCTGTTCGTAATGACTGTTATTTTACTCCATGTCGTTTTTTATGTAAAGCTTTAGAAATCAAATTTGTGTCCACATCAACTTTCAGAGTATTTTTTTGTGTAGTGTTCTGAAGCATATCGCTTGTATCTTTGCATGCGCTAAAACGAATTTTGGCTAAACTTCCAGGTGAAGGGTTTCTCCAAACTTACCTGGAAGGGTTTGGTTTTGGATTAACAAACGAAACAAACTATAATTTTTGCAGAGCGTAACATTGAACTCAGTAAAACAGAGTTCGTTATATCTGATAAAAAAGGAAGCCTTAGAGCCCACTCACTTTACATGGAATATAAGTTTATTGTAACAAGTGACCCGAACACTATAAAGCTTCCCGTGTTCTTGTTGTTGACATTTCTTTATCCAAATCTGTAATGTTTTGTTTCCTTCTGAATAGTTAAATATAATTTTAGAGTCTGATCTTTGCCCGAGTTGCTTAAAAGCCTTAATGAACACCCGGGTAAGATAAAGTGTTTCATTATACACGGTTTTTGCATTTTTTACAATTTCTTTGCCTACCTATAATTTTGTATATGATTTGGTTTAATTGAACGCTATAATGTGAGAACGGATAAATTCCATTGTAAAGAGAGAGAGAGAGAGAGAGAGAGAGTGAGCGCGCGTGCGTTTTTAGTGAATTATGCTCCACTTATATTTTTAGATTTCATATTTTCTGTAGTTAACATAAAAAAGGAAAGGAAATTATATACTTCATGTAACAGTTTTTTTTGGTATATAACTTCATTTTAAATGCAAGCCATAAAGTAATAGTAATAGTACTAATAATACAGTAATAGTAAAAGTAATAATAATATAGTAATAGTTAGCAATGACTGTTGGACTTGTTCCATCTTATGTGGCTTCTAATATTATCTGCTTTCTATCTAAGATTCTGTGTCCTCTTGAGTTGACTATTTAGACTAGTCGACTGTCTGACCGTGTCTACTATGGACGTTCTCAAGCCCTACTAACCGTTAGTTTTTATTACAGAGCGATAAAACATTTCAGTGAGCGGGGCAGTCTCAACCATCGGTAGATCTCAGGATTCCGAGTTTCAGCACATAACTACTTCACTGTCAGTAACAATTAGTTCAGTTAGTTCTATTATAACTACATGTTATGTTGCGGTAAACCCTTGGGGACAGAGAAACTGCTCCCAAGGTAGTTAACGTTCGCAAGGGTAGTGTACTGTACTGAGACTTTGTTAGTGTAAACAACTGTATATTAGCTCGTATCAATCAATTTAATTAACAGTGCACTGCGACCATTATTATATAAATGTAATAGGGTTTTCAACTCTTATAGAGTTTAGAGCGTCGCTGCACAACTTTAGAAGTTTATGACTGCAAATTTAATGAAAGGGCAGATTCTTAATATCGTACGATGTAACATTAGTGTGTAATATTGTAATATGTTACAATATTGTATAATATTGTAATATAACATATGTAACTTATAGTGTGTAATATTTTAACATTTAATGTTTCAATGCATTTACAAAACGTATACAACGTTTAATTTGTTTTAATATAATCAAAGTGAAAGGAAGCCTATCGCTTGAAGAACCATAAATTGCTGCATAATCTGCACTTCAATTTATACATAAGTAAAAATAAAATAAACAAAATAAAAAATAATTTAGTTTAATCCACGATAGTTGTATAGAAACTGCTAATAACAGCATACTTATTACAAAATTTAGTAACTTGTTTTACATCAATTGAAATTATTTTTTAAATTAATTTTTAACTTGTAAACCTGAAACTTGTACGTGTACGGTAGCTCAAAAATAGCTGAAAAGTGTGGAAAAAGGGAGGCAAATATAATTAACAGTATGAACCGCCTTAGGAACGAATTAAAAATGTAGAGCTCGGAACAAACAGGTTACCCGCTCAAAGGGTGAATACATTAGTAACTAATGCACCGTCTCGTTAACGTGGTCATATTTTACTCTCAATAATAGGCAAGTAATTAACATCATTAATTGTGGTAATTTGTAGCGTTCTTTAATTTAAAATTTAAAACTTTTGTTGCATGAAGGGGTATACTTCCTGCTGTTCTGCTAGTCGTTTAATACCGGTAATATTTCTCTTCGTCACACCTATTTCGAGTTATACACGTAGACAGTACGTCCGTGAACAACCATTATGAATATTATTATGATTAGGATATGCATGTATGTGGAACGCGTTTCAGTCGTGGACGGTTTTGGGTTACAGTTAAGCAAGAGAAAACCAGAGAGATAAGTTTACATAATATACGTAATGTACTATTATTTAAGCGTGCAATTGTTTTGAAAAACTTCATTGCCTATGTCGTGTAATTAGTCTGAGTGAGAAAAGCAAAGACTACCAACTCAAAAAAAAAAAGAAAAAGAAGACCGGGTGCCTCCAACGATAACTCGAGTTAACATGAACCAAATTTTATGAAATTTTTAGGATAAGTAGATATTACCTCAAGTTGTACTCTGGTTTATTAAAAACTAATGTATGTGTAATTAAATATTATCATGGCGTGCCAACATCGACTGTACTCCCGTAATATCCAAGGATACTGTTCTAAACTACATAGCGAAGTATCGATCGAAATCAGAAAAGCTTTCGGATTCATTCATATTCCCATTTATTGAAGATTTTATCAACTGTAGCGTAACCGGAAATATCGTCTAAAACTATAATACGCAGTCTTATTTCGTTGTTTCCTAAGCGCGAATATTCAACTCAAGAATTGTTAATTAAAAGTATAATACTACTGACTCGGAACACTAAGTTTTTTAGTAGTAAAAATGTAAAATTATTACCTTGTAGCCTGAACCAGTTTTCGCTTATTACAAGCTTCGTCAGAGGCTGTTACTAGGAGCACTGTTCTTGTTCTTGGTGACGGCGCCGTCGTTCGAACGATCGATGTTGTGTGTGTGCGGTGTGATATGTTCGAATAGTATGTGTGATTTGAATTGTGTCTGTTCGTTTAGGATGTCGTTTTTATGTGATTTTGTGAGTGTATATTTCTAGTTGTTGAAGAGTGTTTAGTTTTCGGCCTTTTGTGTGTACGTGTAGCTTTTAATGTAATGGTCATGGTGTAAAGCTTCAAACACATTTTTGCCAGTGTCAATAAAAAGCGAATGGGTTCGTCTTAATCTCAATCGTGACGCACCTTACTCCACAATTCTTTAACATTATTCACTAAGACCAACTGAACTTGAAAATATTTCTCTGCTCGAGTTTGCTCGATGTTATAGAGTTAAATATAGCCGAAGTGTTGAAAGAAAGAGAAGCTGGTGCTCTCTTTCAGATTTCATCAGATTTCAGAAGAAGAAGTAAGTGAAAAATAGTTTAGAATTTAAAGACTGAACTGTCCATTGCGAAATAATATGGATAATATTTAACGAGATCATAACAACATGACATGAGGAGAAATATTTTATACTATTATTGAATGCGATCCTAACATCGATTAATTTCAGAAGACGATCCATTTGTTGATGACCTACAAGAGAAACAAATGCATCGAAATCTAGAGTTTGATGCGTTAAGAATCGGACCAATTGAAGAGTTCGGATGTCGCTTCATTGCTGAAGATCCTGAAAGGAATACATTTATTAATTTAAAATGACGAAAGACCAAATTTTAGCTTTCGTTCGTGATTCCATTAGTATCATTTCTGCATTACCCTCACAGTCCCCAGGATCTCCTAAACTCCGACAGTTTAGTAACAGTGGATATGACATAAGGCAAATTTTCGTGCAAAGTAAAGCAGGAACAGGGAAAAGGACAGTCATATCGGCATTAGTTATTGAAACTGAGAAACACTTAAGAATTACAGAATGTCTTTCTCCACACTGTGCCAAAGTAGTCGAAGTGTAGCGCCTATATGTGCTGCTGTCGTTAATGTCAGTGGAAAACCTATCCTCAGGTTTTTGAAAGTACCTGTATCTTCTAACATACTAAACAGTGAAGTTCTGCTAAATTTTCTAGTCAATGTGAAAATTCTGAAGTTTTGTTATACTTGGTGCATAAACTACTCTATGATTGGAACTCGTAGAGCTACTCTGTGAAGCCAAAGATTTGTAGCAACATGACTCCTTTGTGGTTTATATGAAATTAGAGATTTAATAACTTCTTAGGAGATTTGAGACAACTCCCCCCCCCAGTTATCTTCCATTATTTTTAAATTCGCTAGATTAGGGTTTCTCAAACTTTTTTAGCCCACGGCACACGACAAGTAGATAGTCAGAAGCCACTTCACACTATCTCCCCGAGTGACCCCCTACCGACTACATATTCGAGGGTATTTACATACCGACTCACCCCCTACATCGTCAGTACTTTTCCACGATGTCTTTAACATCACACTGCAGCGTAATATATCATAATAATGAATGTTACTTACTTATCTCAGTACTACTTGTGATTTCCCAGTTATCTCAGTGGACTTTTCCAACTGTAACGCAAATTTATCAACAAACTTAAATTTTTGTAACTCATAGAATTACAAAAAGCCACTGATACACATTTTCTCACATAACTTTTATTTACACTTTCTTAATTTACAAAATAATGGAAAATGAATACAAAACATTACAAGATATACGCAAACCACACATCGCTTAGATTTCAAACTTGACACGTTCACCTAGTCGTGTAAAAATGATTTATTTTAATTCCGATTTACTTTTGTTCGTAAAAAAGTGATATATGATGGTTTGTTCTGTATTAAGTAAGTTTTGTAGTCTGTCTGCTTCCAAATTTTGTTGCGATACATGGGATTGGTGTTTTTTCATTAGGTCGTTGTTCCGCGGTCGAATAGTGGGGCGAACACATCTCTTGTGTTCCAATGTTTGAAGTTGAGATCGATTTTTTTATTTTACTTGGTTTATTGTGGAAAACGCTGACTCATAAATATAAAATGAAGAAAAGGGAAACAGCGCCTTCATAGCTGGGTATTCATTTATCAGTGACAGAAAAAAGCCACAATATCAGGGTTTTTCTTCTTTGTAGTCTTTTTTGATTCTTTCTCCGCGTCCTGCAGTAGTTTCGTATATTCCAGTTTTAGGCCACGGTCATTCCTGATATCACTCAAGTCGTTTTCTTCTACAGTCGTTAACTGTGCATTGTCATAAGCATTAGCAATAAAAGGATTCCTTACCTAGTCAAATAAAGTAGTGTCAAGGGAAGGGAAATAATTTTTAATATTTTCCGCCGTCAAAGACGATCTGCGTCCTTTTTTTTCGATGCACTTCTACGAAATTATTTTCCGCTCTTTATTAAATTAATTTCCAATATTGGCTTCAAGACAGGATTATTAACTAATCCATTTTATATTTATCATTTTAATATTGTCTTATATTTTTTTTTAATATTTTTATTATTTTTGCCAAAATTTTGCGGCAACCCAGCCGGGCTTCGCAGCACACAGTTTGGGAAACGCTGGGTTAGATGATTTAGCACGTAATGAAAAAATTACTTTTGGAAGCGTTCAGAAAAAATGTACATTTTGTACTTCAGAGGAATAGCAAAAACATGAACAAGTGTTCAGGGACATTTTAGAAAATGTTTCTGTTGACGCTTTGACGAATAGTCAATGGGAAACGTACGAGGGTGATTTGAAAAGTTCGCGGTCTACCATAGAAACGAATGTGTGGCGTTTCTGTTTTTACCGCATCACGAACAGCTGTGAAGCATCAAGTCATTACCCCGTTACTTATCCCGTTGAGGAAATCCGATGCTTCTAGGTACTCTAAATAACCGTTTACTGCCGCTTTCAGCTCGTCATCTGAAGAAAATCGCTCCCCCCCCGAAAATTTTTTAAGGTTTGGGAATAGATGAAAGTCAGATGGCACTAAATCAGGTGGATAAAGCGGATGGTGCAACAGATCGTACTTCAACTCGGCGATTTTTGCCATAGACAACGCATATGTGAGGGCGTGCATTATCCTGATGGAAAATGACCTTCTTCTTTGCTAAACATGGTCTTTTCTTTCGAATTTTTATATTTAATTGGCCCAAAAGGTTAGCCTAATACTCCCTATTTATCGTTTGACCCTTTTCAAGGCAATCTAGTAACAATATTTCCTTAGCATCCCAGAAAATGGATCCATACACTTTCCAGCCGACAAAATTGAATTTACCGTTTTTGGAGGCGGCGAATAACTATGCATCCATTGTTTCGACTGTTGTTTTGTTTCTGGAGTGAAGTAATGGACCCAATTTTCATAAGTTGTTACAAATCCACGAATAAAATCTTTTGGATTTTTCTTAAAACGGTCCAAATAGTCCTGAGAAGCTTGCATTCGCATGCGTTTTTGGACACTCATCTTGCAGACAGCTTTTTCATACCTAATTCCTCAGTAAGAATTTGATGTACCCTTTCATCAGAGACATAGTCTTAACATACCCTTACATACCCATAGTCTTAACAATTTCAGACACCTTCAAACGGCGATCTTTCAAAACAATATTGTGCACTTTGTTGATGATTTATGGTGTAGTGCCACTTTTCGGACGGCCAGGTCATCTTCCAAACTTGCACGACCACGTTTAATTTCAGTAGCCCATTTTTTCAGTAAATAAAGGTCCAGCATCACCCAACACATTCTTCATCTCATTAAAAATTTCTGTTGGCGTTAAACCTTTCTTTACAAAAAATATGATGTTCAGTTTTCTCCACTTTCAGCATTGCTGTGAGATAACCTTATTTATACAGCTGTTTCTCCACAACAATGACTTGACCCGACTTGACGCTTCACAGCTGTTCACGAGGCGAACATGGCGCCACGATGCGGTAAAAAACAGAAACGCCACACATTCGTGTATATGGTAGGCTGTGAACTTTTCAAATCGCCCTCGTATATGTCACGACTTGAAGCTGTAATCTCTTTGTCAGAGACAGAACAGTTTAAATATGCTACAGAGTATTTCCGACAAATAAACTCGTCACGAGTTGCAACAAAAACGCTCTGGCCTGCAGTAGAAATCCTGTTGCAAAAATGTCTGCATAGTACAGCATAATATATTGCTATATGAGGCACCGACGCACAAGTTATAACAAGGCGTATCAAGCGTTCTTCTGTATCTGTCTGTTGGTTGCCGTCTTATGCTTTGTAAAAATCTAAGCGTTCAAAAACACTTCGTAAAGGCCCACTAGGCACAGTTCTATACGACGTTGCTAATCAACCTCCATCACTTCTTACCAGTCACTATCTTAGCAAACTCTGTCAAATACGAAGGACTTAAACTTAATGACAACGTGTTTCCGATTTTCCAACGATGACATATTGGAAACTCCAGACAATTTTCACTACCACTTGCTCATGTGGTACTGATGCATACATAAATCACGTGGGCTCATAATAGATAAGCATTTGTTGATATGGGTCAAAACAAACCAACGCCCGAACTTTCGCATTTCACTCTTGGTACAATGGAAAAGCTGTCAATGTAATTATTTACCTTTCTTTTAATTTAAACAGGATTCAGTCCATATTGAAATCATTAGAAGCTAAACTTTGAGAACAGTATTTAAGAAAATTTTCTTAGTATCAGGCGTATTTTGTGAATTTTATTTATTAAAAACATTTCTTACTCATTTCTTAACATTTTTTATATTTGTTTCATTGCAGACATCGCTCAGACTTCAAACCTAGTCGTCCAAAAAGTATTTATTTTAATTCCGATTTAAATTTTATTCGTAAAAAGAGATACTTTTGCTGTGATCAGTTACTGAAAGACACCTTCCCAGTTCGATGATATTGTTTTATTAAGTTCAACATTTTAATGAAAAATACCTTTGTACTTCACTAAATACAAAACGCCTTACTTACAAAAATTAATAAAGTACAAAATATCAGCTTCTTTGTATACTGAATTTGCTTTATCGCTACATCAAAGAAATCGTAACAGTCAAGAGGGGGAAGATGATTAACGAGCTCAACCAGGAAAGTGTAAAAGTGGGTCTGAGAATAAGTCGAGAAAAGACAAATATGATGTTTAATAAGGCTGCATAGGCTAAAATTTATGGTACAGAAATGTATGACACGTGTAATTTAACAGAAATATTTGACTAAAATTACAACAAACAATAGAAATTGTCAATCGTATAGTCTTATGGTGGACGCCTTTAGAAACGGGAATAATATTTAAATACAATATTTCTTTGTGTGTAAGAAGGTGATTCTAAACCAAACCATATTCGCTCCATGTAGTAATTTATGTATCAGACACAATATGGGGCAATTTTAGTTTAGATGAGAAAATTCTGTAGACAAGCGGACAAGCCCAGACTAATTTTCGGATAGTTGACTGACTAACAATGTTTCAAACAAACTCAAAACATAAAGTATTCGTGGTGGACACCGTCGTCTGCTCACTGTTGAGAAATTACCTCTCTTTTTTATTAGATTAAATGAATAAGTTATATTTACTACATTTGAAAAGTTTGGAGGCGTGAGTTAATTAGTTTCATATATTTTATGTTTGAATTTGAGGTTTCATTTGCAAGTTTTTGTGTCATATGAATCTCTAATTTGTTTGCTTGACATAGCCTATATAACTTTTGTTCAGTCTTGTCATTGTATTTCTACTCATTGTATTTAGATTACGTTTTAAAGTATTTGTTTTGCTTAAAATTATAAAGTTTAATATTGTTCATATGAAATGTGAGACGAAAGTATTTCACATTTTACTTATTGCTCGTTTCATATAAGAATATATAATAAGCTACATGACATTTTTAAATAAGTCAGAAATTGTATAATTTAATTCACCAGAATATATAAATTAAATTTACTATAAGCCTATAATATTTTGAATGTCACAACAATGGGTAGGCCTACTTTCTCAATAACCGTACCTACACTTCGTTCTGAATATGCGATACTACTTATATTCCACGGTGAGAAGAATATTTATAAATTATTCTATTTCTGAACGTAACGCAAAAATACGTAATGTGATAATGCGTGAGGTTAGGTAAGAATGTTTCGGTTTTTCAGTGAATTGCTTAAAGTAAACAAACCTCATGGTTGACAAAATATAACATTTGATAAAGAAATACAATGTTTGTAACAGATTGACACTTGGTAACAATCCCAGCGTTATAAAAAAACAACTCAAAACAATCTGAACTAAGCACTGTTGTGACATTCAAACGTTTTCTTCTTCTTCATTCATAAACATGAACCTACACCTACACTTAAAAATGTTTTCCATACTAGATGTATTTTATATTACAACTGGGATCATATTTAAAGCTAACCTAACGAACTTAACGTTGCGAACGAAAACATTACGTTTTTGCAAAAATTTGTGTTTGAAACAGAATATATTGTATCTGTGTGGACTGTAGTGTAACCGTACACACGGTATATATAAACATTCTGAAACCATTGTAAATACAATACGGAATCAGGGAGAAACGACTACCACAAATAGATTTTGGCGGCAAACAACTAAATGTGTAAAATTTACTGTTCAAAGCGAAAAGCGAGTTCTGTCACAAAAAGGGATGCATATATAGTAACCTGCAAAGGTTAGGCAAATAAAAACTTCATGATGACACCGCAACCGCCGTATTCGCCAGATATATCTCAATGCGATTTTTACTCTTTCCATTAACGAAAAACACTACGAAATGGCATCGCTTCGCGACTGTTGAAGACGTAGCACAAAATCATTGAGGAAGCTCAAGGCTACACCAAAAAGTGCATTCGAGAAATCTTTTGAAAAAAACTTTAAAGTATAAACGTGTTATCCCTAACTGAAACCGTGTTATCCCTAAGGTGGCAATCTGTATGAATCAAGGCACATTTCTGCGAATCAAGAAACAAAATTGCGCAAACTTTTTGATCAGACCTAGTACATGATATTTAGGCCTAATTTCTTATTTCGTGTGTGTGTGTGTGGGCGCGCGCGCCCTTTATGTATTGTGAGTATGAACGTTTGTGACATTTTGCTGCACGGTGCATTTTGCATTATTTACTGAACGGTGTAACACGATTAAAGCATAAAATAACATATTTGTACTGTAACTTGATCAATAACTGAATTCGTATTTCATTGAAATAGGATTAAATTTATTCTACTCATTAATATACAGATTGCAGCGAATTTTTTTCTCTCCATATAATTAATTCAACTTAATTAATTAATTCAACTCCGTCTTAATTAATTTAAAAGACGTTCACTGCTGGGATAGTCTTCAGTGCTTGTATGTCCACGTTTTAAACTCGAGTGTGCCCCACTTACCGTTGTTTCTGAAGGCGCAGCATCTCCTAACACATTTACAATTTCGTTTTGGTTTTCCATTGGTGCTAAAACGTTTTCAACACAGAATTCATCACAACACGATGTTTGATTTTGTGCATTATAAAAACACGCGTGACTGGAGAATTTCAAACAGCTGGTAAAAAGTGAATAAATTGACAGATACGTATATCTGGAAATTAACAGATGTTCACGCGAAATATACGTCTTGCAGCACACGAAAGATTTTAGTTCTACCACTGATCTATAGATGTCGCTCCGCGAACTTTTCAACTGGCCCTCGTATTTATCAAAAGATATAAACAAAATAATATCTGTAACAGCACGCTATTTTAATTTTATGGCCCCATTCTACTTATTTTTTAGTTTGGAAAGACTTTTTATTAAAACGCATGATTGGGATTAAGAATCCCCTTGTCCTTTGGTCCATGAAATAAAGGGACGAAAACAAAACATAGAATCAAAATGGTATAAACCAGACGAAGGAAAGGCGCGAAGACTGTCACAGTATACACAATAAAACACTTTCCTTAAAATTCAAAATGAGAGAAACCGGTTACGATCAAAAGCCTGGACATTATACAGACTATTAGGCCTATATAGTGTCGATTTACATTTCCAGTATCCCCTTTGGACTGTTAAAAACTGTCAGTCCTTTATTTTCGTGCTTTTGTGCCATTAATTTTGCTGTTTGTTTCGAAATCGATTGTTTCAAGAAATATTACATAAAAAAGGTTTACGAATTCTAGAAAAATCAGTTATAGTCTGTTTTTTTCTTAAAAATCCAAAATTTGTTTTTTTCTTAAAAATCCAAAATTACTATTTGTATAAGTAGTTATCTATTTAAAGAAAACTATATATTCAACTTGCTATTATTTAATTGTTAATAACAATACACTGTTCGCTCCTAGGCAATTGATTGAAATTAAAAGAAATTATTTATTTTATTTTGGTAGATATTGAAGTCGTATTCCGCTGGTGTCTCTGCAGATAAATTAATCTCGTGGATCGTTTACCCACTGTACAGTACTCGAGGTACGTGGAATTTTTACAGTTACAATTGTCTCGGCTAAAATACGGGCAACACACTCGCACAGATCCGTTTGGCAGACACATGTCCTCCGTGCAGTTTGCGTGTTGGGGTCAGTGCAAGGCGCGCGCTTGCATCGATTCCAGCACGCATTCTGGCACGAGCACACATGTAGCGCTCGGGGTGTACACACTTGCTTTGTTGTTTTAGTTGTGGCAATCATAGCAGTAAAATTGTCCAACTTTGAGTATGTTTACTGTGAACAAATAGAGCCAGGGACGAATTTATTGCAGAGACACAAAACATTACGTAACTAAATAAATGTATTTTTTGGTACACGGATACTGACACACGCAAAAGTTTCAATAAATATTAATGTCACGAAAATTACGTAACGCTCTCGAGAGTATCCTTCCGCCCGTTTGTGGAGCAGTGAAATATACCGCGCTGAAGTACGTTCAAGACTGTTCGAAAGCACTTGTAAATACGCAAAGTATGCTGGCAGGCCGCAAGAAGGATGGAAAGTTATTCTGTAACCTCTGCGGTACCCATAATAAGCAACAGCGGCTGGCATTGTGAGTCAGTTACAGTGGGTGATTTATTCAAATGCGGGTCCAAATATTGTGGTGAAGTGTTTATTGTGTTATAATTAGTGCGAACGGTTGAAGTAATTGAAGTGGCTGGAGACGGTCTTACGTTGTCACTATGACGTATTGGCTTTAGGGCTTTTAATTATAACGATATAGAGTTGAATACTAACGTTTTGGAGTGTTAGTTGGAAGGATTGGAAAATAAATATAAACACAAGTAGAAAAAATGAATCGAAAATAATCCATGTTGTTGTCTTTATTTCAGTAGAAAATTTTCGATGGAAGTATATCCAATAAATAATGAGCGTTCTTTTAAATTATAATTTATATAATTGTATTGACACCTTATAAACATACTCAGTGCGTAAAGTATGTTTAAATAAAGAAAACTGTAAAAACAGAGATAGACGTATATTTGTCAGAAACATGCGAATCACGCTGGACGTTCCTCCGTGTTTAAAACTACGAAAATAAGTCTGTGTTGGATTCGCGTTATAAACTACATGTTGGGCAATAAAAAACTAAATTAAGATACTAGAAACTAATATCGGTATGGAGAACCATACATGACTTCCATATTCTAAGATTTATATTTAAAATCATTTTCAGCCAAACAGCCAGGCTGTGTCTTACCGGCCTTTTTATTGCTGTATTAAATGAAAAATATTATATTACATTAAAATGAAAAAATTATAATTTTATTGCCTGGCAACAAAATTATTTTATTTTTAACAATTACCATTGTTTCAAAAAGTTTAAATAAATTTTCAAGTACTTTACTCTTGTTAAAACGTAAAAGGTTGCAGGTAAACTACCCCTTCCCCTTAACCGATCTTCACCAAAATCGAAAGTCATTGAGACCTCTACAATTCAGGGACGTATGCAAAAAATTATTTGATTCTGTTTCAATTTGCGGCTGTTATCGTTTGCCATAGAAAATACGCTTGATAAAAAAACGTTGCAGGTAAACTACCCCTTCCCCTCAACCGATCTTCACCAAAAACAATAAGTCTTGAGTACTCTACAAATCAGGGCTGTATACAAAACATTATTTGATTCTGTTTGAATTTACGGCTGTTATCGTTTGCCATAGAAAATACCCTTGTTAAAAAAACGTTGCAGGTAAACTACCCCTTTCCCTCAACCGATCTTCACCAAAAACAATAGGTCTTGAGAACTCTACAATTTAGGGCTGTATGCAAATAATCGTTTGATTCTGTTTGAATTTGCGGCTGTTATCGTTTGCCATAGGAAATACCCTTGTTAAAACATAAAACGTTACAGGTAAACTACCCCTTTCCCTTAACCGATCTTCACCAAAAACAATAGGTCTTGAGAACTCTACAATTCAGGGCTGTATGCGAAACATTATTTGATTCTGTTTGAATTTGCGGCTGTTATCGTTTGCAAAAAAAAAATTTCCATTGATAAAAAAAAACTGTTGCAGGTAAACTACCCCTTTCCCTCAACCGATCTTCACCAAAAACAACAGGTCTTTAGTACTCTACAAATCAGGGCTGTATGCAAGAAATTATTTGATTCTGTTTGAATTTGCGGCAGTTATCGTTTGCCATAGAAAAAAATCTACAGATAGACACACAGACAGACAGACACACACACACACACAGACACTTTTCGGAAAACGACTTTTTTTCATGTTTTGAGTGTAGTAGAATCAGAATCTGCAATAATCTCGAACACGATTTTTTTTGCCATCACCATACTTCCATTCCTTAAGGAATATGGAAGTAAAAAGAACACTAATATTTGTATTGATAAAAACTTTATCTAATAAAAAACGTTAACGCTTCAACTCAACGTAAAACTCAGTGCCTACATGATTTCCTTGTAACTATTTGGTACGAAAGCAAAAGATGACAAAACAGAATTATTTTATTTCAATAGAAGCTTGTAATTTTAAAAGTGAATTTAAATAAAATAAATAACAATAAACAAAATATAAGACAAATAATGGGCAAAGTGTAAACGCTAACAATAAATAGATACACAATACATTACCTTGCGTTTTTAGATTACATAGGTTATATAATTTTTAGATTTAAATTTATAAAGTTTTTGTGAATGAGATATTGTAAAAAAGTGTAAAAAGGTAAGAAAGTTCAGTAAAAAAGAAAAGTGTTTAAACGAAATAAACAAATTTGTGAAATAATAGGCATATACGAGTACGTTCAAGTGAAGTAAGTACGAGGTTTGATCAATAGACTAAATACGCGGAATTTTCGTTTTTCTCAAAAAATCTTTATTTATTCATCAATATTAATTTTGTCCCCTTCTAATATTGTCTCGTACTAGGCAAAAGTGACAAAATCAAAGTAACAACAAGTATTATTCTCAAGGCGGAAGTTTTATTTAACTTACAGTCACTGTGACGGGGAGATGAAAACATTATTTCTGAAGAGCAAATTGAATTATAAATGTTTGGAGGGAAATTATGTCTATGTCAGAGTGAAAACATTTAGACAATACTAAACATATCTGAGACCATAACAGAGATATCTAGAAACACATAAGTATTAAAAAGTTAATTCAAGTTCTGAGGCTTACACGCTAATGTGTGAAATCCTAGGGCATACAGGGCAAAAACAAGTACCTGTTATAAGTCGATATTATAGTATAAAATAATTTGTGAAGGGAGATTATTAACTACTGCGAACAATATATTGTAACGTGACATAAGGTAGCACAAGATTTGCAAGTTTAAATGAATGAAGAAAAGCTGTACGCTGAAAACCTAATAAACATAATTGATAGAACAAAACCAATAAACTAAATCTGACACAGACAAAGACAATGACTATGACAATACCCAATAGATTGAAAAAGTGATAAAGGAATATAGTTAACATAATGAGTCCAAATGCCCTATTTCAGAAAGAATTATAATAAATATTACCAATAATAAAAGTACAAAGTTGAATTGTGAAATAAAAGTAGTAAGTAATCATTAGATAATTTAATGTGAAAATCAAAGATAAGAACATATATAATAATAATAATAATAATAACAGAATAGTGTTGATAAAATAAAGATACAATGTTATAAAGTGAAATAAACTAGTGATAATCGAGAAAGAAAAGTGACGTGAGCATTAATGACTTGAAAGTAGAAGAAAAAAAAGTAAACCTGTGAGTATTATAATAGCTAATAAACAATTAATAGGACCCAGAGATAATAAACAAACTATATGTTACCAGAAGTAATTATAGATAGGAGCAATTGAATAGTTTTATAAAAAATAAAATGTTTATCGTCAGTATAAAAAAAAGTTTGTTAAATATAAAATACTGATAGTTCCTTAAATGTTTAAAGGAAGAATTATGTTGTGTTATAATGATTGTAAATAATCCTGTGTTATATTTCAGTTATTTGTATTAAGGGATTTAGATTTAAAAACTATTAAGATTAATGGCAAACACATAATCTGTTATACTAAGCATAGGTAAAGGGAATTATGTACTGTATACTGTAAGTATATTCAATAGGTAATACTAATAATCACCTAATGTTCAATTTATATTATGTTTTGTTATGATTATAATTAATCAGATGTAATATTACAACTAAGGAGTAACAGGACCAGGGAAAAGATATGTTCAATATTGGATACTGGCATTGGCCTAAAATGTTTTTTAAAAAGAGTTATGTTATATTATATTATGATTATAGCTAATCAAATGTTATAGTTTAGTTAATTATATTATGGTAATTATGTTTAAAACACTTAAAATTAACAATATTAACATGGTCGGTTGTGATGAATATCAATTGAAGCAAACCAACAGAGGACATAAAGAGAATTATTTATTCTAGGCATTAGGCCTATATTTGGGAACAAGAAAATTGTAAAATTTAATACCAAAACAATAACAATTTATGAAATAATGCATGTAATCCTGTTAGGTTTAACAGTAAGAGTATGAAAAACAAAAATAGATATAAAATAATTAGTTTAGAGTTAATTTACAAAAGAAAACCAAATGTTAAATGTATGGATTTGTTATTATTTGAAGAAAAGTATTCATGATGGATATCAAATTAAAGTGTAGGGGAAAAGCAATACAATGATTTATTATATTTAGTATTACAGTTAGTATAAGAAAATTGTGTTAATTTAAAAGATTTTAGTAATTTTGTATAGAAGAACAATAGCCATATTTAACAATATTCCTAAATTGTCAACCAATGAGAATGAGTGTTTGAACCCTAGCAACCAGGATCTCTAGTAAATAAATTCATTAGTCTATTATTAACTTTTGATGAGTAAAGATTGAAAAACTGCAGACCATTGGGGAGAAGAAAAAATATTTAATATATAAATGATTGATGGAATACTGGACCAGAATGATGAACAATAAATAATAACTACATTGATTAAAATTTAAATACCCAAAGAAGAGAGGAGTATCTAATTGACCAAAAGAAAACTAGCAGTACCTAAAGGAATCCTATCCGGACTGAAAATAAAGAGAAATGCTAAGTATACCTTAAATGCAACTGTAACAGTCACACGAAAAGATAATAAGCGAATTACACTGTTAATACTAGTTATCACTCACTGATCAAACACTTGAACTTCTTATTATTTAATGAACACTTAGAACTGAAAAGTAATCTCACTGTTATAATAATTACTTATGTGAAGAAACTTTAAGATTAAATCAATTAACCTACAAACACGTTTTCATTAAATATAGGTTATAACTATAATTGTAATTATTTCACAACTTGTATAATATTTGTGTGTTGATTGTAAAATTTAGTACTTTTATTAGTATATTAAATTATTTTTCTGTAGCCTCAAGAACTTCACGACCTGAGATATTAATACAAAATAAACAAGAGAACTCCATATTGGAAACAGAATAGCCAACCGCGAATAATTAAACATGCCGGCACAGATTTCGTTATATAATTTGGAAGGATTTGTAAAATATTAAGGAACATAAGAATTGATAATAAAAACATTATTGAACTTCTCACTGTATGTTTGATTTATTCTATAATCTTTACTATAATTTGGGTTTCATTTCTAACATAATAAACATTAAAAATTTTGGATGACCAAGAAGGGTTGGGAATACCTGTTTGGCAGAGAATTCAAATTTGAACGTTAGAACGGGTGAGTTTAACTCTATGATTATTACAACAGCAGTAACGAAAATTTAATTTCGTTATAAATTGAAGCAAACCAACAGAGGACATTGATTAATTAATATACCAGAGATTTATATCTCGTTACAAATTGGCACCGCAACTCGGGGCTTTCACGGGGACAATTTGATAGTGTTACAATATATGTGTATTTTGTTAAAATGTTGTATTATTAAAGAAAGCCTAGACGATGGTAAAAGTCAGAATACACGCGTTTCATTGAAAAGATACTCGGACGAGTCGGCGTATTGAAAATTTTGGTAAACTATAAAAAGATAGCTACATTTGAGTGAAAATGAATTTTAATTTATCAGAAACGTAATTCATAATATATTGTTGATTAATTAATATCGTTATTTATTTTTTATTTTAATTATCTATTTTAATATGTGAATATTAATATTATTGTAACTATAACTACTGTAAAAATAATTTGTTTGAATTAAAAAAAAAATAATGTTTTTCTTTAAATCGAACAACAAATACTCAAAACCGACCGATAGTGAATCCATAGTAATATACTTCGTAATGTGTATCACACTTGTGTTTGAATGATACGACATTTTACTTATTGTGCATAATATTCAGACTTTGCTATCATGATTCGATATTCTGGGTCTCATTACAAAAGAGAAATACTGTGCTGTGATATAATTGTCTTACGATGAAACAAGAAGATTAACAATTTTCAAACTGTGAGTAACCTAGCTGAAAATTTTATTTAAGTTTTTAAATAAGAATTAACACATTCATATTATATATTATTATATACCTATGTAAGTACTTAATCTACAAGACTGATCTGAAACATAAAAGCACGCGCGCAATCTCTCTCTCTCGCACACACGCACACACACACAGGCGCACTCGTGCGAACACGATATGTAAATTATATACAGTACAAATGTTTTAGGTGTTGGATTTTCAGGATATCCAAACGGAACGGTGAAGAATGATATGAACATCATTATGATTAATGAAAAGTGAATTGTATCAGTCACAGAAATTTAACACACAGGTATATCGGAAATTTGTAAAAACAAAGTTATCACGAGGGCTGGGACTTTATGTGCGAAAAACGTCAAAAATGGTTACGCACATTTAAATAGAAGTTTGTTCTAAACACTTAAAAATATACACCCTAAAAAGTAGAAACGGGAAAATAGGTTGTAAAGTGTAAAACTTTGTTATTTTTCTCTTTACATCTTAGCGTTACGGTGCGCTAACGAAAACAATTCTTAAATTGTGGCTAATATATGCTGAGAGATAAAATTTAGCAGCGCAAAAATGTTCGATAATATTACGCTTACTCAGTTCTGCATATTTCAATGAAGGAAATTGTTTCGTATTTAGGTTTTCAGCACAATATTTAAAAGTACAGCGTAGCTTTAAATAATTAAGTGTAGTACAGTGTACTTCTAAATATTGTGGTTTTCAGGAAGGGACATTCACCAATCAACCAATCTACAAAATTACTGGCAGTAGTACACAGACTCATTATTTTCGTGCAAACGTTTCCTTGCATATGAGAGTGATTTACCCGCGTACCAGGTATTTGATAAAAACGTAACATTTGATTTCATGTACGCGTATTGCGGATTCTGAACAACTCCAATGATGGAATGATTAAAAACTACCAGCGTAATAGACTGACCCACACGCGTCCATTGGTTTGGAGACAGATTCGTGTCTGGTATTCTGCTGTGAAATATTTCAATTCGGAGGAATTGGAATCATTTTCCCATTCGCAATTTTCCACGCTTCATCAGTAAAATATCGATACGGCGAACAATACGTGACTTTCCATGTTCTAAAATTTATATTTAAAATCATTTTCGAAATGAAATATTTCCATAGAAACTACTTCTTTCTACTTCTTGCTTCAGCCTTAACCACAGTACTGTGGTCACTAACGTATACCACTTCACGTTAGCGCACTCGATTTTCACTGACGATGGCAGTCGATAGCACTGGCGAAACGTCTGGTTTTGCAGAAAACATTGGACCACGGTCAAACAACCCGGGAAGGAATTTTAACAACAAACTACTTGTTTGTTGCCAATAACGTAGTACACATATAGAAAATTATCTCCTCCTCCTTCAACTATCATTTTCATTTATAGAAAATTACCCCACCCCTTCAACTACCCTTTTCATTTATAGATATTTTGTCTACCTTTCTATAGTGGATTATTATGACCTTCTTTTCAGGATACTTTATTTATAAAAATTAAGTTCTTTACTCTTGTTAAAAAAAAGTCGGCGGGGGCTGTGTCGGAGCCACGGCCGCAAACCTTCAGAGCGTAGAATACGTCTGTGTGCTTTAGGGTTGCTAATGTGTTATGAATAAAATGAACAAACACATATTTAGTTTTACAAAGTACAACATTTTATTTGCAAAATCATCACACAAGTTAATTAGTTTCACAAATGAAAACAACAAGTATTATTTTCGCTTTACATTATGTAATAGGACAATTTACAATTATTACACTTTTTCTTTTTCACATCGTAATATATCGATACAATCGCATATATATAAAACATGGAAAATGTACTGCAGGAATGGATAAATGTACAGTTCCGATGCCGCTAAATAGCTTTTGTTTATTTACTTGTTACTATGGTAATTAATTCTTGTCTTGTTGACATCTTTAGTAGTAGTATTTAATATATTTCATTACTTATTCATTGCATCATCAGAAATACGTATAAACATACATTTTATAATCGCTTAAGACAATTAAAAAATATATAGACGTATCTGTATAAAAAATTACAAAATATATCAATACAATCGCATAGTAAAAAACATTAAAAACTGCAGGAACGGATAAAGGTATAGTTCCGATGCCGCTAATATCATTTGTTTATTTACTTGTTACTATGGTAATTAATTCTGGTCTCCATGGTGTTGCAACGGCATCACTTTAACAGCCACTATCTTTACGTCCATCTGGAACCACAGAGTGTCACAAACGTCACACGCGTGTCCAAATTCATTATTAAAGAATGTTTTGTGGATGTGCTTTGTAGCTAACTACCACGTTTTGCTGAGTTCGATCGGCTGATACACTTGCGAAGTCGGGCGCTCTTCCTCACCCAACTGGACTTCAGTATTTATTTCCTTATTTTAACCGTTGTCGGTAAATCCTCTGACGTTTGGCATTGGTCATTTTGGGGTTTTTGAATTCCCCATGATTTTCTCTACTCTCCTGTATGCGTTTACGATACTTTTGAGCACGTTTAGCATCCATATACCGCGACATTTTGTCCGAACACACGATTTTTACAACTTGAATTACGATTATTCAAACCTCTTAATAATATCACCGCTATTACGGTACACTATGTAGATAGTACTCGATGAGACAATTTTAACGACACCTCACTCAACGTTCTATCGCATCGAAAACCGGAGAAATACTAATTTTAGTGCGCGCCGAACGGCGCAAAACATTTATATTTCTCCCCCCGCTCACCCCGCGCTGGATGATGAAATAGCCCGCTTATATTGTGCTATTTATTATCTTTGTTCCTTTATCTGTCGCATGGTACCTCATATAAGCGTGAATCTTTTGTCGTTTAGATAATATTTCAATTTCAAACGTGACCTGAAAACGTAACGCTAGATTTTCTGGTTGGGGGTGCCTATTGCTGGCCTGAAAGGTAAGACGTATTCTACGTCAACATAAAACGTTGCAGATAAACTACCCCTTCCCCTTAACAGATCTTTACCAAAATCAACAGGCCTTGAGTACTTTACAAATCAAGCACATATGAAAACATTATTTGATCTGTTTGAATTTACGGCAGTTATCGTTCGTCATAGAAAAAATTACTCTTCTTAAAACATAAAATGTTGGACGTAAACTACCCCTTCCCCTTAACCGATCTTCACCAAAATCAATAGGTCTTGAGTCCTCTACAATTCAGGCAAGAATGCAAACAATTATTTGATTCTGTGTGAGTTTGCGGCAGTTATCGTTTGCCATAGAAACAATTCTACACATATACACACACAAAATTTTTCGAAAAATGACTTTTCTTCAGGTCTTGAGGGTAGTTCAATCAGAATCAGCCCTTATCTCGAACACGATTTTT
Organism: Magicicada septendecula; assembly: GCA_034769895.1. NCBI lineage: Eukaryota > Metazoa > Arthropoda > Insecta > Hemiptera > Cicadidae > Magicicada > Magicicada septendecula. The sequence continues at coordinate 1,230,687,543 of CM068367.1, forward strand.
TTCGCCATCACCATACTTCCAGTTCCTTATGGAGGAACATGGAAGTAAAATCAGAAGCAAATCATGGTAATGAATACCGTCTGGCTGTAACTTCATCGATTTATTGACTAATCTCGCAGTGGTGTTAGGGTTAATAGAGTTATCTGTTGGCTGCTGAGCAAAACTGGTCGTGAACATTAATAATTTTCTTTTAAACCACCAGGTTCAGCTATTAACATTTTCCATTTTACGGCCTCCCGAGTCCGTGTCCTCATCTATGCCACTCGTATGTTCCCACTCCTATATTCTACATTAATTCTGTCTTTCCGAAACGTGTAGATACATACAGCTTTTATATGGTCAAATCATTAGATTTGTTCGGATCAATATAATTTAATAGAATATTTTTCAATCATAGACTATTAAATTTGTAGAAGGGTATTTTTGCTGCACAAAAGGCTTCACGTAGTCCATAAAGTTAAACGTGCCGTGAGAAGTTCTAACAAAGGCGTCTGAAAAAACATTTCACTTCGTACCGACTGCCTGTTTGCGCTTTTGACGCTGCGTGTATTGGGACATTGCAACATTGAGATTTTTAGTTGCAGGTCACAGGTGTCCCAGACGGCCGATAGTGCAATACTTTACCATCGTCCGTGAATCAGTAACGTGTCCAGTAACGGCACCACGGACGTGACTAAATACGTACAGGACACAACTGGTCGACAGCTGGATACAAACTGGAAGATCCTATCTTGAATTACCGCCGCACAGGGAACAACTGTTGGGAAATCTCTTCGTTTTAGTCACATGGGTACTAACATGGGTTTCCAATTAATGATTTTTGGAAGAGATCAATAAAACGAAAAGCAAGACAGCAATCTAAAATATGTAATTTTTATGCACTTACGTTACAATGTAAATTTTATTTGCTCCTGCCTGTAAAAATAATTGGAACTACCTCAACACAAATTCATAATTATTTACGTTTTAGGCTTTTTCATCAAAATATGTGATTATACGGTAACTCTCAAAATATGTATTTTCATGTAAATACTTACCAAAGACTTGGGGTAGTTTTTGATACAGAAACCGACAATATAATAACATACACATTACAATAAAAAAATCAAAAGACGAAATGAAATTGAAAAACAGATATATTTAAAAAATAAATAACTGCATGAAGATGTGAGTAATTGTTCACTTCTGGAAAGTAGTGAAGACGAGACTTGAACAAGATAATTAACAATTTTTTAATTAGGCCTAATTGTAGAATAGCCTAAATCTTTATCAACTTCAATTTTTTCGAAAGAAAAAAAATAAGAAAGCTCAATTTAAAATTCCTACACGATGGGTACTATCTCTGTCACCATTAATTTGTGGTCGTCCTCAGAATTTGTTGTTGTTAGGTCTATTCATTTGTTAAATCCTACTATTTTTGAGTGTAAACGTCAAGAAAAATTACAAAAAATTATGGACAGGTGGTTTTACCATAAAAGCTTAAATCGAGCTACACATGTCACTAAGTAAGACACTAATAGAGTGTCAGGCAGACCTATTACCAAAACTGTTCTTAATTATAATAGAGGACGAATTCAGGCGACTAAAATGCCAAACAAAAGTAACTGAAATAAATGAAACATATCTTTTAAATCTGCTAGTTGTAGCTGATGTATATTGTAGTGAAAATGCCGTCGAGATGGGAAAGGAGATTAATGAGCTCAAGCAGTACAGTGTAAATGTTGGTCTGAGAATAAACACGGTGAAGACAAACATAATGTTTAATAAGGCGCACTCGCTGATGAGGTAAACGCTGATAACTGTTACACTGAGATAACGGCCTGGCAACTTGTGAAAGATTCGGTAAAGTAATAATAACAAACAATGAGGATGGAATATCAGTTATAATCAATTAAAAACTGGGAATAACAATAACAAACTATTTTCATATTTAAAAGTAGGGTTAAAGCTTTTATTACGTGTGCTTAATGCGGATTAGATAAGGAGGTAACAGGAAACAACAGAACTGCTGAGAGAAGCGTGGAAATGACTATAAATGTTTAACTCTAGCGCATACTGGACATAATAAAAAGATACAAGGCGACATTTAAATGTACAAGTAATTTTAATTGGTACATAGTTTATCATTGAAAGAAATATAAAATGCAATACAGCTGAGCAGGACGTTTGGCTAGGAGTGAAGGTAACGAAGTTGTCACGAAGGTTTAAGGCCATAAGACTGGTTAAGTATGTGTAACAATCAATGTGAGATTTCTAGTGAAAAAATCAATGGAGATTATTCGAGGACTATTCGATCGGCAATAGGAGGCAAGTGATAATTACAGTTATGATTTTGATTATGAATATTTAAGGTAGTGGTCAAATTGCGTCGATGGTCTAAGGATTAGTCCTTATCTTGGTCGAGTTGCGCAGATAGTCAGAAAGGGCCGGAGTCGAATACTGGTGGAATTTCGCTGGCCGTACATTTACGGCGAGCGCAGTAATTTTAAAGTTACATTACATTAAAAATAATTTTTCCCATCATTCATAAAAAATTCAAACTGCTCACGTCAACTGAAATGAGGTCGTCTCGTCACTGAGTAGCTTAATATATAAACATGATGATAAAACAAAAATTGATAAGACAAAACTAATAAAAGTGATAAGAAAAAGTCATATCTAAAGTGGCTTTCTAGCATTGTCAATCGATGGATTTTGTTAAGTTACATGCTTCTTAGTTTTTGTTAGTCTTCCGTATGAAGTACGTCGTTTTCAGATTTGCAAAACTAATTCTGCCGATTGTTATTTAGTCCAAATCTGTGTAGCGTGTGCACACACGCTTAGACTTAAATTTAAAAATGTCTCTTCTTCTTCTTCTTCTTCTCATTTGGTGATCAATCCGAAGATTGGTTGACTGCGGTTCAGTTGGTAACCTTCGTTTTCATTTCTTCGTAGCTCTTGCATATTACATCTTTCATAATCTGATCCTTATATCGTAGTGATGGTGTACTACTCCTAAATATTTTTCCATCACATGTCCCTCTATTATGTTTTCTAGGATCTCTTATGTGTGTCATTCAGTGCCCATTAAACTGTACTCTTCTTTTTACAAGGGATTTCCACAGGCTTTCCTTCTCACCCATTCTTCTAAGAACTTTCTGTTGTAATCTTGTCAGTCCATTAAATTTTCAGCAGCTCCTGTTGCACCATATTTCAAGTGACTTCAGCTTCTTCTCTTCTTCAGTCTCTAGAGTCCACGTTTGACAACTGTATAAGTCTATACTCCATACGTATGCTTTAAGAAATATTAAGAAATCTTTTTCAAATTTGTAAGGCTGTTACTTTTGAAAGTTAAGGTTATATATTGTTTTGTTAAATGCGTTTCTTGCTTGGGCTCCGACTTTTTGTTGGACGTCAAAGTTCTACTTTGCTCCAGTAACTTCTTGTGATCTAACTTTCTGGATAAGTAAATAGCTCTAATTGTTCAAGAAGTTCATTTCTCACACTCATTCTTATTTTAACTTGTTTTTCTTTGTCACAAGTCAATAACTATCTTTTGTATTTACGTATTTATTTTCATTTGTGTACGTCCCCCATGTCCATCCTAATTAACATATCCTCAAGGTCCTGTTCGCTCTCAGCTAGGATAGCAATGGCGCAGCGTATCTTAATTTTAACATCATTATTCATTCATAACTAAAGTGAATTTTATTATCTTTCCAAAGTCACATTGTTATTCCCTCACTTAAATTAAATACTGATCGATCAAGGCTTTATAATTTTAGTAAAGAGTTCAGATCATAATCGTACAGTACTAGTCAATATGGGCTGTTCGAACGTGATACGTACTTGGAGGAAACTTCACGAGCCCGCGAGTTAATCTCGAGTTGTTTAACATTATAAACAAGTGTCAATTAAACCGCGGTTTGAAAAGGAGTGCTTTCCCTGGTAGCGGAAGATTGTCCGCTTAGGTTTTGAAAAACATTTCAAGCGTACTGGATTTCGAGTAATACCAATACACCACGATCATACCGGGTTTAACTCGTGGAAATTGAAACCAATAAAAACCTGAAAGCAACCCTGAAGATCTTACCATCGACATCATTGTGGACACATTGTAGGACTGTCGGAGGTCAACTATAAATCATCAGGTCGCCGGACTTCAACTATATAGGCCTACATCGTTCTTCAGACTACAGTCAAGGGAAGTCGTAATCGTAACAGTACTATTCAGTCATAAACTCTAAAGAACTTTTAAAGACTAAAATCTTGGTAAAACGACTCTTAAAAGACAATGAAATTTACTTAAATTTATGTTGATCAACAGAGTAATTTGTCAAGGAAATCAGGAGTAACTTTTAAATATCAACTACTCTTTAATTAATTAATTTTTAATAAACCATCATTCCATATACGTAATTATAGAATATAAGTAAGAAACATAGAATATAATGATCGGCAATATTAATTTATCTATGCTCGTCCATAACATCTCAATATATACGACTTGTATGTCGATGAAAAAATGTATAGTGCAAATTGCAATGGATTAGGCAATGTATGATCTAGCGCAAATAAGTCGTGGTTTCAACGTGCTGTTAATGTTTAAAATGTCGCTTATAACATTCATAGATAATGTTAATTATATAAATTATGTTTGCCTATAATGAAGTTCTCTGAAAATTGTCCTTCACTGGGGCAAAGTCTGACACGAACGCACAAAGGATTATCAGGTTCTCGCAACAAACATGTCAGTACTACCGTCACGGGTTCGTAGCCTCAGATGCAGTACTTCATGATTGCAACGCGAATTCACGTTTTGCATGACACGTAATATCACGCGACAGCGGGAGGAAGGTTGCGTCATGCAAATGAGACGTAAAAGAAAGCATTACATGAATTAAGCACGAATTATTGCGTGTAGTAGACCCGAGATATCATAAACAAGTAAGAGAAGCAGAACGCAAGCGTATTGTGTACTTTGTGTTTGAAATTCTTGTGGCAGTTCACACATTTATGTCTTTATTACGATATCGTACTACGATTACAACGTGAATACGATATTCTTTTATCTGTAATTAATATTGGGTTATTTAAAATAACTATTGTCCTGTTCAACTTACGTATAATAAATTAAGCCAAAGAATGTAAAAAACTTACTTGTTTCAGTTACAGTCTGTTTCTAATTAACCCTACGTTTTTCATGAGGCCTGACAGTAAGCATTTCTGGCAACTTCCAATTTCGAGCTAATACGCACACAGAGGTTTTTTTTTTAATTTGCTATAGGAGGGTAGTAGTTCTCACTGAATTGTTTCTTGTTTTTAACGTGGATAATAATTTACAAAATTACTGAAGGTCTATTTAGAATGCGTTCGTTGTGTCTGCCATGTAAGGTAGACGATCATTTAGCTAATTGTTACGCTTACGCTTACACTTGAAGCTTCAGACGTCCAGTATAACGCGGTTGACTTTTGCCATGTAATCCTGTTCACATTTATAATAACGTCATGTTTATTCTCAAAGTTATTAAATACCGGACTGTTAGGTCGTGGTCGGCTGCTGTAAATTCTCGTCGTCCTCGGCAACGTTTCGTATCCCACCTTCGGGGATCCTCATCGGGTTGCTTTTACACAAAAAAAGTGTCGAGTGTCGTTCGGACTAGGATCTGCCGTAACTGTTTTCGTAACAATCTGTCGGTTCTTGCGGCCTGAAGAAGATCGCTGAGGGTGGGATACGAAACGTTGCCGACAATGTCGAGAATTTACATCAGCCGACCACGACCTACTGTAACAGCCCGGTATTTAATAACTTTGAGAATATTGCACCGGCGCGGCGTGTAAGCTTAGATAAAATTACGTCAGATTGATAATTGGACGCAAAATCTCAGCACAGTACCGCTATTCAAATGTAGGGTTGTTGCTTGATAGGTGGTTAATGGAATGGTTCCTTCAGAAGTCCTTAAGTACAAGACTAAAGTGCGTCATCTAGCAGAGTTATTTGCCTTTTTACGATATGATGGGGGAAACGTCGTCCTGGCTAGTTCAAGTAGGCCTGCGATCGAGGAGTCTGGCGTGCGGCAGAAGAGCTTTAGAAACGATCAAGCAGTCTCAAACGAATTTTTCTAATGTTGGCAGGTGGTGGCTTGCCTCAACAGACCGATTGCAGACAAACCAAGGCGAGTTGGTAAGGAACTGAGCGGTGGAATATTAAAATTATTCCAGCGTACTAGCTTACATTTGGTATCTGCGGAGAAGAGTGGTCACCATGCGGGGGTACTGATTGGAGTAGCATTAAATACAAGGTGGCCTTTGTTGCACGGAGACGGAATCTTGGAGAGATGACGAAAAGATCTTGGCTCTGACCACTGCGGATACCCTCAAGTACCTCACCAACTTCATCAACTCACAGTACGCGCGTTCAGCAGGCGTTCGAACACCTTCAATATAACGGGTGGCACGGAGATAGTTTGATAATTTTCCGAATACTTAAGAGAATTCCCGGGTTTGGAGCAAAAATGACCTTGGTTCTTCTACGGGGGGGGGGGAGACGTGTTTTGATAAAAAAAGTGGCATGTCTTTAAGGCGGTAGCTCCTATTCTATTTCGTTATGGGGTCAGTTGAGAAACGGCGGGCGGTCACGAACGTTCTGAACGGCGGTGGGTTGCGTTGCAGGTTTGGCTACTGGATGAGTATTCTACGTGGACCGTACGGCTTGCAGCGAAGACGCCTCTATTTGGGGGGATTGTTCATTTCCAAAGCCTTCAGTTTAGCCCTCTGGCAAATGTCACATCTGACAGGGAATCTAGGGGTGACGACGCCGTCCTTTTCCAAGAACTTCCTAAACGAATGGTCGACGTAGAGGGTTCAAGATATTCCTTACGAAGGTGTCATGTAACGTTTAAGAGGACTAGCATAGAGGTTATACTTTGGTATAAACGCGCTTGATGATTTGATTGAGCGGGGCCAACAAGAAGAAGCAAACGGCACATAATAGAGATCATGATTGTAACGACCAGACTGTCCAGGTCGCGCGTAGCAATAGCCTCCATTCAGGCTGTTATCTCCGCCATCGTGAGCAGGCCCTCGAGCTAACTGTTACAGGACGACCGGCTGACTGGGCAGATGGGAAGGTTGTCTGGTGTTTCAAAGATCGGAAACATAATTCCTGCGTATGGACAAGGTTCATATATGAGGCTAGGGTTCTGAGGATTTGCCGAGCTGACGCAATATTGAATTTGGAAGTGGCAGCTGTTTAAAAGTTTTTAGATGATGAAAGGAGGCTGTTAAAATGGAGTGGTGAACAGTCTCCGCAAAGATGCTCAGACCCCGTTCCCGGCCGCAGGTGTAGCCGAGAGGTAGCCTACATACTTTTGGTAGAGGCCACCACTCTACTAGGGTTTATATGAGTCGTATCCTTAAAAAACTGTTTATAGGAACCCTCATAATCTTATGGTATAGGTGACAATCTCTAGAACTCCTTGAGATTTGTGGAGTCAAGCCCTATTTTGTTCTTCTCTTCGAGGCGCACCTGACACCAGCGAAGTGATTTCAATTGACCAAGTACGCGCTCGTGCTATATTGAAAGCAGGAGGCAGCACCGTTATATCAGTGAAGGCTCTAATAGCTTATCACCACGTCTCGATAGCATTTTCTTGCCTTATATTCTTGCCTCGATCTGTTTAACACTGTTTCAAGTTAACATGCTTACAAAGAAACAGCAAAAGGCTCCAGTAATAGTGATCTCAAGGATGCTTCCTGATTAGAGAACCCGCGGCCACCAGTCTTAAGGGGCCTCAAACATCTAGTGAGGCCTTAAGAACTAGACCATCTACGAAACTTTTACATACAAATATTAGCCTATATGTTAATTTCCGAACACGTCTAATTAGCTTAGGACCACCAATTCGCACAGCCAGTCGTTTCAACTTCGGACTCTAGAGCAGCACTCAGCCTGAAGATGATACATGGGATTGTGCTGAAATGTTGCAAAAGCCCACGAACAACTCGGACGCGGAATACCACCTAGAGAAGAGAGAAGTGTCTCTCTCTCTCTCTTTCTCTTCACACACACACACACGCGCGCGCGCGCGCGTGCGCGCGTGCGCACACGCACAGAGGCAACATTTAAGTACATTGTATTCTGATAGATAGAACTATTCATATTATAGTTAGTTTTAATTAAAGCAGCAAAAATAATAATTAAAGATCAATGTGTAATGGTCTAATAGATTTAAGTTTCATATGTAAATAATTGTAACATGAGAAATATCAATTGGTAGAAATTATAGCTAACTAAGTGGTTAAAGTAAAGGGATTAAAATTACAATTTTAAACTTTTACTTTACTTTACTGACCGTGTTTGCACAAGGTTATTTGTGGTGTTAGTATGTGGTTTCTCAATTTCATTTGTTTTATTCCAGTTGCTTAAAAAAGGTGATTAAAATTGTTATAAACGGATGTTCCGTCACCGTAAATTTTGTTGAAATTGAACGTAACGTTGCTCAAATTAGAAAATCTTAAACTTTAAAGTTGTATTCTGATTTCTGTATACAGATATTTTGGGAGTGTCGGTAGACAGTGTTCAGTAAATTATAAGATTCTATGTGGGGTTGGGATGTATTACAATAGGTTTCACCTTACCGTTGGGTCAGCATTCTAATTCGCCTGGGCTACGAGCCAACAGTTGTAACAATTCATCGTCTCTATTTGCATTGCTTGATTTAATCTCGGCATAATTTGAGAACAAATAGGATAGATGAAACAACAGAGGTGACGCCCTACGCAAACAACAGTCATAAATTAACAAAGGTTTTATTATATATTTGTTAGTTTTTTGTTGTTGTTTTTAACTTGAAGTTGGTCAGTTAGTTCACGAAGTTTTATCAACGAATAATTATCATCTTTTAGTCTTTTGCTAGCTCAAACGTAAATTATTATTATGTTTGCTTCAAAACTAATGTTTTCCTTGTTTTAATTAAAATTAACCACAGTAGTTATAGTACCAGTCTGCAATTCACGTGATCACATAGCTAGTTAGTGCGTGTATGTTATCATTTATTCACGTTTTGTGGTCAGTGGCAAAGGGATTAAATGGATTTTAAATCAGCTTTCAGCCGGGACTGGAACTGTCAACTTTAAATGACATTAATCATTTGTTTACGGAATATTTTAGTTATTTTGTGATAGAATGAAGACGTGTATTTACGTGTTTTATTATACGTTATCTGGATAACGTAACGAAATTAACAATGCTTAGAAAGTGTCTTGTGATTTCCCCGCTACCATAGTAAGACTTCCCCTTTGTCACTATATACGAAATATCAACTTAGTACAAGCCAAGTTTTATATAAAAAAATTGGATTAGCCACTCTCTGTCTCTTAGTTATCTGGAATATGTATATCTCAGATCAACAATATTGGATCTCTCGTATAGTCATTTTCATTTTGAACCAAATCTCACTCATTTAAACCATATTTTGAGGAGAATACGTTTTAAAGTCGATTTTTCAACAGAAAATTAAGTCTCTAAAACAGATAAATTTACCGACATTATTTTCAAGAATGCGTCATATATAGAATTAAAAAATTACTCTTGTCAAACTCGTATCTCATAATTAATTAATAAGGCGCTATAATTTTTCTCAGTTACCAAACACACGACACACTCATACGCTCACTCGACTATCGTTACCCGAGGTTAGAGATAATTATGCACATTTTCATGTATCGCACAATATTTTTTAAGTTATTGATTTAAAGCCTAAAATACAACGTTCCTTAGAAGATGCAATACAGAAACCTACATGTAAAATCTACATATACAGAGTATCTTATTATCATTACATGCCTTATTATGAGTACATATACTATCTAATAATACACATGTAATAGGACATTCTATTGCTACACAGACATATCCGCGTTGTTATCGCATCATTATCGTGTTTTTGTATTGGGTCACCATTAGACTAACCGCCCTTCAACCACATGCCGAGCAATGCCCATGCTTTTTTGAGCGTTCTTCATTTCATCAATATTTCTCTTGACGTAGCATATGTCAAATCTGTTAATACACACATAAATCCTTCAGTCCGAATTAAATCATGACGATATGATACCACTGTACCATCACTATGAAATACATTAAGTTATTACACAAAAAGCACGTTTAGTTTAATATTTTTATTTTTTAAATAATTAAATTAAAGTTTTTAATATAATAAAAGAAGTGAAAATAACCAGCTTAATTTTTGAGTTCAACAGATCAAGAAGATCGATATATGGGATAAAGAATATAAATAATTAAAATAAAATAAAAACTGTATGATTTAAAGGTTTTGGAAAGTGAAAACTAAATCTGAGGCTTCACTATGTTGTTTAGAAGAATACAGTATAAAGTTTAATTACATGAAAGGTTAGTTTGAAAGTTGGATAATACAATTTGTTAAAAGTCTATAAATATTGCCTGATCTATAAAGTACTGAATAATCCGGTGGTAGACATTGGAACTAATAAATTGCTTAAAATTTTATTTTCAGTTTTTTATGGCTAATATTTGTATAAATTCTCATTTATTAAATGGTGTGAGTGTGGTGTTTTCTCCAGAGAGTTTATTTAAATTCTGACTGGCCTCGAGTTTGTCCGTTTAAATCGTATTTTAGATGACGAAAGAGAAGATTTGTACCTAACGAAATCTCACGGAGTTTTGAGAAGGAATGTTAGATTTAACTGTTACTGTCGAGGCCCATCGTTAGAGCACCAACATCACATACATATTCTAATAATTAGGCGCATTTTATTTTAGCAAAGATTAAACGTTATGTACAGTGTAACTATTTGTACACACGATGTTTTTAAGTAATAAACAGTCATAAAATCTGATCGCTTCTTGAAGCTTTTTACGTGCTCAACCAGTAGTGAAACGTAAAAGGTTATTCTGATATCTAAAGTATTATAAAAATCACATTTTTATGAGTTTTTGAAGATGCCATTTAAGAATACAAATATCTAAAATAAATGTCACTGTAATTCTGAATTCACATTTATTATTAACATTTTGATTAAACGAGATATTGGTATCTCAATAAGACTACTCTGGACGGTAATGCAGTTACACCAGTTAAAAACTTATACTGAACAAAGAAGTTTCAATTATATTTTTCATGTACATTAAAAATATTGTTTTAATTATTTGAATTTGATTTTATTTCTTGCAACAGTTTAGCTAACTTTGTAACGGACTGAAATAATGTAGGAAAAAGTAACTTTATTGAAGTCGATCTTAAACTGTCAATGAAATCTTATAAGGAAGTTATGTCTGTATGTATACACTAGCTGTACCTGCGGCTTCGCACGAGAATATTTGACATTTAATAAGCATTTTAATATATTTTTATCGTCTATGTCTATATGGCGTTCTGTCAGCTCGTACAACAATTTTGTACTCATTAGTCAAATTCTCTCCAAAGCTGTTTTCAACACTTGTACTATTTTAACTTGTACAGTAGTAAATTTTTATACTGGTGCAACAGCCTTTGGAGATTTAAAAGTACCCGTTTATAAATCCTTTGGAGATATTTATGAAGTACCTGTTAACTAAAAAAACGCTGTGTTCTTTATTTTAAGTGTTACTGTGTTAGAAGCATTGTATAACACATTAAACGTTATGTTTTCCTCTACCATGGCTTTTATTTATTTCAGAAGTAAACTAAAAACCAAAAACCGTTGTCACCTAACCTCAAAAATGAAGTAACATGTATTTTCGCTTTGCATTAAGTAATAGGACAATTTACAATTAGTACACTTCTTCTTTTCCACATCATAATATATCAATACAATCGCATATTATATAAAACATCGAAAATGTACTGCAGGAATGGATAAGTGTACAGTTCCGATGCCGCTAAATAGCTTTTGTTTATTTACATGTTACTATAGTAATTAATTCTGGTTTCCATGATGTTGTTGACATCTTTACTAGTAGTATTTAATATATTTCATTACTTATTCATTGCATCATCAGAAATATGTATAAACATAAATTTTATAATCGTTTAAGACAATTGAAAAATATATAGATGTATCTGTATAAAAAATTACAAAATATATCGATGCAATCGCATATTAAAAATATTATAAACTCCAGGAACGGATAAAGGTACAGTTCCGATGCCGCTAAATATCATTTGTTTATTTACTTGTTACTATTGTAATTAATTCTGGTCTCCATGGTGTTGCTGACATCTTTATACGTGTCAACGAAAAGGCATAATTAAAAGGGCCTAAATCGTGCGAACGGAGCAAAATATCAAATTCCAAGTTAGACAGTGTTTTTCGCCTTGTGTCAAATTGCACTTGTGTTTTTCACCTGTGCAAAATTTGGTGGTAATCGGTGTAACGGTGTGGATTTGTATTCAGTACCCATAAATCCTCAGACTTTGAGTTTTATATATATAGATTGGTGAGCAAGTATAAAATGTTAAGGGAGGGTAAATGGAACAGCCTATGAATAGTTGAAATACTTGGCTCCTACTTAATAATTGTTTACTAAACAAGCCACGAATCTTGTCTGCATTGGACAAGTGGAAACACTTTTAGAGTCATTTAGTGACAAATATTTAACGAGTAAAAAAGTGAATTGCTCACAGAGGTCCATCCCTGGACTTCCATAAAGGTAGGATTAATGTTTATTATTATTTTTTATCGCTGGTGAAGTAGTCAAATTTGACACGCTTTAAATCGGAATATAGAGTGTGATATAATAGTACAGAGTTGAACTGTTTTACGCGTGTTACTAGACGGAAGATGAGGCGACGGAAATGCGGTAAGGTGGTCATCATCATCATCAGCATCAGTAGCTCCACATCCCACCGTGGGTCTCAGGTTCCCTCAGGATTTTCCTCCAGACTTCCTTATCCCTAGCCAATGTCCACCAATTTTTCGCTCAAAGTACTTTCACATCTCCTAAGATTCCATCAATCCATCGTAGTCTAGCTCTTTCACGTCCTCTTCTTCCTTCTGGTGTGCATTTCATAATCCTCTTAAGAACATCCACCTCATTCATTCTCTGTACACGTCCTGCCCATCTCAGCCTACCCATCCTAATTGATGTCACAATATCAGGCGATCTATATAACTCATAGAGCTTTCTGTTGTACCTTGTTCTCCACTCTTCACCATCACTAATGGGTACACAAATTTTCCTAAGTATTTTCCTTTCAAAAGATGCAAGTCGAAACAGGTCGCCCTGTGTCAGTACCCATCCGGTAAGATGGTTACATCCCAAAATACCACGGATCCCAAAATACCACATTAAAGTCGTTGATTAGTGTAAGAAGAATATCTAACCATCATGTTAATGACGATTATGGTAACAGTTGAATTAAATTTACACAAGACACTTTCAAACAATTTATTTGTATACAATCTACTGTAACAGCTGTCAGTATGCACAGTCGATAAGTAATTTGTAGATTATTTAGGGAGAATTTATATTTTCTTTTTAAACCATTAGATGATTCTACTTATTGTATTCGTTAACACACTTAATGTATTCTACTTAAATACTGAATTTAATTTTTGTTACAAAATGTAGATAATTTAGGAATAATTTAAGAAGTATTAATTTTGAAACTTTTTAAAGAAAATATAAGATCACATTCATTTCGAAGAAGCTACAGATACCAATATCTTTTTAAGAAATTAAATACTATTAATGTTGTATGTGGACAGTACAGTAATAGTTACGTTTGTGTTTGTGTTAGTGGAGGAATCATGTGGTACGCAGTGCTGTCGAAACCGGCCACTGGACCGGAGCAGGCTGTCCATGGCACTGGCACCATGTAGGTGTAGGCGTGCTTCGCGGGCCATGGCAGGACGCCGCAGCAGTTCCATAGGATGTCGCTCTCTGCTGGCTCGTCGCAGTTCTGTCGGTCTGTGGTACATCACTTGTCAGGATCCAGTCAGGGTGAGTTCTCAACTTGACAAATTATTATCAGTAAAGTAGCAACTGTTAAAATCTACAGAACTGTCAAGGTACACTGAAACATAAACGTATCACATTTGATGATTTATTGTTTAAAACGTGATATTTTGAATGATATATTCATCAATGTGTAATAATTATATACAACATTTGTGGAATAAGATACATACTGTAATTACAGAGCGAGTCGTAATTACAAAGTTAACTGCGTCTAGTAGTTATTGTCGGCGTTTCGTCAAAATTTATTGTCATCGTCAGGCAACAAAGAAATAATTAATAGTACTTTACATATAATGACTGTTTATGTGTGAACGCGTGTTTTTATGTTACATAAAGAATAATAATAACATTAAACACATATTTTTTTATATTATTCCTTTGTAAGTAACTCGTTGAGTTTTCTGCAGGTCTACCATGTAATATATTCAAATAAATACACTGCAAGTAGGTTTATTTTCACCTGACGCACGTTTCACAGAATTTATTCTGTATCTTTAGAGGTTTGTTTGAATTGTAATTGAATGTTTCGCTTACAATATAGTTAACGGATAACCGATTTTACTTCGATTCAATTTTCGATTGTTGTAATGTTTATGTAGTCAGCTATTTATTATATATTTAATGTTTTGTTTTATTATTCTGATAAATCTATGATTTTAAATAAATCGTCGTTTTGTTTTTATTTGAATTTGTTCTTTAATTAGTAGATTATTATTATTGTGTTTGTAAATGTTAAGATTTTCCCAGATATTCATTTTATTATCTTTTTGTACGTTTTTAATTAATTTGACATTTTGAATGTCTGGAAATGTGTGTTTATTATTTAAACAGTGTGTGGCTAAATTAGATTTGTAAATATTAGGTTTTAAAAACGCGTTGCGATGTTGAATGAATCTCTCGGACAGTTTTTTCTTCGTCTGGCATACGTACAATTTATTCCAATCTGGAGATTCTATTCTGTAAACTCCATTTTTATTATGAATGTTGAATTTTTTTTATATTAGTAAGATGTAATATTCTATACATATTAAAATATTATGAATAGTTCTTTAAATATTAACTATTTCTGCAAGTAAAATTGTACGAGATTATATTATCACCTTATACACGTTTCACTGATAAAATCAGCTCATAATCAGAGGCTTATAAAAGGAAAAAAAAACGATTGAATATATTCTACCTCAGTATAAAAATAACGAATAATCGAATTTAATATAAAAGAAATGATCGATTTAATTTGATTTACCCATCGATTGTCTTAATGTTTATTTATAAAATCAGCTGTTTTGTCGGTTATACTGGAAATATATTATGTTCATATTTAATTTATTTTAATAAATTTATAATTTTAATAGTTCATCTTGTTTTGTTTTTACCTGAGTTTATTCTTAATGCGTAAATTATTGTTATTATTAAGATTTTCCAAGTATTCATTTTTGACCTTTTTGTATGTTTTTAATTAAAATACGTATGACAGACTCACAAGACTAGAAGTTATGAAAAATACATCTCTGTCAAACGGCTCATGTCCCATTCTGTATTACAGTAGGCCCTAGATCAGTTGTTTTAAAAAGGTGCATCGTCATTATTCTTCAGAATTTGCAGTCATCTTTTAAGACTTGTCTTCTAAACACATAAAATTAACTGTCATATTGAAACTTGCATAATAAGAAAAATATATACTGCCATATATTAAGCATGTTACAGCAACCGCTCTTGGAAATACTAATCGAATCCTTAGCTCCACACGTCACATCCTTTATATGAACATAGAAATATACATGTTCATGGTAAACATAGAAATGGCAAAACTCCCTAGTATTAATCAGTATTTGAAAATGGTCATGCTCGAAAACATAAAGACAAGAATAATTCGAAAATTAGGTGTCTAGATGAGAGTCCATGATTGTTACCGTATTGTTAGATTTATAGAAAATAGCAGCTCTATAGCTCGCAGAGTCTTACAAAATTTAAGCAGTGGAACTATTGTTATTATTTCAATAACAAAGTCGCAAGGAACATAATTGTAAACACATACCCATACACACACACCTCCGCCCGGACACACATACAAACGTAAAATCTATGTGGAAAAAATTAATTTATTAATGGCTAGAAATATTTAGCGACAGATTAACAAGACATCTGTAAAGACAAGTTTATGTAGACAAAATAGTTTTTTCAGAAGTTAAAAAATTCCCATATCAACATAACGTTTTGAGAATTAAAAAATAAAGAATATTGTTAATTAAAAACTTAATCAAAATGATATTGCAAGTAGGCCTATAGGGTGGAAAGAGGTTGAATATTAACATTTCAGTTATTTTACGCTGCTATTTATGGATAGGACTGTAACAAACATTTTACTTCCATTCAGCTTATAGAATGTTTACGATGTGTGAGGGTAAAAAAAAAACATTGTAATCGTCTCAAAAGAGGGGTATGAAAATATCGAGTATTATGAAGGAAAGGAGGGCGGCTGTCAGATCTAGGTCATGTCATAAATTCTTGAGAACCGGGAAACTTGGGAGAATGTTTTTCTTTTGTAAACTTTATCGATGTCGATCTGTTGTATCTCCACGTACTGCCTTTCACTCATTGTAGCGTGGAATCGACGCACGCGCTCACGCATGCTCCGTATTGTTTCAAACGGAAACACCGTGTTATTCATGTTTAACGGCTTCACTTTATTTTTTTTAAATTTATACAGGGTCTTATTAAAAGCGATTCAGTAGCTGTGTTTTACCAAACCGATGTTTAAGTTACAAATAGTCTGTGTGACAGCTAGGCTATTCACAGAGAACTCTAATTAGTCACTTCAGACCGTTGTAAAGATATTATCAATTCTATTTTATTAATTAATTTTATTTTAATTAACACAAACTAGCTGCCTTCAGAACTATGATACATAGACTTAACAACATTCCACTAGGTGAAAAAGACTACAAAGGCGAACTAAACACGTAAAATATCTAGCAGAATCCAACGGTTACAACAGAACAATAATCTATAAACTCCTATACAAAACACAAAACAAACAACAGACGAAGACTGAAAACAACAAATTCATAACACTAACATACATCAACAACCAAACTGAAAAAAATAGCTCACAAATTCAAAAAAGCAGGATACAGAATCGCATACAAAACTACTAACAAAATAGAACACACACTATCAAAACACACACAAAGCACAAAACAAATTCGATCTACCTGGTGTTTACAAACTAAATTGTTCAGATTGCAACAAATTCTACATAGGCCAGACAGGACGTAGCTTCAAACAAAGATACATTGAACACACAAAGGCACTACACTCCACTACAGAATCCACCTTTGCAAACCACCTAATTGAAGCAAACCACACATACAAAAACTTCGACAGTAACATGGAGATTCTACACGTACACACAAAAGGAAACTAGACACTCTAGAACAATTGGAAATATACAAACACACGAAAATAAAAATAAAATGACATTCTAAACGAACAGACACAATTCAAATCACACACATTATTCGAACATATTACACCCCACACACACAACATCGATCTTTCAAAAGTCGATACCGTCGCCAACAACAAGACGGACAGTGCTCCCAACGGCAGCCTCTGAAGAAGCTTTTTAAAAGCGAAAACCGGTTCAGGCTATTAGGTAAAACGTTTACGGTTTTACCTATAAAAAACTTTGTGTTCCGAGTCAGTAGTGAATTAATTATATTTAATTAATTTGAAATACAGATAGAATTATTACATTAATTATTAATTTAAGTTGATAAGTAAACCAAAGTTAAATGCATAAAAAACACTTTGTGAAAATCATTATTGAATTATTATGAAACGTAAATCGCATTGACTGGTATAACGTTGCGACTGGTGCTCTACACATAATTGTTGTTTTCCGTGTCATAAACAAGTAAAGCACAACAACAAAAGCCGTGTCTGTATGTGATTAGTATCGAATAATTATAATTGGACAGTAGCTTCGTCCATTTCTGTTCCAGATTAAATCCGCCCGGTAGGGGAGAGTGGGGTAGCCCCGATCACCTAAGGGAGACATTCGATAAAAAATTGAAGAATTGGCTAAAAGTTAAAACCAAATGTAAAAAATTGTTGATATAACAGAGCAGATTATTAGTTATACACTGTAAGCGTTAAAGTTGAAAGGGGCTTTTCTTATTGAATAAAAAGTAAAAAATGGGCTTTGATCGGTATTCCCACACCCGCGGGGTAATGATGATCAGTTGATTTCCTATGCAAATTAAATGGGAAAAAATAAAAATCTAAAAAAATTGTCAATGTAAAAAGCAAATGATATATTGATAAAAGATACATTAGAATCTTACTTATAAATCTACAGATGATCCTTACTACATTCTAAGTCTAAAAATAAATTTTAAAAATTAGGTTTTTTTTAGTTCATAAGCCAATGTACTATATCCTGTGTATTTTATATGAGAAATAATGCAATTTAATTTTTGTATGTATATTTTCTCCATATAGGCCTACTAAAAATCTTTCCTATAATACACATTATAATAGTTTCTCATTCAAAAGACACTAATCTTTGACTCCGAGGGTAACTTTTAAATTAAGATACGCCATAATAAAAAAATTTGTTATTAATCAGTACAAAACTAAAAAAAAACAAGCTACGCTACGGAAAGTATCACGAACATTAAGGGCAACGCATTAGTACTTAATAGTACTTAACTCATTATGGTGTTGTACAGTTGTAACTCAGTGCAGTTGATCGTCATTCCCCCACTCACCTGATCGGTGCTACCCCACCGCGTATACTACTGAGTTTTATAACCTGAGACTACAGTAAGTTAGTTTAAAACCGTAAATAACGAATTCAAATAATGCTGAAAACGTTAACAATACATCCGTACAATTAAATAATTCAAAATTTAAGTGCAAATATCATTAAGGTGCTTTAAAGATGTGAAGAAATAAGAAGAAATTTGTCTAAAACACACTTCTGTAATTCACTGTAAGTACAATAGCGGAAATAGTTAGCGGTCGTTTTTAATTAGTTCACTGTGCAACTGGCTAGAGTTCAGCATTCAACAGATATCGCTACAGCGTACTATACTCTCGTTACCGACCTGATCGGGGCTACCCCACTCACCCCTACTCCCAAACATCATTTATATAATTTTCTACGTTTGGAAAACATAACGCGCGCGCGCGCGCGCACACACACACACACACACACACACACAGATAAGTAAATGTAACCATGTTTATTACATAACACATAATTGATAAACAAATACCGCAAGAATGGAAAACATCTTTTGTATCAACCATTCACAAAAAAGGTAAAACAACTGAATGCGACAATTACCGTGGAATTGCGGCGACGAGTTCAATCAGTAGAGTGTATGGAAAACGTCTGAAGGAAAAAATTGAACATCAATAGTCGGACATGGAAGCAGAGGAACAAGCTGGTTTTCGGGGGGAGAGATCAACCATAGATCACTTATTTTGCTTGACGCAAATCATAGAAAAGAAAACTGCTGTAAACCAAGAAGTGCACTGCCTATATGTTGACCTTAAGAAAGCGTATGATAGTATTCCGCACACCAAACTTTGGCTGGCACTTCAACGAGCAAACATCGCCTCCACTTTAATCGAAGCGGTTAAGACTTTATATAACGGATTGAAAGCGCACGTAAAAATTGGAAGTAAAGTCTCAAAAGGATTTAATGTTAGTAAGGGCCTGAAGCAGGGATGTTGTCTCTCACCGACGCTTTTTAAAATATACTTGGAACAAGCCCTCAAAACCTGGAAAAAGAAATGCCACAAAATGTGGATACCTCTAATTGACAACACAGTGTACACACTGTGTTTCGCTGACGACCAAGTGGTAGCGCAGGACTATCACGACATGGAATACATGACTCGAAAACGTATAGAGGAATATAAGCTATGGGGCCTTGAAGTAAACACAAAGAAAACGGAGTATATGTGCATTGGTAGGGAACAGAAGAATTTAATTTTAGAAGACGAACATGAAATAATAAATTGCAGTAGCTATAAATATCTAGGAACAACAGTTACACAAGACTCTAGATGAAGCGATAAGAAAAAGAAATAACTTGGGAAGAAAATCGATAGCATTGCTGAACAACATACTGTGGGACCAGCAAATATCAAAACAAAATAAACATCGTATATACAATACAATTGTGAAACCAATTACGTCATACGGGTGTGAAATATGGCCAATAACACAAGAACAGAAAAGTTGTTGCAAGCTACTGAAATGGATTATTGCCGAAGAGCGCCAGGGAGGTCAAAACTGGAAAAAGTAAGAAACGTCACAATCCGGGAGATAATGGGGGTTCACTGCTCTATTGTCGACGACATAAAAACAAAACAGCTAGGATGGTTTGGGCATGTGCAAAGAATGCCGGATAATCGTCTCCCCAAACAAATTGTGAGATGGACACCATATGGTCGTAGGCGAAGAGGAAGACCTAGGTTGAGTTGTAGAGAAGGCATCAATCGGGCGATGAGAGACAGTGAATTGGAAGAAGAATCTTGCTTAGATCGAGACCAATGGAGACTGGGGATCGGAAGACGTAGGATAACGTTATGAACCGATTTATATATATATATATATATAAAAATTAATATATATACATATATATTAATATTACATATATATAACATATATATTATATATACATATATATTATATTAGTAAATTATATATATATATATATATATACATAATTAGTATCAGTAATATATCAAAGCTATTTCAGTAAATTTAGTTGCAATTCAAACCGCTCGCAGTTTCAAACAAGTTTATTTAGAGCCCTGTTAATGTCCAATCGTATTCCAGCCAGCTGCTACATAATATACACCCTTTATTGTTTTAATATTCAGTCGCGGGAAATATAAGGAATGCTTCTCTGTTTTTCAGCGTTACTTACTTTCTATAATCCGTTTAAAATTTATTTTATAAATTAAGAATTCAAGTAACTTTTCTGTAACAAAAAAGTTAGCACACAATAAACAAATAAGACAAGCGAAAGTTCGTTTTATTAAAAAGCTGTCATGTTAGTTGTTCTTTGAACGTTTTCTTGAAGTAAACAATGTTTCACTGAAAACACACACACACACACACACACACACACACACACACACACACACTACGCAGTATATTTACAGCTTATTACTTTAATGCAAAGTGTAGTATTTCCACTGTGTTTCTTGCAATTTTAAATGACTGCGTAAGTTTACTGATCCAGCCAGTGCTCAATGTGGCGCGCGTTTATTTGTGAATATAGTGGCCTATAAATTCAACCAAAAAGAAATAAATCATAATATAATGCGTTTCGAGAATAACGCAAGTATATTGATCTTAAGTCAAAGGCACTACCGAATAAAATTTTGCAATAAAATGTAATGTACTTTATAAAGTAAACACACACACACTGGCGCGTACACATTCACGAGCGCGCAGTTGTCATATTAACGATGACACTTACTACTGCTTAACTATGATGATTAACTGGTTTTTAATGTTCAATGTAATT
Source organism: Magicicada septendecula (assembly GCA_034769895.1). NCBI lineage: Eukaryota > Metazoa > Arthropoda > Insecta > Hemiptera > Cicadidae > Magicicada > Magicicada septendecula. The sequence continues at coordinate 1,230,709,065 of CM068367.1, forward strand.
GATCAAAACGTTTAGTTGTAAAAACCCAACAGGACAGACATGGCTATGCAGTCAGAATAATTTTTAAATTAAAAGTAACTTACGAAATATACTTTAAGTGATTAAATTTATAAATACAATTTGTGTGAATTGATACTCTGAATTAGTTCGCGAGCATTAATGATTAATGATTGAATTTATCTTCTTTCCGGTGAAGGATTTGTGATGATCGGCCAAAAAGTATAACACAAATTTTAAATTATTTGTGTTGACGTTTCGACAATATTTATTGTCATCATCAAGACCTGTTTATGAATACAAAAGAAAATGTCAAACACAACAGATCAATTATTTTAGTGAACGTGTTTGTGTATGTGATTGTGTGCGTGCGTGTGTGTGCGTGCGTATGTGTGTATCTGTGTATATGTAAAGGAGCTGAAACAGTTTGTTTTACATCATCAAAATAATTGCATTATTACATATTGTTTTCCTTAAATACAACGAGAAAATTATAATATCCCAGATCATAATTTATACAATATTACAATTTAAATTACTCATATTGTAATGGTATTTGTAACTAATTATAAAAGCAGTGTAAGTAACCATTACATTATGAATTTTTTTAAATTGTAATATTGTATAAATTATGTTCTGGGATACTATAATTTTCTCATTGTATTTAAGGAAAACAATATGTAATAATGCAATTATTTTGATGATGTAAAACAAACTGTTTCAACTCCTTTACATATACACATACGCATGCACACACACACGTACGCGCGCACGCACACACATACACAAACATGTTTACTCAAGTAATAGATGTGTTGTGTTTGACATTTTCTTTTGCATTCATACACAGGTCCTGATGGTGACAATAAATATTGTCGAAACGTCGACACAAATAATTTAAAATTTGTGTTATACTTTTTGACCGATCCTCACAAACCCTTCACCGGAAAAGTTCATGGATTGACGATCACCACGAATTTAAGGTTTTTTAAAATTTATCATTAATGCTAAAAGGATAAGATTAGAGATATAAAAAATTAAGTTTACGGCTTGAGCAGAAGTTATTTAGAGAGACTTGCGGGAAATCAATAGCAATAACTAAAAGTTTGATGTGCAAGGAAATTGACAGTATCCGCGCAGAGTCGCGGATTGTTGTGTATTTGACATTTCCATCACAGAGGCAGTGGCCTGAAACGTTAAATGTTGATTACACAACACGTGCCTGCGCGTTAAGTAAACAAACAATAAGAACAAGACACGGTGTTTGGTTCGGCACAAAGGAGCCTTTTATAAAAATGTATTGTCGCGGCGCTGAAGGCAGAAATCGAAATATAAACAACAGAACGTAACACGAGGAAAAGAATTTCTCGGCACATCATCCCGTATGTGTAAACGGTTGATTTATACTAAGGAAACAAGAGGCAACAGTAAACAGGAGACTTTTTAAATAATTGACAAGAATGTTGTTGAAATTGTTTCGAAGGAATTCGCACCGTTTTAGGTTTTAAAAATCATGCCTGTTCGTTTGGAACAGGGAACGAAAACTGGTTACACGTCAGAATGCCGGCGTAAAAATGTTGCTGTCACAAATGTCCTGCGATAAAACGTCCACGTCATTAACGTTGCATTAAAATGTCCTCGCGTCGTTCTAAATGTCGACAGGAAGACTGTCCAAGTTTATTGTTTATTTATGTATTTTTTTTAAATTTCGTTTTTAGTTTAATCGTTGTTAATTTTTCGTTTTGTTTTTTAATCCATAGGAACTCGGAAAATTAGGCAATGTCTTTTCGTGTATATTCTTTATTTTTATTTTTTGTTTATTGTGTTTATATCCTTACGATAGAAGGTAGAATCTAAACACACACACACACACACACACACACACACACACACACACACACACACACACACACACACACACACACACACACACACACACACACACACACACACACACACACACACACACACACACACACACACACACACACACACACAACTCCTGCTATAGAAAGTTCGAAAGATTTTTTGTTATTTTCGATCATGCATGTATGAAAACTAAGAACCATTCTCCCTTATAAAATAATCAAAATGTAACTGTATAATAATATAATAATAATCAAACTATATAATAATAATCAAAATGTATTCTCCGTTATAAAATAATCAATATGTAACTAAAGTAAAGTATATACAGTAAGTGCCTTATGTCTTTAGCTACTAAATATTTTACGACGGTCTAACTGATCGTCGTATGGTATAGTGGAAAACAAAATACAAGTCACCAATGAAATCACTATTAACCAGTCTTGATTATCACAATGAACAGTTTGTAATCATCAAGTTATTCAACTAGATTATACTCATACAATAATTCAAGTTAATCTATCCACACAAATAATAATGTCAACTATAAAGCATTGCGCACCATAATCAATATTTACTAATACACCACTTGAGACGCACTGTGTAAATCGCCCGACATAAACTGAAACTAAGCTGCGGGTATGGGCTATTTATAGTCAGCAGGGTTCCATAATATGTGTCCTTAACAAACACTTGAAGATTCTAGAGGATAATTCAGCACGGGCTTGGCAGAAACACACACCGGCAGGGTTAGTCGAGAAGCTGTAGAATTCTAGAGAACTTCCGCGTTATGTAACACTGCCTCGATTCGTTGACAAATGTTAAGTGTCACGTACGCACACAAACATTACAGCTGGGCTCTGCTGGGAAGCCGAGAGACATGTAGAATGTTCTGTAATTGCGTAACAGACTAAATAAACAAAGACAATCAGAAAAGTAAACTGACTGACCATATTATCAGAAAAGTAAACTGACTGACCATATTATTTTTTCTGTATCTTGAAATTGTTATCATATTTTTTAATAATAAATAGAACGACACGGGTTGTCGCGACTAGTTAATTATTACTCACTGTCAGTAACGTCACGGTACTAAATTTCTCTTTTTAAATATCATAGTTACTGTTAATTTTTAATTGTTTTATGTAACAAATATATAAACAATTAAGACAATAAACTGTAATAATATAAATTTAAATAAAACGATGTGAAATATTTTTAACGGTGACATTTTAAAAGTTGACGTTTTCTCCGACGTTGCTGGAACATTTTTTGCGGCGACATTTTGGCAGCAACATTTTGACGGATACGAAACATCTACACTAGAAGCGAATTGTGAAGACGATAAGCTGTCACTGTGCTGGCAAAAGGTCAGGAAAAAGAACTCTGGCTAAAAGGAGTCTTATGTCAGACAATCCTTACAGTATAGGACACTAAGATTATCGTGAAAACGGGAAAGGAAGCATAACCAATTTAAAATTTTTCCAGGGCAATTTAGGTTATTAGAGAAGTAACATATTAGTTCTTTACATGATGGTTTTAAATTTTTTATGTTACACAACGAACAGACATTCCTGTTATATTAATTAAAACTTTAAAATATTAAATTTTATTAAGTAAAAACATTTTTCAGATTTTCAAAAGGCTGCATAATTGGTTGAGTTTACCGATGGGAATTTTTAGGTGACTGACTGTGGAAGCATGAGTCCTCCTTAACTATGTCCACTGAAGTAACTGAGGACAACGGACAGACGACAAACAATAAAGCTTACTTTGGAACCATCTGGAAGGTTCACATAAAAAATAAATAGTTAAGCCAAGAAACACTGTAAAAAATAAAACGAACAACGAAATCGCCTGTAAAAAGAGAATTTATTATGTCAAGGTCGAGCATGTAGCCTATATATACTTAGAAAGAGTATCAGTTGGAACTAATGTGGCAAAATTTTATTACATTTTAGTAGAGTCAAATAATGATTTACAAATTAAGGGAAGAATATTTTTAAGGAGCTTAAATTTGAATGCTTTACTTTTCTAAATCTGGTGAGGCTTTACATTACTTAGTAATTTAGAATTTACAAATCGGATTCTGACAAAATAATGGTAATAAAATTACAATGTAAACGTCATTACTTTGTTACTCAGGTGAGCAAATTATCACATCAATCGGGGTACCCCAATTGTTTTACTGTAGCATTTACGTATTAAGAAAAGGTAATCTGGGTCTGTCAGTCTAACCTTTTTTAAATATATCAGTTACAGAAACCATACAACAATTTACGCTCACATTTCACATAACTGCACATTTGATTTTGAATACAGTTTTCGAATAAAGTTTACAGGAAATTTCGTAATCAATAGTTACGTGAACAATTTTAAAATGAAGTGACAAGAATTTTTGGACTGGGATCTTGAAAAGAGCTGATTTTGGAATTTCAACAAACCCTCTTAAATTCAAAGCGCGAACTCTTAAAAAATAAAGATTTAGGTTTCTGTTAACGTTACTGATCATGTTAATTCTTAGTCCGCACACAGGTAATTAAACGTTTTGACGGAAGGCGTAATAAGGTTTAATTAAAAAAATAAATAAAATGTTTAGTAATTAATTACAATGAACTGTGTTCACGGATCGTTTTCACTGGATGCGTGTAACGTGTTGATCCTTGAATTTCTAAGTCGGTTCGTCAGTCCTGGGAAATGTGAAGGTTACCAAGACTAAATTTTGTACTTGGGTTGAAATACGATACTGAATCCAAAACTTATTCCAAGGTTTAATCTTGGTTAACCAGAAATACGCAAATCCATGGTTAATTTGTTCCAAAATGTGATTTTATGGTTCGAGACTACGATCCTTACTATTTATTGACACATAAAATTTAATTCCCATAGCTAAAATTAAACTAAACAAAAACAGTAATAAAAGGATTGGCTACATTTCGCTTGTTGGAATGAATGGTAACGACAGCCCAAATGTGCTTTCCAAGGAAGCAGTTTGCGTAGAGTAGGTTTTTGGTAAACAATACACGCTACCGCCATCGTATTCGTATTCGTAGCCACAGTGGCAAACAGATCATTTAATGTGCAAACTGAAGGCCAAAACTGGGCCAAGAACGAAAGAATACTTTAACATTGGAACAACATTTAAGCCTACTAACTGTTGTACTTTAATATGGAAAAAGATTAGACTTGTATCCTTAGCGTTACACTTGTTTGGTGGGCTATATAACGTAAAGCGCACGTTTGAGTGCATGCAATTGACGGGTCTCAGTCAGTTAGTAGTGGGCCTACGTGTGCTTATAGATGTAGTATTGACGAAGTAATGTAGCACAACGCATAAATTATTCAACACAATCCTCATCTAAATTTTCAGTAACTTATTTCCGCAAATGAGGCTGCAACAATGGCATTATTCCCGGAATAAAGAACCTCACTCTTTCCTCTACTAAATAGTGATGGCATTCCTTAAGATGCAAAACTGTCTCTGAAGGCAAAGTATGTAATGACATATGACGTATCAGGCAACGAGAACCCACTGCCTTTAAGATCTTAATGATTGCTAGCTTACTCTTGCATAAAGTTTTGCGGGTACAAAATAGACTTCCATTCGTTTGCATGGGGAAGAATAATGTGTGAGGGGGAGGACGACAATAAAGGAAAAGCTCTTAAAATTAGAACGTAGAATTCTATAGTCTTAAATAAGTGAGAGAAATTAATTGAAAAGGAAAATTAGTGGGAACCGATTAGGAAAAAGCGAACAAAGACGAAATTAGGTAAATTATGTAAAAATGAACGAAATCACTACTTGAATATGCCTTATTAGATACGGCCACAGTTAATGAGATAACAGCAGAAGGAAGAAACATTGGATTACAGTTACCTACTTTTACGTAAACAATGTAGTCATAGGATTATGTTAGTCAGGATAGGCAGAAAACCTGTTCTGTCGACAATATGTAAATTTTTATATCCTTGGAAAGTTATGTTGGAGAAACAGAAGAGGTAGAAGAGAAACTGAAGAAAAGAATTAGGAATTAATCCACTATGAAATTTGAGAAGGAAATCTAATTTTTGACTGTAATGTTACAACAGCAAAAGGCCTGTAATGTAGTGGAATGAAGCTGTAAAGCAGTGTCAATGAATGAGTACAGTAGATTGTATATCTGCAGATTTATGATTCAAATTATGGTCTGTAGAGCATGTCCAGATATAGATATAGATTCTGGTTACAATTTACTGATGCTAACTAAGTGTAGTCGATGCTGAAGCTTAAAAAATAACTAAGAAATACAGAGTATTAAATGACATCTTTTACGTAAGTAAAATTTTATTGAATAAAATAAACTTCTACATAAACGTCAGTGTACACCGTCATAAAGAAATACTCTCTTTAAATTAAAACGTGGAGTGTTATGAACGTAAGTATATATATTTGCGAATTAGAAACTTTAAGTTTATTTTTGCTTCCTAGTCTCCAAAAGTCCTTATCTTCCGAATCTCCTTCTCTGAGGTACCATTCTCTCATGGCTGATGATATGCCATCTTTTCCAGTTTTTCTTGGCCTTCCTCTTCTTCTTCGTTTAAAAGATGCTCACTTTAACATATTGTTGGCCAGCTTTCCTCCTTCATCCTTTGCATATGACGTGGACCTCCTTCATCGTGGGCCTTTTGCTTCTATTGTATCAATTATTGATATACACACACCCATCTGTTCTCATTTCGTATTCGGTCACGTAATTTAAGTCCACAACAGTATTGCCAGAATTAAAGTCCCATACTTTTGAGTGTCTGTTTTGCTTGTTCCTCACTTTACCAGATTTTTGCACCATACATTACTATCGTTTCCTTTATTGTCTTGTAAATCCTTATTTTAGTATCGTGACCCCTTTGTTCCAAAGCACAGATGGTTATTACCAAATTTTTTGCTTTCCTTGCCCTATTCTCTTTTTTATATCTGCATCACTTGTTCCTTTCTTATCAAAGGTCACTTCCAGGTAGGATGACAAATATACACCCTTTACGTTTATTCCTTGTTCGAGGAGCAAGTCTGTTGTAGTATCATCAATAGTCAAGTACTTAGATTTTTCTATTTTGATGGTTAACCCCTATTTCCGATACTACTCGTCCAGCTTTCTCATAATGTACTTCATGTAATTGCCGTCTTCTGGAATCACAACCTGATCAACGGCAAAATGGAGTGTGAACAGTCGACTGTTCACTGTGTCCGATTGAAATTCTCATATTTTGCCACTTGTGTCTCCAAATAGTTAATGCGCATATAGGGAACTTAAATAATTACAAAAGGTAATGAACCCAAAAAGGAAAGAATACGAGTTGAGTTTGGATAAATATGGGAATTTATTTAAAAAGATTGAAGAAAAACAACATGCAGTTGAATTTTTCTTAGTGTTGTTGAAGGGCAGCTTAACCGGGGAAGAAATATTGCAGTTGAAAAGAACGCGCAGTTTTTAAAATGTATACCACATTTTGTATATAGTATAAAGATTGTATACAGCATTATAAAATATTGTATACAGTATTATATATTATGATACAGTACAGTACAGTATTACAGTACAGCATACATTGTGGTACAGTATTATATTATTATTATATACATTATATTATATAATATAAAATATATCTGTTATATATTATATACAGTATTATAAACTACTATATACAGTATTGTAAAAAATCTATAAAGATGTTTTACAGTATAAAAGGTTTGTTTTATATATCTTTTAAATTTTGTGTAGGCCTATATAACAGATTAGTAATATGAAATACAATTTTATCGTGTCTGCTTACATTTGGATTATCGTGCAGATTATTTTCTTAAAATTTCCAATAAATAACACTTATAATTTGGCCATTAATTTATCGGGAAAATTTCTTTGTCCTCATCCGGAAACATTTATTATTTGCGTATTCGTTTGACATTGATATTTAGGATTATTGACATTTTACTGTAATCGTGAGTTTTACAGACGAAACTCAAGAAGAGAACTAAAATACCTTGTACAGATTTATGGAAAATTAGGTTAACAAAAAATATGGGAGAAGCAAAGATGAATGTTTCCAGAAAGTATTGACAGAGAGAAGATAACTATACAGGCAAAATAGATATAGACTACAGAAAAATAAACCTAACCTTTGGAGAAAGGAGAAGAAAGTTCCTCAATTATGAAAGTGGAGATAGAATAATCAATGTCAAAAAAATAATAAACAGCAAATATGTAACAAAATGTACAGAAAAGCTAGCTTACATAAAATAGAAGGATTACATAACAGTTAAGTTAGTAAAACAAGAAAGCCTCGTTAAATACAGCGTCTGTAGACCAGTTATTCAGTGTGTCACCAGAGATAATAAGCAATCATTATTTTTGTTCAAATTACAATAACTCTCCTTCACTATTACAGTAATTTTTTACGCAACACGAAAATAGACAGTAGTAAAAACTTAATTTAATTAACTTTGTTGAATCGCAGTTGAAAACAAACATTTAAAATACTAGTCGGTCAGGACGACGATGCTTAGTCGATGTAACGTGCAAATAGCCGGGAGCAAGCGCCAGATCCAGTGTGTTTCTTGGGGTGTCAAAGTGCCCTAAGTCTGCGCCTGTCCAGGTCACAGTCCACATGTATTTTGCACTATACTGCTCGCCTTTGTTTCGCTAATCGGGAAGGACGTTAGGTTAGGAATCATTGCACGTCAACTCATGTGTAGGCAAGAAAACATTGAATTTTATTGTGTATGAATGTGTGTTTTACCCTGCTTGCTGCACGTTGAAGCTACATTCCCTGCCTACTTTGTGATTTCCTAGATTCGAAGTATACGGCCTAGCTTACTGCTCGTCAGGCATCGGCCGCTTTCGATAAGACACCTGCGCGAGACATCGGGTAAGCGCGACATACACGATGGTTCTGTATGCCGAGGCTCACATTAGGCTCCCAGGGTTCACAGTCGAAGCTCTTATGTTAAGTTAGAAAGTTAACGAGTTGGACCGCGCGCATCTCTTAGTACGTGTCTGACATAGACGCTCACCCCCTTCTGGTTTCCGATATATTCAATTCTGACAACAATTGTTATGCGGAAAGTCTAGGGCTCTTTTAAGACTACAAACTCTTGAGAGATGTATCAATTGACACAGAAACAAGGCAACCAGAAACAATCATGAGTAGATACTGCAGTGCTTACGAATTGCAATGATATTGTCTGGATTATTTTGTCATCTCTTCCACAGTTAATGTAACTGTGTTACAATAATTTTGGGTCGGTTTTATTGGCTATTCCGTACTTTTCCTTTCAATTATGTTTTCGTCTAAATGTGACGTCAATAATAGACGTGTGACGTCGAATGTTTAACATTATTAAAAAATTATACGTTTTTATTATATTTATGTATGGGATTATAGATACATTTGTTCATTATATTCACTTCTATATTCAAAAAGTAAGTTGACAACAGTTATTACATAATGTTTCTACATAGCGCCTACTACATAGTGTGTACAGAAGTTTACATCTAGTCTTACGCAAGATAATGCTTTTACTGAAATACGACGCATAGGTTTGTTGGTTGAATGTATAGACTTTAAAATTGCGTGTAAATGCTAATTTTCAAAGTTGTATAATAATGCGTTCTGAAACTTTCTGTTCTGGAACAACTACTCCAAAATCGAGTGACTTTTTCATTCGAGTGCCGACCAATAAGAAATGTCCAAAATTAACGTGACAGAAAATGTTATAAAATAAGTTAAATTTAATTTAGCAAGAATAAAACATGCAGGGGGACCACCCATAAGGTCATTGTTCTTGCGGTACGAGATGCTAAATCTAACACTTAACTAAAATGAACTTTTTCATGTGAAAACTTACTGAGTTTATTGGACGCGTTTCGGCTTAGTATCCGCCTTCTTCAGCTTTGGTAACAGACTGCCAGCATTTTGTAACGGTTGTGTGGAAGGTGAAGTGGGGGTGGTGTGTGGAGGAAGGGGATTGGCGCGGGGATTCAACTTACTGTTTGTTTTCTGTATAATTGTGTCAAAAAGTGTATGTGATTTATATTGTAATTGATCGTTGAGTATGTTGTTTGGTTGTGTTGTGTGGTGTTCAGTTGTTCAATATTTCGTATTGTTCAGTTGTGTTGAGTTTTTGACCTTTGGGTATGTAATGTAAAATTTCAAGATTAGTGTCTATGTTGGTGTAACTGTGGTTTTCTGTGTGTATGTGTGTGGCAAATGCGGAGTGTATATTGTTGTTGGTTAAAGCTTTTAAGTGTTCAGAATAACGGGATGAAAAAGATCTTCCCGTCTGGCCTATGTAGAAACTATTGCAGTCATTACAATTTAATTTGTAAACACCTGTTTTGTTATATTTGTCTATGTCTGTGTCACACCTGAAACACACATACAAGAAATCATCACACTTACCAAAATAATAACTGAACAAAATTACTTTACATACAATAACAAAATATACACACAAACAGAAGGACTCCCGATGGGATCCCCCATATCAGGAATACTAGCAGAAATATATATACACAACATTGAACAGAACCACATAATAAGCAACAACAAATACACTAACAAAATTATATACTGGCACAGGTATGTAGATGATATATTACTTTTATTCAAAGGCAACACAAGACAAGTTGAAAACTTCCACAAATACATAAACACTATACACCACAAATTAAAATTTACACTGGAAACTGAACAAAACAATAGTATAAATTTTCTAGACCTAACAATTAACAAAACTAACAATACACACACGTACAAAATATACAGGAAACCAACCACAACCGACATGGTTATACACAACACATCAAACCACCCAACACAACATAAACATGCGGCCTTCAACCATATGCTCCATAGACTAACTAAAATACCCTTAAATAAACAAGATTACACCGACGAACTCAACACAATAAAATACATAGCAATCAAAAACGGTTATAACCCCAATTTAATAAACATACTACACAAACGCATCAAAAACAAAAACAACAAAACACTAAATACCATCAACACACAACACAATAAATACATCACACTCACATACCACAACTCATACACACACAAAATCGCCAATACATTCAGAAAACACAAATACAAAATAGCATTCAGAACAACCAATACCATCAAAAAACACATCAGTAATACAAACACAGACATAGACAAATATAACAAAACAGGTGTTTACAAATTAAATTGTAATGACTGCAATAGTTTCTACATAGGCCAGACGGGAAGATCTTTTTCATCCCGTTATTCTGAACACTTAAAAGCTTTAACCAACAACAATATACACTCCGCATTTTCCACACACATACACACAGAAAACCACAGTTACACCAACATAGACACTAATCTTGAAATTTTACATTACATACCCAAAGGTCAAAAACTCAACACAACTGAACAATACGAAATATATAAACACCACACAACACAACCAAACAACATACTCAACGATCAATTACAATATAAATCACATACACTTTTTGACACAATTATACAGAAAACAAACAGTAAGTTGAATCCCCGCGCCAATCCCCTTCCTCCACACACCACCCCCACTTCACCTTCCACACAACCGTTACAAAATGCTGGCAGTCTGTTACCAAAGCTGAAGAAGGCGGATACTAAGCCGAAACGCGTCCAATAAACTCAGTAAGTTTTCACATGAAAAAGTTCATTTTAGTTAAGTGTTAGTGCTGTGAAAGAAGAGATGAATAATCAAGACAGCTAAATCTAAGTACCGTTTTTAGTAACACTGTACATTTTGTATAACACTGATACGTTAAGTAATGTAAACAAATCATCGCTAGCTGGTTACCTGATCGAACTCGTTATGACCAGAGATTCCCACGTTCATAGTGCACAATACTTAGGTGGGACGAATATGATGCTGCATAAGAGACTCTAGAACATACGTATCTGGTGTGCAGGGGTAGACGTTAGATAATTTTGTAGCTGCTTCGAATAATCTCTTAGCAGACAGAATTTTGTTTTTCGACATATCTGAATACAGCACGTCATTAAGCTACAAGTAGTAGTAGTATACAGTTTAAGTATTTTCTCAGATGTAATAGCAATATTCACTTAGATAATTTTTGCTGTTAGGTAATGTTTTTAGTTACCACTATTGGAATTATCTTTAGAAATAATATATATTTTGTAACAATGAAATAATATCTTTTATTTTTACCTCTTAACTCCTAAGCTTCTTAAACTTACCCTTCTTCTATGCAAGAATTAAACTTTTATGTTAAATAAATAATCAAACTCCTTTACTATCTTGACTGAATTTCAATAACATTTATTATTTCTCTTTAACATTTCTTAATTGTATTGACATTCAATGTCCCTTCTTTTATTGGTAGCTCATTTCGGTTGGATTACATGGAAAATCTCAGTCTCAGGGTTAATGTAAAATTAAAGTCAAAGTATTGTTCAAGTCATAATATAACATAAAACATAGTATTTATAATGAAGGTTTTGTAATTGGGTGTTGTGGATGTATGTTGACTAGTGAGTCCTTTGGATCATACAAAAGAACAATTTAAAAAGGAACTCTTAATACTAATAGTTATGGTGTACAAATAAAATTCACTATTATAACGTTTATATTGTTTTAGTTATAGTATTTCACTGTAACTCGATCGTTAAAATGTAGTAATGTTGGTTCAAATATCTGGCTTAGCATATCGGAGCAATCTCACCAATCTGGTAGTTTTCCTTATGAACTTATTGCTTGATTCTTCGTTTCTGGCCTTCAAGTTTTTGGTACTTTCGATTAAAATATTAGTCTTTTAGTTATTTCAATAGTCTTTCTTTGTCATCTCGCCTTCTATCTGCAATTAATTTGTATAAAAGTCCAGCAGTCAAATAACATGTTCTGCCTGGTTTCATTATTTTTCCAAAAATCCCTTTCTTTTAACCAAAATACTAATTCCTTCAGTTAAGGCTTTGGCTATGATATGTTTATGGGTCACATGTTCGGTTTCATCTTTTATAGTGAATATGATTCCGTTGAATCTTATTTTTTCTTCGCCACTACATTATATTGTAAGTTTGTAACGTAAGATTTCTCTATTTTTTAATTATTTACACTTGGTTTGATCTCACTATATGGGCTGCATAACTGTTTCATATAGATTATATGTTTCATTCAATGCTCATATTATAATTATGTTTAATCACTTTCATTATACATGATCTTTTCCTTTTTAAAGTCTATCACTGTTATTCTCACTTTCTAGCACTATCACACAACCTAACTTATATAATTATAGTTTGATATTATTATATTTTTAAAATTTATATCATTCACCGTTTGTAGTTCAATGATACAAAATAACTGTCTGAGGTACGCAGACCTCCTCATAGTTTTAATCTAATGCTTATGAACTAACAACTGTCTTTTTACTTATTTTCTAAGTTTAACATTTGTACATTAAAATTCTATTAATTAATCATTATTTACATGTTTGTTTGTCACTTGATCTTCACTTCTGGGTATTATTGTCATCGTCAGTCATTGTTTGTTACTGTCATTAAATTATTTACTTCATGAGTTTTTATTCCTTAATTCCCTATTATTTATTTATTATAATATTTTCCTTTTTGTTGTAATTACTTTTTATTTCTTGACCTTATTATTTATTTTTAAATAATGGTTGTGTATTCATTTCTTTATTTATTATGTTCATTTTATTCTCCTTTGTACTTTATTACTAAAAATATTGCGTTTATGCATATTTCACAGTGAATTTTGATGGTATACTTGTCTTTATTCTGAGGTGTAATCTTGTTATGTTACTATATATATATATATATTGCAACAATATATATATATTTGCATATTAGACCAGGGCGGTATGTTTGTAAATATTTAGCATAGAAAATATATGATGAACAGTTTTTAACAATATTATGCAGGCTAAGAATTTGTCAGAAAGCCCCGCGAGTGAATACAGCGCTTGTGTATTTGTGTGTATGAATGCAAGCTACGACAGGCAAAGTCTACGATGGGGTGATGCGTACGAATTGTTGGTTTGTCTGTAATCAGGTTTTAACCGGATAAAAATAAACTAATTAATACATTTTAAACCTGTGAACAAAGACGTACCCCAATTATAAAAACACCATTACATTAAGGAATTTTTAACGAATATAGTGTTGTAAATGTATTGCAGAAATTTGCAATAATAAAGACGCTAGGTAATTTAATGTTAATTATTAGTGTAATAAAATAGTAATTAATAAATGTGTTATATGTGAGTGACCAGAAAAAAATTACGCAAAGGATGATATCGCTCGTGCTACGAGTATGTTTACGAAATCGCGAAAATGAACCAAAAAGTGATTTGTAATTAAAAGGACGCTTTGCACGAAGTGACAATATCTAGCAGGTCGAAAACAGTCCTGGACTTGTCAGATCGCCGTCCAGTATAAATACCACCGATAATTTTGAGGCGATCTCAGAGAGACTCAAGATATCTTCACACAACGTCACGCTGCTGGTCTGTCGACCGATCGAACCACACACACCAAGACTTATGGAGGAACTCTGGACCATCACAAACAACAACTCGTAGAGACAGAGAACACAGCATCAGCATAATCATCATCAAATTCTCAGGATTCAGGACACACACACACACACGCAACGGTAACGTCGGCAGTACGCAGGTGATGAATAAACAATTATATTTTTGTTTATGAAAACAACTCTTAAAAAGAAACTTATGTATGAACAGTAAAGACTTAAAGTTTTAAATATAATCACTGTACATAAATTTAAATGGTAGTTAAAGAAAATAATTTAATTTAACAAGAAAATTTAAAATTCCAATCTTCTGTTGTATGTTAAAATTTGGGTGTGTCAGTAGAAATAAATAATATGTTGGAAGTAAATGTTATATTTTTTATTTTGTTTATAGTAACAATTAGTTTTATTCTTGAGATTTAATATTATTTTTGTTTGTAAATGAGTTGCTATTATTATTTAAAATTGGAGTCAAAGTCAGACACACTGAAATAAAAAGTGTTTAGATAATTTGTTTAACATGTCTGTTTAGCTACTAAGATTATATGTTTGTTTATTTTTATATGTCATGAACAGCATAGAAGGTTATATTGTATTTTTGTAAACTTATAAAAGAGAATACTTTTTTATTTTTAAATTCGAAATTTTAATATTTGCATATTTTCGATTAATATTAATAAATCATAGAATGATTATTTTTAAACGGTTTTAATTAATTATTTCATGTCATCAACATCTCACTCCTCTTTGAAAATTATTTCTTTATTGTGCAACTACATATACTTGACGCAACGAGAATAAAAAAAAATCCTGCGACCTGGCTGGTGTAATACACTTCATAGTTGCGTTGAGTACATGGTAATGTATTTGTGTAATTTTTTGAAATACTTGTAACGTTGCAATAGGCCTATATATATTCGGGAAATCAGTTCACTTAAGAAGCAGAGTGGTGCAGGGGTTACAAATTATAAGCGAGATTGTAATATTAATATTGGATTTGAGTGCAATACTCCTTTAATATGATCATCATTGACGGCCTAATTGTTGGAATATGTACAAGAAATACTGTGTTGCATAACAGTAAGTATAACAAACAACGAAATATCAAAGTTTAGTACCTACGAAATAATAATAGCGATTCAGTTTACTAAGACAAAATTTCAGTTCACTAATGGCAATAGTTAATGACGCTAACGGTTCATTAATTATGTTATGTTGTTTAAATTCAATTACGTATTAATTACGGTTTACAACTTATAAACATAGTTTCAATTGCAATACTTCAGTTATTGAAATATACAATTTTTTACTTCATAATTTGTATAACGACTGTAATCTTCATAACAACAACGTCTCGACTGGGAGGCATTGGCACTATCCACAAGTTATTTTTCATTAGAGTCCCTGTCATGTGATGGCTAACTATGATAGGGGAGATTCACTACCATGTTGGAGTTAAATAAAAACCACGAAATTAAACTGTTACGGAGTCAGCTGTGTCATTTATACGTATGTTTGCTTATGACCGAAGTTTTTTCACGAACAAACTTTATTGAAATTGTCTAGTTTGTTTTTATAATATTCACCCTTTTTTTTAAAGATATTTCCAGTTTGTTTCTATTTACAATAGGACTGACTAATTTAAACAATATTTTAAAAACTTTATGGTAATATAAAAATAAACAAAAATTGGTATGGACATTTAGATGTATGTATAATAACCCTGTGCTAACAAAAAGCTATGGGACTCGAGAATTTAGAGAAAGAATAAAAACTCTTAACATAGCCTATGTAGTAACTTTATTTAAGACGCTGTGTAAATACGGTCCTATTTTTATGGTAGGTATTTTCACAACAGAAAGCATGAGTATTGTAGATCCAAATAGAGTTTTTAAGAAACAAAATAGCGGATATAGACGTCATAATCTTAACATGTCTTCTGTTAAAAGTCTTCATTACTCATCGAAAGAGAAACCACACAATCGTCTTGACATCGTCAATGACCTTGTGTACAAATACGATCCACGAAGGCTTAATTAACTCTTTGAACCATGAAAAAATTCGAAATCACCAGTGTCTACTCGATTACGAAAGGAGGCGTGTCCCGTATGTATGTTTAAATGATTGTGCCTTAAATGGCTTTGAAAACCAATCGTCATTTTATTCGTTTTATGCTGCTGACACTGGATATGAGACGATATATTGCTGAAATATTAAATAAAATATTATAATTCTGTTTTCTACCCGAGTTTTTAAAAATTACTTGTCTAACAGTTTTCTGTTGTTGTTCATCATAAATGTTTTTGTCCTGTAGCGATTACGAGCTTGGATTTTCAAATAATACAAACTTTTGTGTCGCTGGGGAGAGGGTGTTAAAATAATATTGTAACTTGACATACGGTATATTTTAATGTAATAAAAATTAGTTTGTGTTCTTCTTTTTTGATTTCTGTTGTCTTAATAATTATATTCTATAGCCCCAAGTTGTTGGTGCCATAATCTGTAGTGTGTAGCAAATTAGTTTGATATGTTATATTTATAATATAACGGTTAATTCTTTTGGTAAATATTTACCTACGCCACACCATACAATCGTGAAGTGAAATATTTTTTTTTCTATTCTTGTATGTTATATAAACAAGTGAAAAATAATTTTAAACCGAGGTCAAAACTATTTACGAAGAAAAAAAATTAATTAATTACTCCCTTAAGCACGCATTCCCAACCCAGTTCTGCCAAATACTCAAATGCATTAACCTACGTTTTATGTTTATCCCAAACCACTTTTGACAACATCACAAATGGTTTAGCCTGCGACGCAAAATTTAATTAGCCACATTTAATTTTGAGCTCAATTCGAGTGCATTAGATCAATTCGCTTGTCTATACAACTCGAACTCAATATTTGGCCCACTCAACTCGGATTTCCGGCACATCAGCCGAGTTTTTCTGTGTAGCCGGCTCAACTCAAATGAGTTAGTCTCTGGCGCCTTCGAGCCTCCGAGATTAACTATGTGTAACTCGTATGGATACCCAATTCGAAGATTGGATGTCGAAAGCGCGTCGTTATCGCGTTATGTACTCAAAACTTGCGCTTCGCGCTCGTTTCTCCGTGCATGGAACGCCTAGACTCAATCCTCGGCCTTCGCCCTCGCTTCAAGTTCGGAGCTCAACTCAGAATTAAAACTGACAATTGAATGAATATTTTGTTGAGAAAAAGTAAAGTACACATCCATTCTCTTTTTTTTCTTCGTAAATAGCTTCGACCGCCGTTTACAGTTATTTTTCGCGTGTTTATATAAGCAAGAAGAATAGAAAAAAAATATTTAATTTCAATACCAGCATTGGCTAGAAAGCCGATAATTACCAACTAAATTGACAATCACAAGCACTTCACAACGATCACTAGCAC
This sequence comes from Magicicada septendecula, assembly GCA_034769895.1. Classification (NCBI taxonomy): domain Eukaryota; kingdom Metazoa; phylum Arthropoda; class Insecta; order Hemiptera; family Cicadidae; genus Magicicada; species Magicicada septendecula. The sequence goes on from CM068367.1 coordinate 1,230,726,908, forward strand.
TACCACTACCACTACAACTTACCATTTTGACTAATAAAACAACTGAAGAAAACTATGCTATGCGACTAGATCAACGGAACGAAGCGCTATGACACTGCGTCGGTTTACGAATATCATACGGTATTTCTTCGTTTAAATTTGACGAATCGTAGAGAAGTATTTAGAACGTCGCTTAGCAACGTGTGACGTCATTAACAAATTTGAAAATTGACCAATCAGAGACAACTATGTATAATTACGTCACGAAGGTGAACTTGTATCAAGATTCCAATATGTCGCGTATGTCCATAACATTAGTGGGCATTAGAACCGAAATGAAAATTCTAAATTAACCAAAACACAGCGTATCCGCAGCAAACTGCTTCTCAATTCGTATACAAGACAATTTTAAGAATAGGGAAAACTACGTTTCGTCCCCGAACTCTGTGGTGTGGTACAGGTAAATTCTTTTATGCCCCAGAGTTGGTGCGCCCTATTTGTAATGTATAATAATAGGTTGAATACTCGTTACTTGTAACGTGCTTAAACTTCTACCTGTACTTGTAGGTAACTACTATATTGTTCTAATTTGTGTTATTTTTTATGAATTAAAATAATAAACGTCTTGATTAATTAAAATTCTTTAATTTCGATTTATTACTTCCCTTATTTTATTTTAATTCACTTACCTATTTAAATAATTTAAATCGCACGTGGTACACAAGAATAGGTACTGCCAACTTCTTCTTCTAATGTTTATGAAAACACTAATATTCGTAAACTCACAATGATGTTAAGTACTGAAAATAATTATTCATACACAATTAATTCCCTTCAATATTCTTTTATTTCTTTTTAAATTCTGTTCATTCCTTCTTAAATTCAAATGAATAACATTTTTTCTTAATTTTAATTGTCCAGGCTTGTTACATTTATAGCTCAGCGGTTGGTAAGATGATCTTAAAGCTCAGGCCTATTTTAATGGTTACGTTTAGTAAATGTAACTTCGTGTTCTTGTGACTACAATAATTAATTACGAAACTGTTCTTGGTGAAGTACAAAACATCACAATACAAAGTGGACTATAACATAACAAAACAATATCTTATATCTAAAATAACAAATAGTTCGTATGTACCGAACGGTGTCTATTTTGAGGTTAACCTATTCTTAATAGGTTATACTGCTTTAAACGTTAAACACAAAGAAATAATAGTTTAAACGTGAAAGAATTATAATAGTGTTAGTCTTTTTGTTCAGTGATAGTGGAATAAATAGTTCACAAGTGTGCATAACGTGTTACCGTTGTATTATTTTAATTCATTATAAGTCGTTTAAAATTTTAAATATGAGCACTATACTTTCCTTCACTTTTGCACACACTTTCTTATTCACTGTTAATATTATTAATTCACTATAATTCCTTTCTGAATATGTAAACAATTCACAACACTTTTCTCACTTTTTGGTTATGTTATAGTATTTACGCATCACCTAACCTAGCCGAGGTTCGATTCTGATGGTACTTTTGTGGCTATAGGTATCGCGGAGGAGCTGTTATTTACTCTACGAATTCCAAAAATAGACTAACTCGCTTGGCGTCACTTTTTGGGTTACTACACGCAAAATGTGAAAAATTCCCATTGGTTGAAATCTCAAGCATTGTTATGGATGGCGTCGGTTTTCTGAGATCAAAATTACTAAAAATTCTTAAATTTAACATATTTCCCTTATGCTATGTACAATTGTAAAGATATTATTACCAATGAAATGCTTTTTTTCTCACGATCATTTTAAGATCTCACAAGATATGTTTCTATATAGTAATTCCCAAAATAGTATTTTTAAGGTTTGGCCTAGTCTAAAAAATTATGTTTAAAAGTTATATTTTTTGTTACATAATTAGTTTTCTTGGCTGTACATATGATTTTATGTTAATAACATGTAATTTAACACTAGTGATTACAACTATGAACATTAACTTTTTATAAAATCATTGGCTTGTACACTAGGCTTAATAATGTCTTGTGTAATTTGGACTATTATTTGTTTCTTACAATAGAATTGCTTAATTCTAATACAAGTTAACATTTATTCTTTATTCGTTATGAACTACATGATCTGTTTCTCGATATATCATGCTCTAATATAGCATTTATACATTGTAATGTCTCTGTCTACCTTCTAAAGTAGATGTTGGTTTTTTGCCCAAGTTAACATCTTGTTAATTACATTATTACTTGTCCATTACAAACACTTATGCTTACTTATACCTTAATCTAATAAAATACACTATTTATTTTTATCTCTAGCATTGTCTGGCACAATTTTTATACACAAAATTGTCTCCTTTTACCTACCAAGTAGATGCAGGTTTTGTGTAACATTAATCTCTTACTAACTACATTATTATCTTGTCCATAACAAATAATAGTTATTTCTTATTTCATAATCTACTAGTCAGCTTATCTGTTACACTTTCTATTACTAAATTATTTCCATCACATTCTTCTTTACATCTTCAGCATTCTTTTAACATACAACAGTAGTCCTTATTTCCTACCACACATTATAACATTTTTATACAAAAATTAAACCTTTATTACTCATTTATATCATAATAATCTCTATCTGAATTGTCTATGTGCCTATCAGTCACAATCAGATATAACTACTTAATCTAGTTTTATAGTTTTAAGTTAAATTTTATTTAGTTTATGTTATCATGTTTCCAGTTACTGGTTACCCAGCTAGGCTCTGCATTATAGGCTTTTACATATTCTGTACATTATTCCTTATGCAGTCTACTGGAATTGTGGTTATTAAGTTCAATATAGACATGTTTGATATTTTAATTTTCTTATTCTACCTTACAATGGCCTTAAATTTACTTGTTAATACATCTATTTCATAACACAGGTTTATTACTTTATTATTGTTTTGTACTTCAGTATATTTACATGACAATCTTATGTTGAGGGAAACGTCACGTTACAATATTTACAACGTAATGTCTGAGGAGAACTGGAATCATCTATGTATAATATATGGATCGCGTAGTGTGTTCACAGAATTCGGTCCGACCGATGCCCAGTGCTCTCCCTACCACTGAGGCAAGAACATTGCGTAAAACATAAGTTTTCTCATGCTCGTTGAAATTGTTTGACATTGGGATTGTTATTATGTCATCCATTGGATCTAATACAAGAAAACGACGGTATGTTCCAAGTGGTTTTGAGAAAAAGTTAAAATATAGTTTTATGCCGAGCAGGATGTCACCATGATCAGAGAAATTTAATAACTAGATTTTTAGATTTTATTGGTTAAAAGATATGTCAAAAGTAAAAAATAATGTCAGTATATTGGAAAAAGCAAATAGTATCAGAACTGTTATAATAATAAAGTCTTCATAAGCTCAAAATTTCAGTAGAATTCTCTCTAATGTAATAATTGTAAGGTGTCAAACAAGTGCATTACTGACTGAATGACTCGTTTAGTACAAGTGAGGGGTCAGGGTGAAAACAAGGAATGTCACAGTGAACAAATTTTTCAGAAATCGATTTTAAAGACTTTATTTGTTTATAGTGATTACTCTTAAACTCATAATACACATATTTTTTTTTAACAGAAAATATGTTTTTTTGTGAATATAATAAAGTAATTTAACATACACTTATAACTTAATACCCCCCCAAAAAAATTAAAAACTAATTTAAGTACAAACATTAAGCGAACAAAACAAGGAATGTCCACTTCATCAACAATTATCTTCAGCTAACAAAACAAGGCATTCATTATTATTTATTTACTTTTATTTAATTATTGATATTTGTTAATTGTGTGGCAAGCCCATATAATAGTCTCTTGCTTTTTGGTGACAAAATTTCATTAAGCTTTTCAAATCTTTATACTTCAATTTACTGACAGGTAAGAAACCTGAAAATAAAGATAACATTAATTAAAAGAAAACCAATGTAGCTAAGTAGGAACTGAACATATTTTATTAACATTAGCAGCAAGAAAGACAATAGAAATGAATGAACTTTTATTACCTTCATATGCTGGTTCTGGCAATTCAAAGTCTCCACATCAAACTAGAGGATTTCTCGGAATTTTGTTATCTGGAAGCCTGATCGCTGCTGTTTCCCAGGAGCCATGGTATGTATATCGGTATTTTACAAGACGACTGTCTTGCCTGAATTGTATTTCTTTAATCGGTTGTGTTTTGAACGGACATTGTTTAACATAAAATCTTCAAATGAAATTGGACCATCCCTTTATATCATCACTTTCAACTGGAACTACTTTATAAGGGCCGGTCTACAACGAGATTGTTTTATTAATTCATAGAAATCATCCGGGGTTTCCATTTTTGTTTTTAAGTTTATTATGCTCATATCTCTGTCGCATTCTAAATAAGAATGTCCACGTACTGGGAACGTTATAGAGTCAAATAATTGTATTTCATATACCACATAATGAAGAAATATAATTATCGTGAAATTTTTATTTTGACCGCCCGCCGAGTCGCAAAATATATGTGACTATATATATATGTGCTAATTTAGCACACTTTTTCTTGCGACAGTAAAAATACTTTTGCTTTTACAACATGTAAATTATGGTCAATTGAGAATTTTTTTATTTCATCTTCTTTGTTCTGTGACTTCAAAATCGTTAAAGTAGCTTGGAATTCATCACAAGAGTCTACACGAGGATATTTAAATTTCTCATTAAAAATCTTTCTATAAGAGTCATACGAAACATTAAAGTTCTTGTAATCATTATGACATTTAAACATACTGTACATCTTTCTTACATTCAGATCTTCGGGAAAATAAATTTTGCTAGAGTGATTTCTACCATAATGACTTTGTGTACTTAAACTTTTAAAAGATTTTATGTGGTTCACTATTGCATTTTGAATTTCAATATTAAGGCTTTTATGAGAGCCTGAAGTTCTACCCCTTTTATCCTTTGGAGCCAAACCAGTACGCTTTAAACTTTTTTGTATAAATTCTAATTTTCCCTTAGTGATCCCAAAAATTGATAGAAAGGCCTTAAAATAAACAGGGATTTCTACAGCTTTAGAAACATTTTCACTCTCTCGTAAAACCGTAACTGTGTATGAAAAAGTAACATCTTTATATTGCGCCAAATTATCTGGTAAACGAGATCTCCTTCGTTGTATAGGTACTACATTAACCATACTAGCCAAGTAAGAATTTTGTTCATCATTCGAGTTCATTGTATTTAAGTTATTTAACAAAATTTTACGGTCCTCAAATATAACATTCTCAAAACATTTGAGACGCTTACATTGACAGTCATAGCCAGTTTCGTGTGATTGTAACCTTACTTTCTTCATTACATCGGACATCCTACCAGTTATCTTCCTTTTTTTACCTGTATTTTTATCAGCACTCTCTACTTCACTTACACTGTCATTATCAATATCACGTTCAAACATTGTTAAAAACTAAATTAACAAACTCTATAAACAAGCACTGTAACCTCACAACGCACGCACGACAAAACAATGCGATACTAATAGCACGTGGCTTCAGTGCTATAAGGACATTTCCTGTTTTTACGGCTTACGCGTGGACATTCCTTGTTGTTTGCGCTTACGGCTATTTACAAAATAGGTTATAACTAGTGACACATCTACTGTTGTTAACTTTTACATATACCATTGGAACTGTTACTACCAGTGGCGGCTCGTACAGGGAGGGCAAAAGGGCGCAGCCCTCCCACTAAATTTGCAAATTAAACTTCTCAATAATATAACTATAATGCGTAGTATCCTTATGTGAAAGATATTTTTGGGGTGACTAATAACGATCACACGATGTCTTCGGCATGGTCCCGCAGTCGGACGCGTTCGCTGTCGCCCTCCCTGCATAGACAGGTCTTGCGGGGAGCGGGGAAAGAGGAAGTGTACACATATCTGTGCTTTACTTGAGTCTGCAGACTGACAGCGTGAAGCCACTCGGGCAACTTCGTTACTGTTCGTCCGTCGCTATTGTCTACTCTCTCGTCAACCCACACTCCACACTTACGTGTATAATGAAATCCACGTATTTTTATCCAAATCGGGGTTTTCCTGTGTGCATAGCGGATGAATTGAATATTAAAATGAATACTGATTGTGGTCACAGTTAAATATTAAAACATAATATAAAATTAATTTAACCATATCGTTGTACTCCATTTATTACCCTGAATTATAGTTTTTGTTTTAACCTTTGTTTCCTCCAGAAACAAACACAATTTCACTGGCTCCCCAGAAAAATATGAACCTTTTGACTACATCGTCGCATTAGTATATGAAATATACGTTTATTAAGAAAACTTATTTTATACTGTTTTGCCGGTTTTTAAGTTCAGTTTTTTATACTCACAATGTTGGTTTTGATATATATTGCTGTAATCAGTTGCGGTAAAACTCCTCTTTACCTGTGCACTAACTTCGCAGGTTGGTTTCGTATTTATCTGGAGTCAATTAATCAATTATTTTTGTTTCTGGAGTGATAAACGCTGAAACAAAATATACAATTTAGGGTAATAAATAGTATGTAAGAAATTGTGTTTATTATTTATCTTCGAGAATTATATAATTTTTACCTTTATAATACCTTTATAAATACAAATTTTACCTTTATAACATAGGAAGTTAAAATTTGTACAGTTATTCTACTAATAACATTTGTCTACTAGAATTATAAAAATGTTTTAAAAACTGACCGAAATAAAAAAGGTTTTTATTTAAAAAATATAAAAAATTTAGAAAATTATAAATTTTGTAAATTTAAAAATTTATTATTCTAGTGCCATAACAATCTGAAAGTGTGATGATTAACCTGTACAAATTTCAAGTCTGTAGCACAAAATAGATGCTGAGAAAATAGCATTTTAACATATACGGTTCTCACCCCCCCTTAAATTGACAAGACTCCTTTGAAATGTTACACCAACTTCACATCGAACACTTACAGCGCGTGTACCTAATACAAACTGTTACACTAAAAATAAAATGACAAAAATTTAAAATGAAACATCGAAATGCTTACAGGACATGTATAGGTAGGTTAGACACGAATACACACAGACACTTTAATACACGAAAAATTTACTCTTGAGTTTACGTATTTGAAGCCGTGAACTTAATAAAATTATTGTGCTAAAATAAATACACAAACTTTAACCAAACGTTTACCAAACTCACATCTGACAACAGAATATAGGCGGGCATAGATGAGAACGAAGGTAGCCGAAGTTGCCCGAGTGGCTTCACGCTGTCAGTCTGCAGACTCAAGTCTGTGCTTTTAAATCATCAGCAGCCATTGTAGGAGGCGCTCTGCCCGGAGAACCGGAGCGTTGTTCAAAACTTCTCTGTTGCTGTTTAAGAGCGTTTATTTTCTCTTGTGTTTTAACTTATATAGTTTTGATTGTGTTCTTGTTGTATTTTTTGTGTAAACGTACTGTTCTAATAATTAATTCTTTATTAGGCAGTGTATTTTGTGTAAGATAGTGTTTTTGTCGAACCTTGTGTAGGCTACATAAACGTGTAACTTATTCTGTGTAGGCCTGAGCCTGTGTGTTCTGTGCGTATTTGTTAGAAACGAATAGGTTAGGGAACAAATATACTTTATTTAGCAATGCATGCATTTAATAATATAATTTATTAAGTATTTAAGTTTAGGAACGTGAACTGCTTAGGGTTATAAATAATTTCAGTTTCAAACACTGTTTAAATATTGGTAGTTTGCAAGGTAGGTTTTGATATTAACAATACTTTTAGTAGTAAAGCAAAAGGTTCAATTTACAATTATTTCATGATAATAGCAATAATTTAGATTCTACTGGTGACTTTTGTTACATATGGGTCCAAAAAAATTTTGCCCCCCCCCCCCCGTCAAAAACATTACCAGCCGCCACTGGTTACTACTTTAGCCACCAGATTTCACCACAATCGCAGATTTGGTACATTTGTGACATTCCTTGTTTTTCCCGCTGACCCCTCAAGTGGTAACTTGTGCCAAACGTTTTTACTCAACGCGGGGGGGGGGAGCTGTACGTGCTTCGGAGCGTTTTCTGCCGTCAATTCGCCAATCAGCCCGCAATCCACATATTATACATCGACGGCTGGAATATATGGTTTTCATTAGCCCTACATCTACTTATGCTATGCAAACCTTACATTAGAAGATTGTTCGGTACTTTCCCACTATCTGTGACCACACTACATTTCCGAATGTCGACTACGTCATAGCTCGTTACGTTACGGTATGAGGAATAAAAAGTACGGCAATGATAACGATTGCATTGAATAACTGTCTGTGAAACTATCTAGCGTTTTTATGTCAAAGATTAGGAAATATTGTTTTGGCTTTACTAAATTTTACGGAAAATAATACTTATTCCATACGAATGAAAACGTTTACCAATTAATTATCATGGTTTTAACACAAACACATTTATAACACGTGAAAAATAAGGGTTTAAACACATTGACATTTGAAACACGAAAAAAATTATTTCTCGTGACGTCAGTGTTCACCACAAATATAGCTGAGTACACAAATGAACAAATCGCTGGGCGGACAGTTTCACATTGTTTAACGGTCCGAGTATAGCAGCGGGGTTAGAGGCACGGGTCGTGGCGTGGCACTGTTAAATCTTGGTGAAAATGTCGGTTGATTTCAAAAGAGGAACAACCGCTCAGCATTTTCGAAACTGTCGTCCAACACCTCCCGGAAGTCGGCTGAAATTCGCTAATGGTCTCCCTGTGCGGCGTAAAGAAGGTATTCTATCAATAATTGGTGAACAATGACCGGCACTTGACATGAAGAACATAAGAGTATGTGGCGAAGTTCCGTAGAGTTATAAGTGGGTTAGTCCGATGCGGCCACTTCTCAAACAGTAGACGATCACTTCTTCTTTCCCGTTATGTCGTAGTGAAGAAGACCATACAGTTGGCTTATTGTTCCGCAGTTTATTGAGAGGTGGTTGGTTTCCCCAGCTAATATGCCACTGATTTTAACTGTTGATTTGATGACTGTTTTGATCTGGCCCTCCGAAGTCTGGAATGGAAAACTTGTAATGTTTTCTCAGAGACGATCGCCTAGAGCAAGTGTTACGAACGATAAGACAACCCTACACGCTTACAGACACTCTTGTACATGCATTGCAGTTGAGGCCGCCATGTCACCATCTTCCTGGAACAATCGCAAAGCGCGTGCAATTAAAGATCACGACGACGCAAACGATAAGATAGAAGAGAAAGTTGCTTTGCCTGTTGTGCGACCAATTTATGTTAAGGCTTTAACTTTTGATGGAAACGTATGCTGCATGTGAAAGGGAAAGCAAGTTCACTCGATCTTGGTTCAAAAGGACCCACCGCAGAGCTACTACAGAAGTTGCCACCTGATGGCCAGAAGACCTATGCTGAATAGATAAAAGCTCTGCAATTACGGTACGGTGAGCACCACCTACGCTATGAGTACTGCGCTCAACTGAGTGGAGACGACAGCGTTCCAGAGAGTCTTCAAAGTATTTGGGAGAAAGTATCGGTTAGACTGGCCTATCCTGAAGAATCTCGCATGTGTAACAACTGAAGCAAAACAATTCATTCGGTAAGATCAATAGTCTTATTGATAACTTTTGCTATCGAAGTTAATTTCGGTAAGAAAGAATTCGGTCAGTTATCGGTACGTTATCTTGTCATCAGTAAAGTAAGAAAATCATCGGTAGCTAGTTACCTGATCAAACTCGTGATGGTCAGAGATTCGCACGTTCATAGTGAACAATACTCAGGTGGAGTGAATATTATGCTGCATAAGAGATTCTGCTAATAGATAATTTTAGTAATTTTGGTAAGAGATGCTGCATGGATAATTTTGTAGTTGCTTCGACTAACCTCTTTGCGGACAGGAATTTATTGTTACCATATCTGAGTGCTGTTCACTGAAGTTGTTGACAGTTTGTTTGCAGATTTTGTACATGCATTCCGTTGATTTGATATCCGAGAGAAGGCTATAATACTCTGTCATCTAATTAGTAAAGCTACGGGAAATTAAATATTCATTATTTTACTGTGCTTCATTGCTGTGATAGCTTTGTCATTCCTAGGGAATTACTTAACCACACGAGAGCACAAGGGTTTAGGAGACGTGTTTACCTGATTGTTTGCTAGTAACGAGCTGTGTCCGTTTGTAGATATTAGGTCAATAATATGTTGTTTGTTGATATAATTAGAGCGTCGATTGTTTTTTGTGATGACGTAGCAGCCGGTCTGATATCAGAGCAGAGGTGCAGATTTGGAGATATGTTATCCAATGTGAGAGAACTCCGGTCAATATGGGGGCGGTAACAACTGTCCCTTTGCAGTCCACGTTTATGTAACCGACCACACTAAATATAACGTAATTCAAGTTAGACAGAAAACGTACCACAAATTACAGACCATTTAGCCTCCGCAACTGAAGGTTGCAGCATACGACAGAACTCAAAACTGAATCACTACGTGCTAGACTGACTCCAAAACGCGCGAAACCCCCCAGTAAAAGGACATTTCTACTATAACGATCGGCACAGGACTCTCGCATAGTTTTCTAAATAGGTGGTTATGCTTAAATTTTGGTTTCGAGAGCAATATATCTTGTGTCTGCAAAACGCTGCAGCTTCGTCTTCAGTCTGTGGAAGGTCTCAACAAATTATTATTAGCTAACTATCCAATACCACGAACAGGACGCATACCAAACCTATGCAGTACAATAAAACACGACCAGATCCGTTCAGGTATTTTGCAGACATTAATTTTTTTCTTCTTCTTCATTACTTAACATGCCGACTCTTCCGCACAAAATGTTGCACGCAATGTAATTTTTTCGCAGAAAAATTATATTAAAACCTAAACTAAACTACGTACCTAACCTTGCCTACGACACAGTACGTACTTTTATATATTACTTATCGTTATTATACGATTAAAATATTATCTTTACTTACGTACGACGTACACAACATATCGATACTATTGCGTACGTTAAACTGAATCGAAATATCGGAAATGTCGCTCTGACAAGATAATAGATAAGTACCGAGTTTTCATAATCTGTCTTTAGTTATTTCTCAACGAACATGGTTCAAGAATAGCGATGTCTTTGTACTAAGTACTTAGTTTTTAGCATTACTAAGGTTATGCAGAGTACGAACATTTTTTAAATTCGTTTCGAAAAAAATATTGATGTACGAATCTTAAAAACTTAACGTCGATAACAGGCTGTTATAATTATAATATTAATAACAATAGTTACTATTATTATACACTCTAATACACGGACATTAGCTATCGTTTCAAAAACAGATTCAAAACACAAGGTTTCGACCTCTAAAAATCTGAGGTCGTGTTCAAGCGGAAATGAATTATTACAACATCTATCAGTACTAAATAGATATAGTGACAATATAACAAAAAAATTTATTAACTAATAGAAACAAAAAAATTTTACTTACCAAGAAGGCAAGTTTTACTTACTTAGTAGGAGGCATTCCGCTGGTCACAAATGAAAATTATAAGGTAACTGGGACAAGCGCCTCCTTTTACATACATTTTCCAAGCAGTGGGGTGGCGAGGCTAAACTATGGGCAACACGTAACCGCCCACCTTGCGGTGAAGAAAGCCCGTTCCCCCATTACACGCTTTTTTGAGCCTTTCAAAATATTCTCGAATATTATTTAGCTAAATCGTGGAAATATCTTTACTCGTTTGACTAATACAATTATTTTCGTAGTAGATAAAATGGCTTCACAATATTCTTTACAACAAATCACTTTCCCTTCCAATAATTTCTATATTGTCCCATAAGAAATTGTGATGTTCCTCTCACACATGTTCCGCTAAATTTATTTATATGGGTTTACATTTATCTGATAGAACTTTTGGAGTTTTTCTTTGTTCGTGCAGAGGCCTTCCGGTTTCTCCCAGGCAACGCTTTCTGTATTTACAAAGAAGACTGTATATGACCTTTTTTATTCAAATTTGGTATTTTTGAGCTTGGTTTTACACATAGAATTTACCTATAATTGTACGGGAATGAAAGCAGCCCAAAGTCCGTATTTTGAGGTAATTCTCTTAATCCTTTCTGAGGCACATCTAATAGAGTATATGACTATACCAGCTTTGATTTCCTGATTGTTTTTAATATTTTATTTTTTTGTTTCTAATATTTAATTTTTTTTGTTATATTGTGACTATTTAGTATTGATGGATATGGGGTTGCAATAATTTATTTACGCCTGAAGACGACCTCTGATTGTTAGAGGTCGAAACGTTGTGTTTTGAATCTGTTTTCGAAACGGTGGCTACTGTCTGTAACCTTATAGTGCGTAATAATAATATTGACGTAATTTTAACGTAGGAACAGAGGAACATTTTTGGAATATGAGTATTATAGATAATACGAGTGAATACATTAGCTAATATTGAGAATATATTGTGTAGTCATAATATGAAACAGACGGTTATAATTCGCCTCTATACTTATAAAACGTGGCATAGTGAGATTTTTAAGTTTTCTCATTACGTTACTAAGAGATTTTTAACATAATTAAAAAAAACGATAAATATATGTGATTCGCTATTACAGCTTCTTACAAGAACCGAAATATAACTATGTTTACATAATACCTTCAGTTTCTTTGCTGAACATTTCTCGAACTAACAATAACATTATTTAATACAGTGAATGGATTGTATTGTACAAATGTACTAGTATATTAAAATTTTGACGTCTAAATGATGGCCACTATTTGTTAGAATAATGAAAATAAGGTATTGTTGTCTACCTAGTCCATGCTGGCTGGTTTGGGGGAGAAATGCCTTTCAGCTGTTAAGAAAAATAAAGTAGGCCTATAATTTATGTATCATGTAATTTTTCTAGCAACAAAGATTGGTTGACACAAAACGTAGCTGAATACTTGCAGCTTCGGGCAACTGAAACGACACTGAGTAACAGTTAACAAATTTTTAAACACGTCTAAGTTTGCAGCAACTTACTGAATACAAGTACCGTACACAGTTCTGAGTGTAGACAGAGATGACTGTAACAAGAATAGCCTATAGTAACATGACTTAAAGGTTTCAGTGGTAATACACAGAATTATAGAACGTTAGAAAGTCAGAAAATGAAATCAGTATAAATAGCTTAGAAACATAATTAATTTTTATTGAATTAGAGTTGTTAAGGTATAAAGTATGAATAACTCGCAGTTCGTTTCCAGTTATATGGCTTGTGCGCGTTAAGATCGTTGAGATAATTCAATGGACCTGATTCAATGAGTACTCTGCAAAACATTAGTACTCTGTGTTAACATTAATTCAGCCCGACGTTCTACTACTAACAAAACGTAATCAACCCTTTCAATTCGTGCATAATCAGAATCAAAACTATTACAATAACACGCACGTACACACACTCACTCACAGCGCATTTCCCCTTATTCGGTTTTAAAATTCACATACTATTAGTAAATAATTCAGATACTAAAACTGCACACTCCCTCTATAATTATTATTTAAAAACATCTCAGTATTCTGCCAACTAAAATAGTAGGCCTACTTACAATTATATTAGACTATAGTTTTTGGGTTGCAGCTTCCTCAGAGTTAATCTGTAATTTCAAATTGGAAACCATATTTTTACTACTAGTCTATAAGTACTTTAGACATGAAAAATTCCGTTAACACATGACTTTGTACTTCCACTTGAAATTTACTTGCAGTACTGTACGATTCGTAACATGGTAGGGATAAACTACTTCTTCCTCCATGAGTCAAAGGGCTTACAAGCCAAGGGGCACAAGTGGGACAAATTTAATTTTTATAAAAACCAGGTTCAAAGCATACCTTTAATATAATATAATACTCAATTCTATGACTAATGAAAATAAGTAGTTCATACTGGTACACTTTAGATCTTCTTAAAATTGATGGTACATCTTAAAAGAAAATTGAATAACGTATAATTGTCTTATTTTTCATCCATGAAGAGTAGTTAGGTGCGTAGGCCTATTTTTGAAAATTCATAAAAATAACTTCTTCTTCTTCTTCTTCTTCTTCTTCTTCTTCTTCTTCTTCTTCTTCTTCTTCTTCTTCTTCTTCTTCTTCTCCTTCTCCTTCTCCTTCTCCTTCTCCTTCTCCTTCTCCTTCTCCTTCTCCTTCTCCTTCTCCTTCTCCTTCTCCTTCTCCTTCTTCTTCTTCTTCTTCTTCTTCTCCTTTTCAAGGATTACGTTATATAAACCTGTTCCGGCACCCACCTCATCCTCGGACGACCCACGTATCTTTTACCAATGGCTTTATAGATCATCCTTTGCAGACGATCCCACCATTGTCTTCTGTAAATTGAAATAATTTCATTTATGTCCTTTACTTCGAGTTTTGCTCTGATGTCTCCATTCCTTACTCTATCTTGCAATGTAGACCATAATTTAAAGTGTTTCGAAGAAACTGCAATTCAGCACTCTGAATCTTGCCGCTTTTCTTTTTTGTCATGACCCACGCCTCACTCGCATAAATCAATATGGGTATTTGCAATTGTCTTATAAAATTTAATCCTTGTGCTGTCTTGTTTTATTTCTAAGATTTCTATGAATCGTACCACAAATATTCCTAAATTCATTTACCTCTATTTATTATTCCTACATTTATTTATCATATTCAGATTTATTTATCCTGTCTCTTATATCATATTCAGATTCACAGCTGTAACGTTTATTTTTGAAAGTATTTATAAAATTGTACAAGTAGTAAATAATAGCTAAAAATAATGTGTACTAGCAGTTATATTTGACAAAGAAGTATGTGAGGGTGTGTGAAGGGAAAGTTTGTAAGACTGTCCTCTTGGCATTGTAACCTACAGACAGCTTGATGTGTTACGGCTGTAAAGTTAATTGTTTGACAAAAAGAGTGACACTTACTAAATGTATGTGAGACGTTGTATTTCGCATCAGGCAGCTGGTCTGAGTAAGAAAGGCATAACCCCCAATAAACCAATTTACCCTTTTTAAAACTTTGACACAGACTGAAAGCAAAGAGTTTGTCAATTCTATACGGTACAACATTAGAGGCCAGAACAATTGCAACGTAGAAATTTGACGAAAGTCGTGATTACAAAGGAAGATTCGTTCCAGACTCAAAACAAAGGTAGAGTGCAACTTGAAGATAAACAATGGTGCAGCAGATCGAACAATACCAGTATTGTATCTATGTCAAAGCGTAACAGAAAGTGGACACTAGGAGACGGCCACGAGAGACAAAGAAATGTCGCCTGATTTACAAGGGGAAAGTGAAACTCACGAATTCTGGAGTGCTTGAATGAGATTCCTAGTAAATAGAGAAAACGGCTGTAGGAACAATCAGGACCAATGGGAGTTCGACAAGAGAATCACGTATAAAGCAGATATACTCGAAAACCAATTACGAATATACAATTTGTCACACTGGCTAAGGAACCAATAAGAGTATCCAAGCAGATGGAAGATTCAGCAGAGGTAGGCGGGATGAGAGTTTACTTGGTAGATCTCAGAACAGAAAAACGGTAGTCTAGTACTCATCATTAGTCCAGTACTCATCATTAGTCTAGTACTCATCTACAAAGTGATCACCACGAATCATCTTAACTCGCAAGAGAGTTGAACAGTTAATCGCGTTCGACAGACTATTGGTATAAAGTAATATCACGCGAAGTCAACATGTAAATAGACTTTACAATTAATTAACTTCACCGTAATTTAAACAAAGTGTCGGAGAATACGGATACACAGTACAATACTAAGTGAAGACAAATTCAATTAACAGACATTCTACAATTACAAATAATTCACAAGAAACTATAAACATCACAGCAGCTTTTATATAATACAGAACACATCAACATAGAGACTTAGTGCATATTCTACAACAGAGACATTAGACATAAAGTCAGCAATCTAAAGAACTATTTAAAAAACATTATACATGAACTTTACCAACATCAATTAAGGACACTCATATTCAACACAATACGTGTGCCGTGAAAAGTGAACAGGTCGAGAATGCTTCAATAATTAAACAGTGATTGTGAGGTGCAGTGACCGCGAAAGGATACGTAATCTACAACGACTACGGAGATCAGCAACTACTAAACACAGAGGACCACATGATGTCACCGAGAGTATGAACTACGAATAATCAACGCTCTCAAACTAATGGTACTTTAGAGTTAAGTCAACAAACTCAATTCATTCAAGTCAAAGAACTCACACTAATAATTAATTAACCTTGAGAACTGCCTCTCAGTGCTCTGCATTCGACTGAAGCGAAATAAAACGTCAACTAGTAAATTCTTAAAAATCATATCTAAACAGTAATCTAAATTTGCCAAATACAATTGTAGATTATAATTTACAATTATAAGTGTTATAAAATTATTAAATGTTAATTAATCGCGATTTCAGAGATACGCATTGTTAAGATAAGAGAAGTGATTCTACTTAAGGAAATATCCATACAGAGTGTTATATTTGTAATTTGCTACAACTTGATTAATTAAATAAGCATTAGACATAATATTGTTGTTGTGTGTTTGGCAAATGAATCCTTTATATCCACATCCTTGTAGATATGAGGTGGCGCCCGGGAAATTGAAACATTTTGGCAGTAAGTGATTTTAATTATTACTTTATTACAATTATCAAAAACTCCCAATATAAAGAAATCTTATATTTGGCTGCACAACGCGTGGCATTAGTCTTATACAGCTTACTGCACAGCCGAGATATTTGAAACGGCTCACTTGTTCTAAAGTGCTGTTGTTTATAACTGTCTTAGTCCTCACTGTATATTTACCTTTAAAGGCCATGGTTTTGATCTTTCTTACTGAAATGGTCAGTGAGTAGCCTACTCTCTTGCCACTTCTTGTAATTGAAACATAGCTCTTTATAAATCCTCCTTATTTGGTTGAATAAGAACTATGACCGCATATAGCAAGGAACCCATATAAATTGATTTGTTAAGTTGTATTCCCGAAGTCACTCTGAATTTCCGTGCTCTCAACATGTCGTCAATGTATATATTATACAAGGTTGGGGAAACACATCATCCCTGCTAACTCCCTTATTTATTGGAATGTAACCTGAGAGACTACCATTCAGATCCAGGACTACATATGTACTTTTGTAAAGGATCTTAACTGAATTTATAAAATGCTGTGGATATAAATGCTTTTTCCAGATCAACGAAAGCGATATGCGTTTATACTCCCGCCTTTTCTCTATTATACATAACCGCCGTTTCTTAATACAAACAATGCATCCACAGTCGACCTACCCTTTCTAAACCCCATTTGCTCTTCAAGAAGTAATGTATCTGTAATGACTCTTAGTCTCTGATTAAGAATTCTTGTATATGTTTTGAACGTTGAGTCCAGAAAGCTTATTCCTCTGTTATTATTTGTTTCTGTTCTGTCTCCTTATTTATATAACGAAATCACTTTTGCCTGCTTCCATTCTTTTGGAATTTTTTTTCCATCCAAATGTTATTTAGAAAATGGAGAATTCGTAAATGCAATAATATACCACAAATTTTATTTATAGTGCCACCAAATGTTATTTACGAATTCTCCATTGTCTAAATAACATCTGGATGGAAAACAAAATTTCGAAAGAATGGAGGCAGGCAAAAGTGATTTCGTTATATAAAAATAACATACTTTGACAAAATATTCTATCTATTTTAATACTAATTACAGTTTTCAGTTTTGTGGCTTTGGTTAGTATACATCGTGAGCATGGTTTCATAATAAAAATAAAACTGATTAACTTTTTAATAAAGAAATTTTTGTTTTTAATCTTCTAACTGTTTTTGACTTTTTCTTGGATATTTTCGCTCAGGTTGGACCCTAAAATTGTGATTAACCCTTATTTCGAGGACGTTTACAGCATTCAGACTTCAACACACAGAACAATAACATTTATTTCACACGTCTCTACACTCACTTCTGAGTCTTTGCTGGTCGCTTTTTATTTTTCCTTAACGATTTGAATAAGGTTCCTTTCTGTTTTGGGGCCGTATTTACTCTTCCTTCTTTATTTCCAAGGGTGCATATTAGCAGCCGGAATCAAAAGTATTCTTCAGTCTACGCACACATCCTTGTAAAATGTGTAACGTATGCTACTTATGTTTTGTTCGTGTATAACATTTTTTTTCACAATACACTTGGCCAAACCCGCTTTCTAGGAAAAATAAACGTTGCCTACTCCAAAGGATACTAGCTTTGGCCTTATTAAAAAATTGAGCAACACAATACTAACAACGTAACAATTCAACTAAAAATTTCTAAAAAATATTCTAAAACTGAAATCGATCTAAAAATCTTCAAGTAAGCTGTTCCTGCATAAAATAATGCTAAATTACTCAAATGTAATATAATCTTCCTTTTAAAATCATCTGCTGATCAATTGATTTTTCTTTGTGGTGAAGGCAACACGACACATTTATGAACAGATTTTCTTAAGTGTAGTAATCTCAATCTAAATTTTAAAATATATCCTTGAAACCATCATTAAGGGATAAAAGATAAACTATAATAATAAATTAACTGATATTTAATTAAATATTGCCTTTCTATAGAAAATGTAACTACAAATTTTTTTAAATAATATTTATTCTAATAATATTTACACTGTCTGTATGTTTGTAATTACTTTAAAGCCGGAAGCCAACAATAACTGAGATTAGAGGCAAATTTCTGGCCGTGTCTTGTGAGAAATAATAGTCATAAAGAAAATGTGAACCACACTGACTAAAATATGATATTAATGGAGTGTCACTACTACAGAAATCGAATCAGTTCTAATACTGTAGTTAATTTTACCGATACGAGCTTCTCAGATTTTTGAGAACTGTTAGGGCGAATCTGTCAACTGGTGAAACAGAAAGGCAAGTCGTACAATTTGTGGTGAATAGAAATAGACTAATTGACGATTGTTTACGGAAGCAGATGGTAAAGATTTTAATTGATGGTTTTTTTAGTCTGGGTTTCACATAGATTCGCAGGATCCGTTAATAGTTATGTTGTGCATTCGGAATTTGTTTTATAGCTAGTATGAACGGGTACATAGTGGTGCAGTTTCAGTTTGATTCTACTGTATATTATTTCGTGAAGAAGCTTATTATATTTCTATACTTTTGTAAAAATGGTAAAAATAACATATTTATGACATATATTATTGACCCTAACCCAAATTAGAGGTGAAACAAAAAATTCCTGATTCACTGTTTCTTGAGTAGGAGTTTATGATATTTACTAAATTTTCCTGTTCTCGCTAAACTGTTTACAGTGTTGGAGGAAAACTTAATGTAGGATTAACGATACAGCTTATGATTAATGATTTTTTTTTCAAAATCCAGGTTTCAACATGTCATTTAATTGCTCAGCACATGTTTCGTTTCATTGTTCGAAATTTATTTAATCATTGTATATTATTTTATAAAGATTTTATTTTGTTATCTTAGAGTTTTGTTTTATATTTTTGTTGTTTATAGTTTCATGAGTGTACCCACTAATGTCAGAAAAGAATACTTTTGAATTTTGTTGTATATATTTTTTAAAGTTTCTATGAGTGAAACGTATTTTGTATATTGTGTTTAGAACAAGTCATATTTCATGATTCCTGTATCTAGTTTAGTTTTTTTTTACTTTATCAGATATATAGCATTTTGTTAAACTACTAATATGAGATTAGACCTCCGTTTTTTTAACAGATACCATTGTTTAAGAACAGTGAGAGAGAGAGAGAGAGAGAGAGAGAGAGAGAGAGAGAGAGAGAGAGAGAGAGAGAGAGAGAGAGAGAGTGTTCTGTAAGTTTATTAAGATTTTTTAATTTCGGTACACTTGAATTAGTCATTTACATTTTCATATATATAAATATAAATACCCATGCCCAACAGTCCTTAAAGGACCAAGGCATACCGAGCGGCTTTTCTGTATAGTGTGACGGTTGCATGGCTAGTACAACTCGTCGCCAGCTGCTATACATTTTCATAATACACCTTCATAATTTACCGTTCCGTTATTGTTTTGTAATATACGTATTTGTTACTTGGGTACGTAATTTATTTGTATATCGTCTACTATATTATGTGTAAAGGAAATCGTGTGATTATGAATATTATAACGCGTCTTTCTTTCTCGTGGAGTCTAATACTTACAAGTGGAGAGTGTCTACTCACCAGTTCGGATGTTCAAATTCGTATTTTTTGCCTCAAAATAGGGTTTGCCAACTTTACTCGGTAAACCAAAAATGCAAGTTTTCTTTTATGATAAGAGAGTATTCAATTTTTAAAGAAAAGTTAAATGAAATCAAACATACACTTCAATGCTTCTATTATGTTTTATTAACAGTTATTAATTGGTTTATTTTACTACAATTTCTTCCAATTTATATATTTTAATTGTGCGCCGGCATGTTTAATTAATAGCGGTTGGCTATTCTGACCAGCCGCTGCTTAGCAAAACCTCGTGGATGGGCGTTGATATTTTCGTTTATTTATATATCAGGTCGGAGTTATTGGGACTACAGAAAATGTTGTCAAATGGACTAATAAAAGTACAAAATTTTACAAATACCATATAAATAACATATAAAATGTGATACACTTATAATTACAGTGGTAAACTATAGCTACTGGATATAGCGTTTGGAGGTTTTCTGAGTTTAGTAAATTTTTACGTTTAAAATATATTCACTTAAGGAATCAATGTTAGATTGAGATTATTCTTCAATTTGAGGTGTTCATTTAATCAAAAAAATTCAAGTGTCTGTTAAAAAGTGATAAGTGGTGTTGAAGGTGTATTTTCACTTATTGTTTTTATTTTATTTTTTGTATTACTGTTAAGGTCGTATTTTAAAATATACTTAGCAGTAGGTCTCTTCTATCCGGGTAATATTTCTTACGGGTACTGCTGGTTGTCCTTTTTTCGTTAATTCCGTTCTTCTATTTTCTTGGGTATTTAGTTTAGGTATTTATTTTCCATAATTCATCCTTGTTGTTGAAAATTCCGTCATTCATTTATAGGTTTTAGATATTTTCTTCCTTCCAATGGTTCATAGTCAGTCACTTGGGATTCCTCAGCAATTCCTCATGGATTATTTAATTTTTTCTGGTGATTTTTAATTCATGTGAGTGTTAATGTTATTTCTGTAATTTAGTTTATTATCTTCGTCATTAATTTTTTTTCATTTTATTTAGTTAATTCTTTTCTTTACTCATTGCGGTTTAATACGTCTGCCCTCATCAAGAGCTAATAATGGAATAATACAATTTATTTACTGGTTACCATAATTGCTAGCTTCCAAACACTAATTCTCATTGGTTGATAATTTACAACATTGTTATATAAAACTAACATTTTTCTATACAAAATTACTAAAAATCTTTAAACTATTATAACTCCTTTATACTAGCTGTAATCCTAAATATAATAACACCATTGGTTTGCTTTTTGTTTACAAATTATTTTGATATCTACCATAAGGCTACCTTTTTCAAATTATAACAGATTCATACATTTTCCATTTGGTTTTCTTTTGTAAATTACCTTTAAACTAATTATTTTCTATCCAGTTTTGTGTCCTACACTATTACTATGAAACCTAAACAGATTATATACTTTATTTTATCAATTGTTATTGTTTTGTCTTAAATTTTAAAACTTTCTGGTTACCAGTTATAGGCGTAATTGCCTAGAGTTCATAATTCACCTCCCCTATACTCATTACCACTGTACATGTCAATTTTGTTAATTTTAAGTGCTTCTAAACATAATTACTGTAATAACATAGACTAAATTATAACATTTGATTATTTTTAATCATCATATAACATAACATCGAGGGGGAGCGGTCGTGGCGTAGTGGCTAGCGTGTGGCGCTGCTACGCTGTGTCGGCGCGGGTTCAATTCCCGCCGGGGGCCATCTGATTTAGATACGACCGTTCCCCCTCGCAAGGCAATGGCAAACCAGCAAGAGGTATCCTGCTTAGCATAAACCTTCCCCAACTATGCCGTTCGGATCCGGCGTTAAACTGTAGGTACCTGTGAGAGAATCAGTACCACACGCACCACAGGTATATGCGGGGAGGGTACAAACCAGTCGAAGACTGAAGGACTACGAATAACATAACATAATTCCTTAACAAACCTTTTAGGCCAATGCTAGTATTTAAGGTTTTACATGTATTTTAAACGGTTCGGTTAAATGTAATATTCAACATAATAACATTTGGGGTTAATTAAAACCAAAACAAAATATAATAAAATGAACAGTAGGTGTGTACTAGTATTCCCTTATAATTTCACTTATAGAATACAGTGTCTAACTCCCTTTGCCTGTTTTCAGCATAACAGATTAGTCCTTTACTATTATTTTTAATAGTGGTTAATATAAATTTATAAACCTAATTCATTAAAATAAAACAATGGACTCCTTACCATCCTTATTATATACTAGAACACTTCCTTAAAATAATGGAAAACAATTATCAGTGGTTTGATTCTAACAAACCCTGTTATATCAAATACAAACATTTTATCATTTCATTAAAACTATGCCAATGTCTACCTATAACTATCCCTTATAATTTATACAGTTTATTTATTATATTTGGGTCCAGTTATTACTTATTGACTATTATCACAAGTTCTTTCTTTATTCCCTAGCGTTTTTATGTAGTTCATTGATTAACACTGGGTCCTATCATGGTTCATTATTTATTATTATCTTTCTCACTTACTTATCACTTTTTGTCCACCTTCTAACATTGTATTTTATATTTCCTGTATTTATTATCACTGGGTCCTATCAAGATTCATTAATTATCACCACCTTCCTACTTAATTATTGCTATTTTAGTTTATTTTATAATATTGTCCTTCGATAGTTTATTTATCAACACTATTTCTATATTTTATCATTATATTTGTTCTTACATTTCATTTTCCTTTTATATTTCCTACTGTTTACATACTATTTATTTCCCTACTTAATTTTGTACTTTTATATATATGATTCTTATTAACAATTGGGTATTTTTTATATTATGACTAAGTATTTTCTCTGGATTACCTTTTCCAATCTATTGGGTCTCGTCATCGTCATTGTCCTTGTCTACGTCAAATTAAGTTAGTGGTGTTGTTCTATCATTTCCTATTTAATAATTTTTATTATACAGCTTTTCTTCAGTTATTTATACTTGTAAACCTTGTGCTACCGTAGGTCACGTTACAATATGAACAGTGTATCACCAATTAAGGCAGGGAGGGACGTGTGTAGTAGGTTGATGTGTTGTCACAGGTTGAGTCTTTGTAATAATTGAGTCAGTGGAGACATTGTTATGCAAGTTAGTCGCAGCCGTATACGAGTTTACACAATATAGTTACCGTAAGTGGTCAGTTGCTATGTTGTTGGAGCTGTACGCGTGTCAAACCGTACTTCAAAGTATACATATTTTGTTACGGAAGCCTGTACTGCTAAGGGTAAATTTTATCCAACTCATTTTCAATTAGGAATTTAAACATTTATGACGCTTGTTTTGGAAAACAAAATTTGTCTGTTAAAATATTTCCAACGCACACACGCGAATGCCCCCCCCACACACACACATACGCTCTTTCTCTCTTATTTTATCTTCAATACAGACTTCAATTTCTATTTTTATCTCAACTGCATAAGTCTGTTTTTATGCTTTAAAAGTTATTACTTTAGCTTGTTTTGAATTTATCAGATGGATGATATTTTATTACATTTCTGTTTTCCTCTGTTTAGACCTGAGATTAGACCTCGTTTTTTAAACAGAGATCACTGTTTAAAAGGAGAGAGTTCTGTAAGTTTATTAAGATTTTTAATTTTGGAACATTTGAATTATTCATTTTGTGCTTTCGTACATATTTACATTCATATTTACCGTTTCGTTGTTTCTTTGCAATTCATCTTTGTTATTGAAATTACCATAAAAAATTAGCATTTGTGGTGCATATTTATAATGAAATTAAAAAGTGCCGATAGAATGAGAGCGACAGACAGAAAGGAGAGAGAGGGATAGAGAGAGGCACGTACGTTTCTAATGGTTTACTGAATGAAGCAGAGGCGTGTTGTTCAAAGTGCATCTGAGTTATACTGTATGTGCTCTGAATTTGTAGGTCATGAGGCGACGTCGTGAATTTAAACAACCGAGACTGTCGTGTTTGGACAGAACATTTTACTCTGCAGCAACAACAGTGCTTGTAGCGGCCCTGTTATTGATTTTTCAGTACCCAACAAGTATTGGGGAAAATTAAAATAATGAAATATTTTGTTGAAACACTATAGAAGAACCTTCTAGTTTTACAGTAATAACTCGAAAAGTATCTTCGTTTTAAATATGTTTGTTGCAAATGACCCACCTAAAAAAAAACGCGGTCAGGTTTCATACGATGTACATCGTTAACCTTCGTACTCGCTGTAAATATTATGTTATTATGTTATATTAAGTTATTTTATATTGGATTTTAATATTTTAAGTGTTTGACAAGTGTATCAAATTTAAATGATACACAATTACTTTTAAATTCTGATGATGGGACAAGGGTCCGAAACTTATAAATTTTATAAAGACGCTGTTTCTGGAAAGCCGCAGACGGTAAGTTCCAATATATTTGATTGAAAAACACGTGGTTTGGTACTAAACATTTGGGATTTATTCCTTTTAAACATGAATACTGCAAGTCGTGCAAACTTAGTACGAAAATTTCAAAATATTAAAGTCCAATTACACAAAACTATTTTACACATTAAGTTCAACAAATCGTGTTTGGAGAACAAGGTTATACCGAATTATGCTATTATAAGACTTAAAGGTTCGTCTATTGCTGAAGCAAAAACCAAAAAATACGCAGAAATTTACAGAGTTAAAGAAGAAATTAAATCTCTATACATTAAAAAGTCAAACTTAAATTATACATTATACAAGTTACATTTACAATTATTAGATAACACGCATCCAGCCGTACTGAATCATTATCTGGATTTTATAAACAATGACGTCAGGCGAATAGTTTATCAAATGCGTATAAAACAATCAGATAAACTACAAAGGTTGTTGAATGATCAGTTACCGACATCCAACAATATCAAATGTAAACACAAATTTCATACGCGGTTACAGAATTTTAACGTCCCTTGTTTTAAATACTGATGAAACTGATTTATTGAGTAAAGATTTGAATTATAATCTTCCTGTACACAAATCGAGTCTTGATCGCAAGCAAATTATTGCAGAAATTATCAATGCAGAGACCGTTGTTAAGGCAATGGTTGATCAGAAAGATCAAGACCAGACACGTTTCTTAATAAACGAAAAATTTAATAAAATCATTAAAAATCGGTATAATAATGTTCATTCCTCTATCCCTTTAACAAATAATAATTATAATAAAGAACGGAAAATTTTAATAGGATTAAAACAAATATTATCTGACATTAAAGCTCTTGTCACTAAAGCTGACAAAGGCAATACTGTGGTTATTATGGACAGTGAAGATTATAACAATAAAATACAAAATTTCATTATTAACAACAGCATTGATTTACTAAATTCGGACCCAACAGAAAATTATGTAAAACAATTAAATCAATGTATAAACAGATGCACCCATTTGTTTGATGAACAAACAAGAAGATCTTTAAAACCAATAAATTCAAAAGCGCCCGTTTTAACAGGATTACCCAAACTCCACAAGGATGCTATCCCCTTGAGACCGTTAGTAAATTTCACCACTGCTCCGGGGTATAAAACAGCTAAAAAGTTAGTCACCATAATAAAACACAATATACAAATAATTAATGATCATAGTCTAATTAATAGCGTTGACTTTGTGAATAAAGTTAAAAATTTAATAGTTGAACCGACCCACAAGCTTATTCCTTTGATATTGTGGATTTGTATACGAATATACCAGTAGCGGAGACCTTGCGTATACTTAGGACTAACCTTATTAATACTAATAAATTGGATATTAATAATATAAATGAATTGATGCACATTTTGGAGTTAGTTCTTGATCAAAATTACTTTACCCACAATAATCAATTTTTCAGACAACAAAATGGGTTAGCAATGTGTTCTCCACTTTCAGGTCTTCTTGCAGATATATACCTAAATAATTTCGAAAATTCATTCATTCTTACTAATAACAAACACAGGAATAACATAATATTTTACGGCAGGTATGTCGATGATACCTTTTTAATATACAAAGGTACACAAAGACAAATTAATAATTTACATAATCATTTGAATAATATCAATAACAAAATGCAGTTCACGCTTGAAAGTGAAGAAAATGGTAAACTGAATTTTCTAGATTTAACCGTTGCTAAGGACAATAATAATAAAAAGTTGCAATTTGACATATATAGAAAACCCACAACGACTGACATTGTAATACATGCTAAGTCGTTTCATCCTTTATCACAAAAATTAGCTGCCTTCCACAGTATGATATATATACTTTTATCTTTGCCCCTCGGTGATAAAGAATACCGTGAGGAGTTAGACACCATTAAACACATTGCTGTCGCTAATGGTTATGATGTCAATATGGTGAATAACATCCTTCGAAAACATAAGAAAGGACATAGCAACATTAACGGACGTAAAACACGCGAAAATACAACACGCAAATATATTGCAACACCGTACACATACCTTATGCCACAGATCTTTGGGTCAATTTTTGGTAAAACCAGTAATATCAAGGTCACTTATAAGACCACTAATAGTATTATGAATAATCTTCGTGTCCGCAGAACCACCAGCCTTGAACACAAAACTGGTGTTTACAAATTGATATGTGACGATTGCGACGCTTTTTATGTGGGCCAGACAGGACGTGGTTTTTTAAAAAGATTTATAGAACATAGGCCGCCTACACATTTTCACAGTTTGGACAATATCAAGTCAAAATTTGCAGAACACCTCATTTCCGAAAATCATAGCTACACTAATTTTAAAACTAATTTGAAACCCCTTCACATATGTAAGAAAGGGCGATATTTGAACGCTCTTGAAGAATACGAAATTTATAAAGCACACAATAATACTGGTACCAAGCCGCATGTTTTAAATGATAAATTGGTCTTCAGGTCAAATGTATTGTACAACACTGCCTTGCGCTACTGTCGTGGTGGGAGCGAGACGTAAATTAGTGCGCGGTCAGGTTTCATACGATGTACATCGTTAACCTTCGTACTCGCTGTAAATATTATGTTATTATGTTATACTAAGTTACTTTATATTGGATTTTAATATTTTAAGTGTTTGACAAGTGTATCAAATTTAAATGATACACAATTACTTTTAAATTCTGATGATGGGACAAGGGTCCCGAAACATATAAATTTTATAAAGACGCTGTTTCTGGAAAGCCGCAGACGGTAAGTTCCAATATATTTGATTAAAAAAAAAAAAAAAAAATTGGTAAAAAGACCGACTCCGATTAAGCCCTAGTGCATCGTAGTTGTTGAAAACTCTATCAAAGAATAGAACATATTGTTGAAATCAGTTCTATCAAGAACTACGCGTTACATATTGTCTGGGCCTGAACAACAGCACGCTGGTTTATAGTCGTGGTATGCAATCGGAGGAGGGGGGCTTAACCACCATAAGGAAACGTCGTGCTTCCCTGTGTGTGAAACTTACACCCACTAAAACTCTACCATCACTGTGGTACTAAGATTACACAATGCTTCACGGTGTTGTTATTCCTTAGCCTATTTAGGCTTCACGTTTCTTAAATAAAGGTGCTATTGAAACGCTGTGGCAGTCTCAAATTGTTTCTTCTTTCGTAAGTCCGTCTTGACATAAAGTGGCACTTCAGTTCAGTTTCCTGCTTACTTCCCATCTTTTCAACGATTTTGTCCGCAGAATGTGTCCCACTATGCCTTCTAGATGATTTGGTATCCAGGTTATTATTCTAGGTATCTTCCGTCCATTTCTTACAATACGAAATTACAACACGAAATTTGTATGTGAAGTTCGTATTTGTTGCATACGAAAATTACAACTAGTAACATCTTTTATACTACTCGTAATGACTTTCACAGTTTTAATAACTTTGCTTACGTCACACACACACACACACACACACACACACACACTTATTTTTACGCAAGTGCGTCGCATCTGCGTAACATGATTTACTTATTTACTAACAGATTGTAATTGTTTAAGACTAAATAACTATACATTTATATAGTTTATTTAAATATACATTTAAATAAATATTTATAAACATACATTTATTTAAATCATTGAATAAGACTTATACGAGGTATAATCAAAAAGTGCAAGCAGTTCTTGTATATTTTAAAAATTATGCCTTCATTCATCGACACTTATACTGCCCCTTCAAAGTACTTTCAGTCGAATGTAACATGATTAAGCCACCCGTTTTGCAGTCTTCAAAATATTTCAGGCATGCACTTTTTGGTACAGCTTTGAGGTCGCTTACCGATTTTCGTTTTACGTCTTCAACGGTCGCGAAACGTTGTCCTTTCGTGGAAATCATCACTACTGGAAGGAGGAAAGATCGCGTTAGGACGGATCTGGTGAATACGGCAGTTACCATGTCATCATTACGACTTTTTCTTTTGCCTATCCTGGCAAAATTCTTAACAACCAATGATATGCGTCCAGGCGCATTATCGGGCTACAATTCTTCCGTAAACCAGGCCGTTTTCTACGAATAGCTTGATACAAATGGCATAAAATGAACGAATAGTACTCTTTACTTACCACTGCGTCTAGCAATGAAATTTCGTGGAACGCAAAAACATAATCTTCATCTGACAACCACGACCTTCAACTCATTTACGGTAGTCTTTGAAGCTTGTAAACCGCTTGTTCACGCACAGCAGTCTCGCCAGAAGCCTTCTGAACACGTTTACCAGGACAGTACAGTTTATCTCACAGTTTAGACAAAATTTAATCGATCTTCGTCAATCTTGCATTGTAGAATGACAAAAAATCTCCTAATACACCTAAGGACGACTTACTCAATTAGCTGTGAAATCTAAACTATGTATCAAATAGGGCTGAAATTTTAGACGATTGTCACCAGATGTGTATCAGTATCACATAAAAACAGTTTTTCAATCGGACACTTGTAGCGGTGACAATTGCAAAATTGTACGATCTTTTTGATCAGTCATCATCAACCGTGGCTCTACAACCCTTGGTTGGTCTTGGCCTGTTCCAAGAGTCGACTCCATTCCTCCCTATTGGATGCCTTGGCTTTCCAGTTTCTTATGTTCAGCTTTCCGAGGTCCTCCTCTTCCTGGTCTTTAAATCTACTTCCGGGTCTTCTCCTTTTTCTACTACCCATTGGTTTCTGGTAGAAAATATATTTCGTAGGGTGTCCTTCCTCCATTCTCTCTATGTGTCCAACCCACCTTAGCCTGCGTATTTTGATTAGCCTGACAATGACCGGCTCTTTGTAAATATGGTATAGTTCAAAATTAAAGCGCCTGCGCCACATTCCATTTCTTGTACTCCTCTAAATATTGTTCTTAGAATCTGTCTTTCACAGCAACCTAGTAGTCTCTTGCTATTTTTTGTCACTGTTCAAGTTTCTGAAGCGTATGTCAGCACTGGCCTGATAAGTGTTTTGTTGATTTTGTATGTGCTTTTTGATCAAACCTCGTATATTTTTCCGATGTAGGTTACATTCTACGTATCTTTCACAGTAAGTTTTAAATAAAGCGACGTTTTTTTTATAGACTTTCATTAAAGAAGGCGTAAATCTATATTGTCTGATGTGCTACTTTTTCGTTCATCAAACGTAACTACGTTTAACAATATTGTTTATTTGAAAAGTTGACAATTTGCTTCCAACTATTTTCCCGACTATAAGCAACACGGGGGGGGGGCTAGGTCTATACAAAACAGTACTAATTGATGTGACATCTTTACTTTGTACTGCCAATGCCGTTTGGAATAAAATGTTGTAATGTTTTCTATTTTACGTGTAAAGAAACTAAAAAATGTGTATATTCCTAGCCAAACGCATGTCACGTAACAAACGGATTTGGAAATTTTCAGTGCCGCACTTATCCTAGAATACGTAGGTATTTAATCTGACGTAAACATTTTACTACCACGAAGGATTTAGTTTTATTGCGCTGTGAGAATGAATTGATAAGAAAAGATAAGGAGTAAGATATGTCCTTATATAAATCCGTCTTTTGTCACAGATATGTAAACGATATGTTGAAATAATTATATGCTGAAACACATGTTAACTCTTCAGCTACGTCGTCCTCAATAAAATATCTCGATAGTCAGCACCAAAAAGTGGCTTCGTACTCGTGTACTCGTAATACTCCTAATACTTGTAGTACTCGTTTACTTACTACAGCCACTCTGAGGCTAATATAATGTTTACAAATAAGTTTTTTTCGCTTACTTCCTCGCTTACTACTTTTCATATTTCGGTTGTTGTACAATCAAAAAAATTTCCCCATGTGATGTAATAAAAATATTTAATTAATTTAGATTAGCCTAATATTTGTATTTCAGTATTCCTATCTTCCTGATATTCCTATTTTGTACCTGAATCTTCCTATTATAAAATTATATACATTTTATATACATTGGATCTATGTTACTTTATTGTAAAATTGCAGAAAAATCGAAGACTTGACAGTTTTACTTACCGTTTTACATATTTCGTAGGTTGTTCAGGGAATAAACGCTGTCAGTAACTAAAACTGTAGTTTGTTTCAAATTGGAAAACGATTTCGCATACCGCGGCAGACGCGATAATTGACAATGGAAACTGGCGCACTTTGCCAGTTTTCTTAACCACGTGGTCGTTCAGGTTCGAGCTCAGTTCCGCTGTAACTCCACTTGCCTAAATCACTTCTTGCTCTTTTCACTTGTGATGTTGCTGCTGTTAGTGATTGTCAGTTGTTACCGGTAAATGTAGACAGTCTTTTTAAAGGCTACTTACTGGAAGTTAGTGTAAAGTGCTCTTATTTTTATGGATTTCAGTCATGTCAGACAACAATCAACTTGTAAAAAAAGATTTCGTTCTAGCATACATCATGCTGAGGGGAATTATTAATTGCATTGCACCACTGGTCTTAGAGTCCTTTGCAAAGTCAACCAGTGAATTTGATGTGCCGTTGGGAAATATTTTAAAAGAGAGGGAGGCAACGATTGACCACTTTTTATCATCAACAAAAATCCTTGAGCGGACATCTACGACATTAAAAATAGACACGAACACTATTGCAACAATCTGCAAAGAGAAAGTGGAGGATGTTTATAATTAAAAATACCGAACACGAAAAAGAAGAGAATGGAAAGCGTGACACCTTTCAGGCCTATGCTATTTATCGCCACGTTTACAATAATTTCCATCGAAAAGAACATCAAGCATTGAGAGAACTTCTAATGATTTCTCGTAGTTTTAAACTTACTTGTTTTACACACAAAAAATTAAGTAGGTGTAAATTGTTGTTTATTACTACTTGGCGTCGCAGGTTTTTAAGAAAAATAAGAAAGGAGACTGACAAATTCGTCTCCCTCGACGAAACCTGGGTTAATACTAGTTACTCCATGATAAAAGGATTTACTGATGGTACGAAAGAAGAGACTTTGGCAACACCAATAGGAAAAGGAAGCAAAATTATGCTTTTTCACGCTGGCAACTTCAAGCCAATAGCATTTTTTGATTACGTGCAAGCAAACAAATGAGTAGCACGAAGAAATGCATCACCAGGTGTTCTGTAATTAGATCAAAGTATCGTTGCTTAAAATTTTAAAGAAACTGAGATATTTAGTCGTGGACAATGCACCGAATAATGCCTATACATAGGATAAAGCACCGATTATATTGTTAAGCGCGAGGAAACAGTTCAGTCACTTCGAAAGGATAATGCGTCAATAACTGAAGACTCTATGAAGAAGGCAGGGCATATAGAGTGAAACTACACAAACTGCAGTTTCCATTATAATTAATCGATAAAATGGCTAAGGGTGTGCCGTTGGGATACAACAACAAAGCTATTGAACGACCCAAGCGATTTCTCAACTTTAATTCGGCTGTTTGGCGTTTGCCTGTCTGTCAATCAATCGACTTTCGTAAAACACTGCATGCGCGCCTATATCTTCATCCCACATAGCACTATGGTTTTAGAGATTGACGCGCCATAAAATAGGAGACAGGGGCAAAAATGTGAGGGGTCAAAATCGAAAAATTCATGTAAGGGTATGAAAGGGTATTTAACCATAATTTGAATATGATGCCTCGTTTTAAAAATTTAAAAATTTTGGTAACCAAAGCCCAAAAAGTTACAAAAAGTTTTTTAAAAAATCGAGAAAATTAAAGAGACTGTCAACTACAATATGAATATAGTATTTAGGTTTGGATATTTAAAAATTTCAGGACACCGAGGCCCCAAAAAGAAATTTTTTTTAATTAAAAATCCTGCCTAGTATCAGACTAAAAAAATGTTTACCCAATTCCGAATGCAGTGTTGACATTAAACATTTTTTAACTTTATGGTACCACGAATCAAAAATGGATGTCAAAATTTTGATAAACATTATAAAAGTCATAACTCCAAATTATCAAAAAAAGGCTGTATCTTTAATAATTTGATAAAATTAATGTCCGTTGACACCTCTTGCAAATTTTGGACCGCCTTCAAAAAGTTTGTAAGCTAATACTTTATGTATTGTTATTAGTTGTGTGTGCTTGTAGATCAGGCCTATCGATATGTATGAAAACATACATAAACTTAAAATGTAGGAGTAAACTGTTTGTCATTAAGGCATATGGTTACAAATTAACTTAAAAATATCGGTATGGAGAACCATACATGACGTCCATGTTCTAAGATTTATATTTAAAATCATTTTCGGAATGAAGTGTTTCCATAGAAACTACTTCTTTCTACTTACTGCTTCAGCCTTAACCACAGTACTGTGGTGACTAACGTATACCACCTCACGTTATCGCACTCGATTTTCACTGATGATGGAAGTCGATGGCACTTCCGAAACGTCTGGTTTTGGAGAAAACATTGGACTACGGCCAAACAGCCCGGAAAGGAATTTTAACAACAAACTACTACTATGTTGCCGATAACGTAGTACACATAAAAATTATCCCATCCCCTTCAACTATAATTTTAATTTACAGAAAATTACACCCACCCCGTTCAACTAGCCTCTTCATTTATAGATATTTCATCTACGTTTCTACAGTGGATTATTAAGATCTTCTTATCAGGATACTTTATTTATCAAAATTAAGTACTTTACTCTTGTTACAACAAAAACTTTTTCAGGTAAACTACCCTTTCCCCGTAACCGATTTTCACCAAAATCAACAGGCCTTGAGTCCTCTACAACTCAGGCACATATTGTAGCATTACAGAAAATCCATCTTATTATAAGACCAAAAAAGAAGCAAAAATAGAATATAACATAGATAAAAAACCAAAAAAGGAAAAGTATTATAATAATTAATCAAGAATAAAAGTAAAAGGAAATCCGAAATTAAAAGAAGTTAAGTTCATTAAAACCAACTTAAGTGATAATCCAACTTATCTAGTATATATACCCAGGTAGAATAGGAGCAGTTAAGAAAAAACCATATATAAACCAAAACCACCGAATAAAAATATAACTAGTAAGCACATAAAAACAAAATCCCCAAAAAAGTATAACACAGAAAGGTACAATACAGTAGAAAAAAAAATATAATATGTAAATTAAATATAAGTAAAAAGATTAGATGTATGATGGAAAGTGTACCAAGACAATTTAGTTTGATTGTGAAAAAGTGACAAACAATAATTCCATTTAAGTGATGTTCCTTATTCCCCAATGACTAGATAAAATGGCTAGAAATCAAATTTGGGAATATAGTGAATAGTGAGGGTAAATCCCTAAATTAAATCAAAAACAGCAAAAGACTGCAAAATAATGGATTTTAATAAACTGTTTAAATAAAAACAGATGTGTTTTGTTTATGTTAGCAGTTCATTGAACTCAAAGCCTTGAATGCTTGAGATTAAGTTTATTTTTTTAATATAATATCTTTATTATATTTTAATGATGTCAATTAATAATAAACACTGTTGTAATTAAGTAAGGGCAATTTAATTAAGATTTTATTAGAATTGTATGTCAGAAAGGGTATTAGCAAGCTGAAATAGTAGTAAACTTTGTAATTGAACTAACATAAAAAAATAGACAAATGGTACCTCTCGCATACATTATAATTAGTAAATAAGTTAATGAAATTAATTTAAATGAATAAAAATTATTGAATGTAAATCACTAACCATGTATAATAACTGTAACAACACTTAGTGAAAGTAATTAAGTAATGTATAAGATATTATTAGTAAAAATGCAAGTGTAATAACACTGGAGTCTAAAGAAAAGCCTAAATTGAAGATAGTATTCAAATTAACTAACCAAATCATCAAATTACTGAGAATTAAAGAACCCAAACCATAATAATTCAATCAATGATCTTGTTCAATGATAATTAGAATCTAACATAAATTGTCAACCATTTAATGTGGAAAGAAATATAGTGGGTAAGGCCTACAACCAAATATACTGTAAATATGACTTTTTGAGTTAAAAAATACTATAAAAGATATCATGTGTGGTATTAAATGATTCAGAATTAAATAAGGAATTTGATTATGTAATTAGCATTTAATAAGAATAAATAATAAGCAAAATGTAATTTATAATATAATGTAAAAATCAATTCTTTTGTACAACATCAAATTTGAGGCCTAAGTGTCAGCTGATTTAAAACAATGGAAATTTACTAATAAATCAGCCAGGACCTTTTGTATGATGAAGAAAAAACGAGAGTTGATTGTTAAACGTCGAGGTGAACACATCAGAACGAGCTCACACAAATTAAAAAAGATAGAAAATATAATTTTGACAAGCACTAAACCTATAAAAAAAAGAAATTTATAAAGAGAATTTATCAACACTGAGGTCAAATAAAAGAATCCAACCATTACATGTAGGAAGATTGGAAATTGTAATCAAGATATCGGAACAATCCTGGCACTAATTCAGAATTTGCCGACGTGAATATTCTACCATTACAAAACTGTACGAGATACTTGAACGAGTACACTTCTGAACACTTATCACCGAACTAAACAACGGATCATTAATACGGAATCATAACTCTAAGACGAAGAAACTGATCACTACTACTATGATGAGGAACACATAAAGAATCAACATTTATTTGGAGGAGAATCGACTGGGATCTTGGTGTAACTTCATAGCAAGGAAGCGGCCATCTTGTTTAATCTCAGCCCGGCTCCAGTCAGCTGTGGTGACGTCAGCCTATGCAGAACTGTTGGTTCGAATAATTTAATTTTGAATAACATTTTTATAATAAACATTATTTCTATTTTGTCATTAAGAACTTGTTAATTGTAAGTATTGTACGGTACCTTTTCAGCATTACCCTTTCTCTGACTTTAAATAACAGCTAAAAGAACCTATAATTCCATGTTAATAATTTATATAAAGAAAACCATTTGCCCTGAGATATGAGTTTTCGAGCTGTGGATTAGCAGTTCGATTCAAAGTCGATTAATCGCTATTAGATTAATAACTTCAGTTAATATTCTAATTTTGAGTTTTATTTCTTGGTAAACATATATTTAGAAGAATTTCAGGTAACATTTGAACCTGGACTCCAAGGAAGAAGAGAATAACATTGCGAAGGAGTACAATCACTGAATAGCTGAATACAACTAATCTATTATTACATTTCATAATCTTTTTAACGCTGGAAAACAATTATTGTTATTATAACATAATAAATCAACTAAATTAGTAATTAAAAGAATTAAGGACAAATATAATAAATAAATAAATAATAAATAATAAAAAAATATCTTTAATTAAATTTAAACAAAATTGTTTACGAATTCATATATTTATTTTTGTAACCCATAAAAAAGGAAACGTTACAAAATTGGCGCCTACAACAGTGGGCGCCTACATTAAAGAGCGACACGAGCAAAGTATATCATTATAAACTGAAGACGATCCCAAAGTGAATTTTACGAAACGTCAAGGAAAAATTCGTATCGTTACAATATGTAAAAAAATTATTTGATTCTGTTTGAATTTACGGCAGTTATCATTCGTCATGAAACAATTTCTCTTATTACAACATAAAATGTTGCAGGTAAACTACCCCTTTCCCTTAACTGATCTTCACCAAAATCAACAGACTTTGAGTACTCTACAATTCAGGAACGTACAAAAAAAAAATATTTGATTCTGTTTGAATGTGCGGCAGTTATCGTTCGTCACAGAAAAAATTACTCTTGTTAAAACATAAAACGTGGCAGGTAAACTACCCCTTTTCCTTAACCGATCTTCACCAAAATCAACAGGTCTTGAGTACTCTATAATTTAGGGCTGTACGCAAAAAATTATTCGGTTCTGTTTGAATTTGCGGTTGTTATCGTTAGTCATAGAAAGAATTACCGTTGTTAAAACATAAAGTGTTGCGGGTAAACTACCCCTTTCCTTTAACCGATCTTCACTAAAATCAACAAACCTTGAGTACTTAACAATTTAGAAATGTATGCAAAAAATTATTTGATTCTCTTTGAATATGAGGCAGGTATCATTCGTCATAAGAAAAATTACCCTTGTTAAAACATAAAACGTTGCAGGTAAACTATCCCTTTCTCTTAACCGATCTTCATAAAAATCAAAAAACCTTGAGTTATCTATAATTCAGGGAGGTATGAAAAACATTATTTTATTCTGTTTGAATTTACGGCAGTTATCGTTCGTCATAGAAAAAATTACCCTTGGGTAAACATAAAACGTTGCAGGTAAACTGCCCCTTTCCCTTAACCGATCTTCACCAAACACAATAGGTCTTGAGTACTCTATAATTCAGGGCTGTATGCAAAAAAATATTTGATTATATTTGAATTTGCGGCTCTTATCGTTTGCCATAGAAAAAAATCTACAGACAGACAGATAGACAGACAGATAGACAGACAGACACACAGACACTTTTCGAAAAATGACTTTTTTTCATTTTTTGAGGGTAGTACAATCAGAATCTGCAATTATCTCGAACACGATTTTTTTTGCCATCACCATACTTCCATTTCCTTATAGAACATGGAAGTAAAACAACTATCGTTTGGGACTTGGATTTATTATTGTATTCGTAATAATGAAATATCGGTATTAAGAACCATACATGACTACCATATTCTAAGATTTATATTTAAAATCATTTTCGAAATGAAATATTTCCATAGAAACTACTTCTTGCTACTTCTTTCTTCAGCCTTAACAACAGTACTGTGGTCACTAACGTATACCACCTCACATTAGCGCACTCTATTTTCACTGATGATGGTAGTCGATGACACTGCCGAAACGTCTGGTTTCGCAGAAAACATTGGACCACGGCCAAACAGCCCGGGAAGGAATTTTAACAATAAAATACTTCTTTGTTGCCGATAACGTAGCACACATATATAGTACACATATAGGAAATTACCCCCTCCCCCTTCACTACTCTTTTCATTGATAGATATTTCATCTGTCTTTCTACAGTGGATTATTATGACCTTCTTTTCAGGATAGTATATCAAAATGAAGTACTCTACTCTTGTTGAAACATAAAACGTTGAAGGTAAACTACCCTTTCCCCTTAACCGATTTTCACCAAAATAAATAATTCTTGAGTCCAATACAATTCAGGGGCATCTGCAAAAAATTATTTGATTCTGTTTAAATTTGCGGCAGTTATCGTTCGCCATATAAAAAATTCCACACACACACACACACACACACACACACACACACACACACACACACACACACACACACACACACACACACACACACACACACACACACACACACACACACACACACACACACACACACACACACACACACACACACACACACACACACACACACACACACACACACACACACACACACACACACACACACACACACACACACACACACACACACACACACACACACACACACACACATTTCAGAAAATGACTTTTCTTCATGTTTTGAGAGTAGTACAATCAGAATCAGCCCTTATCTCGAACACGATTTTTTCGCCATCACCATACTTCCATTTCTTTACGGAACATGGAAGTAAAAACTAACAATGATTGTCTGCTTTATAATTGTTACTAAAAAATATAAGTGTAGTCAGTTTATTTTTTTTGTAATTTTTCTGTTACTTTCTAAGGTACAGCAAAACTTTCATTAACGACGTATATTGACCTCCTCATAGTGTTTCTCAGCTAATGCTAACAATCATACATACAAAAAACATTGTTTATAGCTTTTAAAAATAAACTCTATTAATTTGGTTTTATCTAATGATAAATATAGTTCAGTCAACGTAGTAAGTGAGTTATGCAGTTTAGGGAGTTTACTAATTACATTACGTCCATAACACAGTCACTTTAACTGTATTGAATTGTTACTGAGTTGATATAGCCACAGATTAAGGGACATTTTGCTAAAAATTTCAAAGAGTTCAGTGTATACGAAATTAATAAAGCTGGAAATGGGAGCTGTTGAACAGATTAAGGGAATCGATTTTAAGAATGTTGTTGACCGTTCGTCCAAAGGATTCCTGTGGTTTGGCAAAACGAAGGAGTTCTTGAAGAAGCAGTGGAAACAGCAATCATCTCATTAGACAATGGTGTTGTTGACAGTTCCAGTGGAGAAGACGGAGAAGCTGGCAGTAAAAAGTGGTCAAATGAAGATGAAGAAAAGAGGGACATGAAGAAGATGATCTATTAATTATGACAATGACAACAGAGAAAACAGAGACATGAGTAAAGATTATGATGGTGAACGTTGGTGAAGAAAATGTACCAAAGGAAGAAAGTGATTTAAGTAAAATGCTTCCGTTATTTGCAAAAGTTGAAAAAGTTTAGCTATTGAAGTAAAAGGACAGTAACAATAGTCCACTATATTTGACGAATAGATTATTGTTAATTTTATTAATAGTAAGCTATAATAATAATAAAATAGAAGTATTTTCTTTCCGAATCATAAAATAATTATAAGATGATTTCCCTGAGTTATGAGCCACCCGGAAAAATATTCTATCCTGTAAAGTTATTAGTACTGGAAAATAATTAAAGTTTTTTTTTAAATTTTAAGTAACGTGTCGTTAATGGGAACAGAGATAAAACAAAAAATTATAATAATCGATTTATAATTAGTTGAGTATTACAGTACTGGGTATAACAAACGCGA
Source organism: Magicicada septendecula (assembly GCA_034769895.1). Taxonomy (NCBI): domain Eukaryota; kingdom Metazoa; phylum Arthropoda; class Insecta; order Hemiptera; family Cicadidae; genus Magicicada; species Magicicada septendecula. The sequence continues at coordinate 1,230,766,323 of CM068367.1, forward strand.
TTACTTCTCTCGATATGTCGCCCAAATAAAGAACTAAGAAGTTCAAGATAATCTGAATATATTAATGAAATTAGACAAAATTTATAGTGATTAATTGTAAACAAAAGAGATTTAGTACAATTAATTATAACTTTCAATACAACAGTTATTTAAATAAACAAGAAAACAATATTCAAGACTAACTCTCAATCTTACTCTACGACAACTCTTTGCTAAGCAATTCACTAAGCAGCTCGCTAAGGCAGTTCGCTGGAACTGATGAATTTACACATTCTGTGAGCTTTATACTGTACTTGTTTACTATTCTCATTACTAGAATAAATGAAAAAGTATCCTTTGGCAGTAGATCTTTTGACAGTAAACAAAAATATTTTAGCGTCACATAATTAAGAACAAACATAGCTTGTCCTAAATCCCCCTTACAGCTAAATACACTCAAATTGGTACACAAGTACATTCAAATTGGTATATCGTACAGTTACTTTTAGGATAACAATAAACTAATGATTAACATACACACAATGAAATCATAGTTAATATAAAATAAAATAATATTCAGCATTACAACAGTACATTTATTTGTTTACGATGTGTCGCAATGTTGACTGCGTAAAGCACACGGCCCGCAGAAAAGTAAGCGTAAGAAAAACCACTCTTGACTATAAACAAGTGGTCGTAAAAAAAATTAAATTCCAAATCAAAATAAAATTTGGACTTTTTTTACAACTTTCCCGTTGGAAGTTTTTAACTCATCAAAAAATAAGAAAACTTCCTTGCTTACTACTTTTCATATTACGGTTGTTGTACAATCACAAAAATTTCCCCGTGTGATTGTAATAAAAATATTTAATTAATTTCGATTAGCCTAATATTTGTATTGTAGTATTACCTGAATCTTCCTCTTAAAAATTGTATAAATTTTGTATACATTGGATCTATGTTACTATATTGTAAAATTGCAGAAAAAGCGAAAACTTGACAGTTTTACTGTTTTACATATTTCGCAACAGCACTGAATTGCATGTTTTGCTATGAATTCAGACGCGGCACAGTACGGCAACACTGTCTCCGTGTTCCACTTCCTAAATAATAATGGCTTCCATGTATACCACCGAAGTAGCTTAGGAGTAAGGGAGGGTACAAGGAAGGCAGTGTGGCCAGCACTACGCTTCAGCCGCCCATTATCCCCAGGATGTTATCCCAGGTACTCATTTTCAACAGGCTGAGTCGACTGGGGGCTGAAAAATACACCTTGATTTTATGGTGCGGGCCCGGGAATCGAACCCGGGACCTCTAGATTATTGGCCAGGTGCCATACCCACTGGTCTACTGAGCCGCCTGTTCCACTTCCTTTCCTGCTTAAATCAAACTAAAATTTATTCATAAATTTACGAGCCAATATTAAAGTATTTGAAAGGTTTATATTTTATTACAGTTATAAAATTTAAAGACAAATTGGCTATTCCGCTCTGATATACAAATTTTACGATTATCTGAGTTGTCTAAACTAAGCATATTTAAATATCGTGAAGTGAATCGGTACGTAGGTTTCATTGGAACAACGGCCATTTTTCATGCCAACATTGTCAGCGTTTTGAGAGTACAGACGCAGCAGCTCTACACAACTTTTTCTTATCTCAGATTACATATTTTATTCCTTCCTGTCACTCGATATCTGCCTGTAGCATCTATGAACGCTTGCCAAAAATGTCTCCTTAAATAAGAACAAGAGAACTAGACACGAATCCCGGCATAAAGAACGTAAGTTATTACACGTTGCCTTCAATGTGCGGAGTCTGTGATTACAAAGAGGCAAGTGCAGAACTAACTGTAATATGCTTTCTAAACGCGGCCACGTGTACGCGATAAAAGCCACGACTGGGTGTACTAGATGACAGTTCTGCTTTTACGGCCAGAAATTTAACTTATATTTAAAAAAGTTTTACTCTTTATTTTTTGCTTTCCGAAATGTGGCTGAGATGTAGTTTGGGCGGCCCATGTACATCAGTGTCTCGTCTCATTCAAACTGTTGTCAAATCTGCATCGCACTTCTCTTTTGCATTTTATTTTCACACGCACAAGCACCAGACGTGTGCGTGTGTGCGCACGCACGCACATGCATACACACTTCTCTGCGACGTTGAATGTAATAATATCTATCTATATATACATATATAAAACTCAGAGTCTGAGGATATATGGGTACTGAATACAAATCCACAGCGTTACAGCGACTGCCACCAAATTTTGCACAGGTAACCTTTGACACAAGGCGAAAAATACTGTCTAACTTGGAATTTGATACTTTGCCCCGTTCACACGATTTAGGCCCTTTTAATTATGCCTTTTCGTTGACGCGTATGAAGATGTCAACAACACCATTGAGACCAGAATTAATTACCATAGTAACAAGTAAATAAACAAATGATATTTAACGGCATCAGAATTGTACCTTTATCCGTTCCTGCAGATTTTAGTATGCGATTGTATCGATATATTTTGTAATTTTGTATATAGATACGTCTATATATTTTGTAATTGTCTTAAATGATTATAAAATTTATGTTTATACGTATTTCTGATGATGCAACGAATAAGTAATGAAATATATTAAATACTACTACTAAAGATGTCAACAACACCATGGAGACCATAATTAATTACCATAGTAACAAGTAAATAAACAAAAGCTATTTAGCGCTATCGGAACTGTACATTTATCCATTCCTGCAGTACATTTTCTATGTTTTATATAATATGCGATTGTATCGATATATTACGATGTGGAAAAGAAGAAGTGTACTAAAATTGTAAATTATCCTATTACGCAAAGCGAAAATACGTGTTGTTTTCATTTGTGAGGTTAGGTGACAACGGTTTTTGGTTTTTAGTTTAGTGCTGAAATAAATAAAAGCCATAGTTGAGGAAAACATAATGTTTAATGTGTTATACAATGCTTCTAACACAGTAACACTTAAAATAAAGAACACAGCGTTTTTTAGTTAACAGGTACTTCATAAATATCTCCAAAGGATTTATAAACGGGTACTTTTAAACCTCCAAAGGCTGTTGCACCAATATAAAAATTTACTACTGTACAAGTTAAAATAGTACAAGTGTTGAAAACAGCTTTGGAGAGAATTTGACTAATGAGTACAAAATTGTTGTACAAGCTGACAGAACACCATATAGGCATAGACGATAAAAATTATATTAAAATACTTATTAAATGTCAAATATTCGCGAGCGTAGCCGCCGGTAACAGCTAGTTGTATGTAATACACGTGTAATGAATGAAATGCATTGTAGAGACTATGCAGATTAGTAAAAACTAGAACACGGTTTATCTGTACAAGCACCAAGTATACAAATATATTAAGGATGAAAACTGCGTATTACAATATTCTAAAAATTAACATGTCAAAAGAAAAATGTATGATGTATTTTAAAGCTGTAAAAACATTGAAAACTCGTTGAATATTAAAAGCTAGTACCGATTGAAAGTAAAGAAGAAACTGTCTGATCCATTCGGATAAAACAATGCTCGACAAGTCGTACATTTTACACGTACTTAAATCACATTTTATTTACAAAGTCAACAATTTAATGAGTGTCAGCGCACAAGTTTGCAAATATCACAGTTTCCAAGTAATCTAGAAAAATATCAGACAAATGCAAATTAATCTATTAAAATAGGAAGCTGCAGAAGACATAAGTGAGGACGTAGATGGAGATTCAATAACGCTCGAGGAACTAGGAGCTCGTTCATCCATGAAAGCAGCTGGTTTGGCTGAGATAAACTAAGAACTGATGAAATACTTTAGAACATTATTTAAGTTAGACTGAGACGTTTGCTGAATGTGTGCTGGATAAGGTGCATGGTCCCGAACGAATGGTGAATAGGCAAGGTTACTTCTGTTCTCAAGAAAGATGATCCACTGTGCCATCAAATCATAGAGGTATAAGCTTGATAAGCACAACTTGTATGGAAAATTACTAATAAAGACTTTCTTTTATCTCAGATATTTTACTTCTTGACGAACAGGCAGGATTTCGTAAGAGTCGATTTTGCATTGGTGGGGGCATTATCTTCGAAAATATTGATTGAGAAAAGAAGGGGATTTAATCTGGAGACACACCTTGCCTTTATTGACTATGAGAAACTATTTGATAGAGTTAACAGATCCATTCTATGGACATTATGCGTAAGAGGGATTATCCTAAACGCCTTTCAGACGTTACAAGATGTGTTTTATCGAACAAGGATACTATTATCTATAGGAAATAATTTGATAGAGGATACATTAATCAGGGAATGCACCAAGCCTGTAGTATATATCTATGTTCATTATCTAGATTGATGACATAAAGAGTTGAAATTCAGAGTGGATCCAGGAATAAAAGTAAACAATACAACATACTTGAGTACAGTGCTTTTTGCGGATGATCACGTAATTATCCAAAACAATGTATTCGAGCTCAAGAGATCTGTTTCAGTTACGAGTACAACACTTCTGTTCTAATTACAACATGAAAATTTCTATCCAAAAGATAAAAAACTGTGGCTTTTATAGTCAAATATCCCTTGCGAACTAAGATTCTATTAGATGGGAGTGTAGAGTAGGTGTAGGTGTCGCATTTCCGCTATCTTGGATATGACGTAGGTCACGATATTGATCATAAGTTGCCCAAGTTTCACTCAATATGTGGAACAATTCGTCAAGCATTATTAAGTAAAACACGGAAAGAAACTGGACTAAAATTTTGTAAGTCAGTTTTGTATGCCAGTGTTGTATGGTCCTGAAACTTGGGTTCCGGGAAGAAATATCTGAGTAGGATACAGGCATCGGAGATGAGATTCTTTGCGATCTGGTAAAGGGTGCACACGAAGAGGTAGACCCTACAATGAAGACATACGCAAAGGGTTGAAAATTTGTAATATCCAAGATCGCACTGCGGAAACAGAGAGGTATTGCTCATCTGGATAGGGTGCCGGATAGAACCCGCACTCATTTTCGATATTTCGAATTATGCAATTATTGTGATCGTATGCAGTGAATATCGCATGGAATTTTAGTTAGTAAATAGAAATCGTGAAAATGTGGCAGAACTCTTTTTCCACTAATACTCGTTTTTTTACTAATACTCGGCTTTTGTGCAGATCGCTGGAAAAGCAACCAACTCGAAGGAATTCGGGATGCTATGCGTGTCTCTAATTTTGTTGTGTGTGTTTCGCACAACATTTGATTCCAGTGAAGTTTCCGAGATTTTACTGAATAACACAAAAGAATATTGACCACCTGACGATTAACAAATCTTGTTTTCATTTGTTAGTAAGTTGTCATTTTGTTTTAACCTTACTATTCAGAAATAACTGTATTTTTCATTTTACATTGTCTGTTGTAAAAAATACGTTATGCTCTTTGTTTTTAATGTTTCTCTCTTTCGAAGTTGTAGACACATTAAACGTCATTTATTTCCTAACCATGGCTTTTATTTCTTCAAAGAGTAAGCTAAAAACCAAAAACCATTATTATCTAACCTCACAAATGGAAACAACATGTATTTTCTTACATTAAGGAATAGAGCAATTTACAATTAGTACACTTCTTCTTCCCATCGTAGTAGGCCTATATCGATACAATCGTATATTCAAAATGTCGAAAATATAGTGCGGGTACACACCATATCGGGGCAGTTCCAATATGACTAACTGGTTTACAAGCAGTGAGAGCCACGTACTCGGTTTTGGATTGAATATCTGTAGACATAGCACAGTTTCGTAGAAAAAACTTTTTACAGATTCCCAGAGTTTTACAAACTTATGTGCAGTCAGATAGTCATTCGAGGTGGGGGGGGGGTATAGATTATAAGAACTACAAGAATCAAAACAAAAAAGAACTCTTTATTTGCTACTTTATTGTAATCACGAAGGCAAGTGTGGAAACATAAGGGTGATGTTATTATTAGATACAAAAAATTTGACAGTCATGAAACAATAAAGGTGCCTACTTTTCAGTGTTAATAAAATAAACACAATGTGTGACACACAAACTTTGTGTGATTGCATCCATTGTGTCCTATGCAGACGTGATAATGGAATTATTTTGTACTAACTTACTGACTACTTAAAACTTTGTCTTAGTTAGTACGTGTCAGTAATTTTTTAGAAAATGGAATTAAATCAGTCTGCTCATATTGCTACAGAAATTAATGAAAGATTTTCTTGATTTTTGTTGTCCATTACGTGTCCGGTTTTGCTAAAAATTTATAAATACTATTCAGACGCGGAACACTAGTATTTTGGATAACAAATTTTACCTTATTGGCTGAGCTAGCTTTCGCTCATTGAAAAAATAAAGCAAAATTTTTATTTTTAAATTGTCTAAAATACTAGCGTTCTGCGTCGGAATAGTGCTTTTTAATTCTTAAAACAATTTCATAAAATGAGCACTACAATTTAAAAACAAAATTCATAATCGCGCTACACGTAGTGCTCAAATGCGTGGTTCCCTTACGTACTGAGGGGATATTTGTTGTTGTTTTGTGTTTCAAATGTCATTAAGTAAAACTAGAAAATATGAAAAAGTTACTAAGTATGGTAACTGACACGATCGAAAAACCGGGGAAATAGACGAGATTCCAAAACAAGTAAAAATGTTTAAAACATACATTTTTTAAGTTTCTAAGGAATACATTACTACACCACAAGAGTTGGTTACTTGCGGACCGATTAAACATTCGAAGGTTCCTCTTTCCTTTAAAAAGTCGACAACACCTCTTTTATACTCTCTGAAAGGATGTAATCTTAAAATGGTGTAAACAAAAGGGTAGCAATATTTACGCTAATTTCGTATTTCCCACTCACAAGATGACTATGTCGACATGCGTACGAAAATAATAATGTTCTTACTGACAAAACTAATTAATTATTTAATTCGATTTACATGATTACATTTTTAGGCAGCTCATTTTTTTTATTTTGGTTTTATTTGGGGAGCTAGTTTACTCCCAAAACGCCCCGTGCTCCGCAAGTAAACTAGACTACAGATGTCATTAGATTTTAGAATACCTCTTCTATGTATCTCCAAAAATAAAGTTTTCCCAGAAATTGCGCAGTGGTACTTCATCAATAAACTACGATTTCCCCAATATGAACGCGGCTGCCTTAGTATATTGCATTCTGTATAATGTATGAAACGCCCATACGACTCCGTCGTTTTAGCTTGTAAAACTAGTTCTCCAAACTACATTTTGGTTTCTAAATTTTATCCAGTCTGATAACTTCCATTCGAGAAAACAATATTTAACCTCTTTCGTTAATCTCATTTATTTTTATATAATTCATACGATATATCTTCAGTACAATACTAAACTTAGTTACTCTTCCAAAATCAAGTATTAGGGCACGCTGTAGGATTTTGTGACTCTGTCAACACACGTGTTCTTAGCGTAGTATCTCACATAGACCGAATGACTTCGTTTTCACGTCTACGTCGTTGGCATTACACAATACATCAGAGACAAGAAACTTCGTCGTTATATTGGATCCTTGTTTGTTTGATTTGCCGAGTAAGTGATTATGCTGCCGATATCTCGCTAGTTTTCTACTCATGGTCATATGGATTCCATAAAAATGATTGAATAATTACTATCGATAGAAAACACTTTGTTGAAACAAATCATTATTAGGATACACGTAAAGTGGTTGGTTGCATACAGTTTTGAAGAAAGAGAAGGGTTTGGCGAGTTTCAAAGTTTATTCCCAAAGCTGCTGGAATAACTAAGAAAATGTTTCTTACTCCATAATTATTTATAATGGGGCTCAGCATGTTTTGGTACATAGCCTACTAAATGTGATTAAATCGGACATGGAAAAAGTAGTTCTCCAGAATAACGATTCGTTGTTATATTAACGGAAGCTAAAAGATTTGTCATTTTATACTACGTAACATTTTTTGGTATTTTTGGTATTTTGATACTAGTACCAGTAATACTTATAATATTTATTAATTCTTATTACTATCACCGTCGTCATCGTTGTTATAATAATAATAATAATTTCACAAAATTAAAGCATGGATATTTAAGCGTATTTGTAAACGAAAAGAATAATGATGTGAGTTTTTATTACTAAATTACTCGACAGGAAAATACAGAACGATTTGCTTTCCATCGTCAGTCGGCTAAACACGTTTGAGCACGCCAATGCAGATTCTGGGCGCCACTATGACCGTCTCCACGCTCCACGTATTGTACACGGTATTTGTTGTCGACTGTGTGCGCCAGTGTAAAACGCGCGTTGTTTGACCATTACCTAGTTAAACTGTTTGTGACTACCTCCGTACTTTTGAGACTGTTTTAGCATAAAAGCCGAAGTCACGGCGACCCAGTGAAAGATATAGAGTAGATTATAAAGATTTTTATAGTATATAACTATACATTGATTTATTATTTTTGGTGCGTACTTACATATCACTTCAAATATCGCTGTCTACATAACAAATGGTTGACGAAGACGCCAAAAACCATGTCGAGGAGAAGCTGTCGGTTATCAAGATGTAGTCGGAACGGACTATAGAAGCTCAGGCCCTGTTATTTATGACGTCAACAAGTCAAACTCTTCCAAAAATCATGGTTTTAATTTTTGATAAAGATATACTTTGTTGAGTTTATACTTTTTACTTAATCTTTGCAATGTTCTCCATGTTCTGTCTGACAACTAGATCGTGCCCAATTGCAAACACAATTATTTTCAATTTTTAGGCAATACGAATACCTCTAGTTAACTGTATGTTTGAGTTACGATGTGCTGGTCAAGGATTATGTTTCACCTCAATAACTTCAACAGATTCTCACACCTTGTTTCTCACCTGTATTACTACATAATTACCACTCTGAAAGCTACCAATTAATTGTTGCAGATATTGTCTTTGAGTATCCTATAAATTTTGTTCGTGTTGATTTTTCTAAAATGTCAGGTACACCATTAAAATAGATCCAGACGTTTCACCCTTATATCTGCGTTGTAGTTTGCTTCAAAATCACGGAAGATCATATTTTTTAAAAGTGCACCAATCACCCTAATGAAAACCAAGTATTACAGTAAAGATGGCTGTTTCAAGACGTATGATAATTGTTATAGGTTTCATTTAATAAAGTTTGTCTCTCATCTTTATGCAGTCTGTCGCGTATTTCTTAATTAAACCATGAAATTAGGCCTACTACTGCTCATTTCTCTCTTTAAAAGTGATGCAGTCTGTCGCGTATTTCTTAATTAAACCATGAAATTAGGCCTACTACTGCTCATTTCTCTCTTTAAAAGTGGTGCTTTATAGAATTTAATTTTTAATCGTATAATTTTAATATTACGTTCAATTACACACTTTCGTACATCGTAATTTGAAATACGTTTCTCAAACGGTAAGTTTCAATTATCAGCCTTTTCTTAAGCATCCAATTCTCGCTTTTCAGGACCCTCTGAAGACTGTACAACTTCCACGAAAATAGGCCTATTCTGCAACGCTACAACAGTGTTGTCAATATTCTATAACAGTGTCAATGAGTGCCCCGAATTTCGACTCATAATCTACTTAATTTCGATATATTGAACGTTTTGGAAAGGCGATTGTAACAATTTGACTGGATTATCACAATTCAGCGTTCCTCTAGGGAAAGAAAGTGTTCACTAGCGATTGTGACTATCATCAGTTTTTTGACGAAACTAGAGCTGATTAACTATTGAAGGCCAATACTAACACCGTGAAAGCTGATAATATTGACTAAAGTTATATTTAACCTTTATATCAATAAACCAAATAAATTTTAGGCTAAACAATTTATGTTATTAATCTGTTATTATTAATTCATTATTTTACTTTAGCAGAGCAGTAGTTACTAAATTGATTAAAATAAAAGAATCTTAATTATTTATCTCTAAGTTTCTATTAAATAATGAAATCTATTGATACTTTACAACATAAGATCCAATGTTGTCCAAACACACCAGGCTTCTGTTGATCTTTCAGTGCATTACCGTTTTGTTTGGCAGCAAAGAAGGGAGAATAGTCAAGCTTTGAGGGAGAAGTTCTTTTAGAAATAAAATAATCAAAGTAACTGTCAAATATAAGCCGTGGACGAAATGTTATTTACAAGAAATATTGGCGCTTTTCAAAACTACAGTTGCTGGATAAGAGATAATAATGCAACGATAATGTAGAATTATAACGGATGAACGGAAAAAAGTAATAAAAAAAGCAAGGCGCGATATATTGGCGTTATTATTTTATACTTTATTTTCGTCGGGGAAAGTGACACAGATGTCGGTGAGGAGCGAACCCCCCCCTCCACTAACAGCGGCAGTTCATCAATCACAGGAATCTCTGGCGCGCAGCAAATCCTGGAATTTGTATACCAGCCACACGGTACAGATTTTTCTCGTGTTTAATATGTACTGAGAGTGTTAGTGTTCTCCATCAGTATTTTTATTTGTATGACCACATTCCTCAACGTATGAGTCGCTTCGTTTGAATAAAATGTTTAGAGATGCATGCAAAAATGAAGACACAGTGTCGTACAATTTAAAGTGCATGTACAATGCATATTAACGTTTCACAATTTGCATGTACGTTCTTAGCATTTTGTAACAATTCGAATAACTAATGGAGTCAATGTACAAAACATTCAAATGTCTTCTACAGGTACTGTTTGTGATGAAACATAATACATAAACATGCATACAATTAAACCAACTGAGAGTAGACTGCAATTATTGTGCATCTCTTGCTGAGTGAATCGACTAGAAATCTACTTTAATATTTCTCTTAACCGTAAAACAAAACATATCCCATCGGGTTTGACGAAACTAATGAGACTCGTTGCATAATAAATACTAGTTCAGTTCTTCTTGCTGCTGCGACTTCAATTTGTAGATTGTTGGTGGTCATATTATTGACATCAATCTGATTAAACACTTGCATCCTTCCAAACTCACTTCTGCGGCCAATTTGTTCATATAATCTTATTCTCAGCATTCCTCCAGCATGTTTCCCTTTATAATACCACAGTCAAATAATTATTGTAGTAATTGAGTGTCTCTACTGATGACTAAAAACCACAATGTTTCTCACGTATCGTCATCGTTTCTCGTCTTCCTTTTGTTAACATATAACGTAGTCTATATTCTACTCCAGCAACGTGTTTCAAATGCTTCTCTTCCGTTACAGTGATCCGTCATATAGAGTCGAGTTTCACACAAAAAGCTCTTACGATATTTATCTGTATTTGGAATCCGTAATAACAGCATTGTCTTATGGTGACTCTCAAGGATCACCTGTACTAAAGTTGAAAAACGAAGTTATTTTATCCCAAATCTAAAAAGTGTGTTTTTCGACTCCAATGTTTTTATGTTCTACACAGTTTTTCTTACAAACAAATTGAAATAGAGTTCTGGGACCTCTTTTATTCAATTTTTCAGATCAAAAACCATAAGAAATCACCAAATTTACCCTTCACTTTATACGCCAAGAATTTCAGTATGTCTTCATTTTACCGTGGGAGCAGAGATCAGAGCGAAATGCCTTGCGAGCCGTAACTCGCTAACGAACCGTTTTCGGACCTACGGTTATATGGACTTTCTTTCTTATTTTTAGCTATAGAATCAGCTCCCGAGAGATAGCAGTGCAATTTTTGAATCACCCTGCATACACTCGTTTCTCAACCTTTCCTTATTCGAGCCTCTAGTTAGGAGTCTTACTTTTACCCATTTCAATACAAATCATAATCACCTTTCTATCCTTGAATTTAATGTCTATCAGAACTCCAAAAAGTTTTATGTTCCATTGTACAGCATGCCAAACGTTGTGGAACTTGACTCTATACGACGGATCAGTGTAACGAAAGAGAAGGAATAATTTGAGGCATTTGAAACAGGTTTCTGGAGTAGAATATAGGCTACATTATATTTTAACAAAAGGAAGATGAGAAGCGATGACGATACACGAGAAAACATCGTTTTGCGTCATCAGAAGAGACACTCAATTACACACAATAGTTATTTGACTGTGGTATTTCAGAGGGAAACATACTAGAGAAAGGCTGAGAATAAGATTGTCAAAAGTTGTTGCTATATTCACAGAAGCTAACAATAATGGCGTCTTCTTGAAACTTTACGAGATCTCTTCGCAATTTTAGCCCACCGTGTCTTGAAGTAAGTAGGATCTACTTTTTCATAAAGCCCACACTGTTTTTAGTTTAATATCTTCAGTGGATTCCTCTGTATGTCAGTCGTTACCATTTATTGCATCGACGGCTGCAGTAATAGTGAGCAGAAGCGAGGAGCTAACGATTACAGGTTCTGATATGAAAAAAAATTGTCTACACTGAAAAGAAGTACTATGTCTCATATTTAAATACGCTTTTTTATAAGGTAAGTTATTTCTTTTGTCCCTTAAAATATCAAGCACTCAAGTAATGAATGTGAATACTTAATGCAGTATAGTGCTTTCAGCCCAGGCACGTAAGCAAGTTACGATGAATGAAATATGAGTCGGGCCTGAATATACTTTGTTTCACTAAAAACAAGGACGTGGCCTAGCCAACAATCATTATGATTTCCCAAGGGCGTTCCACATGGTCCATTCCGGAAATTTAGCATGCACTTACGCTCTCAGTGTAGGCTAACGTCACGTTTTGAACTATACCGTAATGGTTATGCCAGAACCACGTAACGCAATTTTTCTGACATACTTTATTCATTTAAATTTTTATTACAGTTTTACTGCAGTTAATTAGAAAAGAATCTTAAATGAGAAAATTATCAAAGTAATCTGTGTAAAATATTTTTTCAAAAACCAGCGCCGACAGCAAAATTTCTTTTAAATTTTGATGAAGATAACCGTCACACTGACATATACTATAAACTAGTGATTGCATAGCCATATTACTAACATTAAATATTCAGTAGGTTTCATAATACACAGCGAATCACTGAACACAGCACATGGCAGTTGAAGACGTTACGAGTCAGCTCTGAAAGACCAATTCAAAAAACTCGATTCAAAGCGAAGCACAAACTGTGAAAGGAGCAACATTTGCATTCCAGACATCACAAGGACGATGCAAAACATCCTAGCATAATGTGAATGTCAGTTAAAGCAGCAGTCTGCGAGACTATTTTCTGAAAACAAACATTACCGTGTCTGTATAGTGGTGTTTGTTTGTATTCGTTTATAATAACGTTTTCCTTTATTTTGCTAATTTGTGTTGTATCAACATGCGGGCTGGGAGGCGGACACGGTTTGAGGTATGGGCTTCCATTGGGTTGCGAACGCTATCAGCCTCAACCACGTAACGTCATATAAATACAAACGGTGGCATAACACTACATATTAAAGTTTCTTGCGGATCGCAATCTCAAACTAACAACAGCTGCGGTATAACTTATATTTATATTATAACTTATGTTTGTTAGGCGCGGTAACACATAAGAAGTTATGCGATTCGTCTTAGTTCGCTAGAATGTGGCGCGTTCCATCAGATAACAGCTCGGGCATGTTCTACGCGTAGTAGCATATGAAAGTTAGGATACTTTAATACTGAGGAGAGGATTTATATTATTTTGTTTTGGGTTACATCAACCTGCCCTCGCGTCTGGTGGTGAGGCTCCGTGGCCCACTTAAGTTTCACCCGCAGAAGCTTAGATCCTCACTGACGTGGAGGATAGGCGCGGCCGCCAAACCATGGGCTGCCACGCCAGAGTAGATGGCTCCCGCGCGAGCAGCCATTTGCGCATCTTGCGATTTCCCATGCCTACGACGTAGATCGAGCTGGTCTGTCTGAAGCTGAGATGGCAGAAGATTCCAGACACTGAGCTAGCTGCCAAACGTGAAGACGTGTGGGATGTTGCCCAGCTTGATCTAGGAAATGGTGCACAGGATGATTAGGAAGCAGATGGTCAATGGGTTCGAGGGTTATGTAAATATGGATTCTCGGGTCGTCAAGTAGTTTCCGAGGGGGGTTTGATACATACCGGGGGCCTGCGTTGTCCGTGTTGTTTAGCTGACGGATCTGCGGGGAAGGCCATTGCAAACAGATTAGTTGCCAGTGAGTGAAATTCAGGAAAGGTACACGGAGGCGCCGATGGAGTAGGTTTCTGACATACCACATGGTTCCCGACAGGTGCCGGAGCGTGAGGTTTTGATATGATCTCAGGCTACATTTGCTTATGTACCGAGCCGTGTACATGAATGCCGCGCGTGAGAACAGCAGGTACAATGAAACTACTTTAGTGCGGACAGCCAGAGGGCTGTTCCACGAGAGCATGGGAAACAGATTAGTTCTGTCGCCTCGAGCCTTGTAGAGGGTTTCAGTAACGTGGTCGTTGAAGTTGAGGTGCACGTTTAGCCGTATGTCCAAATACTTAACAGAGTCGGCCTCTACCTAACTTCCTGAACTTCACTGCATCTTAAGACACACCGTGCATCTTCTGCCTGTTTTACAAACATGTGTATACAGTAGCTTCCTACGCGTGTGTGAATATATCTTACTAGATTTGTAATATTGTGTATTAAAGAGTATAAATCGTTACGTAATAAAAAGTGAATTTTTGATATATAAATTTATTAAACAATATTTGGTGGTAGACCTGTTGAAATTCAAAAGCTTATAATGTCGAGAAAAATTAAATAAAAAAGCCATATTTTAATTCAATAATGTAAATTATTGATTCTAGTCTAATTCTAGGCATAATAAAGTTTGTGTATGATTCTAGTCTAATTAAGTAATGAGTCATAATAAATCTTCCGTATAAGAAATTTTTCCCCTATATTTCCATTGAAAATGTTTATAAGGACGTGTCGCACATTTGCGGCCGATCGCTGGTGCGTGATCGAAAATGGGAACCGGTGAGTTTCCATAGAAACTACTTCTTTGTTGTCAATAACGTAGTACACATATAAAACTTCGCTCATGAATGCGACTACATTTAACTTATAATCAGTACATTGGTAAATGAAGAATGAATTCATTGATTGGTGCATGAAGAATGAATTCATTGATTGGTGAATGAACATAAATATATATATTTTTTAGATTTATTGAAGCATTTTCAATGCCCTTCTCTGTGCATTGCATTTGTGCAATGCCTGTAAATTTTGTGTTATCTAAGTCTGAAATATAGTTAACTAAACCCTTAGGTATTACTTGAACAAAAAATCAAAAACTATATTCTATGTTATTTTAACTGAAGAAATACAAATGAAAACCCGAAGACGATACTATATATTTTACAACTCGGAACTAATTTATGAATTAGTTATAAATTACATGTTTAACGCAGAGAAAATATTGTTACGACGGTCTACTTGATCGTCGTAGGTACAGTGGAAACAAAATACAAGACACCAATTAAGTCACTAATCACCAGCTTTAATTTTCACAGTTAACAGTTCGTAATTAACAACACCGTCTCGTGCAACAAATCAAATAAAAATTGTTCACACGCAAATAAATTTCAACTAATATTAAAACACAATTGTATTACAATATACCGCCCGATTATAAAACACAGCACTTCACTAATATCCACTTGAACGCACACAGTAATATCGCTGGTAATCGCCCGACAATAACTGACTGAGCGTCCCTGAGTAATTGTATTTATAGCCGCCGACAATCTAGACGATTCCACATACTACGTATTACCTCCAGACTACGACATAATTGATTGCGGCCTTGACACAGTGCGAGCGGCCGCGTGAATTCTGGTACCATCTAGCAAATGCGTCGAGAAGCACGTACACCACACGCATTACATTCCGGATCCCTCTGGAACATTCGATAAACACGTAGATTGTTCTGTGATGTCGTAACAATATTCATATTTACATATTTAAATAAAATGTAAAAGGGTCTTTAAAATGTAAAAATTTAAACGTAAAATGTACGCACAGTTGTTTTCTGATTCCTATCACGTGTCGCACCAGCAACATTCTTGGTATGTTCATTTGATATGTTACGATTCACTTTATGTGTTGTTCTTAATTACCGTACTTTAAACGTTATAATAATTTCTATTCGCACACGAGGTGCAATAATAAAATTTAAAATTTGTAGTTACAAATCACACGAAAGTGGAAATTTACGTATGTCTAACTTTATTTTGCAAAACGTTTTCCTCCTTCATATTCTGGCTTCTCAGATCACTTCGTGGACAACAGTTAACACGGCCCATATGATTAATGACGGTAATATAGAGTTCAGTGACAAGACGGTAAGACAGAACATTGTTGTAAATGAGAAAAGGGTTTTGTAATTTTTTTATGGTCACACCTAAAAAATGCGTATGTTTTTTAGAATTTTTGCTTTCTATTTGCTCTCTGCTTTTCCATCTGTATGTATACAATTTTGTACCTGGCACAGAAGGCAGCCACCGTTGCCAACCAACCTACGGACTACTTACACTAGACAGAGGAGGACGTATAATTTAATTGTGTGTGGGGGTACGCGCGCGCGCGCTCACTTATATATTCGCTAACCACTGAAGTTTAGTTTATTTGCTGTTTGAAAATTATATTAAATTAAATTCACTCTATTCTTAATAGTTTACACCACATATCTTTTGCAACTGTCAAGTAACTTTTCACAGCCCTGGTAAAGATAAATTCAAAATTAAGTTATACGCACGAAATTATTTTTACCCGGACGAATTATACGGACGAAATTATTTATTGTGTATCCGGTCGGCCTTCAGAGTATCCGGTCGGCCTTCAAAGGATGGGCACCTATACGGACGTGAGCAAGTACAACGTAATGTGATTTTAACGTTTAACGACTTCAACTGAGTCAATTAATCTGAAGATGGAACGTACGTTCCGAAACGCGTTATTTTAAATAAAAACGAAGTCACACGACGGATCTAAGGTAATTTATTAATTTATACGAAATGATTTGTTTATTTCAGTGCTACTTTGCTAAAAAAGGATATACAAATAACTGATTACTTGAGTGAGTAGATAAGGCGTCTTCTCGGTTGTAATATAAATTGCCATAAAGCCTTTCTTTCTCTCTGATTAACAACGACAATATGAATATGAGATTCGATCACAACTGTAGAAATCTGCCTTATTTTTCTGATTGTATATATGTTTTGCAGCTTTTCATTTAAATGAGCAGATTTTCAGATTTCTCAGGTAATAAATAGTAAGTGTATTACGCACATAAGACTTGTAGTACTGCAAAATTTTATTTTTTAAAAGAACAAAATGTTTACGTTGACTGGAGGGTAATCAGATTCCGACACAAACGACGACCCCGACGTGTCCATCCAATCCTTCCGGCGTCGCTGTTATTAAATGTGAGCGTTTTATTGAATCTGTTCACCTTTCAACCATATTAGCCTAAGAACGGAGACGATTTTCTGTGCTAACATTGTCGCTATTGTAATGTCTAACGGCTGAACTTCTTGTTTCTGAGTAAATTTTTAAAACACGATTCTTTTTAGCTAATACAAGAATATGTTATATTGTTACTTTATAACGTTTGTAAGTACTAGTTATAGGATTTTTCAGGCTTATGTTGTTTATTAAAACTGAAACAAATTACGAATTTATAATAGACATAATACATAATTTATAAAATTCGTAATAAATAGACATAATCGAGTTACATTTGTTAAATCGAATCTGCAAAGACTCTGGATTGCAGATGTCCACACGTAAGACTAAGATGAGGGCTTTTCGTGGAACTGATCCAGTACGGGCAAAAATTGTTATAGATGGTACTGTCCTGGAACAAGTTAGCAATTTTTAATACCTGGGCTACAGTGTGTCTTATAATGGATGCAACGACGTTGTGAATAAGTTGCACAAGTTCAACCTTATGTGCGGGACCATTAGGCGAACCCTTAAGTCAGCGCCTAAAATTCTACAAGGTGATGGCTCTTCCCACACTTCTTTATGGGTCTGAGAATTGGAGTTTAACGAAAGTCCAAGCGGCTGAAATGCGATTTCTCAGGCACGTGGCAGCGTATACTCTCCATGATCATAGAAGAAACACATATATACGGCAGGAACTGAATGTTATGAGTATACTCGACAGGATCGCCCAGTATCGGCTGAAGAACATCTTTGGCGAATGGATGACTGCCGCATCCCCAAACAACTCTGGAACTAGGCCTATAAGACGAGGGGACGGAGAGGTGTGGGACGTCCAAGGAAGCGCTGGAGTGACAAGCTCTAATCTTTGCCTATTTGAGACCGGAACAAACCATCCTTGGTTTAATCCGTGAAGATGATGATGATGATTATAGACATAATAAATTATAGAAATATATATAGCCTATGTAGGCCTACATATAATGTTGTGATGTTATACAATTTGTTTCTTCTGCAAGTAGTAATTTCGTATATTTTTTTTCTTTTTAACACCTGACGCACGTTTCACTGAAAAATATCAGTATCATAATATATAATATGTTTATGAATGTAGTACCTTTACGTTTTATAAGACTTAGGTTTGGGAGACGGTGTTTTTCGGCTTTATTTCATTTGGATAATTACAGATATTCACTTACGAGAATATCTATGATAAAATGTTGCACGCCCCATTTACATGTCTATGCAATTAACAAAGTCTACGCTTCTGTTTTCTGTTATATCGCCATATTTTGTGCCGACCAACTTTCTTTTGACAAACTTTTTTGTGATTTTCGTGTATATTTTTCTTGCGAGTTTTCATCACCATCATCGTCATTACCTTCTTCTTCTTCTTTTTCTTCTTCTTCTTCTTCTTCTTCTTCTTCTTCTTCTTCTTCTTCTTCTTCTTCTTCTTCTTCTTCTTCTTCTTCTTCTTCTTCTTCTTCTTCTTCTTCTTCTTCTTCTTCTTCTTCTTCTTCTCTCAAGCACCAGATTCATGTTGCGTCCTCTAGCCATGGTACAACTCACGCTGCACCACCGCCATAGAGAAACCAGTACGTCGGATTGTTACTAATCGAATTCCCAGACATCTGAGTTTTCGTAACGGTGAAGCGAAACATCAGCACAGCAAGACAAACATCATGCAAGGCCAGTGCTTTTGTACTGCGCTTTTGCTTCTGCTTTCTGCTGTTCTTACGATTCTGGTGGAAATATTGAAATTGGATATTAACTTTGTGTTAATAAACCTTGGAGAGCTAATGAACTAAAGTTCCGCCCCCTTTACCTTTCTTTCTCCAAACTCCATATAGATCATTCAGTAAATCTGAGCTTTTAACATAACAGACGCTGTAAGAGATAATATATTGTTACGCAATATGGAACATTCTGGTGCTATGGAGAAGGTTGTTCTACACGTTTCTCTCTTAGCCCAGTACGTGCGTGTTTCTTCCAAGGCCGTGCTGAATTATTCTCTAGAATTTTCGAGTGCTTATTTAAGGACACATGGAACTCTGCAGTCTATAAAGAGCCAATACCTGCCGCTTAGAAGTTAGTTTACTTCGGGCGATTACTCAGTGCGTTTCAAGTGGGTATTAGTGAAAAGTGATTATTGTGCGGGACTCTATTAGTTGACATTATTATTGCATTTGGACAAATTTTAATTTTATTGTACGAGTATAATTTTGTCGAATAACGTGTTGATTACAAACTGTTAATTGTGATAATTAAGGCTGGTTTTAGTGACTTCATCGGGGTCTTGTGTTTTGTTTTCCACTGTGCCATACGACGATCAGTGAGATCGTCGTAACAATATATACATCCTTGTGGTAAGGTTAATTCTGAGACTGTTCATGTCTGTTTGTCTGTCTGTCTGTCTCTCTCTCTCTCACACACACACACACACACACACACACACACACACACACACACACACACACACACACACACACACACACACACACACACACACACAAACGCTAGCGCGCTTCAAAGTATACAGAGTATAGGTTAGTACTCGGGAGACAACGCGTGTTCCAAAGAGAACACTGAGAGGTTTCTTAGCTTGTTTCAGTGACAGCGAATGAGTTTGAGTGATTTATTTCTCTGTACGTGTAATAAATTAAAGAAAGACGAAACTAACGCACATGTTAGTTAAATTCTCTAAACAAAAGTTACTCGCAAATTATTGGCTGATACATATTCCGCTTTATATAGTCTGTTATTGCTTCTTGTTCTGGTGAATACAAAACGCATCACTGCTTGGACGAGACAGTCGGTCGTTTGCTGCTTGAGTTGGATTGTTCGGAACTGCATAAATCTAAACTTGTGCCGTAAATTCTCATAAATTAGAGTTTAGTGTACCATTAACGCAGGGACAGTGTGCATTGCAGTTATGCGCTGTTAGGCTATATGTATCTCTGCGGTGTTTCCACTTTGTTACCTGTCTAATAACCCCCTATCCACAATACAATCGCACAGCACTTTAATTACATCGTCATTCCAGTCCAAATGAGTTTTACAGTTTCAAAACATTGCTATACGTTAATCGTATAGCAATACGGATTAATTTCGATTTCCACGGGACGTTATCTGTAGTTTATTCACAACAAGGGGACAGTAACAAAGCGATGACGCTAGCTTCTCATCTAATTCATTATCAGAAGTAGCTGCTATTTTTAGTATCGTCTGGGCTGATTCACACGGTATTCATAAAATTTGCAGTGCAAGATGTAGCCTACGCGTATATTGCCTCTAGCCACATCTTATGAACCACCCTTGTTAACGGTTTGTCACAAGAAACGATTACGCTAGTAGAGTGGGTTACGTTTACAAGTGCGAAGCTTTACCTTGGAAGCAGACAAGAAACTTCCGGTGTAGCGGTAAAGCCTACGTTTGTTAAGTGAAACTTAACGTGAATGATAAACCAGTGAGTGAGGATTCGCGAGAATGTATACGTAGTGTAACGAGAAGCTTAGAACTTTCTCCCCCCCCCTCCAGTGTGGCAGGTGTTGCCTCAGTCAAGGCCGCTCTAAAGTAGGTTCAGTGTGTTCAAGAACACTTGAGATACAGCTCCCGCCACTAGCCTGTGCGCGCGGAGCTTTGGCGCCTGCAACGGACGGGGGGTGGAGAGGGACGCCTTTTCTACAAACATTGGATGACTCATGCGGCGCTCCCGACCACACCAGCGTTTCCGAGAACACTCGACTTCCTTGTGGAATTAGGTTTTTTTAACTGACACAATACAGTAAAATGAAATGTCGATTGTGCGAGAAATGGTCGCGAACGCTGAAGTGACTCGCCACGATTTATGTTTTCAGAGTGAGTAGTACGATTGTGGCCGCGCGCACAGGCTAGTGGCGGCAGCTGTACGTATCAAGTGGCGTGATGTAAGGATGGAAAATTTCTAGAAGGCATGCGCTACCTATAAAAAGCCATATCAGCCGGCTTTATCGTGTGTGGGCAATTTTTACTTGAATTGTTGTAAGAGACTATCTAAGACTATCTTGTTGATTACAAATTATTAATTGTCATAATTAAAGCTGGTTATTAGCGATTTCATTGGTGTCTTGTATTTTGTTTTCCATTGTACCATAAGACGATCAGTTAGACCGTCGTAACAGTAGGCCTAATAATCGATATTTACTTCAATAGGGATTATATAGCAAGCAGAGGGAAAAGAAGGAATTCGTAACCAAAAGACACCCTCTGAATGAAACTTTTGATGTTATAAAGCAGTGATTCTCAAACTTCCCTCTTGGCGACCACCAAAATATTTTCAACAACGAGCAAAGCACCAGCAAAAACAGATCAAAAATAAGCGGAAAATCTTATTATACTGTATAACAATCAGTTATACTATGTAACAAGTATGCTTATTCTTTTTGTATTAATAATAAATAATTAATAATATATAAAATTATATATAACAATCACAAATATAATTGTAACTAGTTATAAATAAGTACATAGTTTCATTTATTATATTTATTTATTATTGTCATACATTGCTTTGCAAAAAGAAAAGAGTAATAAACAAGATTTTAATTCAAACCTTCTTTATTGTCAGCGACTGTACAGTATGTATAACGTACTGCAATTATACGTATAATAATTTTTTTTGTACAATGCAAGAATATTTTCAAAACAAAAATCTTTAAAAAACGTGTTCGCAATTCAAATTATAAAGTTTTAGCATAATAATATTTCAATCTGTAAGTGGATTTTATGACGGAATTAATATTATTCGTAATAATAATATTACTAACTACTATAACATTATTGAGCTAACTGTTAACTGTTAGTTGTTTCTGATATCTCAGACCTGAAGGCTGATTGAAAATAAATTACAGATAAAAAACGCATTAGTTTTCTATCAAAAAATTACACTCGGTACAATATCTGCCGACCATCGTTTGAGAAACAGTGTTTTAAAGCCCCCGTCCAACGAAGATATTAAAATACAATGGACTCCATGCAAAATTATTTTTTAAATTAAATATGCAGTGGTTGATTTCTAAAATTATAGATGCCGGTACGCACCAATTCAAAAGTTGTACAGACACAAATATATATATTTTATATTAGCGTATAAGTTTATGTCAGGTTATTACAAAGGTGGTCTAGATTTTAAAGCCTTATAAAATATGTAACATACGTATAAACTTGTATCTAAAAAGATATTAAAGATATAAAAGATATTTCGCAAGAGCTTCATCGTCAGGTTAGCCGCAAGACAATCGAAAACATGCCACTCATGATGGCGTCATCCCGGAGCCTCAATCAAATTCTAAGTGATGGTTTCGGTGCTTCGGACATTTCAAAAGGTTTCCATAGTTTCATTATCGTGTCGTCATATTGTTTGTTTCTTGACCTTTTCTTACTCTTTGTGTCCAATGGTAATGGTGTATGATGGCCGGAAATCAGCCCTCTCCCATTCACTTGAACATACTGCTATTGATTCAATAGCATATTTCAAGGTAGAAAGACTATCCGGAAAAATTCTGGAAAGCACAAGTTCCCAATCAGTTGCTCTCATGTAGTTTTAATTTTGAAGCAAGTTTTTTTTATTTCATTTTCACCATAGAATGTTGGGACATTTTTTGAACTATAGTAGTTAAGATAGTGGTGTTGTTTGATTTTGAGAAATGTTTAGTTTTGTAGTGGGGCTGATGAGGGGCACAATTTAAAAAGTAGTAGTACATTTTTGTAATAATTGGTTTTTCTTTTCATATATTTTTTTTTGGTAATTTATTTTTGGATCCAAAAGATTCCGGAACGCCGTTCCGGCGCGTTTCCGCTGAAATCAAACCCTGGAAATATGTTTTCTAATTTTTCACAGATTTAATGTTTTTTGTTTATTTATGGTTTACTGAACTTGTATGTAAGCTGTCAACTAAATAAGTTGACCTGCACTTGTTACTGTGTAGACGTATCATGGCAAAAGCATTAGGGTGCGTTATGTAGCTACGCCTTCTCATTAAGTTAAGTTCCGTTGTTCTCTCATGTGAGGCGTGCGTGATGTTGGTATTCGCGTGTTGAAAAAGGTGCACAAGAAAAATGTCGCCGAAAGTAATGAAGAGAAATCGCCGTGTAGAGCCAGTCTCTGCCAACAGTAGCAACTAGAGTCAGTGTGCTAAACTAGTATTTGAAAATAACAGGTATGAACGAACCCGTTCCAAAAAAATAACACGTACAAATACCTGATATTATATACCTATTATACATATACCAGTATTATATAATTTGTTATAAGAAATAAATTGAAACTAAAAGTTTTAACAGTGTTACTTTACACCGTGACTTTATTAAGCTCTTACTGTTTAAAAAAAAATAAGAAAAACAGAATTTATAGGCCTATCTGTCTTTGAGAATACTAATTTAAGTTTTCACTAGGAGCAAACAAACTGGCATCGATTTAATATTAATTTATTGATTCCATTTTGGTTAGACAAATCAGTTGCGAAACTCAGGCAATGAAATTTAGAGTGTACGTAATAGCACAACAAATAATGTAAAAAAAAATGTTCGTGAGATGTGCAGTGAAGTTAAAATCATCTCCGAAATTACATTAACAAAAAGTACTATATGGCCTATCAGCCACTCTGTAGGTTATAACACAATATCATTGGTTTTTCAAAATTTACCAAGTTGGTGACTAGTATAATATATAATTTGTTATTATAATCTGTATTATATATCTACTTAATACACGAGAATAAATGAATGCAACATCAGTATGATTTTTTTTTCATTTATTAAAAACAGCTTCGTCTCTTTGGCATACAATTATGAACCTCACTGTTTTGCTTCGTTTCGTACTCGTATGACAATCGGCACATGCGCAGAATGAAGTATTCAGCACCAAAAAGTGACTTTGTACTCGTATACTTGTAATACTCATAGTACTCGTTTATTCGTTAGTTGCGTAGTTGCGTTATCCCGCGATCGGAACAGCGAGGCCGCGAGTAATCGGAACGGGTATTTCGACTTTTCTGTTATCGTTGAATCGGAACAGGTATTTAAAATTTCCAGTCACTGTTCTATCCCTTCCACAAAAGTAATCGTTCCAAAATACCTGTTATAGGTGTATCGGCCCACCTCTAGTAGCAACGTATCAGCGGTTGCGCCACTGTGCTTGAGGCTGTAATGAGCAATGTATACATAAATAACGTAAAGTTACTAATAACGATAACTATTAACAATTAATTGTTCAAGGTATTAAATATAAACGCGTAGCACTATCTATATACGCGTACGAATCGAATTTCATAGAGCATTTTCTCTTTAAAGTGACAAAAATGTCACGCATTTTTATGCTTGTGTGAAGAAACGATCTCCCCGCAACAATGACTCTGTTCTGTTACAAATAGAGTATTGTTTGTACGAAACTTGTAAAACAAAGGAGACACAGAGTGCGAGGCGAGGGGTGAACACGTTCGTCAAATGTCAGTGGTTCTACGCCGTACCGCTGAACCGTGCGATGTATTGTTTCGCCCGCACTGACCACACCGCGTTATTCGCAATGACGTCGATTCTCAGATAAATAAATCTGCGGCGACTGAGCTGTACCACGTACCTTCTGGTATCGTAACTATGGTGTACAACACATACCGTAAGTTTCGTATTATTTTCCGATTCAAATGTTTAAAATTATTTCACATCGGAATTGATTTAAAATTTCTATTTTATCTTTTAAGTACCTTTAATTATCTTAAAATCTACCTTTAAATGTGTTGAACTACTAAAAATTTTGATAAACATTTATTAACATTGTATGTGTAATTCAATGTTACCGTATAATGTGATTACCGTAATGAAGTCACAATCTTACATAGGTAGAGTGTGGCCGAGAATATCAACACGAACCTGAACCCCAAGCGCGAAGGGCGAGTTGTAAGAAATACTTAATAATTACCGTAACATTTTACCCGTTCTTTCACAATAAAGGTGATTATTAAAATGCAAGTATACACATAGAGATTTTGTAATTTAAATTTTGGACTGTGAAATATAAATTTTGTCAATACAGACAAAAAATAAAAAGCACTTGCTTCTCCCCTTTCTCAGCCAGAAGGGTTGCTTATCACCCACAGGTCTTAAAATGTTTACTGTCTATTACTACTGTACACACACCTCTTAACGAGTTGAGTAGAAACTCGGGAATGTGTGTGTGTGTTACAGTTCTAATAGTTTAACATCGTATAACACAACACACATATGTACAGATCCTTTTCACATACGAATTTTACATAAGTGAACAATAATTTTTTTTTGTATTAATAAATTAATATTGTTTAAAATTACTGTAAAATGTATTTTTGTACTTAAACCATCATTACCACGACACTACTAAAACATACAAATCTACTTGTGTATAAACATAAAAAAGAAAACAAATACTCGATCGAATACAACTCCAAAGTCCAAACCAAATACGACACGATATCTTAAAACAGTAAATACCGAAAACACTCACAAAACGGAAACCATTGACAACACCACAAATAACATAGCCCTATTACCAACCACCAGCAATAATTACAAGTACAAACACTTCAGAAACAACAGATCGACAAGCATCGCGCTTGAATCGTGGAATCTTGTCTCATCTCAACAGCATTTATAAATAATATATTTGAATTTATATATAATTTGTATCGCTTTATGTACATTTAAAAATTCAAACAAATTTTTAAAATAGTGTAAAACAGTGATTCAAACTAGTGTAGAAAAAGTAAAATAACATGGATGTTAGTGAAGGCTGGCAGCCGTTTAACAAATGAACAACACAATTTTACGACGAGATGGCAGCACTGGTTGGCCTACCTAACTCCGTCAACAAAATTATTTTTCTGACAGTTTGCTTTTCAAAACTGTAAAGTACTGTAATAAATAAAGGGCATTACACTTTTCTCATTATCCATTAAGTGGGTTGATGTACTAATGCAGACGCCGGTTTCTGTTTTTAAAATACCGTAATATTTCAACTTCTGACAGGTCATTTATACACACAAATATGTCATCTGTCTACCTGTTTCTATATTTTTCAATCACTCGCTCTCCATTCATTGTTTTTTCATATATATTTCTCTTTCACAGCAGTTATAATATAGTAAAACATAACGGCCTGAATAAACTACCGTGTTACGATGGATCAGCGTTTTGTTTGATTAGCCAATAGTGGTTATCATCCGATTAAAAATAATTGAATTGTTTCTGTACAAAAAATTTATAAAGAAATCTAATTTAAAATTATAAAAAAAGCTTGTCTAGGAGTTATTAAAGTTGCTATTTATTAAGAACTTTAAGTATGTGAAATATACATGTGTGATTGTGTGACAGATATGTTCAAATCCTACGAACAATTATATATGTTTATATTTTTATGATAAATTTATAACTAACATATAATTCATAGTTTGTTGACAAATGCTCTATTAAAATAGTTCCAATTCCGCTAGTTTGAAACGCCCGGTAAAACTCAACAGTGTTTTAAATAAAGTAACTACTATAGTTATTAGAAATTATAGCACTCAGAACTATTTCATTTACCCTATTGTACAAAATAAAACACTTTAGTGTAATATTAATTAAATAAGTAAACGTCAAGAATGACCTTTGGATTCAGGTAACACTGCATGTAACAAAATGTAAAAACGTATGTATGTATTGCTTCAGTACCCAGGACTAATGTCGTGTTTCTTTGCAGTTTAGAACAATAGTGTTATCTATAATAAAGTTTATTTTTACAGCCTGTATCTAGTATATTGGTTGCATCTGATGAATCGTCGGACTAAATGTGAACATAGTACGGCTCAAATATTCAGTGCCATCGAGTTCCGCGTATTGAATCAGATATTTATGGGCTTTACTTTAATTGCTGCGTGATGTTTAACTTACTATTTTAAGTTTCATAAAGCGTAAACAGTTTTTTTGAAGTCTATGCTTATTTTCCCGCCCTCCTGACTCTGCCATCGGAGGCGCCCGCGCCCTTGGTCCCTAAATATTTTTGACATTTATATTATACGAATATGAATATACTTTTTATTTTTTTCACGTCTTATTGTAGTCACTATAGTTATAAAAAATTATGATTATTTTACGATGGCTTTATCTATACGTTTGTGAAAAGAAAACAGAAAACAATCACGCTTTGGCGTATGTTGTGTGAAATTTAAAAAGACGGGACGCTGAAAGTCTGATAAAAAAGCATTTTATTACGGTATAAGCAATTCGACAGTGAGTGACTTGATATAGACAAGTTTTATATTTCTAAACTGAATAAGTTTTTTGTAGTCGTAAACATGTTAAACGACTGAATACTCTTCAGTTAAAACAGGTTTGTATCCGAGGTTTCTTCAAGAGCAATCTCGCGGCAATAATATGTCAGCTCTTATCTTGCAGGAAAAGTCATAATTGTTTTATTCCCGAAAGTACTGCGACAAAGGATTTTTAAACTGTAATTTTTGTGATTGTAAGTATGATAATTTGCTTCAAAATTACAAAAACCGGCACGTTACACTAGAATCTTTTCATCATCGATTTTTTACCACAGGTACAGAATTTAAAGTACTTCCCAATCTAATCTATATTGTAATCATAAAGC
The DNA here is from genome assembly GCA_034769895.1 of Magicicada septendecula. Lineage (NCBI taxonomy): Eukaryota > Metazoa > Arthropoda > Insecta > Hemiptera > Cicadidae > Magicicada > Magicicada septendecula. Next base: position 1,230,794,340 of record CM068367.1, read on the forward strand.
GATCTATTTTGGAAAGTCTCCTATAAGAAAACGACATGTTGCCACAGCAAAATGTGAATGACAGAATTTGTGTTTATTTATCATTTTCAGTGTTGGTGGTTGAAGGTAACAGACAAATACTTGTAAAGTAGAAGGCGTGTTTAAGCGTTATTACAAAAGAGATATTTAAGAAGCTTTTCTGCAACAACCTGGAAAGAGGGCTGTAGAGAAGGCCAAACTAAACCAAAGAAAACGTTTTCGTTTTTAGTAAGAAGTAAACTACGCTACTATAGTTGTGGACTATAAACTACTATAAACTACCTTTATAGAGTGACTTCTTGTAATGAAACGTTCAGCGACAGTTCGAGTTCTGTAATTTATTTCGTAACTAATTTCATTTTTAGTCGTTGGTTTAAATACCGCACAGTCTACAGTAATCTGGCAGCTAAATATAATATGAGTTTCTGTAATTAAAATCATTAATTTGGTGAAATTTTTTACTTCAGCTGTATGCTAGAGTGGATAACTACGAACTTATTAGACTATAATGTGTATTTAATGCTGTACAGTGTAACATATTATTTTAGACACAATTTCGTGTACAACAGACTACGCTACAGTCTGTTTTTACACTAATACAGTGGAACCTCACTAATTCGTCACCCACTCAAAGCTTTTTTTTCTTTTTCTTTACTAACGAACGAGTAACATATACGCTCTAATTATAGCCGGGGTAAACCAGAAACGTGCTGATTGTGGCCGGGGTTCTAATAATAAGTCAGGAGAACGGATTGCGGAAGGTATTGGTTACGAGAATGGGTAGCCTACTTGTGTACACGGCACAATAAGAGTTGTGTTGTGTTGTTACAGCGTAATACCTTTCCGAAAATTCAGTTTCGCCGAGGCCTTATGCTGATTCCAAGAATTTGTTGTGTATGTTTCTGATCAGTTTTCAAGTAGAGTTGCTCGCGGTCATTTATGTGTACTAAACGTATTTATTATAAAAGTCTCGATTTACCAAATATAACAAAATTTTCCAGCGCCTTCGGGAAGGTGAAAGTGCGCTAGACTGTCGGAAATTTATGGTGTTCCACGTACCACATTAAATTACATAAAGAAGAATGGTGATCGAATTGAAGAGTTTATGTGCAAACCCGAATATACAAAAGGGATTGTGTTAACAAGAAAAAAAGATTAACGACAACACTCTAGAAAAATTGGATGAAGTTTAAAGAGCATATGTTTCACTCAGCAGCGCTCACAAGGAATCCCATTAAGTTGGCCAATTATCACTGAAAAAGCTGTCCAAATCAATCAAAAACTTAATGGTACATTCCTAGTGTTGTAATAAAACATTTCATATTGTCTTTAATGGATTTGTTTGTTATTCCTTCGGTCCCGTAGGTGACGAATTAGTGAGGTTCTACTGTATAACGAATTCCATTTCTTTATTGGCGTTGTTATTTAGTGTTAAATACCATATCAGTGTTAATTTTACTAAGACAGTTTCAAAATATAGCGCTGAGTGCAGCTCTGTAATCTAAAACCCGGCTAATACGAAGAGGTCGGCTTTTGTTTCAGGTTATCGGGATTGGATCGTGTTTTCTGATTTATGATTTATTCAGAGATTGTTAAATAATAAATGTAGTTAGAATGTAAGTAAATTTTATGCGATATCTTCAATATTTCAGACTCAATAAAAAAATGCAATAACTCAGAAACTGTCCAGTAACTGTTGCTTAGACAACCATAAAGATACAGTCACATGCTTTGTACGCTGAAACTTATTTTGACTTAGGTTGTTTGAATGTCACACGCCATTGTGAGCTAGCTGATTACATTGCCTAAGTTGTACCTCTGGATCTCACTTAAGTCGTGTGTTTACGGTTGTCTTTATGCGAGTTCTCATTGCTTGAGTCTATAAAATTAAATGCATTAAGGACACGCTTCAGTTTCAGGATAGTACATAGATGTTAAGTGGCTTCAACTACAACTTTTTCTGTTAAAAATAACATGTTCTGAGGTTATAGTGGTTTCGTAGTTTTTTAACATTTTAAAGTTAAACAATATAGACGTAATTCGAAAGTGATGTTTGTAACAAACACTTAAATCTTGTAGACATGTTGAATATTCTTAACGGATGTCTGGAATACGCATTATGTAGCGTGCAGGAAGTTGAACTACACGTACTCCAATATACACGTCAAAATTTTTATTTAATTAATAAAGTTGTGTTAGCGGTTTTAATCACAAACAGAAATAACACTTAAAGCCCGGCTAGACAAAGTACTCATACCAGAAATAACACTGTTGCACACCACTACAGAAAAAATTTGCCGATTAGCGCTTTCATGTTTCACAGCTCATCATCAGATCGGTAATTATAAGATATTTTACTGTGAAAATTGAAAGCGCTAATCGGATAATGTTTTCTATAGTGGTGTGCAACAGTGTTATTTCTGTTCACAATTTTTATGCTATTCGATATATTAATTCGTTTTATTGTAGCTACAATGTACTATGGGATTTCATAGAGAAACAAACGTTTTTGAGACTTGTCATTGATATTAGTAAAACTTTTAATGAAGACAGATCAGTAAAATCTGTTGAATGTGAAGTAATAGCCACGATCTCTGAGTGGACAGTATTCTTTCATCTACTTTGTTAACCATTTGTGTAAACGATACGATAAGACGATGGAAATTATAAATACAGGCTACAATCGCCATTAAGGTGGGTGCTACAATGAACACTGCTGTTTGCTGATGATCAGGTAACTGTTGAGGAGAGCGATGGAGACGTCTTGCTATTGTGGTTTGCGAAATTCATTAAATGGGCCATATTATGTTAAAAAAATATATAGTAAATCCGTTATAATTAATAATTAATGATGTTGTCATTAACAAGAGATCAATGTGTGTAACTTAGACAATGATGACGCTTTTTTATGAGGAGTTTTTGTACGAAGTTTTTTTTCGTGATACAACTCCCAGTTCCATTGGATGGAACTAACCTTCACTCAGGTCGACTCGATGATGGTATGTCATTGAAGCGGCCGCGCGACCTCTTGCATAGGCCAGACCGGTTCTATGCTTCCTGTTAAACGAAGGCGTAGATAAGAACCCGCAGTTGCATGTAATTACATAGTTGAGAAAAAACTAATAAATAGTATTTATAAAGTCGTGACAGTTCCAATTCTTTAAGCCACCCACATAGTGAGATGTTGTTACCAAGAAGTGAAACGAAGCTGGAAGTCTTCAACCTTTGATATCATTAGCTGGTCCGTTACAAGCTTTCGTATGTTCCTCGCAGTTTTAAAATATCCATCCCCAATGGTTTTGATTTTTACAAAAGAAAATATAAATGGACTTAAATCAAGAGAGCAACGGAGCCGGGATACCACAGGAATGCTCTTTTTAGCCAAATACTTTTTCACAGAATGTGCGATGTAACATCGAGTGTTGAGGTGATGAAGTCGCCCAAAAGACACCAATGTCTCATTGAATTCAGATGCACCATCCAGACTTTTTCAACATTTTATGAGCAGTCTGGCGACATAAATTTAATTCAAAATCAATTATTGTTACCATCAAACGACGACCAACTTGATAGCATCCCACTTTCGACACGTTTAGGCCTACATTAGTTCATGATGTGTTTCGTTATGCAGAACAAGAATTGTTCTCCACAGTTGTAATATTTAGACCACCCAAAAATTCTTTGTGCCACCTAAATCCTAAACTCAGGATATGGTTCTATTAACGTCTTAAATGTTTCTGTGTACTGTCTTTAAGTTTGATACAAAATTTAATTCATAAGCTGCTCGATGTTACTGAGCTCTAGTAGTTTCGTGTTCCCAAAGGAAATGGAAGTATGGTGATCGCGAAAAAATCGTGTTCGAGATAAGGGCTGGTTCTGATTGTACTACCTTCAAAACATGAAGAAAAGTCATTTTCCGAAAAGTGTCTATGTGTAGATTTTTTTCTATGCCAAACGATAACTGCCGCAAATTCAAACAGAATCAAATAATTTTATTGCATATGTGCCCGAGTTGTAGAGGACTCAAGGCCTACTGATTTTGGTGAAGATCGGTTAAGGGGGAGTGGTAGTTTACCTGCAACGTTTTACGTTTTAACAAGAGTAAAGTACTTAATTTTGATAAATAAAGTATCCTGAAAAGAAGGTCATAATTATTCACTGTAGAACGGTAGATGAAGTATCTTTAAATGAAAAGGGTAGTTGAAGGGAAAGGGGATAATTTGTTGTATTAATTTTGTATTAAATAAATTTTGTATTAACGTTGCCAAAACCCTGTTGTTACATTATTGGTAACATGATATTGCTACTTCATGAGAAAAAATTCACTATCGTTACTTTTAGACAAACCTCCTACACGCACCGATATATACTCGCACACGCGCACGCGCACGCTAGTATAATAGTAATAGTATAATGTAGTAATATTTCTAAATCTTTTTCAATGATAGCACGTACAAGACATTGCCGTGGGTTATCAGGGTTGCCGTGTGTTTTCTTACTTTTTTATCAAGACAGTGTTAAATAACAAATATAATTAAGATGTAATTAAATTATATGTCAGATGTCCAATACTTCAAATTCAACAAAGAATCCAATAACTCAGAAAATATCTAATAACTGTTGCTTAGACAACGATAAAGACATTATCACCTGGTTTGAATGCTGAAAGTTATTTTGACTTAGGTTGTGTGACGTAACATGCTCATTTGGTGGGTTATAAGATACCTTTACGTTCTGCCAACAGGGCCGTAAATATTTCAGATGGAGAGCTGAGAGCGCTGTTTTAGCGCATGCAGGCCTACATTTGAAGTTACGATTTTACGTTCAGTAGTGGCGACCATAAGAAAGAGTAATCGAGTCTTTATTTTCACGATAGATTTTCAGGGTCTTAACAATGACACAATGGGTGCTGTGAATAGTAAACAACTAAATGTGTTATTATTTTGAATAATAAACTGTTTTAAATGAAATGCAAGACGTAACGTCATTTCTAACATTGAAAACTATTACACTTCAACTCATCAAGTACCGTCAGAACGATGCATCCTGGGGAAGGACAGTTTCTAATTTTGTCATAATGGAGTTACGTCTTGCTGGAAGAAGCAAGATCTGTACAAAAGTCTCTCCGGAATGTCATTCCAGAAGGATGACTGCCTGTACGTTCTAGCATTAAAGTTCCGTACAAAAACAATTTGAGAGATAAAACGCCCTTAATTTTAAAGCTGAGTGGTATGTACGGAAGTATTTTAAGAAGTCATTGATAGAGTTTTCAAAATTTAACTGAATTTTAAATTTCTAGACGCCATAAAGTAAATTAGACCACCAATTAAAAAAAAAAGTAAATTTAATTGTAACAGTCTCGTACTTCTGCGTTGTGACCTGAGAATACCTAAATATAATACTTGTGATGGACAATATGATAGTTGTAATGGTTTTTTAAAACACAAAAACTTTATGAATCAAGAAAATAGGTCAGTATATTCCACAAGAGATGTTACCAGATTGTTATAACCACTATGCACATGAGTAATTTTAAAGCTAGGTAGAAGTTTGTTTGAGTCACATCTACTTTGAACAAGTTGTTACTTAAATAGTTATGAAATGTCAGCGGTACCTCGAAAATCAGCAGTATTTCTGTATTATAGAAAATAAAAATACGAAATACATATTTGATAATTTACTAATTACACTAAATATAGTATTATACCGAATACGGATCGAAAGATACAGCACTGAAATGAAATAAATTAAATAGATCTCCAGCATCATAAGCAGCATACAGAAAACTAAAGTTTGTTTATAATTGACACAGACGTTCTGTCATTGCTTCTCGCCAACTCCTAGCCTGGTCTTCTCTCATTCATTTTATCCTTTGACTTATTGTTTGAAATGCATACGCTGACCATTCGTGTCATCTGATTTAGCCAGCCACTGCATAACACTTTCAGAAATTTACCGGCATTATTTCTCATTTCACTGAAATGATTAACCAAGAAAGGTTTTGGATGAAGTTTTCAAGTAGTTTTTGAAAGCAGAATTTCAAAACTTTTAACCAAAGTCGTTAGGTTAGATTAGTTATTTATATTAGTAAATAACGTAAAATATCTACTCAGCGCTTGAAAGATCACACGCCATCAAGAGTGTATACAGTATATACTGCAACAGTACGTCTGCGTACGTTACTGTGCATTGCCGCAGTTAGCTAAAAAAAAACTGTTAAATTAGAATAAATAATTAATATCGTCAATATTTAAAGAAATGCTTATTGAAAGCTGTAAGCAACCAGCGAAGGGGAACACCGAATGTGCAGGACAGTACTGGCATATCACGCCACACTCAACCTAAGACTGTGTACATTGTAATTGATGTGTGTGTGTGTGTGTGTGTGTGTGTGTGTGTGAGCCAGTAGAAACCGGCATAGCGTCACCCCTGAATAAATGTGAATTAAATAAGAAATTTATTTAAATTTTGGTAAGTGCGCGTAAGATATGACAAAACAAATTACGCCACGTTATTAATAATATAAAGACGCGCACATGTGCAAAATCTAGTGCGAAACAAATAATACATATTAATGTAGTGCAAATAAAAGTGAATAGAACCAAGAACAATTAAAGTATAGAAAAACTGATAACATACAATTAAACATAAACAAATTACCGATCATATGAACATCGAGTAATAAACAAAAGACTTCGCATGATGCGAATAAAATTAAAATAAGTACGGAAAAAACAATCTGTAAAGGGACGCTCGATAAACTATAACAATATAAAACGTGCACAGAATGGTTGAAACATGATTTTTGCGCCCGACAGTATAAATAAGCGAGGAGCGCCAGCCTCGGCCTTCATTCACTGGAACACATCTGCAGCCGAAGGCTATGCCCGACGGTGGAGCATCCAAGGTCGATATCCCAGCAGTACCGTACGAGTCTTCTGAATGCTGAGTGGACCAAGAGGACCGGACGACGGACTTCAGGAGGATCAGACGACAACGGAGGATCGACACAGGACACAGGACTCAGGATCATGACGAGGAATCACCGCACAGCAATAAGGTGACATGAAATCATTTTTACTTGTCAACCAACGAGTCACAAAAGACATTAAAAAGAAAAGAGTAAAGAGACAATGATAAACTTTAATAGTGTAAGTAATAATTGTAAAATTTAATTGGTTAAATTGTAGTAATTTCGTGGAACATTTACGAAATTATTATTATTTTTGAAATTATAACGTAGCATAAATGTTTAAGTAATTCTAAAATTGATTGATATTTCATGAATACGATATTCATATGTAGGCACACAAAGAAAAGTAGTAATAATATAGAAAAAAATGGAATTTAAAAAGAAATACAATCTGAGCAAGTCGAGAGCACATTATATATTATAAAAATTTCTATTTATACATGTCAATTTATATCTTGTGTATTATATGTATGAATATTTGTGTAATGTTATTTGTATAGTGACAATAATTGTGTGTATGATGAGCACACACAAAAGAAAAATATTGTGCGAATAATAATGACGAAATTTTTGAAAATTTTATTTAATAAAATTTTGAATGATTTTTACAAAGTCGATATGATATAAGAAGTGTTATTATTATTTTAAAACCACACCATACACTTTTTTCTCTTTATAATACATTTAATATATTTAAATATCTCAGCCACCCTCACGCCGTAACTACACTGATGCGGGAATGTATATGGAAATATCAGAGACTTTAGAAATCCACATGATGAAATTATTTGATTGCTTCATTACTGTTCAGTAAATAATTACAGTGCCTGAAAACGGTATAAAATTAACACTGTAAATTCCAAGTCACCTAATTTGGCAAAGACTAGGCGACATCAATTTGTCTACCAACTACATCTCTCCTTTAAACGCATCATATTTCTATATTCAAGTCTTACTTCCTACTACATACTTCATCACTCATTCCAGAATTCATCCAAAACCAATTTAATCGAATCTTACATCTTTTTTAATCGAATCTTACATCTTTTTAGATTATCGTGTAGTGTAGCTTTGGATGTAGCCTATATTAACACATCAACGGTTCCTGATTGCTGGGAAGTACACTTACCAAGCCATATTTCCACAATTCGGCGTAAGAATATTCGGGCCTTCTACACCGCAAGATGGACGGTGATGTGTTGTACATAGTTTAGTCCGGCTCTCCACTGCTTGAGAAGTATATAAAAGAGGAGGCGCCTGTCGTAGTTACCTTGCCGTTGTCTTTTCTTTTGTGACCAGAGGTAAAATCCTTTCTACTCAGTAAGACGGCCTTTTTGGTAAGTAAAAATATTTGTTTCTGTTTCTTAATAATATTTTCGTTATATGGTGACGATATCTATTTAGTATTGATAGATATGACGTTTTAAATATTAATTTACACCTGAGAACGACCTCAGATTTTTTGAGGCCAAAACGTTATGTTTAGAATTGTTTCTGAAACGATGGGTAATGTCCGCAATATTATAGTATGTAACAATAAAAGTGTACACTAATGTAGCATTTTGGTATTTAATGTTAATCCCACAATAAGATTATTTGAAAATTTCATAGAATTATCAATTACTAAGGTATACTATTTCAAATCTGTATGGAATAACCTATCCGTATTAATTTTGTTGTCGGAATATAAACACATTATTATTATTATTATTTCGATGGCGCCCATATCGAGCTCTGGCCTCCTCTTAGCATTGACCTCTTCCAGGCATCCGGTTCAATGCCTCTCTCTCGCTCTCAAACTCTAACAATTTATCATTTTCTTGGCATCCATTACTACACTGTCCCTCCACCGCATTCTCGGTTTTCTCTCAGGTCATTTTCATCCTGGTTGGCCCCTATTCACTTTTTTGAGGGCTCTGTATTCCGGCATTCGCAGTAGACTACATGCCCTGCCTATTTGAGACTCTTTAGCTTTATACAGTCCATAACTTTGGGTCTCTTGTATAATGCATAGAGCTCATGAATGCACCTAATCATCCAGTATCCTCCTTTGTTCATAGGTCCAAATAACCTTCTCCTCAAAGATGTTCAGCATGTTGCAAGATTTCACTATTAATGACCACCTCCCCCCGGATACCATCATTCGGACAAGTACGTATTTTATAATAAAGTTGAAGCTTATTTTTCGGAATAAACACGTTATTAAGGATTGTTTTTACCTTTTATGTTTCTTGGATGCCCTTGGTTTGCCCCTCTGCTTGCCACTGCTTACTAACTACCCCTCCATACACCATAACCATTATCGCACATCCACAGATGTGGGTGGCTTTTTCAGTTAGCCTATTAGTTGTCCTTGTGGTTCTTGTGGAACACAGATACACTCGTTGTTTATCAGACAAACTTAAGCTAATATTTTTGTTACGAACATTAAACTTGATTTTCATCCAGTTAACTTCCTACTTTGTTTTAATTATTTTTTTACACTGCTCTGTTTTCCATGTACAGTCGTTGAGTCCGTTTCAGTGCTCTGTAAACTGAATATCATTTTCCTTTAAACCAAGTCCCATAATCATAGTAATATCATTTTCCTTTAGATAAAGTCCCAAAATAATAGTAATATAAAATACGCGAATTCGAACGGAGATTTAAAGCATACAAAACAAAATGTTATCGTGTTATGTTCATGTGGTGTAGCATAGCTTAATCATGTTTTGTGTTTGTTATAATTTCTTCATTACCCATCTGCTAAATTACAATCTGCAGTAATGTAAAATCAATAATTATTTGTCCGTTCAGAAGGGTAGGTAAATTGAAACCGGCTCTGTTGTAATATTGAATGAAGTAAAATTACGTATGCCTTGAGATTTAAACTAAGCTTTTTTAATCCAGACGTAAACTTATTGTTGAAATCTCAATGGTTTCTTACAACCTATTGTCATCTGTTGCGTGTCCATATAAGAGACTTTATGATGATGCGGCTTAATCACATTATAAAACAGTATTCTTTATAATAATAACTGAATTTTCTACCGAAGGTCAAGAAAAGAGTAAAAATAACCACCATTGAGATTATGCTATCTCATGAATACTAATTCTATAGGCTAAGTAAATAGAAAATAAAATGAGGAATAAAAGCGGATATATTTAATAGTCCTATTAAGAAGTCGCGAGAAGCAAAGAAAGATTAAATGGGAACATATATATTGGAAAAGACTTGAGAGACAGTCTATATTTAAATTTCTAAAATGAAGGCAATTGCGTTGGTTGGGAGACTTAAAAATTGGAAAGCCAGTACGAGGAAGACAAATATGAGAAACAAACGTTGAGAAAATAAGAAATTAACAGATCTAGACAAACCTGAGATAAAGAGTCCTGAAAGCAGTCTAGAAAGTAAAGAAGAAAAAACACTGGAAGGAGCGAAGAGACTGTCAAAGTCTAGATAAGAGTGCACGAGTAAATTGTAATCAATTAACCTAACACGACACCATTTATGGAAACATAGGTTTGTTGTATATGTTCACTTGAACGTGTTAAAGATTTATTTAGATTCAGGTGGTAGTATTTACTCATTTTTTAGCCACTGAGTTATAAAATAACAATAATCATGCTCTTAAATAGTTATTACTTCAGAAGTAAACTAAATAAACATGTTTTAAAAGGCCTTATTGGGTCCAATATCATTGAAGTTTGGCAATCACAAAACTCGTGTAGCTTCTCATGTGCGCCTAAATGTTGTGATTTTTAAATAGTCTGTTTACTATAAATGGGTACGTTTTGTCGTAGAAATCCCAATAATCAAAGTCCTCTCTCATTCCTGAGAATGGACAGAAGAAACATAAGTTGCTTTCACCGCAAATATTGTGACGTATATTTTTTTCTTTTTTTTTCTTGGTAAATGATAATAACCTTTAATCTACTTTGAAAACGTGCGTTTTTGTATGTTTATGTTTAGTATACTTGAAAACAATTTTGTAGAAGCTAGTTCTACCAGTATCGTGTCTAGAATTTGGCCTGGAGGGGGGTCCGATCGAGTCGGCTTTTATACAAAAGAAAAACAATTTAAGACTAATCAAAATTGCTATCATTAAAATGACTGAAAACGTGGAATATCTTTTTGAAACCAATCCAATTAAAGTAAACGGTAATAACACAATAAAAATACGCGTTATTGAAACATTGTTTACAAGATACTTATTGAGTAAATTGATTTCCCTATTTTTTATATATCAAATGTATACACAAATGCCGTAAAAAGAGTTACTACTATATTAGCGTACACAGCTGAAAAATAAAAGAGATTAACAAGATTCTTCGTCAACGTTTTTCGACTCTCTGGGTCCGGTCCCGTTCGTCCCCCCCCCCCCCGGTGAATACACCCCTGAGTTCTACATGTAATTTACGTAAGTCCTTATTTGATTCTGTTACGTATCTTTTATAAAAATAAAGTAATAATATCAGAATCTAATTAGATAATAAACCTTTTCTCAAGGCATCAGATTTGTATGTCATCAAGTCACTAGGCGACAAAGCACCAATTACAGTTGGTTAATATTAATACAAATATCTTTTTTATTAAGTTCATAATTTTGTTTCTTCTTTAGTTTGTCAAATTATACATTTTTACTTAGCAAATGAGCTAAGTGAGATATGAGCACATCTAATTTCGATACGAAATATTAAATTAAAGCAGTTCGTGTGTAGACTTTGGCTCACCCCCACGTGTATTTGTGGAAATACTAACAGCGTGAACGCTTCTGACACACAATTTCAAGTATTCATTGTTAATCTCATTTCTCTTATTGTTTTATTACTTCCATGTTCCATAAGGAAATGGAAGTACGGTGATGGCGAAAAAATCGTGTTCGAGATAAGGGCTGATTCTGATTGTACTACCCTCAAAACATGAAGAAAATTCCTTTTCCGAAAAGTGTCTCTGTGTGTGCCTGTCTGTGTGTCTGTGTGTAGAATGTTTTCTATGGCGAACGATAACTGCCGCAAATTCAAACAGAATCAAATAAATGTTTGCATATGTACGTAAATTGAAGAGGACTTAATGGCTATTGATTTTGGTGAAGATCGGTTAAGCGGAAGGGGTAGTTTACCTGCAACCTTTTTAGGTTTCAACAAGAGTAAAGTATTGTTACGACATTACAGAACAGTTTACGTGTGTGTCGAATGTTCCAGAAGAATCTCGCTCTAATGTGTGTGGCATACGTGACTCTCCACGCATTCGCGAGAGTTTTCTGGAAGCCGCCAGCCGCGCGGACTGTGTCAAGGACGCAATTAATTACGTCGTAGTTTAGAGTTAAGGCGTAGTTTGGAATCTTCTGGTCTGTGAGCGTTGTATAAATACTTGGCGGCAGCGGCCTTAGTTTTCAGTTATAGTCACCATATATTTACAGTGCGGTCCGAGTTATTATCGGGCGATATTACTGTGTGCGTTCAAGTGGTTATTAGTGAAGTGTCTGTTTTATAATCGGGAGGTATATTGTAATACAATTGTGTTTTAATATTAGTTGACATTTTATTGTGTGTGAACAATTTATATTTGATTTGTTGTAAGAGACTGTTGTTAATTACGAACTGTTTAACTGTGAAAATTAAAGCTGGTGATTAGTGACTTAATTGGTGTCTTGTATTTTGTTTCCGCTGTACCTACGACGATCAAGTAGACCGTCGTAACAGTGGTGTCAGAAGTGGGATAGAACAGTTAACAGTGGAAACAGAGGACACTTCGTAGAAGAGTGGTGTTAGTTGTAGTTGATAAAAATAAAATGGATACCAGTCAGATGATAGAATCATTCAAAGCAATACTACTGAAGATCGAGGAACGACGCCGATAAGAGGCAGAAGAAGCAGAGGAAAGACGCAGGCGGGAAGCAGCCGAGGAACGTCAGAAAACACTAATGGAAGAACGATTAAAAGAAAAACGTAAGCGTGAAAATGAAACACCAGAGAGACGACAAAAGAAGAATTTAGTAGTCGTCAATCAGACGAAGTTAAGGCGTTCGTACAAGAAAATATCACTGCAAAATTCGTCCTGTTACGAGGTGAGCTGAACAAACAAGTTGACAGAATATCTGAAATAGAAAAATCTGTGTCAACTATGAAAACAAATGTATCAAGTTCAGAAGATTCTATTACTAACTCAATAAAATAAATTAAAAAGGAAATCCAACATTTAGTGAAAGAAATAGTTCATAAAGACAGACCATTAAAAAATGCTGATGAAGATCCAAAATACCAGAGAAATCAAACTGTCGTAGGGGCAGTTTACACAAAGGCCCCAACGTTTGATGGAAGCACTCATTGGGCAACTTATGTTCGCCAATTTGAAGCTGCAGCTCGTTTAAATAATTGGACAGAAGAAGAGAAAGGTCTTTCACTCATTCTTGCTTTAAAAGGACCTGCCGCAGAGCTAATACAGAAAGTGCCATCAGACAGTCAGAACGTCTATGCCGAAATAACTAAATCTCTGGAATTACGATACGGTGACCAGCATTTGTGCGAAGTGTACCGTGAACAACTTAAAGCGAGGATACAGCGTTCAGGGGAGAGCATTCAAGAGTTTGAAGCGAATGTCGACCGACTGACGAGATCGGCTTATCCCGAAGAATCGGAGGACTTCCGGAAGTGGATTTCTCTCATTATGTTTATTGACGGTATCAGAGATAGTCAATTACAACAAGTGTTAAGACTGACACGGCATGATAATAAATCAGACGCTCTTGTTCATGCTCTCCGTTTTGAAGCTGCCAAGTCGGCGACCTACATTAATCAAATTATGCCATCACGTTGTAGCCAAACGGATCCAACATCACAGTATCGTCATAACGGAGAGAATAAAGAGACAATTCAAGAACAACAGTTTAAGAAGTCAACAGCGCCACAACGATCTTTCGAACCAAAGGATAAAACAGAAGACCGAAGTGTTACAACTGTGGGAAACGTGGTCATCTACACGTAGACTGTTGGAAGAAGAAAATACCGAGAGAAGGGAGTGATCTCACCAATTGGAGAAGTAAAGGCCCAGAACAGCACACAGTTTCCACGCTACACAAGACCAGTGGAAACTTGATCGTTAATGGATTTGCTGAAAGTAAACCAACATCATTTACAGTTGACACGGGCTCAACAGTGTCCATTGTGCGTCCTGACTTAGTCAGCAACCGCCAGCCTCTAATTAGCTCTTGTACAATACAGACTGTGTCTAGGAGCCCCGACAAGGTGCTAGGAAAGGTAGTAGACGTACGTGTACGCCTGGGTCTTCTCGAGTTCAGCCACCAAATGCTTGTTGCAGACATTGTCGATGAAGTGATTCTTGGGACGGACATTATGAATGCTTACGGATTTATTGTGGACATAAGAGAAAATGTCCTGAGGGTTTTCCCAGAGAGGCTAAAACTTTGCATGGCTAAAATGACAGGGTCCACAAACCATTAGATTAAGCAAGTGGCATTAGTCGAAGAAAAAGTCAACAGGTCTGGTCAAGAGGAACCCTCCCTATTGCAGGCGGAAATGGAGGAAGAACTAGCAGAGGAAGTACAAATAAGTGTAACGACAAAAGAATTGATTGGAAAGCCAACTATGGGTGTTGAGACAAAACTCTTGCTTGTTCCTGAGCTGATAGAAGCGCCCGAGGGAAAAATGGCTGAAGATGAGGTTAAGCAAGAGGTTGTTGACGAGAACCAAACAGACTTGGATCAACCAGTGGTGTTTAGGTCATCAGTACATGACGCAACGGGAGTGATTCCAGCAAAACTAGTGGTTGAGCGGAAGACTCGCATTCCTGGGAACGTGATGTTCGGATCACAGGAGACTGAATTTGAAGAACCGGAGAATTATCTTTCGCAAGGACGTCCACCTAGATCGCCTGGTCGAGTATTACTTCAGAGACGGTTTGCCAGTTCGGAAGAAGGAGGCAGTGTTACGACATTACAGAACAGTCTACGTGTTTGTCGAATGTTCCAGAAGAATCTCGCTCTAATGTGTGTGGCATACGTGACTCTCGACGCATTCGCGAGAGATTTCTGGAAGCCGCCAGCCGCACGGACTGTGTCAAGGCCGCAATTAATTACGTCGTAGTTTAGAGTTAAGGCGTAGTTTGGAATCTTCTGGTCTGTGAGCGTTGTATAAATACTTGGCGGCAGCGGCCTTAGTTTTCATTTACAGTCGCGATATATTTACAGTGCGGTCCGAGTTATTATCGGGCGATATTACTGTGTACGTTCAAGTGGTTATTAGTGAAGTGTTTGTTTTATAATCGGGCGGTATATTGTAATACAATTGTGTTGTAATATTAGTTTACATTTTATTGCGTGTGAACAATTTATATTTGATTTGTTGTAAGAGACTGTGTTGTTAATTACGAACTGTTTAACTGTGACAATTAAAGCTGGTGATTAGTGACTTAATTGGTGTCTTGTATTTTGTTTTCACTGTACCTACGACGATCAAGTAGACCGTCGTAACAGTATTAATTTTGATAAATAAAATATCCTGAAAAGAAGGTCATAATAATCCACTGTAGAAAGGTAGATGAAATATCTATAAATGAAAAAGGGTAGTTGAAGGTGGAGGGGTAATTTTCTATAAATGAAAATGATGGTTGAAGGGGGAGGGGATATTTTTTTATATGTGTACCACGTTATCGGCAACAAAGAAGTAGTTTGTTGTTAAAATTCCTTCCCGGGTTGTTTGGCCGTAGTCTAATGTTTTCTACAAAACCAGACGTTTCGGCAATGCCATCGACTCCCATCATCAGTGAAAATCGAGTGCGCTAACGTGAGGTGACCACAGTACTGTGGTTAAGGCTGAAGAAAGAAGTAGTTTCTATAGAAATATTTCATTTCGAAAATGATTTTAAATATAAATCTTAGAACATAGAAGGTATGGTTCTCCATACCGATATTTTACTTTAGCACACGTCATCCGTGTAAAAATGCCATTTTGTTTAGGAAGTTCTTTTCCTAAAAAAAAAATAATCTGAAGAAATTTATGCCGTTTCTAATTGAATATAGTTAACTTATTTTCATTTAAAATATCTTGTCATTGTATATTGTTGTGTTTTGTGCATGCCACTAAATCTCTTGCAAGCAGATGCACAAACGTGTTATTATGTACCTGCGTGTTATTACAAACCTACTATGTTATTATGTACGTAAATTATGTTTATATACAAGTACACAATTTGAGATGCAAAATTGTAATTTGTATAATACTTTTTGAATTTCAAGAATGCATATTTTTGAAGAAATTATTCTTGTGGTAAAAAGTTAAAATACGTTAAAGAAAATCGTTTAATAATTTTATTGTGAATAAGTTGGGATTTAGCGGGACGTAGTAAGCCTTGCATTAGCACGCTGCGTTACTGTCACTTAGGCTACAACATTACGTTTTGCTGAACAGCAGCTGACAGCTGACTAAACGTAACTGACACATTGCTTATAACCGAGTTGAAACACTGCTCGCGCAACACTTCCAATCCATTATACGTTTTAAAGATATTTAATTAATTACCATTCTTACGCTCATCACAATATAGGCCTACCGCACCTCTCCAGGGACGGTTTCTTCGTGTTCACGGAGAAATGTGGATAGCGAGTCTCCCGGTTTGTTCATTTTTAATTATAAACGTCATAGTTATTACACAATGTTAACGTTGTCGCGAGGGATGAATGAAATGTGTATTCTGTGTTCAGTAGCCAGTCCGTTTCGCTGGAAGTACAGAGTAAACAGTGGGTATGGAAACAATGGGCTTCGTTGTGTGTACAGCCATGTTAACTGAATACGTACCGTTTCACCCATAAATAAATAAAAAACACTCCGAGTTGAAAAATGTACAAGTATGTTTGATTAGTTGCGAACAAAATCCGTACATCTGGCCACGTTCGGCTACTGCGTAAAGGGCAGAGATTGATCGATAAATGGTTAGTAAACAATGGAGAGGAGTCTGAAATTTAATCGGAAAGCGATAACTGAAACGTTATGATTGATCGATAAACAGCGGGTATACAGTGCAATTGTATGTATGTTTGATCGTACGCGATTTTATGCTGAGTTTACGGTCAAAGTAATCGATAGCAATCAGTGGTTATGACAGGAAACTGGTGAACTGTGTTCGGCAGTTATGTGAAAAAATAAACTGAAATAGATGGATAACTGCTCATGCGTGTAATTGTGGCGGTAGCATACCTGTCAGAAGCAAGGCGCAGTCAGTTGCGATAGCAGCTCTCGTCGTGTTCCGTTAGTTTCACACAGACTCGTTCGTTCGATATCTCGCAGTGTTTCAAGTACACATTTTTTATTATTATTTTTTTAATTTGTTTAAAAGTTTATCAAGTTCTCTTACGTTGCTGTGTTCAAGTATATGTTTCTCGAGTGAATACGATACATGTTAAGTGTTTTATTACATGTCACGCCACACGCCGAAACTCGCTCAACATATAAATTATCCGCACTGAAACACAGAGTACCGCTGATGAAGTGTAATAGTATTACATAGAGTGCACCGTGGTAGTAACTTTAGATGCAGAGTCAGGTGGGGCTGTATGCAAACACTCAATATCAGATATAATATAAAACAATAATATACATAATGCAGACTTAATACATAAACGTACTGTCAACATATAAATATTAAAAACAAAAGTAATTTGTCTTTTACAATTGATAATCATTTTAAATAGACAAAGAGTGTTAATCATTGTAACTTTAGGTGTGGTGAAACATATACTTTACATATACATTAAACGTTTAAGGAAAAATTAAATAATAATAATTTGTATAATTATATAAGGAAGTATTCATTATTAATTAGTAAATAATAATAAAATAATTCTTTTTTATAATTATTGCTGTTTTTGTTACTCTAAAATAAACGAAATAATTAAACGCCACTTGCTGATGTTATTGGTGTACAATATTAGAAAAGACAATCAGTTTACAAAAGTGTAAATTAAAAGGCATTTCTTCTCTGATGTTTTTATTAAATTTTACATAGCAAAATTTTTATTTTATATATATATATAAAATAAAAAATTGTCTATGTAATATATATATATATATATATAATATCTTCAAATAAATACAACGGCAAGTAGGTTTATTTTCACCTGACGCACGTTTCACAGAAATTATTCTGTATCTTCAGAGGTTTTTGAATTGTAATTGAATGTTTCGCTTATGTGAAAATAAACCTACTTGCAGTTGTGTTTATTTGAAGATATTACATAGGAGACCTGCAGGAAACTCAACGAGTTACTTACAAAGGAATATATATATATATATATATATATATATATATATATAAAGTAATAATCAAATATTTGTATTATCGGCAGTCTTGTCATTTAATAGCCAATCAAATCTTTGCTTATTGTAACTAAGTGTAGCTAGAAGAATATTTTATGAAAATAATTTAAATCATGCAAATTTTATGATATTTTCTAATACAAACTAAACAATAACCCTTAAAAACATTCGGAGTAGTAAAAAAAAAATTAACTATGATAATGTATACACGTATCACGACTTATTATATTTTATTATTATCTTGTTTTTAGTAGAATGTGAATTATATAATTAATATAGTAATTCATTAAATTCATTTTAATTGTTTGGTTTACAAACGTATTAAGACTCAAAACCACGTGCAGCGGCTGTTGTTAATGAAGTAAACTATGGAATCATATCCGCGCGCGCGCGTGTGTCTTGTTCGTCCGTGTAATGTGGTCTGAGTTGAGAACACTATATTCTCCGTCACAGACTTCATACTGATCAAAATGAGACTCGGTGTTGGGATTAATAGGTTTCGTTTCTTCGCCAATAAATCAGTAACTTCATTACTGCAATCATTAGAGTGTTACGGAATTCATTGTACCGTAAGAAGTGTTCCTTAACTTCTGTTATTCACAGTGAATAATACCCGTTATACGACTTGATGTACCCGTATACGATAGTACCTCATTCCGAATCAAACCGGGCGACACATGGCGTCTAGCCCTTCATACTCCAGTTCCACATCTGAAGTGTTATTAAAAATTGAGTTACTAAGTTCAGGTTCTAATATATTTAAAGTATCGACATTATTTTAATTATTCTGTTCTTGCTTTACTGTGAAACCATTAATGGAAGAATTGTTAATAAGCATTCATTTACAAGAGGAGTAAAATACATTTTTAACTTTTTTAGGCCTCTTTCAGATTTACACAACCCAAATCTATCAATCTAGTCCTAAACAGCCCTATCCTGTTGCGTTTAATGTAATTACCCTACTAGCAAATTCATTATAAAAATAAAAGGTTGAAACAAAATATTTTTCCGTTTCCTTGGTATCCTAAACATTCGTTTATAAGTGACGACAACAAAAATATGCAAATTACCGTAATCTGGCAGTGTCCATTATAAGTGACGTATCAAAAATCCATTTAAAAAATAAAAAACTACATTTGTGTGAGTGTTTAGTATAAAGCAACATGTAACGACTTAAAAAAATTCAATAAAATAATTTTTTTGATGATTTTTTACTACTTAAGGGTTAATCATGAGGATTTTAACTTTTGAAATTCACAATATTACGGGAATGGAACAAAGTGTTACACGTTCTACTTACGAAACGGGCGACTTAATGTGTGTGTGTGTGTGTGTGTGTGTGTTTGTGTGTGTGTGTGCGTGTGTGTGTGCGTGCGCGTGTGTGATTATAAAAAGTTGTTAGTATACATAGCAACTGACATTAGGTAAGTAAACATTTACAGATTGTGTAGGCTACAACGACCGTCACATGCTTTTCGGACAAAGGTTAAGAATAGTCACTGATAAAAGTTGTAGTCACAGTTTTTCGTTTTATCTCCCGAATGTTTAAAATTTTCAAAAAATCATTTAATATAGATTTCAAAGTTCAGACTTTCTCTTTCCGGATAGTTGTACGTAAAGCAGTTTACAAATTTGAATACAATGTTCGAATGCTACTTTCTTGTTTGTTAAATTTAACAACCTGCAGTTTACTGACTAGCACGATGAATAACTTTGTCATGTTTACTAATTGTACGATTACAAATTGAATAATTGTTCCAATGTTCTTATATATACATTTTTATACAATTTATTTGTTAAAACTGGCAGTAGTGAATATGAATTCAATAATATGTCGTTTTGTACCACAAAAAAAGGAAAACATACGAGTTCTTTAAGAGTTAACTTCTTAACTTCTAAATCTGCTTCTTATCCTTAGACAACTTAGAAAAGCTGCTGTCTGTTATTCGCTATTTTTTAATTGCTTCAGTTATTGGTTGGCCTTTTTCTAAGACAAAGCTCAGATTACTTCAACATTATTTTCTACAAATGTATTATTATTTTGTTGAAAATGTGTGTACTCATTTTTAGCGTCTCTTTGAAACACTGGCCACACTTACTTCCAACATAAACCTCTGTTCATTGTGTCTTCCATTGTTTACTTTTTCATATACGTCAGCAAGTATTTGATTTTATGTTTATAGCAAAATCGTGATTGTTAAACGTTATATTTGCGATGGGATTTCTGTAAACAACTTTATTACCTGACAGGCAAATCAATATTAATTAACTGAAAATTTAACGATTCTTTCAGTAACAATCGTAAAATTTGTCAGACAGGCTTCATGCGAAAATAGTTTCCATACAAATACGTTTACTTTAGGAGACATAAACCCGTATTTGCGCACTAAATGTCCACAAATACGTTACCTCTGTAAGTATCAATAAAAAAGATATTTAAAACGTTGTACATTATTTATACACAAAATAAATATGAAACACTATTCACGTGAGATGTCATGTGCAGCTTCATTGTTGCGTGTTTGTGGTTCATTTGTAATTGCTTATCGTTAATGAATTAAATATTATAAAGCAATATAATATAGAAGACAAACAATACATTGTAGTAAAAAAGGCAATTACATATTATTTACAATTTATGTTGCATCCAACATCAGCTCTGACCTATAAAACTCAACTTGTTTAGAGATCATAGAGAATTTGTCTGAATATGAACATCACGTTGTTTATGCGTTTGCGAGGTTGTGGCAAATTTTTGAATGAACGTGTATAAAAATGTACGATAAATATGAATGAAAACGTGTAATACCAATTTGACTAATTTAAATTAATATAATTATTTTTAACACAGATACTTTAGACGTGTATACTAAAACCTTTTGCTCTTTCTCATCTCTACACTGGGTAATTAATTAAAGCACAAACAGCAAAGAAACTAACGCGCTTTAATTAAAGTCATTATTAGCGTATCTCTTACGTTAAGTAAATGATCAACACTCAAAGTAAGTAAATAGTTTCCACTCAAACCAATTCACTACTATGATAGGTTTGCATTTAGCGAGGTTTGTTGTATTTAGTTATTTCCCTCACTAAGGTACTCTGCTCATGAATATTTAGTGATGTATCCTTCATTATGTGTTTATTGATGCTCTTCAGTAAGACATCCCTAACAAATGTTTAATGTTTAATTAAGAAAATTGTGTTAGTGGTTATAATCACAAACAGAATTATCACTGTTGCACATTACTATAGAAAAATAATCTGTTCCGGGGGTGTGTGTGGACAGTGGGGCGGGTGGGGGTGTGAAGAGTTTGTTTTTATTCTCTTGTTGTTATTTCCGATCTGGCGATGAGCTGAGAAGCTTGAAAGCGCTAATCGGAATAATTTTTCTAAAGTGGTGTGCAACAGTGATAATTCTGTTTGTAAATGTTTAATGGTGATGTCTAGAAAACACTATTCCATTCAGTACCATGCGTTGTCAAGTTCAAAATGTTTCGTTATATCTCTTAAATGCTAAAAAGTTAAAAAAAAGTAATATAGATTTCAGAGTTCTGACTTTCTCTTTCCGGATAGTTGTGCATAAAGCAGTTTATAAAGTTGAATTCAATGTTTGAATCTTATTTTCTTGTTTGTTAAATTTAGCAACCTGGAGTTATTTTCACGAATAATGTCATCCACTTTACCTACTTTCAGCTAACATTATTATTATTTTTATCATAGGCCTTTAGACGTGTATACAAAAAAGTTCGTTGCTGTTTCACATCCGGCTGTGGTTAAATCTCTTAATATCTAATCCAGTAGGTTATCTCTTATGTTAATGTAACACCATTTCTGTACACAATTATTGCTAATTTTCAAACCTCTAAACCTCTGTTGTCACTTTTTGCTTAAATTCATAAACTATTTGCGTTAGGCTTGCGTAAATATGTCCCCATCACGTGGATTCCACTCGGATACCACTACTCTTTGGAGTTAAATTCTGTTCTCAAAACCTATTAAATTCTGCTTAAATACTTATGGCTACTTTACTTAACGTCTACTTTCTGAGGTGGACCACAATAAAGGTCTATCAATGAAAACAAAAATCAATTTTGTTTGCTGGATATCTTCAAAATCTATATTCCTCGATCCTCCATTTTCCACCGACATGAACTTATTATTATTTTATTACTTTATCTTCTTATTTTAGACTTTATAAATTTGGGCCGATGTCTCTCCAGAGACACGTGTGAATAAAGAAAGGTAAAATTATTCTTATACAGTCACGTTATCGACCACTCTGATTATTATTGATTGTATTAGTGTAAAATTTCTTGTTTTCACAACACAATGTTTCGAATTTTTATACACCCTATCTGGCCGTATCTACTTGCGTAAGCCTTATGGGAAGAGAATCACTGATGGTAAGACTAAAATGTTCTGTAATAAAAAAAAAAAACGACACTGGATGGCAGAGTTATTGATTCTTGACATCAAAAGGGGAAGAAAATATTCTGCTTTTTATTACAATGAGGCAGGACGCATACACATCTTTCAAAATGTACTATGTTATAAGGTTCTGATATATGAAATATCTGAGTATCTGCTTCCTAAAGTAATAACGCTTCAATTTACGTTTGAATTTGCTTCACCTTCAGCATCTTTCACTATGTTCAAAAGCATAAATGGTTATTCGTAGGTAACCGTTATTCTAACTTCACAATATAGGGTGTACACAATATATATATACAGTAGCCTAAGAGCATTACTTGTCTTTTTCATAACATCGCTACTGTGTGCGTTCGGTGCTTTCGTATTTCGAAACAAAGATTATAACTTTTCTGTTGTAAGTCATCTGAATTTTTGTTGTCTTTTCAGAATATTTTTTTATGTTTCTCGAATTATTATACTGGTTTCTATTATTCGGAAGCAAATTACTTTTTTGACATAAACATATTTGAAGTATCAGTAATAACAAAGCCGTTATTGTTAGTTATAGTAACAGTTTCCCGATATCTTTGACAACTTTTATGAATATTCTTTGTAAAATATTTTATAATTTTTTAAGCAATAAAGATATTTTTATGTCGTCGTGTACAAAAACCCGTAGAATGAAAGATGCCTCACATGTTTTTGATAAAATGTCTATAGCAAAATCTTTAATCAAAGTATATTCAAATGGACTGTAACAAAATTTCGCACAAATAACTTTACTGATTTAATTTTTAAAGAATTACTGATTTCTCAATGATGTAAATTCTATAAAAAGGTGTTGAACACCCACTGAAAACAGCAAATAACAACAATCACAATAATAATAATAATAATTTTTCAGGAGAGGAAAAATGCTTTATCACCGTCAGAGGAGGCCGTGCTTCCTCTGGTGTGTGGGAATCTCACACACTAAAAAATCCACCTCTAATTCAAGCATTTATATCCATCCTGGAGCCACTTAGCCTATTACTTCAGGATTGAGCCTATTGCGCCCTTATCGGGCTCCTTCTAGTTGTTCTTCATCTTCTACTGCCCGTTGGGTGCAAGTTAGGACTGTCTTTTTCTTTCTAGTAGGACCCACTGAATAAATGCATGGATGCGGTCCAATTCCGCCTTACCACGAAGCATAACCGCAACTATGCTCTCGGGGATGAAGTCTCCGAGCTCCATTTCCAGAACCATCCTCTGTTTTCCGAATCTGCAGCACTTGAAAAACGTGTGCGAGGCATCTTCATGGGAAGAGTCTCCGTATTGGAATGCTGGGTTTTGCACCTTTCCCATTCTATGGAGTTAAGCATTCACTGAACAACTGGGTCAGATGATAATTGACCTCACCGTGTTGGCAGTCGATCTATTCCTTCAAGTTTGGTATGAGCCTTGCGGTCCATCTTCCTCTATCCTCTCTATCCCAACGATCTTGCCAGTGCCGGAGAGTGAGTTTCCTGGCTTCATGCTTTGCGGCATCCCTTCCAATTTCCTTATTTATTTAGAATAAATGCTTCCGCTCTAGAGCCAACAGGTCTGTGGGAATCACTCCCGCTATCACCAGCACTACTGGCTCTGGCAGTGTCCGGTAAGAGGATGCTACTCTGAGGGCTCCTATTCTCCCCACCGATGACATATTCTCTGTACTTCTCCATATTTAGTGCATCTGCCCAGATTTTGCAACCGTACAGAAGGACGGATTCTGTGATCGCCATCAACAATCACCTCTTGCTTGCAGTTGGACCTCCTACGTTGGCCATAAGTCTGCTGAGCTTGGTTGTAACGTTAGCCGCCTTATCAGCTGCATACTTTATTGGGTCCCAATAAGGAAATAATAATAATAATAATAATTATTATTATTATAACAATAACAATAATAAAAATAATAATAATAACAAAACAGCAGCAACAACAACAATAATAGTAAGTCTTTGAGTAGCTATCTTTAAGTCAGTAATTAGTTTCGTTGTGTACGTTGGCCTTTTGTAAAGTACGAAGCAGGTGTTTTTTGTTATTGAGTTTAGACATATTGTTACTGTTATATTATAGATTTATAAAAACGTCAAGTTTTTTATTTTATATGACAATTTTTAGTAAATTTTAATTTTTGTCTTTTCAAGTCTAGAAATAAATCTCGCGACGCCAGATGTTTGGTTGTCGATTACTCGTGTTTCTTACTTAACCGAATAACAGTAAATTAACATGTTCGTTACTTCATGTTACGTAAGTGGCCGCACGTTGCTGAATTAATTTAACTTAAATGACGTTTTACCTTGTGTTATAATCATTGTCGGGTTTAGAAGAGAAATAGAATTTTGGTACAAGTGGCAATCGTTATCAGGTTGAACGTATTCATTACGTTTTTTTTTTTTAGACAAGTTAAATAATTAATTGGCGGGTGCAGAGTGTAATTTGTGCGGTGTGGCTGACGCCGTGCCACTGCCACCGAGAGTAACAACGCGCGTCCAATAATTAAAACATTTCATCAGCGAATGGGCGCACCGACTCAAGCGTACTTCAAATTAGCTGTGGGCCCACGTTGTGTTGACCGATTTTTTCAGTACCTTTAATTCATTCGGGAATCATTACTACAATATTATGAAAGTGTAAATATCCAGAGACGATAAATCAATTTATTATCCGGATTAGCGAACGTTGCTTCTTTTATAAACAAAATATAATTATATTAACTGTTTATTTAATCGCTGCTATGCTGGCTGCACGACAGTTGCCATGATTCTTTAGCTGTCACATTGCTGCTCATTATTTCTCTACAATCGAGTAGAAATGCAAATACGCACGGAATCGATGTACTGCGAGCAGGAACACAGAGCTCAGTGTTAGCGCTGGCATAATGAATGGGTTGTCGAAGTAGTCTTTCACTGTACGCGTCAACATTTCTGAGACAGATACGTTGCGAAAACAATTGCACTGCAAATAACAGAACTTCCCGTTGTTTTACAGTCTTAAAATTACATGAAGTTTAAAATTACATAAATAAATTAAGGTTAGATATGGTGTATGTAACAAAGTTAAAACTTCCTAACCATCTTGAGAATAAAATTTCAATAAGAAAAAAAGGATAGCTGACAAAGCGTAAGGTCTGTAACTCATTTATAAGTAACACAACAGTATGTTATGATAACAGATTACTATAGGAAGCAGACAGGACAGTCAGCCGAGTAATCACCGAGACTATGATGTTTCAAAGAAAAACAGAATAGTACCGTTGTGCGGACTACAATGTAAAAGCCCCTCCGCCATCTTTCGTACGCAGGTTTAATATTGCATGCCTGACAAGTTGGAAAGGAGTTTTCGTTCAACAACAATACGAGCGAATATTTTCAACGTTCTGTTTAAAATATTCTCTGAACTTAGAGTATTCAACTCTTTGAATCTGTGGATAAAAAATTAATTTACGCTATTACACAGAAAAAACTATTCTCTAGGCAACATTTCTTTGTCTGTCATACGAGTTAATAAAGTAGATACTCGAAGGAAGCTGATTACGTAGGTAGGACTATGGTCCAATGTTAATGAGCTAAGCACTCCTCTTAAATAATTACTGGTGTGTTATTATTCAATTATAGATTACTTCTGAAGGTTTATTTTCATTCTTATCAGTACACACATGAAATCAGTATACCTACGTTTCACATAATTAATCTGTATCCTTAGGGGTTTTTAAAATATTAAAATCGTTTTACAAATTGTCATTAAAATCTCTTATTATATAGATTAAGTCTATGAAATGTGCGTCAGGTTTTCATACAGCCTATGCTGATAAAAATTAAAATACAATTGCAGAAGCAATCTGTTATTGAATAATAACATAGATATAAAGCAAGAAACTTGAATCAGAGTTATTTAAAGAAAATTACAATAAATATGCGGCCGCTCCCTTAGTCTATTATATGAATTGTATTAGTGTTCTGACACGATAAATAACGCAGTTAGTTATCTACCAGCTTAAAGAACCTACCTATTGAATTCTATGATCCATCGTTGGTACTGTAACGTTTGTCGTTTGTCACTTAATTAATTTATCTCTTACAAATACTCCAAAACGTATTTGTATTGGTATTTGTATTTATCAATAAAATAAAGAATTTTTCTTTTAATTGTAAGAAACGCCATACCATTAACTTACAGATGCCGTTTGAATGTAGGTTATGGAACTATTTGTTTAATTTAAACAATTTGCTAGTGACAGATCTTTTAAAAAATCTTGAGTACATATCATGTTTCAGACTAGCGTATTTTATGTTTAAAGGTATGAAATTGTGTGTACTAAAGTAAAAATCTAACCTAGAAATCGGAGTTTCGTATACACAACCTATAGTCTGCATTGAATAAAATCTGTTCAAGTTGCACCACATGAAGTGTTATTTCGTGTTATTCAAAGTGACACGGCTTCCGCAAATATTTACCCACGTGGTGACTTCGTGAACACGGTTTCAGTATTCTTACGAAAACGTTATTTGGTTTCCTCACTTTATTCTCTTACTTTACGTTTACTCCTAACAGTTTGTTTGTATCAATAAGGAATTTAAAATGTTTATCTCAATGTTATCATTTTGTAAAATCATTCTACATTAAACAATACACGTTATAAGGTGTAAACTTGTAGTAATAAAGTGACGATTGTGAAGCCCATCGTAAATACAACCACAGAGGCGTTTTGGGTATCATTTCAAGTAA
Source organism: Magicicada septendecula (assembly GCA_034769895.1). Lineage (NCBI taxonomy): Eukaryota > Metazoa > Arthropoda > Insecta > Hemiptera > Cicadidae > Magicicada > Magicicada septendecula. Next base: position 1,230,821,803 of record CM068367.1, read on the forward strand.
ACTTTCAAAATGTGTAAATTAAAAACAATATTGTTTAAACAATACTACTTAGTGCATACAATCTTTAATTCTCATCTTCAACGCACAATAGTGGCTGCAGACATAATATGATTGTCAATATTCTTAAGTTCACCAGTTAATTAAACGATTATATAATTAAAACGCGTGTAAAGTTGATTTGTCACTCTTCAGTCGTCAGTATTTCTGCATGTAACTGAAGCGCTCTCATTTCATGTATCCAGAAACTTTTAAAACTTGTTTCATATTTTTAAGTTAGAACTTTGGTGGCATTTTCCATTTACCCAGGTTATTACATCTGCTATGCTCTCTTTCCTTTACCTAACTTTGCTCTAAATTGAATTTTCTTTACTCGGCACAATATAATACAACCGAAAACGTGTTCTCGTGTAAAGCTGGTAAAATTAAAATTTTTGGCTCGATGAAATGAAATATCTATTAGTATTTTATAGCGTGTTTGATAGGCCAATTACATAAATATAATACGGAGTATATATGTCTTGTGACTAATGTGTGTTTATTATACTAAAATAAAGTAATAAAAATTAAAATATTGTTATTCAAGTAATTATTTTCATAAAAATAACTTTTATATATAAAAAAAATAAAACATTACTATACAAAAATCATTAACTAGCTTTAATAATTAACTAGATTATTATCAGATTTAATAAGAAGTGTGCTTATTAATTAAAAAATTAGTGTCTTAACACATTCTCAGAAAATAATCCCGTGAATGAAACATTATAGGCCTACTTAAATCAATAGTGTGTTTGTGGTTGTGCCAACTAGTTGATTTTTTCTTCTTTTTCATTTTTCCCTTTTCTTTTTCTTTTCACCTTCCATTTTACATTTTCGTATCTTAATGAATGACATCTCAATATTTTCACCCCCTTTTCATAAAAAAAAATATATATATATATATATAAACAATTTTATTATATTAAGTGAAACGTAAGTACATAATAATAATTATTATATTTATAATTATAATTATAATATTTATTATTATTATTGTGCCTTAAATATAATACTTCCAAAAGAATAATGGCTATAGTTCTACATCACGGCAAATACTACTATATGTTAAAGGCTGATATGAAAAGTAGAACATCAAGATATAGAGAGAACCGTAATGAATACGCAAGTTGTAATGGCATGCAACAGTTGTCGGTTTGCGTGAAGTGACAAGCTTTACTTCGGCCTGTGGTTATCGCCGACACGCGACCGTCTCGGTCGTTCACAAATTGCCTACTTTGCGCCGGTTATTATAATTTCTTTATTTTGCACATATCTCAATGACGTAGCATGGATACTGGTCTGACGCAAAGGCAAATACTGGTCTGCATTAGTCGCGTATTAACTCGTTACTTTCAGTAGCGCTAAACTACATAACAAAAATAATTTACTTTCTCAATCAGTGCAAAAGTTTACACTTGCGATTTTAACGTTCGAAATTGTTTTTTGCCTGTGAATGTTTGTGTATAATTTCTTACAGGTTTGAAGAATATTCGTAAGCGTTACTCTTTACAATACAAAAGCACCAAATTGGTTGAGATTTTCCTCTAGATCAGGAAGCACAATTGGAAACTTTGGCGCCCGTGTCAAATGTACGTGAGTTCGGCCTGTCTTGAACGAATCCATCAACTACCTAGCTACCGTTACTTTTCTGAAGTGCAGTTTTTTTATTATCATAGTATTGATACAATATAATTTATAATTACTACAAGTAACTTCAAGAGTTACTTTAAAAATAGCTAAATAGAAGAAAGTTTTAAACTCAAACAACAAATAAATATATTAAAAAGTAGTAAAGAAATTATTACTGCGGTCGAAAGAATTATTCCGTGTTTGGATGAAAACTATTGTCAGAATAATACGTAGCAATCACAGTGACAATTACACTTTATTAAGGGGAATCCGTTGCCATAATTTTGGATATAGACAAGAAAAATGATATAACTCAAAACATTTCTTTTGTTATGAATAAATATTATGTTTCGTGGCCAAATTAAGATAACGTTCCGCTTGCTACCCTGGACAAGGATTTATGTGAGGGTGAATGTAAATTTTTTGCCTAGGTTAAGAAATGACACGCAGAGACGTTGAATACATTTTTACTTCTCAACGTAGTCTCTCTTGATCTCTTAACAAACGGTGCAACAAAATCTTTGTTGTTCTTTCTCTCACGCCTTTGAAAACGTTTTTTCTCTTGAGCGTTCACAAAGCCAAGTGCATCCAAATTCTTTCCACGTAAATAATTCTTTCAAGAGAACTCGCAAATATTTACATTTATAAACAGACAAGAATGTCTTGTAGCAAAGTCTAAGTGCTGAATGATGACTACAGCAATCAACGCTAACGTCGCCAAACGGTGAACTCGCTAACGTATAGGCCTACTGCTGAATTTTGATTGACAGTTTCATTCAAGTTTTTGGTCACATTGGTGTAGCTATCGTTTGCAAAAGGAGTTTATAAAACAGTGAAAAGTAAAAATGACTGGCAAAAGTAAATGGAACCGAGTTTGCATGCGGTTACTTCGTTAGCAGCCTGCTCTTTGCTTTTCTGTGGCAGTGAGTAAATAAAGTTGCAGCAATAAACAATCTTGTGAAGTCTGGTTTATGGTTTGATTTCTCAACGCAGTTCTTAACGGTGTCGACATGCACTGTGAATGTGTAAGCCTACATTAATGATGGGGGAAAAGGCAATGGCTTCGAGAGTCTAGCAGAATGTTCATAAAGTACAAAGTTCACAAAAAAGTGGGAAGCCTAGTCTTCAGATGGATGACCTTGTTGAAGAACAGAATACAACTAAGTTGTCGTAAACGGGAACAAAGCGGTCCGAAAAATTAAAGGATGTAACTCACTGTGTAATTTTGCTTCGCTAATACGAGAAGGCTTTTCCAAATCCGTAAAGTGCCAAAGCACTTCAAACGAACAACTTTGTCGTGCTTGTCACAGAACTGCTACCCCCTTCGCGCTGAACAAGGATTTTCCGGTGTCACCATCATCATCATCAAGTTCTAAACAACAGCCAACTACAAATTGAGTCGAATCATTATGTTTACTTGGGACTCGATAATGGATACGCCTCTACGAAGCAAGTAGCAGTTCTGTAACAAGTAACGAAAAAGTTGTCCCAGTCAAGGATCGTGGCCACTGCTATCTAGGCGACCATATAATTGAAGTGAAAACAATAATAAAAGATGTACTATGAAACGTTTACAAAGTTGATGGATGCCGTTCAGACCACGGGATAATTCACCTTCACGGTTATGCACTGCTGTCCTTACAATTCAAAAGATTCACCACTGCCGATGGAAACGTTTTGATTTCCTCACCCGTATAGTTTATATTTCGTTCGTATCTTGCTCGTAAACTTTCGAGAGTTTCAATAATGGCAGTATTGTTTTTCATTTTAACATGCGTCGTTTTATTTCTCTTGAAACCAAACGTTTCGCCCATATTACGATGACGCATCTTCAGGGGCTCGGATAGTAAGAACCCTGTACTCACCCAATCTGAAGTAGAAAGTCGACGCGTTTACTTGCCTACGCGACGCGTGTACGTGTACTACTGATAAAATCAGCCAGATTTTGAAGAAACATAACATTATAGCCTGTATTCAAGCCGATTAGGAAGGTAGGCCAAACGTTACCGTTGGCGAAAGACAAGGTACCTCTTTCTACTCCTGGGTCATGCAGTTGTGGTGATGTCGTGGGCGAAACACGGAGATAGATGGTGAAGGGGGTGCAAGAACACATAAGGCAAGGGCAAGAACACACAAGGCACTTAAAGGAGGGATACAGAGAAATCATCAATAGCGGAGGAAAACTGTGAAAATAAGCATCACATTGTATAAGAAACGGTGATCATAGAGAAGATTTATAACTAATTTCCGTGCATGACGAGGCAATAGAAGTTTACAAAAATAAGGAAATATTTTAACAGAGACGCTACCTATATGTTCCCGGGAGTTTGGAAACCTGTTTTTAAATAAAGTGACAGCCTCGTTATAATGATATAAAATAATTGTGTTTTAATAATTATCAAATGTTATTGTGACTAATATTTATTGTGTATTACGTTTCAATTTCTAAAATAATTTATTGTAATTTTTGGATTATTGGAGGGGAATACTTTGTTGTAAGTTATGTTTTTTTTTAATATTGTGGACTCTGCTAACTCTATAAACAGGATTAGGTCTATCTCAGTTGGTGCTCTGTTTCAATTGAGCCACTGAGGATGCTTCACTGTAGTATGGACGAAATGTTTGGTTTCAAGAGTAATAAAACGATGTCTATTGAACCGAAAAACAGTGCTGCTAGTCGTTAATTGTTTTTCTTAATTTTAAGAAGTGGGTTGATAAAAACAAGAAAATCGTGGTAAGCAAGAAGTTCAAAAGGCAACAGTGAACTAGCTTAAATCCCGGACGATGGATTTCTATTCACAGGGTACAGAAAACCTTGTTGCTCAATGAAAAGTGTTTCGAAAACAATGGTAACGCTGTAGAAAAGTCCAGTTGATGTGACCAAATTTTGAAACGTAAATAATTTATATTCATTGTTTATCTGCATTTTTAAATAATCAGATACAGCAATAATTATTGCATATGCTTCGTAGTAATAAGCGTGCTAATTTCACTTTACGAGAATTGTCCACAACACTGCTGCCATTCTCTGCAAAAAGTTGAATGCGGGATTTTTTTGTATAAAGGAAAACCGTGGATTATACTGTACAAGGCTGTCTTTTGTGTTTATGATAAGTCTAACTCTTGTCGATTGTATTAATAATCATAATCTCAGAATCTCTTAAAGTCTTCTGCTCTTTTACTTCCATGTTCCATAAGGAAATGGAAGTATGGTGATGGCAAAAAAAAATCGTGTTCGAGATAATTGCAGATTCTGATTGTACTACCCTCAAAACATGAAAAAAAAGTCATTTTTCGAAAAGTGTCTGTGTGTCTATCTGTCTGTCTACCTGTCTGTCTGTGTGTTTGTGTGTCTATGTGTCTGTCTGTCTATCTGTAGATTTTTTTCTATGGCAAACGATAAGAGCCGTAAATTCAAACAGAATCAAATAATTTTTTGCATACAGCCGTGAATTGTAGAGTACTCAAGACCTATTGTTTTTGGTGAAGATCGGTTAAGGGAAAGGGGTAGTTTACCTGCAACGTTTTTTTTTATCAAGGGTAATTTTTTTCTATGGCAAACGATAACAGCCGCAAATTCAAACAGAATCAAATAATTTTTTGCATACAGCCGTGAATTGTAGAGTACTCAAGACCTATTGTTTTTGGTGAAGATCGGTTAAGGGAAAGGGGTAGTTTACCTGCAACGTTTTTTTTTATCAAGGGTAATTTTTTTCTATGGCAAACGATAACAGCCGCAACTTCAAAGAGAACCAAATAATGTTTCGCATACAGCCTGAATTGTAGAGTTCTCAAGATCTGTTGTTTTTGGTGAAGATCGGTTAAGGGAAAGGGGTAGTTTACCTCCCACATTTAATGTTTTAATAAGAGTAATTGTTTCTATGATGAACGATAACTGCCGCACATTCAAACAGAATCAAATAATGTTTTGCATGCGTCCCTCAATTATAGAGGACTCAAGATCTGTTGATTTTGGTGAAGATCAGTTAAGAGAAAGGGGTAGTTTACCTGCAACATTTTATGTGATAAATAGGTTAATTTTTTCTATGACGAACGATAACTGCCGTAAATTCAAACATAATCAAATAAGTTTTTGAATACATCCCTAAATTGTAGAGAACTCAAGGCCTTTTGATTTTGGTGAAGATCGGTTAAGGGCAAGGGGTAGTTTACCTGCAAAATTTTATGTTGTAACGACAGAAATTTTTTCATAACTGCCATAAATTCAAACAGAATCAAATAATTTTTTACATAATGTACCTGAGTTGTAGAAGACTCAAGGCCTATTGATTTTGGTGAAGATCGGTAGGGGAAAGGGTAGTTTACCTGAAACATTGTTTGTTGTAACAAGAGTAAAGTACTTAATTTTGATAATTAAAGTATCCTGATAAGAAGATCTTAATAATCCACTGTAGAAACGTAGATGAAATATCTATAAATGAAGAGGCTAGTTGAACGGGGTGGGGGTAATTTTCTATAAATGAAAATTATAGTTGAAGTGGGAGGGGATAATTTTTATTATATGTGTACTACGTTATCGGCAACAAAGTAGTAGTTTGTTGTTAAAATTCCTTCCCGGGCTTTTTGGCCGTAGTCCAATGTTTTCTGCAAAACCAGACGTTTCGGCAGTGCCGTCGACTGCCATCATCAGTGAAAATCGAGTGCGATAACGTGTGGTGGTATACGTTAGTGACCACAGTACTGTGGTTAAGGCTGAAGCAATAAGTGGAAAGAAGTAGTTTCTATGGAAACATTTCATTTCGTAAATGATTTTAAATATAAATCTTAGAACATGGAAGTCATGTATGGTTCTCCATACCGATATTTTCCTAATTGTTTTCAACATTCCTGGTATTCACTAGATTAACAGTTTTCTCACGTCCAAAACATTAACCAAAATCAACATTAACTGTGCTGTGCTATAGAGCATATTCTGTTTGTTATCCTGCGTATCCAATTCTATTTTATGTAGTAATTCTTACATCACTCTGTTGAAATTTTCATTTGCCACTATTTTCGGTAACTATTCTTGGAATGTAGTATAAATAAAGATCACTTCCAAAAGTGACTGGCAAAAAGTAGATGAATAAAAACAGCTTAATTTCCTAAGCTGTAGGCCTACTCCTAAACTTACAAGATTTTTTCACTAATTTTTCGTTAGGAATTTTGCCAATCCGCGTATTCACACAGAGACTTAAAAATACGTCACACTTGACTACCCATTAATAAAAGCCAGTTTGCGTTATGAACATAAACGTTTTATGTATGAGCATTAAAATATGCACCTAAAACGTATTAACAAGTTCACTCGCCTACAATAGTTGCAATTAAGTTAGCGCTAAAATGTATTGATTCACCTCAACTCTACACAAATAGGGTAAAGTTGATAGTTCCACCCATTACGTCTTTAGCGTTAAATATTCAGCTTTTAGTCTGGACCGAGTAATTCGTCTCCCATAGTCTCATTATGTTTCATTCACCTTGAAATGAGTTTCTACAGGTTGACTAGTAATTATACAGTACGCTCTACTTGTCGTCTTTAAGTTTTCCTTCTTCAAGACCAGGCTCCCAGTAGTTATGGATAAACTTAGATTTGTAAAACGCTGCCCAGAAAAAAACACGATTCTTTGTACTGTACTGGTCCAACTTCACAAAGTTACAAAACTCAGTAAAATAGTCAATAAAAGTGTTACAAACAAAATCTAAATTTGACATTGATATTGTTAAACAAACTATTATTAGCTACATTCAGTGAGAATATCAAGCCAATTTGGCAGGCTTCTTTGGGCAATAAACAGCTTATCTTAATTTGAAAAACAATACCAACATTAAGGTTGGCATGAAATTTAAGGTTGAAGCAGAATAAATATCCTGGACAGCTTAAGAACAAAATTGAAAAAATAAATAAATAAAGTCGATATGAAGTATTTAAAATCAAGCGATTTTTATATAAATGTAAACATTTTTTAATTGTTAAATTTTTTAGAGCTCTAAAAAAGTATTAAAATCATCAGTAAGACTAATAGGAATCTTTTGAGCACAGATTTTAGTTTTAGTCGATTTTTGTAAATACGAAAATCCAGTGCATTTAATTGTAAAATTGGATGCGTTTAATCCAATGGGGAGCATCGTCTGTGTGTATTTAGGTACTTCTATTATTATAAAATAAATTTTATTTAGGATTTATTTATACATTACATTTCTGAATATGACAGTAATGTAAAACAGTCGAAACATTTTTAATCAAATCATAAAAAATATATTCTTGGTTATAAAAATATCAAATATTATTTATTACTAATTTATAAAACAAAGTATACATAACTGGCAGTTTAATAGAAATTGTAGTTTTCTGTAACATAAGCTTTATTGTAGCTTTCACCAAATAAGCTTTATTTATGTTCTTCTACTTTCATAAAATTGCAGTACATTTCTTTATCACTGGAAAAGTTTCCTGTAATTCTTATACTTTTATTTCTAAGTTTCTATACGTACTTTCAATAGTTGATGAATCCTATTTTCATATGTTAATCTGTCGTATTTCATTCATTCACACTTGTGTGATAGTTCTTATAAAAAACGTAATGTTTACTTCTTTGCCCAAAATATTTTAATTCGAATTAAAAATTCCCCTTCCATTGTTCTTGTTCTCCCTTCCCGTCACTAGCTCTTTTTTTGTTAGCTCTTGACGCTCCCTTCATGTTTTAATGAGCTTTTCATGTTAAATTCCAAGCATTAGTAAGCCTACTTACTCGGTGTTCTTTCCTCTTCTCTTTTAATTTTCTTAAGCTATTCTAGTTTAATATTACCACTTTTATGTTAACATCTTGACTTCATTCAATCCTTGGCTTCCAACGAAAACTATTTTAGCATCATAACTAACCTGTTTCACAGCCGTAAGCTTGCTTATTACACACATTTCTGCGAAAATTTCATTAATTTTCATTCTACCCTGGAGACTAAAACAAAAACGAGGGGTTTCTGACTGAAATTGTTCTAGCTTACGTTTGTTGGTGATTAATAATAACGACCACAAAGCGCGTGCTACACTGGGCAGTACCAAAGTGAAAAATAACAGACTCTAACTTTTGTGTGCAAGGCAGGCATTTGCGACACGAAAGCATGGTAAATAATTTAGCTCGGGCGTTGCGAACCTTGTCGAATATTCCGATCTTGAGGGTGGTGAAGCACCGGCGCTGATCTGTCCGATCATGAGATGTTTCACTGTCGTTTTCTAGGCAATAGGTCTCCATTCTATTCAGGGGGATCTTTATTAGGAAGTTAATTGTGCATGCAGAAGATCGCCTCGGATTTCTCCGTGTTGACTGCCATGCGACAGTCGGACTGAGTCAGTCCGAAAACAATCTGTACTGTAGCTTTGAACTTGAAAGTCGTGTGAACATGGAGTAACAGGTACGGCATTATCAGCGAAGAGTGAGAGAGAGAGAGAGGAGAGAGCATGATTTCGTTTACAATATAAGGTACATGAAGTGCAGAACAAGGTCGAAGTAGAAAATCTATGGAACAGCGGTAGCGAAGAATCCCCCCCTCCCCACAACGCTTACTCTAAAGATCCTGCCGCTGCACAGTTATCAAACTAATTAGAGAGTAGGACGGTTTAAAGAGAAAACCTTTTTGCCAGGCTTTTTCTCGAAGGCCTTGCTCATGACCAACAAGACACCGGCTTTCTTGTTGATGGCATCGGATACTTGTGTGACCCGCGTAGAAGGCGGTCTAACGGAAGCCCAACTATGAGGTATAAATCAGTCAGACGCCTTTGCGATGACTAGTAAAGAAAGATAGCTTATTGAAAGTAGTCATATCTTTGGGTATTTCGGGATGTCTATGGTACTTACTGGAAAATACTCCACCAGGGAAAAAGTTGAAAGTCTCGAAGGTATATTTCAATGCCTGCAGCCTGAGATCCCGGAGGGCTACGGCCCCGAGCCGACTGTCGAACGTAGGAGAGAGATCGGATGTAGGGCGCCTAAAAATCCAGAGATTAAGTCACGGGCGACTTCCGAATGGTCTCGGTCAGATACGCCTCTGTGAACGGCAAATATTTCTTCTCGGCATTGGTTCCCGCCTATCACATAATACCGTTGGGGGTTTCCAGCACGTTGTGAGGGCTCTCATCGAGGGTCAGTCTACTACAGAAACGGTTCTTATACATCAAGAATCACGGTGCATGTTAAGAAATTGAAGATAACAGTTGCGATATTCAACGTTCAGTGAATATGAAGAAACTAGACTTGAAACCGAAGCTTTACGACAATGTATCGGATTCGTTGTCACAGCAGCTTCCGGAGTAACGGTCGGTTTCCGATGTGCTTGCGCGCGCGCACGTGTGGACCTGGAGGTGAGTGGCTAGAGAATCCAGATAGTGACGACGGGAGCCAAGGTCGCGCAGTGTTCTCCAGATTCGTCTCGACAGTTTCCATGTTTTCAACGGTCCCCATTGTTACTTGAGGCGATGTGGATTTCCGAAAAGCGTGTCTCCAAGAATTGGTCTACTCTGCCGTAGACAAACGTACTAACATAGTTCCGGTAAATCACAGAAAACTGACGTTTCATCCGGGTGATCCCTGCACCATCTAGTTATATCGCAAACTCTGACAGGTGGAACAGAAACGAGAATCTCAGCTGTCTTTCAACCCATAGTCGTAGAGCGACCTGCTAACATTTTCGCTGAACGCTAAGACTCTTACTTAGATTCTCTTGCAGTCAACAGTGATTAATCCTGTAGAGCACGTGCATACTAATAAGTTGACTATTCTGCAAGAAGTTATTTGCCACCGCTAGCAAAACCAAAAGGCACTTTATTTTTCAGTACTTTGGGAGACCACTGTAGCTAATACTAAATAAAAATATAATTGAATAAATAATAAAGGTTTTGAATCTGTAACATATTCTATGCAAAAGCGACCTCGTGTAAATAATACATTTACATATTACGATCCTAAAGGATTTATTTCGCTGATAATTTTTTAGAATAAACTATAGAACTGTGTACTAATAATAGCGTGGCATGGTGCCAATCGTGCAGGACGCGATAAACATTTAATGCTGTAGGAAAAAGGTTTTGCATGTCATTTATGGGTTCACTTTTCCCATTTATTAAAGTTACTCACGAAGCAGTGAAATACAACAGTAAAAGGTTATACATGCCTTTCGTGTAAGCGAACGTGTCTAGTGAGTTATAGTTGACATAATACGTTTGGATAATAATGACAAGTTCGCTTTACTCTCGTCATTAAAATAAGAAAATTAATGCAAAAATTAAAAAATAAAACTATTTATTTAATTAAAAAAAACTTTTTTTCTTCCAGTGCTATGAAGTGAAACACTATGATTAAGACCGGAAGTAATACAACTCATCACTATTAAAAATTAGGTTACCTACCCACTCTGTTAAATAATTCAAATGTTTGATCACGACTTTTCATAGTCAGCGTTCTCCCGAACTCGAATACAAGCGTTTGCGTTGTTTTCCGGCACAAGGTTTAAACAATCGATAGAAAATTGTAAGAATTAATTATTGACCACCGAGAATTAGTTATTACAGAAACTTAATCAAGGCAGGAAACAAAACTTTGAAAAAGTTTTTTGTTTATTGTTTCATAAATTAAAGGAATTGGTTGATACGCGATACTTTCCGGCTTAAATAATGCAAGAACTCGACGATAGTCTGAAAGAATCCCTTTGCTTAGAAATTATTGACATTAGAGATTCCTTATTTATATCACTTTATAATTTTTCCTATCACTGAGACAACAAAACTTTAATTACTTTTTATCAATTGTTTTTACTGATGTTTTGAGATTATCAGTCTTTTGTAGATTGTACTGTGTGAAAGAGGTTAAACCTTATCAGAATATCAGTAGTTGTTTAAAGTTTTCTCTTTGTGCAGTACTCTTTGTGTTTTTCTTTCTGCACTCTTTTTTTTATCAGCAGGTCAACCAGTAGTCTATAAAAAATTGTAGTTTTAAAGAAAAACGATTTGCTAATTATGAGCTTTGAATAGAAAAGGGACAAATATATTAGGCTTACATTTGTTACATTTGTCATAATGATATGGTATAGACAGGTTGTCGACCAAATCTAACAACTAGTCCCTTCTGTCGGGGAGGGGGGGAGGCAAGGAAGACTTGTCCATCGGTCGCCTGTTACTATTTGATTGTAATTAACATTAAAATTGGCAAATATGAAAACGTAATGAATTCTGTGAAATCGATCACGCATCAGAGGTGGCAAGTGGATCCAATACGTAAGTCCATTGCTGCAAGGTTCATAAATTTAATATGCGTTTAGGAAAATTCATGACTTCATATATCTTCTCCGTAAAATCTTGTTTCTGTATGTTAGTGAATTTGAAATTAGCCATCAAATTTTATGTTGCTAAAATAAATTGTTCAAATAATATTATCACATTATTGATTCTCTCCTATGGGAGTACACGTATAACGCAAGTGTATCGTGGCATCATCTCTGTCAATAACGAAGCATAGTTATTAACGTTCTGCAGAAATACGTACTATTTTCGTAGCCACTTATTATTTACAAATACATCAATATAGCACAGTAATGCAGTGTAACGACCACACGGGGTATTACACGTAAGCCGATAATGCTGTTTATTGGGGTAAATTAAGTTTGCTGTAATTCGGTCAGTTAAGTCCCGAGCGTGGCGGTTGTTATGTTTGGCGTACAAATGGACTTGTTCATCCTGCTGTACATACACACGTTATAGAGCTATATCTTGTGATATTATACACACTTTGATCGCTGGATTGTGGTCATTTATCCGTACATACATGTGTAACTTATAATTGCAGAGTTCAGGGTTCGTAGTTGTTCTTAATTAGGCATTATAAATTACATTCAAACAGGAAAAATGTTAAGTAAACAGCAACCGTGGATTGAGGTAGTCGGTCTAGATGTGCGAAGGGACGGTGTGTGAAGTGAACAAGATGTGCAGTGACAAACGGTGAGAGTTGAGAGCCTAATGGCTGGGTCACATCATCACGAAGACGCCAGCACCAAGACTCACAATGTAAGCACCTTTCCATTATTGCTATTACTGTAGATGGCTATTTGTTAGCGGTAATTAGTATTTATGTGCGTCACCACACACACACACAGACACACACACAGAGTGAACACGTGAACATTAACTACACGAATGTGGTCCACAGGATGAGTCGACATCGACTTCTTTTTCGTTTTTATGTTTTATTAAATAAAACTCACAGTATTTGAAATTTTATTTTTTTTACGAAAGTTATGATATTCACAGTAGTTACATACATAAAACTAAGAAACGTTATCGGTTAAAATATCGGTATGGAGAACCATACATGACTTCCATGTTCTAAGATTTATATTTAAAATCATTTACTCGAATGCGGTTCGATAATTTCTAAGAAAATATCGCCCACCCTCAAACTATTTTCACTATTTATAGATATTTTTCTTATTATGGAGTAGTCGTTTAATATAATGTTATTTTCGAGTCACTTTATCTATAGAAATTAAGTACCTTTTTTTGTATCGGCCATCTAAGGCCAATTTCAATTCTTTACTCTTTGTTCTTTTCTTTTTCTCCAATATTCCTTCATCTTTTCACTGTATCTCGTCTTCCTGTCTTCAGTCCACTTTAAACCTGCGTTTTTCTCTCTTCTACCCTGGACTCCTTCCATTTTTAACACTTTTGCCCGAAAAACTTCTCTTTCAATTGTTTCTTCTGCGTGTATATTATGTTTTTCTAAATCCTTTTGGACTTCTTTAATCCAACTTGATGTTGACTTCTTCCCCCACAGATATTTGAAGATCTGCTTTGTTAACCTATTGTCGTCCATTCTATATAAATGTCCAAAAAATAATAGTCTTCTTTTTCTCATTGTTTCTGTTATATTTTCTATACTTCGATATATTTCATCATTACTTCTTAATTTCCAACCTTCTGAAGTTTTTCGTGGGCCTAATATTTTCCTAATAATTTTTATAAATTATTACTTATCCTAATTAACATTATTATTAATTTTCCTAATTAAGTACTTATTCTTACAAAGAAACTGAACTACGCAGATAATAATCCCTCTTCCACAACCGACCTTCACCATTAATTATATTTACACTTTCATAGAGTAATAGTTTTATCATATGTAATTTCTAAGGTATCTTATCCTTCGAAATTAATTATTCGTACTTTATTTGATTTCAGCAATTTTCAAAAAGTCACCCCCCCCTTTAACTAGCCACTCCATTTATAATTATCTCATTTACCATTTTACAGTGGATTAATATGAATTTATTTTCGGGGCACTTATTTATTAAAGTTAAGTACTTTACTCTTGTTAAACACAAAACAATGCAGGTAAACTACCCCTTCCTCTTAACCGAACAACCTGATTGCCTGGCAACAAAATTATTTTATTTTTAACAATTACCATTGTTTGAAAAAGTTTAAATGAATTTTTAAGTACTTTACTCTTGTTAAAACGTAAAACGTTGCAGGTAAACTACCCCTCCCCCTTAACTGATCTTCACCAAAAAACAGTAGGCCTTGAATCCTCTTCAACTCGGGCACATATGCAAATTATTTGAATTTGTGGCAGTTATCGTTCGCCACAGAAAAAATTCTACACACACACACACACACACACACACACACACACACACACACACACACACACACACACACACACACACACACACACACACACACACACACACACACACACACACACACACACACACACACACACACACACACACACACACACACACACACACACACACACACACACACACACACACACACACACACACACACACACACACTTTTAGGAAAATGACTTTTCTTCACGTTTTGAGGGCAGTACAATCAAAATCAGCCCTTATCTCGAACACGATTTTTTTCGCGACCACCATACTTCTATTTCCTTACGGAACATGGAAGTAAAATACTCCTGTTAGTCGAACACGAGGTGTACAGTGCAATCGTGGTAACCTGAAACCGTTTGTAACAGGGTTTTCGGATTACCATATGCACAAGTCAACAATATATTGTAGAATCTTAAAAATATAATTACACTTATGGTATTAAATGCTAAATGCCTCTGACGAAGTTCTGTTATCGTAAGCGTAGTGTATAGTGTGTTATACTCTGTTACTACAACATCGTATCTAAAGACAACGTATATTATATTATAGGCCTGTTACAAGTATTTGCGGTATTCAGTGTGTACTAAGTAGATCATTCTGAACTCCTGTATGTAAGTAGTCTGATTCTTATTAACGTATCATAAATTTTCCCTTCCGTCGGATCATTCAACAGATCTCTTTTGAATCTGAAATGTCTGTCATTTACTTCGAAAACTGACAGCTTTTGTTTGCACTAAAGCGGTCCGTAACTTTGTTGAGAAATTTGCGACAGCAAGGAGGCGTTACGAGCCAGATTACAATGATCGGTCTGTATATGTTAATGTCTACTGTCTATCTGTGTTGTAAAGGATGATTTAATACATGTTTGTTACGCATCACGTAACAGGATTTAATCATAATACCAGCATGTTTCGAGTACTGTTATACTCCGACTTACGAAACTTAAAAATGCAATAATTATAATCTAGATTTATTATTTTGTACAGTTGAATTGTATGGAAGTATACTTGTTACTTTAAATAACTTTGAATTAAAATATTTCTGCATGTAAATCCAGTGACCTGGAAAAAGTAAACGAGCGAGTTTCTTATTTACTTTTATTAACTGTTCGTCTATTCACGCGCTCGCGCGCGCGCGCGCACACACACACACACACACACACACAATAATTATATGGGTCACTAACTGATTATTTGATTGTGCATCAGGTGAATTCATTATGTTCAGTAATGGTAACTTTGTGTAATGTTGTCAATATTATTCCAGAGAACAGTCGTTATTTTAAAATCGTTATGTAAACAAAGTTTGGGATGTTTTAAAACTAAAGCTTCTTTCAGAAAATTCAATAGGTTCTCAGGCCGTATCAGAATTTATGAAGCCTATTTTTTTGCGTAAATGACTTCAACGTCTCTTATACCGGTGAGGTTTTTTGGGTTCTATCTAGTACAACTGTGCCTTAAGGAACAAAGAAATAATACGACTTAAAATCGTCTTATGTACGTGTTAACCAAACCACGTATACGTCGTGTAGTTTACATTACGCTTCTATTTGTAACAGACTGTTACCTCTACAGCTGTAATAAAAAAGGCAGAAAGGATAGGACTATATAGTATGCAATTGATAATGCTGAACTAATAAACAGCGATAAAATCGGTTCAAGTACACGATTAAGAAACGACGAGACGCAAGTAAATCTGTTTTGATTGTACCCTTACGACTAGGTTTTCAGTAGCACATCAAACAAACCCATCGAAAATTTAAGGTTTACTAAACCACTTTGCTTTACGCTGTCTTTGGGACACGTAACCAAGGGAACACTGTGCCGCAATGTTCGCTTACTTCTTGTGCACACACCGTGTCAAGTCGAATAATGGTAAACAGAATGGCAATGTAAAATTTTGTTTAAAGCACATCTCACCAGTTCTGTTATAACTTCTACGTTGTAAGTTGGCAAAATTAAAGGCAAAGAAGTAAAATTGTATTAGATACCACATAAAGATAACAAGGACATCTTCAGTTGAGCACGTCAATGAGTAGTGGAGTATTAAGAACAGATTATGTTTCATATATTAAATTTGAACTGGATGAAGAGTAACAAACCATATCATACCAGCGATTTAAACTGGTAGGAAAATAAAGTTGTAACATGTCTAGAACTTAACTGTGTACCATATAAGAAGCAAAGCAAGTACATCAAAATTGTTGTTTTCTTATTATTTCTATTTTCATATTTGCGAAGGCTTCACTGCAGGCTGGCTGGACAACAAAACACAAGTGACTTAAAAGATTAACTAGTAATTTCAAACACAGTGAAAACAAAAATTAGTCAGAGTTTATTGTTGTCATCCTCTGGTCAGGACAACTTATTTGACAATAGTTCATGCGTAGAATCTGCTGTAATATGTATTTGTATTAAATTCTAGTTTTTGTTACTAACATAACGTTTTTTATTTAACATGCCGGGTACACCTGCGAGACTAGAGATACCACCCGTACGCTGTTTAACATCCTGGTAGAAATGTCAATTTCAAGAAGATGAGCAGCCGGATTCTTCTTGCCGGTGAACAGTGACCGGCACTTAACATGAAGGGCACGACGTGGGTGGCGAGTTTGGAAAGAGAGTTCAGCGCCCTCGGTCGAAACCCATCTGTGCAAGGCGAATCTTTGACCCGGCCTCGGCGTACACTTACCCTCAATTAGGTAACTAATTGACTCCCATATCCTTAATATCAAGAATATTTATGGTCCCTGCAGCTCTACATTGGAGCTCGGGACGGACCATATGAACATACGGGCTTGCCCTTCGTCTCGCACAACCCCTCTCCTCAAAAAAGATAGGACTGGGTTAGTCTGGTGTGGCATGTTCTCAAGCGCCAGAAAATGACTTTTTGTCTCTTTTTATGACGTAACGATGAAGACCAGACACCAGACTTGATGTTTCACAATTTGTTGGTAAGTGGCTGGCTTTTCCAGTTTGTTGCCACTTGTCTTTTAACTTTTGATTTTACGGCTGTTTTGAAAGTTATCGGAACAGGAAGATTACGGACTGGAAGTAATAATACGGCTTCTTTCTAGTTTTTGCTTATTTTGGACTTCTTAACGTAAATTAGAAACTAATTATGAATATCAATTTTTTATTGATTTGATTGAAAATTTGAAATCAAATGTAAAGCTCAGCTTAGAATTTTATTAACTTTCTTCATGACGGAGTTAATTATGTTATTGTGGTTATGTTATTTATGTTATTTTATTCATAACTGGTAAGTACGTAAATGTTTTGTAGATGTAATGTGACGAAACCAAAGTACACTATATTCTTCAAGTGCTGACAAATCGTCATCTGTATTGTTACAAATATTGTTGTAATTTATTGTTGTAAATAATGTTGTAATATTGTTGTATCGGGTCTACGACACTTTTGTTAATCTCATAGACATTCCAAACGTAGTTCGATTTTCACTATATAGTTATAGAGGGAACCAGTTTCTCCAAACTTTATGTTCAGCGAGAAGGAACACATCTTCAGTAGTGTGGTGTGTTGACGTTTTTCTGTTACAAGAAACCTTATTGTTTCTATGAAATTTCTGAGGTTTTACTGTGGTAGAAAGATGAACCTAATACCGTGTCCAAATTTTTTAAAAGTCTCTTTAATAGAAGATTTTTAAAATTTTTAATTACGTAATTTATTTAATGTATACTTTCACCATTAAACGTAGACATTTTTCACTTCATTACTTTAGCCGCTTAAAGTAGTTTCTCGTTTGCTCCGTGAATGCTGACTTTACGTCATTGCTTTGTTAAAACAGTAACAGCTGTTCCTGCAGTGTAAGTTAACCAAAACTGTTACAGGACAAGGAAGTAGGCCTACAGTGCTTCTGTATAGGTTAACATTTTCTAAAGAAATACTCACTCCTTTCGTGGAAAGTCATAAAGGTTTTCCCGGACCTCTGGTATTCTAAACCTGCTTTGCAACAGTAAAGAAGAAGTTGTAGTAGAGTAAAATGTAAGCATTATAATGATATCTTAATACAAACCTTGAAAAATGTATTACGGGATATCTGCATTTATCAAAGTTGTACCTTATAACGGGAAGAGCGAGAATTTTACGCTCGACATTATAATTTTTGCCAATTCGATAAAAAATAAACAGTTCCCATTATCTTAAAAGATGTTTTGCACTAGGAAAAGTGTAAAGATCATCGGCAAATGGTGTGATAAATGAAGTGAATGTTATTAATCTTAAAAACTTTATGTACAAACCTTTTAATGTACGTTTTTTAGAATTTTAAAGATATTTCGCTACGCTTAGCCCTGTATTATTTTAACGTATACGCCAATTTTTTTCTTTAATTGATATTGAAGGCAAAATATTGAAAGAGAGCGATTGGGTTTCTGTTTATAATTATGCCTTCGTCAAAATATTTTATAATTAGCGTGTCAGAATCCAAGTTCATGACAATGTTATGCGACAAAGCGGCAGTTCATGAAGTTGCAAAACTGTGGAAGTTTTGTACGACATGTAGCTGGAATCAGATTAGCAGCTGAGGATCCGGTAAACACATTTAAAAAGTGGATTTCGTATTCTACATTGACTTGTTTGATTCCAGATTATCTACCGCCCCGTATTCTGTCGCCCAAATTGTGAGAAGAGTTATTGGTTGTGAAAACAATGTCTGAGATGAGAAAAAGATAGGTAGAGGCTAAAGGTTGTTACTTGCTAAAACGTTTCTTCAGTTTAAAATAGTTAAAATTAAAAAAATCAAGCTATAATTGCGTCAAGTAGTTATTAAGTAATAAATAACTTGTACGCGCTTACAGTCGGGCGTTCGTATGTCCAGTGTGCAGTATTTGCATGGCGTATCTCGGGGACAGCCGGGAATTTTCACATTGTGCGAGAGTATTATTGAGTTTTGAGCGTGCGGATTTATGAGTTAGCACGTGTGTCAATAAAGTTTCCTGGTGTGTTCAGTTCTTCATAAAATCATCAAGAACGTTATTGACTGGATGCTAATTATACGATCCTCACTTAGTCTGGTTGGAGTTCAGACGCCTTTGTTAGAGTGAAATAATTTGTGTGATGTAAATCCTATGGAAATAATGTGGTTCACCTCACTATTGAATTGCAGATTCCACCGTGAATCACTCTGACTACTATCTCTCTCATACGCATACGTGTGCGAGTGTGTGTGTGTCTTTAAATGTTTTCGCTGTACTAAATTATAAATATTACAGATAACAGTTTTTCATTTCTCTTGCTTTAACTCAGACTTCACTCCATAAACTGTGTATATGAAAAGTATAGAGAGAAAGAGAGAGAGAGAGAGAGAGAGAGAGAGAGAGAGAGAGAGAGAGAGAGAGAGAGAGAGAGAGACAGACAGACTCTGACTGCTTTCTGATTGTTGTAAGAGTGATGCGTAAAATATAAATTCAGATTACAAAGGCATTCTACACACAGCTCGCATACAATAACAGGCGTTTGAAAGCTCACCGCTCATCTTTTTCTTTTCCCCATTGGTATTTTAATTAACACATCGTGAATAATATTAATCAATTTATTTTAATATTATTATTAAAATACTCAGTGCTGTTAACATTGACTATTTTGATAAATATTTATGCCTTTTGAAAATTAAAAAAACAAAAATAAAATTTGAATAAATGCAAAATTAAATTATAATAAAATTAAAAGTCTATTATAAAAAAAATTCTCAAAAAGAATCTGAACAGTTTGTAGACTCTGAGATAATCATTAGTATTTGAAAATTTGTTTAGAAAACTCTGGTAGGCCTATAGTACAAACTCTATGTGACGATATTCATTATAACTATTATAATAGCTTATACTAATCGTCTTGATTTAGTTGTCGGTGGTTACTAAATTCCCTTGAACTCTCCAAAAACCTTGGACTTTATTGCATTAAGTAATAGCTTAAATAATGTTTGGACAGTAAAAGGACGCGTAATTTCTATTGTTGGAGTGTGTAGCAATCAAGAAGCATACATACATTTTAAGTTATCAATATCATCGCAAAAAGTAAAAATTAAATTTGCGCTGGGAAAAGCGTAAAAATCTCGCCACATGAGTTTTAAATGAAGTGAATGTTATTAATCTTAAAAACTTTGTGAAAAACTTTTTAATGTATGTTTTTTAAAATGTTAACGATATTTCGCTACGCTTAGCCTGTAAGTTTTAACGTATACGTAAATACTTTTTAGTTGGTATTGAAGGCAAGATGAATATCTTTGTTGACAACAGTGATGTAAGGTTGCTGATCTTTAGCAAGGTTTTTTGAAGAGAGTGATTAGGTTTCTGTTCACAATTTTGCCTTCGTCAAAATTTTTTGTTATTAGCGTATTAGAATCTAAGTCCATGCCAATTTTATTCGACAGAGCAGTAGTTCATGAAACTGCATAACTGTGGAACTTTTGTACGACATGTAACTATGATCAGATAGCAGATAAGAATCCGGTAAACACACTGATGTTATGCTTATTTTATACTCGGATGAAATGGGCAAAACACATTGCAAAAAGTAGTAACAAGACAAGGAAAACAAATTTTGCAGCTACATATGCTTAAATATATTCTCATTTCCAATATAGTGTTACTGTCTAGGTCGTAAAACTATTTTTAATCCACTTTTGTTAGCACAGAAAGGAATAATTGAACCTACACTCGGAAGATCCCCGTCATATGACACATTTAACGAATTCAACGGTTAATCTTAAAAACTATATATAAAAACCCTTTTAATCGTATTTTAGAATTTTTCAGAGGTATTGAAATTTATTGAACATCTTTATTCTGTATCTTCTTCTTATATATAACATTAAAATTTATCAGGTGTATGTTATTCAGGGGAAAAAAATAATTGTTTCATGCATGAAATTTACAAAAACATTGCAATGTAGTAATACATCGATCTATGGTTTATACATAATTTTCCGCCTCGGTCATACAAAAAAACGGGCGAATAAATGGTTAATTCATAAGAGAAGAAACGAAGTGGGAGATCTTTTGAGCTTGAGATGAAAGCGATTCCTGTAATCAATGTATTTTAATGAAAGGAAGTTCTCATTACTGCTCTGATTCTCTGCCGCCAGTTCTTTACTTTTACTTGTTTTTCATGTGTACTTTATTCAGTACTTTCTCATCGTACGAATGTACGAGAGTTTGTGAAAATACTTTACATATGCGTACGTGCGTGGGTGTATTTGTGTGTGTGTGTGTGTGTGTGTGTGTGTACGCACGCTCGCAATAAGTGGATACGTAGGGAGCAACATACATCATTCATCCATACAGTACGCCCAATCTAACCTGCTATAAAACGATTAACATACCTGTTCCGAAAAAAATTGTCCACTTTGAAACAAAAAATTCCAAATCCCAAAAATTTCTGTCCTTTTAAAACTTTTTTTTTTAAATAATAGTCAATACCCAAAACGGGACGAGTTGTGGAAAAGTAGAAGTCGAAATCTGAAATCGATCGCAGCGGCATTTTTATGTCTCAATGTGTGTTTAAAATAAATGAAATCCCCGCTTCCATCCCCGAATATGGCTGCCAAGAATATTGAAGAAAGGTTTTGTTTGCAAACCATTTTTGCAATAAATACATTCAGCTTTTAAGAATACAAAACTAACCTTGAATGTGGTTATTTTTTAAATAAATATAACTTTTTGTAAATTATAACCCACTTACCCACCAAGACGTTGGTGAGAAATTGCACACACGATCACTCAGTAACGAAATTTTTGACAGATAAATAACTTATATTTTGTATTTATGTCATGTATTAATATTGTTACGACGGTCTACTTGATCGTCGTAGGTACAGTGGAAACAAAATACGTATAAGACACCAATTAAGTCCCTAATCACCAGCTTTAATTTTTACAGTTAAACAGTTCGTAATTAACAACACAGTCTCTTACAACAAATCAAATAAAAATTGTTCACACGCAATAAAATGTCCACTAATATTAAAACACATATGTATTACAAATATCCTGCCCGATTATTAAACACTTCACTAATAACCACTTGAACGCACACAGTAATATCGCCAGATAATCACTTGTAATCGCCCGACAATAAACTCGGACCGCACTGTAAATATTCGCGACTACAACTGAAAACTAAGGCCGCTGCCGCCATGTATTTATACCTCCGCTCACAGACCAGAACGTTCCAAACTGCGTCTTAGCGCCAGTGTGAACTACGTAATTAATTGCGGCCTTGACATAGTCCGCGCGGCTGGCGGCTTCGAGAAAAGTCTCGCGAATGCGTCTAGAGTCACGTATGCCACACACATTAGAGCGAGATTTTTCTGGCACATTCGACAAACACGTAGATTGTTCTGTGATGTCGTAACACTGTCCCCCCCCTTAAGCCTGTTCGTCTCGAACTGGCAAACCGTCTCTGAAGTAGTACTTAGCCAGGCGATCTAGGTGGACGACCTTGACATTTTGCTGTCCTTCCTGTTGAATCCGATAAACAACATCGTTGATTCTTTTTTTTTACAGTGTAGGGTCCTTCCCAGTTAGACTGAAGCTTAGGTGAGCGACCACGACGGCGCTTTGGGTTGATCAACCAGAACTGATATCCTTCTTGGAAACCCACACTATTGCTGAGAATGTCATACCGAGTTTTCATTTTATCACTGGCAATCTTCAGCCGTCCTTTTACCAAGCGATTCATTTCTCGCAGTTGGTTTTCTAATTGCGAGGAATAGTTCTGCGGCTGTTGGGACTGAGTCTCAGGTAATTCGAACATTAAGTCTCCAGGAAGACGAATCACCCGCCCAAACACCAATTTTGCTGGAGTCATGCCGGTTGTGTCGTGTACTGATGATCTATACGCCATGAGGAATAGTGGTATACGTTGGTCCCAGTCTGTTTGGTTCTCGTCAACAACCTTCGAAAGATGCTGCACAACAAGTGTCCTATTGAATCTCTCAACCATACCGTCCGACTGAGGATGGAGAGGCGTTGTCCTGTCTTTCGAATTCCGAGTAGACGGCATAATTCTTTAAACACTCCTGATTCGAAATTTCTCCCTTGATCCGTATGGATTTCCATAGGGGCTCCATAACGGCAACAGAAGTTGTGAACTAACTGCTTCGCCACAGTGGTAACCTCCTGATTTGGAATTGCTTAGGCTTCCACCCACTTAGTAAAGTAGTCACCTACGACCATGATGTACCGGTTTCCATCGTCAGTAACTGGGAATGGTCCAGCAATGTCTATGGCAATTCTCTTGAAAGGCAGTCCAACGTTATACTGTCTCATTTTACCCCTGCTTCTGGTTTGTGGGCCCTTGCTTGCAGCACATATTTCACACGTCCGAACCCATTCCTCTACGTCGTGGCGAAGATGAAGCCAATAGAATCGCTTCCGTATTTTGTCGAGGGTTTTGTTAACGCCAAGATGGCCTCCAGATATTCCATCATGCATCTCCTTCAAAACAGACTGTACTTTACTTCGGAGAACTATCAACTGCATGACCACGTCTCGTCCACCTGCACTTTCCCAAGCCCTTTTCAGCAATCCGTTTTCTAAGGTGAGAGATTCCCATTGTGCCCAATAGCCCTTCAGTACTTCGGAACCATGGCAGAAATCTTGCCAATCCGGGCGGCGACCTTCCTCTTTTGCTGTCAAGATTAGTCCAATGTCATCTGTTCTTGTCGACAGTCTTGTGTTGTCCAGCCGTCTGCCAGGAAATCTACAGTGATGGCTTGAACATGTTCGCTTGAGTTTTGTCTTCCTTTCTGTGGCAATGTCGGCAGTCTTCTGGGCACGGTCTTCGTGATAAGCCATCTGCATTACCATGCAGGGGCCCCCGTCGATGTTGTACCTTGAAGTCGTACTCTTGCAGACGTTCAAGCCACCTTGCCAACTGTCCTTCCGGATTTTTAAAACTCAAGAGCCATGCAAGCGCGGCATGGTCGGTACGTAATGAAAACTCCCTTCCATAGAGGTATTTATGGAAGTGCTCCAACGCTCGGACGATTGCCAACAACTCCCTCCCTGTAACGCAATAATTTCTCTCCGGTTTAGAAAGTGTCTTGCTGTAATACGCTATTACTCGTTTTTCACCGTTTTGCACTTGAGACAAAACTGCTCCTAGAGAAAATTGCTTGCGTCTGTGTCCACAATGTACTTCCCTTCAGAAGCTGGGAAAGCGAGAATTGGCTGCGAACATAATGCAATTTTCAAAGTCCTAAATGCCTGATCACACTCTCTCGACCACTGGAAGTTTCGTTTATTTTCCGTTAGCTCATGTAGTAGTTTAGCAATAGTAGCGAAGCTTTTCACAAAACGTCTGTAATATGACCATAACCCCAGGAACTGCGAACTTCGTGTTTACTCTTCAGTACTGGCCAGTCTCTTACGGTGTCTACTTTATTAGGATCCATGCTAACCGAAATCAGATGGCCCAGATACTGTACTTCCTTCTGGAATAGAGAACACTTCTTCGGGCTCAGCTTCAGTTGGGCACCGTGAATTCTAGTTAGAACCTCTTTAGGGTTTTCC
This sequence comes from Magicicada septendecula, assembly GCA_034769895.1. Classification (NCBI taxonomy): domain Eukaryota; kingdom Metazoa; phylum Arthropoda; class Insecta; order Hemiptera; family Cicadidae; genus Magicicada; species Magicicada septendecula. Next base: position 1,230,846,671 of record CM068367.1, read on the forward strand.
AAATGGTCTTTGAAAGTCTTCTCGATGACTATGACATCGTCTAAATAAACAAGGCAAGTTTTCCATGTCAGGCCTCGGAGTACCAGGTCCATCAATCTTTCAAATGTTGCCGGTGCATTACAAAGTCCAAATGGCATGACGTTAAATTGGAAGAAGCCACTTGGGGTCGAGAAAGCGGTCTTTTCCTTGTCTTCTTGGTGAAGACCCACTTGCCAATATCCACTCCTCAGGTCCAATGTAGAAAACCACTGTGCTCCGGACAACGTGTCGAGTGTATCGTCAACGTGAGGTAATGGATAGCAGTCTTTCTTTGTAACGTCATTTAACCTCCGGTAGTCTACGCAGAAACGCAATCCACCATCCTTCTTCGCTACCAGCACTACAGCACTACAGCGCTACCAAGCACTTGACGAAGGTTCGATTACTCCCTCTGTCAACATGTCCTGTACTAACCGAGACTTTTCCTCTTGCTTATATAATGGAGGCCTTCGAGGAGGTTGGCGTATCGGTGTCGTGTCCCCGGTATTGCTGCGATGTTGCACAAGAGAGGCTCTTCCCAGTGACTCTCCCCGAACTGCAAAACAATCTTTGAATTCATGTAAAAACCGTCTGAGTTCTTTTACCTCACCATTTGAAAGGTCGTTAGAAGATCTGTTCAATAATTCCTGCAGTTCCTCTGGAAATTTGGAATTATCCGAAGCACTGGATCTTCGTTGCGTCGTTCCGGCTACCCAGGCCAAAGGAGTCAATTTGCCTAGGAGCGTATTGCTTTGTAAAGTGACGGCTTGATCAAAAATATTCGCCACTCTAATAGGTACATTTACGATTTCGTCAGGTTTTACTAAAGTTCTGGCAATTAGTATGCCTGGTGTGCTGACTACCTAGGGTTCGAATATAGAGCACTGGTTGCCCCTAGTATCTACCTCGGTTCTAACCATGATGATCTTTTCGGAGGTAGGCGGAACAGTTACGGCCACTTGGTTTACGACGTCCATCGATTTTTCTGCTGTCGTCATTGTTGATAGCATTACCTCTTCGTCTCCGATCCTCAAGACATTGTTTTTGAAGTCGACTATGAATCCGTATGCGTTCGTAAAGTCCACACCAAGAAATGCTTCATCCACAATGTCTGCAACAAGTACTTGATGATTAAACTCAAGTCGACCGAGACGTAGGTGTATCTCCACTTTTCCAAACACTTTTACAGGCCGTCCAGTAAGTGTTCGTAAGCTGCAAGCGCACCAGATTGGCTTGAGATCTTTCACCACGTCGGGCCGCACAATAGAAACTGTTGCGCCTGTGTCAACTGTAATCGAGGTTGGCCTTTCTTGAACAAATCCGGTAACCACCAAGGTCCCACTGTTTTTCTGAAGTGTAGAAATTGCGTATTGTCTAGGGGCTTCGTTCATCCAGTTAGTCAGCACACGACCCGTTGCACCGACTATTCCTCGTTTCCCTGCTGCTGAATTCTAACCCGACAATCTCGTTGTAGATGTCCAGGTTTCCCACATCTATAACACTTCGGTCTTCCGTCCTTTCTTATTTTATTCTATGGCGCCGACCGTCGAGTCTCTGTTCCTTGTTCTTCTTCCTCATCGTCTGTGCCATCGCGATCTTTTAGCGCGCGCACGTTATGACTTGTCCAACCTGACGCTGATTTGGCGGCCTCAAATTGCAAAGCATGTACCAGGGCGTCCGCACTGTTCTGGCGTCTTGCCATTCGTAACACTTCTGTAGTTCGTTATCTCGGACACCGGCAGTAAATGTCTGCATCGCAAAACTCGTTCGAAAATCTTCTGGCGCTTCAGGATAGGCCAGTCTAACTAGTCTGTCGATACTTGCTTCAAACTCTTGAATGCTTTCCCCGGAATGTTGTCGCCTTGCTCTTAACTGGGTGCAGTACACATCTCGTAAATGGTTATCACCATACCGTAATTCCAGAGCTTTTATCAATTCGGCATAGGTGTTTTGGTTGTCAGGTGGCACTTTCTGTAGTAGTTCTGCCGCGGGTCATTTTAATGAGAGAACGAGTGAAACTGTCTTGTCTTTCTCCGTCCAATTATTTGTCCATGCAGCAGCTTCAAATTGGCGGAGGTACATTGCCCAGTGACTGCTTCCGTCAAAGGTTGGAGCTTTGACATGAACTGTCCCTACTGCAGGCAACTTTCTCTATTAACTTATTTTCTGTGTTTTTTCAGTCTTTATCATTGGTACAGTCTGCTTAGAAAATTGTTTTGGTTGCATCTTCAGGCACTGCTCAACTTCACTTTTAATTTGTTCTCTTATATTTGCCATTGAGTTTTCTACTGCAGATATTTTATTTGACACAGATTCTTCTATGACAGATATTTTTGTAGACATCGATTCTTCAACAATCGAGACAGATTTTTCTACTTCAGCTATTTTTAATGTCATTGATTCTTGTAGCTCCGATATTTTAGTAACTTGCTTATTCAGCTCACCTCGTAGGAGACCCAACTCTGCAGCGGTTTGTTCTTGTGTCTGCTTTGCTCCTGTATTAACTCCTTGATGTTTTCTGTTTCACGTTTACGTCGTTCCTCTGTTTCTTCCCTTTCTTGTCTGCGTTCTTCTTTTTGTCTTTCTTCTGTTTCTAGCATTAGTGCTTTCTGACGTTCCTCAGTCTCTTCTCTTTCCTGCCTGCGTTTTTCATCCTGTCGTTTTTCTGCTTCTTCGCCTCCTGCCTGCATTTCTCATCCTGTCGTTTCTCCGTCTGTAACAGTAACGCCTGTAAATTTTCCATCGTCTGACTGGCATCCATTGTTTTCCGATTAATTACGAATTACACTCGCCTTATACAAAGTGTCCACTGTTTCCACTGTTAACCGTTCTATCCCACTTCTGACACCACTGTTACGACGGTCTACTTGATCGTCGTAGGTACAGTGGAAACAAAATACGTATAAGACACCAATTAAGTCACTAATCATCAGCTTTAATTTTTACAGTTAAACAGTTCGTAATTAACAACACAGTCTCTTACAACAAATCAAATAAAAATTGTTCACACGCAATAAAATGTCCACTAATATTAAAACACATATGTATTACAATTATTCCGCCCGATTATAAAACACTTCACTAATAACCACTTGAACGCACACAGTAATATCGCCAGATAATCACTTGTAATCGCCCGACAATAAACTCGGACCGCACTGTAAATATTCGCGACTACAACTGAAAACTAAGGCCGCTGCCGCCATGTATTTATACCTCCGCTCACAGACCAGAACGTTCCAAACTGCGTCTTAGCGCCAGTGTGAACTACGTAATTATTTGCGGTCTTGACACAGTCCGCGCGGTTGGCGGCTTCGAGAAAAGTCTCGCGAATGCGTCTAGAGTCACGTATGCCACACACATTAGAGCGAGATTTTTCTGGCACATTCAACAAACACGTAAATTGTTCTGTGATGTTGTAACAATATTTATGTTAACTGGTTTTTGCAATATCTTTGTTTTTAATCGATATTTCTTTCTACTATTAATTTTATTACCTTTGCGTGAAAGTCGAATAACATTATTAATGATAACGGACGTTAGTAAGTATAATAGGCGTATTTGATAATATGCTGCTATCAATTCTTACCCTTAAGTATCTTAAAAATGTACTTGGTTAGTATAAAGCAACTTAATGCTTACTCTGTGCAATAAATATAATATGTTTTAAGTTGGGTACTGCAGCCCAAGGTAAAATTTTCACATTTTTTACTTCAACCGACAGTGACCAATTTAAACTTTTCACCTCGCTTGCATTCACCGGTTTTGTTACGACGGGGGCACAACTAATCGCGGTCCGAAATATAAGTAAAAATATATAATTTACACGTATGTGTATATACGTACATATACGGTTATACAACTTTACATGTAAGTTCTTAGTAGTGCGAAAGTCAGAGTACATTTTTTTTACGATTTTGTTTTACGAGGGAACTGTAAAAACTAATGTTCGCCGCGGGAAGGTCCGCACTTTTGCGGTGGGTGGGACTCACACACATCAAAACCACTTTTTCCCATGCCATGGATCCACTTTGGGACTCAGCTTTCGCAATAACTTCAAGGTAGTGCCATTTGTTCTTCGCCCACGTGGACGTTCACCTGTTTTAAACCTTCAGCGGGTCCAAGTTACCTGCTTTCTGCTGTTCTGTCAGCTGCCCTAGCAAGTTTTCTGCTTCTTTCTTTTGCCATAGAACCTTCTTTATGTAGGCTGGTACCTAATCCTAGTGGTGTTCTCTCTGAAGCATTAGTCCGATGATATTTTCGAGTGTTATTTGTCACACTACATTTTCCAGGGTTTGCCTCTCCTCCTTCCATCACAGGTGAAAAACGTCGTCTAGTTCCTGTTTGCAGATAATGCAATCTGATCTGTCTAATTTCCCCATTTTATATAAGTAAGTCCGGAACAGGCCTGATCAGTTAGAAGTTGTGTTCTGAAATAATTAATTTCTCCGTGTTTGGAATCAACCCACTCGGCTAACTGTTTTATGAGCCTAGCGGTCTATCTTCCCTTCGTGTCACTGGTCCATAGCCTTGGCTGTCTCCCTTCCTCTAGTAAACCTGTTTCCGCTCCTGTGTCAGTAGATCGATTGGAATTATTCCTGCGACGACACGAACCGCGGACTCCGAAACCGTGCGGTAGGAGCAAGCCACTTCACTGCACTGCTGACATGCGTCTTCCGTATTTCTCGAGTTTGAGTGCATCAACACAGATCTCCGCTGCATAAAGTAGTACTGCATATGTAACTAACATGAGTAATCGTCTGTTGCAAGGTTTCGGTCCGTTGGTGGTAGCCATAATTCTACTCAGCGCCGTGGTCACAGTTGCAGCCTTGTCAGCCGCCCGTTTTATTTGTGCCCAAAACGTGAGCTTTGTATCCAGCAGTATCCCCAGATATACTTAACCGCGGCTTTTGTCTGCACAGGTTCTTCCCCGACCTCCATTGGCAAGAAGTTAGGCAGATGCCTCTTTGTAAGTAGTACGATCTCTGTTTTGTCAGCTGCCAATTTTAAGCCGTAATCTTTCATCCGGAACTAGTCGAATAACTTGCCTTAATCTCATCTAAGCCAGCTCCACATCTTGCGCTATAATAATACGCTATAGTAATGTTCTGTCACTAAGGTAATCTCTAATCATCCGCGACAGGTATTTGGGTTACCGAAACGTATGCTCAAAAGCATCAAGCATATCACTCCACTCCGCTGAGTTAAACGCGTTTTTGACGTCCAGCGTGACCAAGAGGCACATCGGCCGCGAGAAGTGGTTTCCTAGTTCGGTTATTCTTATGGATTCAACTACTATATTAATTGCGTCTACTGTAAACCTGCCGTTTCGAAAACCATCAATTTTTCTAACACCTTCCCTGTAGTTTCCAGCATGCATAAATGCCTGTAGGGTGCTGGGGAATGTACATCCTCTTTGCCTTTGCTGATGAGGAGAAGCCTTGCCCTTTTCCAACGTGAACAGAAAACTCCTGCTCTGAGACAAATGTTAAACATATTCAGCAACAGTTGCGGTTACGTTCGCACCATAGCCTTCACTACCTCTGCTGGTATACCGTCAGACCCTGGTGCGTTTTTAATTTGTGCCTGCTAGTATCAATTCGTCGTCGCTGGGTCTGTCGTTTCGCTCTCTGTTTTCACAACAAAAAATATCCTTCATGGACTCAAAACAAGGCGAGAACCCTAGAAAAATATAATCTATCCATTTATTTTTAATAGTTATGCACATTCTTCGTATTGTTTAAATTAGCAGCCATCCTTACTATTTCTTTTATGAATTTGCTAACTGCTATAATTTTTATTGTTCGACTAAGCTTTTCGTCATCACTGACATCTTCAGGTCTTAAACAACGTTGTTTAAGACCTGAAGATGTCAGTGATGACGAAAAGCTTAGTCGAACAATAAAAATTATAGCAGTTAGCAAATTCATAAAAGAAATAGTTATGCACATTGTTTATGCATTAGCAATTCTATGCGTGCGCGCGCACGAGTGTGAGTGTGTGTGTGTGTGTGTGTGAAATTTATTTATTTTCATGAAGATAAGAAGCCGAAATTTTTAGTAATATAAAATAAAACTAATTTACGCGATGTGCAATGTGTATGTGTGAGTGCGCGCCCATATAAGATTTTAACAATTGTACAGCCAACATATTATCTACTAGAAATGAGACTTCCGACAAAGAACGTGCATTATATCTATCATTCGTCAACCTAATATAAGTCTACACGTGTATATTCTGGTTATCAATAACACACAACCGACGTAGTTATAATAGCATTGCGTCCGAGACCCGACCTGTTGAAAATATAGAAGACGCTTAGCTCAGTTCATGTTAATACACCTCACATTCAGCCCCCTTCACAGAAGTGGCGCAAACGGGAATGATGGGGAAAATGTTGTCGGCTGTAAAATGTGAAGTGGCGTAAGTAGGACTCTACGTATGTGAGTCGACACGGAAAACAACACAATTAACAGAACTCCAAAACAAGTAGACGGACTTCTAAAATAAATACGAAAATATAGTCCACAAAATATTAGAACGTTACATAACTGATAAGTCAATAAAGTTAGTACATTTCAATTGACCATTGGTAGTGTTTCTGTAGAAAATATTAAGTAAATAATTCCATAATTTAATTAAACTGTAAAACCTACAATTGTGTAATCTATTATGAATGTAAAAACATTCTTGTAAATATGTATGTAATAGGACAACGTATAATATTGTTACATTATGTAATTAACAGTTATTAATTATTTACATGTTACATGTAAACTTACATGTTATTAATTATGATACTTAATAATTAACGAACAAATAATACCTCATTGTCAATACTAAAAAGAATAATAATAAGTACTGCTATAATATTTAGAGCTTTGTAGCTCCGTTACCGTTTTGAACAGTCTCTCCAATTCGGTATGCGTGCAAGTGCTTCGTACGGCGGCGTACAACATAGCAAAGATTCCCAGGTTCTGGAGAGAGAATCTTCGGAAAATGTCCTGAATAAGTAAATACGTACCGTATCCGAATTGTCGCTGCATTTCAGATGCCAAATTTTAATCAGTGTCTCTTTAACATACACATTACAGGCTTAATCAGGATTTTATTATATCGCAATTTCCTTTTACATGACTCAACATTTATTGTCATCATCGCGATTAAGTGCATCTTGACACAGAATTTTGAAGGTTCATATTCATTTTTATAGCACTTCACGTTGCTGCATTTTGGGAAAAATCGCGCTTAATCGCTACATGTCACAGAGGTCTCGGAATAGAAGTATGTTCTTATTAATATGTAAAGACTTCTCAATGTGGAAACCGTTCAATGTGGAAACTGAGTAACTCTGTCTAAAAAGCGTATTATTTTTATTTAATTAATTTAGTATACATTTACGAAAATACAGTTTTGGTTGACGTATTAATATTGTACAACGAAAGACACTATTCAGCACTCTTGTTTGTAATAAAATTACTGTAGAAGTCTCTTAGTAAATGTAATCACTTAGCTCCACGAATTTCGGAACTCGTTCACCATTTTAAACGAAATACTTTTTTATTAATAAATTTGATTATTTAATTATCAAAGTAATAAATTCGATTTTTTAAAAGATATCAATAAGGTTTTTTTTAGCGTTAGCCACGAAGGTCGTTAGTGTTTACGTGGTCGTTATCACAGTTAATAGTTTTTTCAACCTTAAAAAGTAAAAAAATTACAAAAACCCCAACTATCCTATAATTTTTATTTAAAATAACAATTGTTACTTTTAACAATCATTATTACTTTTTATTAGAATGAATACCATGAACAGTAAAAATCCCATTACGTTGGGATTTTGAATTCAATTTGTAACTCTAATGCTTAAAATAACAAACAATTTAGTCCTAGCTTTTAAGTTTGTGTGTGTTTCTGTAGAAACATATCTAATACTTTTCACAAATATACATGTAACTGACAATATGTACAGTTTTTCCATACATACTGTAGCTTGCAAGACTTATTGAAGATAGTCCAACATTTCCAAGAGGTGTTGACAGATACTAATTGTGTCAAATTATTAAAGATTCTAATAAACTGTTAATAAAAGTTCTAATAAGTTAATTCGCTACACAAATTTTTATTTTTTTCGGAATATTGATTTCAACTTTTTTCCTCCTGGTACTTCAAATTTTTATAAAGTAAAAAATTTTAGTTTATACACTATATTTAAAGTTTGGGTAAAATGTCTTTTATCTGATACCCGACAGGGATTTTAACATGTTTTCAGATTTTTTTAGAACTTTTTTCGTCCTTATGTCTTAAAATCTTGAAATTTCCGAAACTTAATACTGTATTCAGATTATTGGTAAAATTTTGTCTAATTTGATTACCCCACATGGCTTCTTGCAAGTTTTTAAATTTTTGTTTGACCCCTCATGTCTTTGCCTCCTGCTCTCCTGTTCTAGGTAGGTGTCAGTGTAAAAAGGAATAGGCTTTGTGAGGCAAAAGTATTAACACGCACGCCAAGCTTTACGAAAATTGATTGATGCGTTCAAAAGTTACCGTGAAATATACCCCACATAGATAGATAGATAGATAGAATAAGATAGAATAAGAATCTATAATGGTTGAGTTAAAACTTAGAACTCGCTTCCTCGTCCAGTTACATGTAACTAGGAGTACAACATAACAATATATGTAATGCAGTGGAACAAATATTTGTAAACACACGTATGAAAATATAACGCTAACTACATATGGATGATTACAAAAATATCGTTAGGTATTTAGGTGTTAGTATGGACAGGGTATTAATCTGGTTGGAACACGTGGAATGTCTTCTGCAAGTCAGTTCAGCGTGTTTTGTAATCCGGGATATCAGACAAGTTTTAGATACGAAAACGCTTTTTAATGAAGAAATTTGTGTTAGTGGTTAAAATCACAAGCAGAATTATCACTGTTGCACACCACTATATAAAAATTATTCCGATTAGCGCTTTCAAGCTTCACAGCTCATCGTAAGATGACGATGAGCTGTGAAGCTTGAAAGCGCTAATCGGAATAATTTTTATATAGTGGTGTGCAACAGTGATAGTTCTGCTTGAAAACGCTTTTATTAGTTTATTTGGGGGTTTTCCGCTTACTGCTAAATTTTCAAATTTTACACTTGAAACACTGGGAAAACTCAGATAAAACCTTTGCAATACAAAAGTTGAAATCGTTGAAGAGGCTAAAACCCATACTTGGTTGTAACCCCAGTAGAAGAAGAATAAGAATATAATATAAAATTACTCTTTAAAGATAATTAAAAGTGTGTACGCGAGGCATAATGTAGACCTCTGTGTAAGGAACAAACAGTTAGTTCTTACTTTCACTGCACATATTGGAATTAATAAAATTTGTGAAACGAAATTTTCATTTGTATGAAGTACACAGTACACAACATAATACGAGTATCTACAATCCTAGAATTTATTGGGTCCTTCAGTCTTTCGACTGGTTTGTACCCTCCCCGTATATACCAGTAGTGCGTGTGTTACTGAGTCTCCCACAGGTATATGGGAGACCTACAGTTTAACGCCGGATCCGAACGGCATAGTTGGGGAGGGTTTATAGTAAGCAGGATACCTCTCGCTGGTTTGCTATTGCCCTGGGAGGGGGAACGGTCGTATCTAAATCAGATGGGCTCGGCAGGAATCGATCCCACTCCGGCAGCGTAGCAGCGCCACACGCTAGAACCTAGAAATTAAATACTGTAAATTTCCCAAAAGATTATACAATAACCTTTAAAAAAGGGAGCACAGCAGTGTTCAACTCTTCACCGGTCTAGCTGGGGGTAATACGTAGTTATAAAGTATTTTGTCTGTTGCGTTCTATTTAAGAATCTCCCGCCTTTGAAGAAAATACAAAACAGGTTAGACAATCGATTTCGTAAGCCAAACTTACAATGTAGGCTTAATTACTATTGTCGTACGTTTGACCAAAGCCTATTGATATTGTACACTTTATCGTAAGTACACATTTTTACGTCTGACTTCTTTTATCAGAAGGCAATTACGTAATTTTAATTTTATTCTGATAAACGTCCTATAAATTAGTATTATTTCATTTTCGTACTACAATTAACTTGAATAAAATAAAATTTGAATACATAGAAATGGTAATTTCATTCATAATTTTATAATGCCATGATACTGACATTTCGTGTCCTTTTAAGATTCGTGCGACCTTGTGTTTTTATGTAAACATAAAAAGGGCACGAAACAGTCACGTCGGGTCAGTAGAAACACGTTTAGAGCATTAACCTTACAGGATTTGAATTTTTTTGCATTTTTGATTTTGTCCGTATTTAATTTGTCACAGCGCACTATTCGAGACGTATTAACGTCTACATGATAATCTATATATATATATATATATATATATATATATATATATATATATATATATATATATAGTTACGACACCAAAAGCAGCCCCAATACCAGAGAAGAACTATAAAGAATTAACTATATTAAATCAAGGAAAATAAAATGACTATGACGAGACAAATGACCATGACCCAACCCAAGTGATTGACCCAATAAAGAAAATAAATATCGGTATGGAGAACCATACATGACTTCCATGTTCTAAGATTTTTATTTAAAATCATTTTCGAAATTTAATATTTCCATAGAAACTACTTCTTTCTACTTACTGCTTCAGCCTTAACCACAGTACTGTGGTCACTAACGAATACCACCTCACATTATCGCACTCGATTTTCACTGACGATAGAAGTCGATGGCACTGCCGAAACGTCTGGATTTGCAGAAAACTTTGGTCTACGGCCAAACAGGACGGGAAGGAATTTTAACAACAAACTACTTCTTTGTTGCCGATAACGTAGTACATATATAAATAAACAGCCCGGGAAGGAATTTTAACAAAAAACTACTTCTTTGTTGCCGATAACGTAGTACACATATGAAAAAGTCTCCCCTCCCTCTTCAAGTATAATTTTCATTAATAGAAAATTACCCCCACCCCGTTCAACTAGCCTTTTCATTTATAGATATTTCATCTACGTTTCTACAATGGATTATTATGAGCTTCTTATCAGGATACTTTGTTTATCAAAATTAAGTACTTTACTCTTGTTAAAACATAAAGCGTTGCAGGTAAACTACCCCTTTCCCTTAACCGATCTTCACCAAAATCAACAGGCCTTCAGTCCCCTAAAATTCAGGGATGCATGCAAAAAAATATTTGATTCTGTTAGAATGTTCGTCATGAAAACATTTCTCTTGTTACAACATAAAATGTTGCAGGTAAGCTACCCCTTTCCCTTTACCGATCTTCACCAAAATCAACAAGCATTGAGTTCTCTACAATTCAGGCAAACATGCAAAACATTATTTGATTCTGTTTGAATGTGCGGCAGTTATCGTTCGTCATAGAAACAGTTACTCTTGTTAAAACATGAAAAGTTGCTGGTAAACTACCCCTTTCCCTCAACCGATCTTCACTAAAATCAACAGGCCTTCACTTCTTTACAATTCAGGACAGTGTGCAAAAAATTATTTGATTCTCTTTGAATTTACGGCAGTTATCGTTCTTCACAAAAAATTACCCTTGTTAAAACATAAAATGTTGCTGGTAAACTACCCGTTTCCCTTAACCGATTTTCACAAAAACCAACATGTCTCGAGAACTCGACAATTCAGGCCTGTATGCAAAACAGTATTTGATTCTGTTGAATTTGCGTCTGTTATCGTTTTCCAAATAAACAAATTACCCTTGATAAAAAAAACTTTGCAGGTAAACTACCCCTTTCCCTTAACCGATCTTCACCAAAATCAAGAGACATTGATATCCCTACACTTGAGGGCTGTATGCAATTAATTATTTGATTCTGTTTGAATATGCGGCTTTTAAAGTTTGCCATAGATAATACCCTTGTTAAAACAAAATCCGTTGCCGGTAAACTGCCCCTTTCCCTTAACAGATCTTCACCAAAAACAATAGGCCTTGAGTACTCTACAAATCAGGGCTGTATGCAAAATATTATATGATTCTGTTTGAATTTGCGGCTCTTATCGTTTGCCATAGAAATACCCTTTTAAAACATAAAACGTTGCAGGTAAACTACTCCTTTCCCCTAACCGATCTTCAACAAAATCAACAAACCTTGAGCTATGTATAATTCAAAAAGGTATGCAAAAGAGTAGTTGATTCTGTTCGAATTTACGGCACTTATCGTTCGTCATAGAAAAATATCGGTATGGAGAACCATACATGACTTCCATATTCTAAGATTTTAATTTAAAATCATTTTCGAAATGAAATATTACCATAGAAACTACTTCTTTCTACTTACTGCTTCAGCCTTAACTACAGTACTGTGGTCACTAACATATACCACCTCACGTTATCGCACTCGATTTTCACTGATGATGGAAGTCGATGGCATTGCCGAAACGTCTGGTTTTGTAGAAAACATTGGACTACGGCCAAATATCCCGGGAAGGAATTTTAACAAAAACTACTTCTTTGTTGCCGATAACGTTGTACAAATATATATAAAAAATATGCATAAAATTAATGGCTTGTATAAGTTAATGATTGATCTCCATTAAGTAGTGCTCAAGTTTCCAAAGTTTTAATATTATGATGTCCGTAATTAAAACATCAGAGCAGGTTTAGTGTGAATGAGGGTACACCATGGACTAAAATTTTCAACATTTCCTATTGAGCGTTGCTTAGAGTAAAGCTGCGAATCTACAGTGTATGTTTCACAGAACAAACACGCGAAAAAGAAGGAGCGCTCCGAAGGCACTCATGGACCCTCAGCATCTTGCAGAGGGTTCATTCCCTAAAGACGAAAAGTCTATCTATGAATCGTTCCTCTGTAAACACGTGCAGTTACACTGCCCAGCGATCCACAGGAAGCAAATTGATGTCCATTTTTTCGGCTTACACGCGTTATGTTGGTGTGGGTTTCGGCACTTTCCATTTAAAAAGCGTGCAAATGTAAGAAAATAAACATGAGTGAGGCCAGAAATAACGCGAATTGTGTGTGTGTGTGTGTGTCTTCCCTGCCTTTTTATTGCTGTAGTCATAATAATAAAATGGTAACGTAAACATTACATAACTGAGATATGCTTACCTGCCACGAACGATATATTATTTTATACATGTACGAGGTGTGTTCAAAAAAAGACCGAACCATTTGTGTAGCACGTCAACTAGCGCATAGAGCGAGCTGCAGAATTAAGTGCTGCTAGCGACAGGTTTTGACGCCTTAACGCCGTTTTCTCAGTTCCGTCACGATCTTCAGTCTTCGAGCTACGCGCGCTGTAGTGGGCACGGGCACACACCGTCCGGCGGATTTATAACGAAGTGAGAATGAAGATCTTAACACAACGTGTGTGTATAAAATTTTGCTGCTGACTTCGTAAAATCTTTACAGAGCTATTTCCATTGTCTTCCAAAGTTTTCATTACCATTTGCATTGGTACGCAGTTGTTGACCGATTTCAAAACGGGTCTCTTTCTGATCGTCGTCAACAAACACAGTAAGAATTTTTCAGTGATACGATACATTTAAATTTTTCTATAAAAATTTAATTTTACGATCTTAAATGGATTCTGTCAGAAAGTATCGGCATTTAAACGATGATTTACAATTACCACATCACGAGCTCTCTTCCCATGATCTTCGATATCGCTTTGATCTGCACCGACCATTGTTTTTCCCTCTTTAAAAATTCTTAAACTAATCGTTCGCCTCACGCAGGCTTCCGCGTATGCTTAATTGAAAACCAGAATGTCTCTGAAAAGTTTTGACCTAGGTTTGCTGCAAAATTTCATACGCACACGTTGTTCTCGCGGTCTTTCTTAATCGCTTTGTCACTAATCCGCCGGCCAGCGTATGCACGTCCTGTGTGATATACCTCAAAGACTACTGCTAATAGCGGAACACAATAAGTGGTAGTTTGTTGTCAAAAAACTATCGCTAGGTGCGCGCAAAGTCGCGGCGCGTCGTTTGTGCGGATTGATGTGTTACTCAAAAAGTTTGGTCTTTTTATGAACACACATCGTATATTAACTCATACATAATTTACATTAAAATGAAAAAATTATAATTTTATTGCCTGGCAACAAAATTATTTTATTTTTAACAATTACCATTGTTTGAAAAAGTTTAAATGCATTTTCAAGTACTTTACTGTTGTTACAACGTAAAAGGTTGCTGGTAAACTACCCCTTCCCCTTAACCGATCTTTACCAAAATCGAAAATCCTTGAGATCTCTACAATTCAGGGACGTATGCAAAAAATTATTTGATTCTGTTTGAATTTGCGGCTGTTATCGTTTGCCATAGAAAATACGCTTGATAAAACAACGTTGCAGGTAAACTACCCCTTCCCCCTTAACCGATCTTCACCAAAAACAATAGATCTTGAGTACTCTACAAAACAGGGCTGTATGCAAAAAAATATTTGATTCTGTTTGAATTTGCGGCTGTTATCGTTTGCCATAGAAAATACCCTTGTTAAAAAAACGTTGCAGGTAAACTACCCCTTTCCCTTAACCGATCTTCACCAAAAACAACATATCTTGAGACCTCTACAATTCAGGGCTGTATGCGAAACATTATTTGATTCTGTTTGAATTTTCGGCTGTTATCGTTTGCCAAAAAAAATAAATTCCCTTGATAAAAAAAAAACCGTTGCAGGTAAACTACCCCTTTCCCTCAACCGATCTTCACCAAAAACAATAGGTCGTGAGTACTCTACAAATCAGGGCTGTATGCAAAAAATTATTTGATTCTGTTTGAATTTGCGGCTGTTATCGTTTGCCGTAGAAAAAAAATCTACACACAGACACACACACAGACACTTTTCGAAAAACGACATTTTTCATGTTTTGAGTGTAGTACAATCAGAATCTGCAATAATCTCGAACACGATTTTTTTTGCCATCACCATACTTCCATTTCCTTAAGGAATATGGAAGTAAAATTACTCTTGTTAAAACATAAAATGGTGCCGGTAAACTACCCTATTCCCTTAACCGATCTTCACCAAAACCAACAGGTCTTGAGAAATCTACAATTCAGGGCGGTATGCAACACATAATTTGATTCTGTTTGAATTTGCGGCTGTTATCGTTCGCCATAGAAAATATCGGTATGGAGAACCATACATGACTTCCATATTCTAAGATTTATTTTTAAAATCATTTTCGAAATGAAATATTACCATAGAAACTACTTCTTTCTACTTACTGCTTCAGCCTTAACCACAGTACTGTGGTCACTAACATATACCACCTCACGTTATCGCACTCGATATTCACTGATGATGGAAGTCGATGGCATTGCCGAAACGTCTGGTTTTGTAGAAAACATTGGACTACGGCCAAATATCCCGAGAAGGAATTTGAACAAAAACTACTTCTTTGTTGCCGATAACGTTGTACACATATATATAAAAAATATGCATAAAATTAATGGCTTGTATAAGTTAATGATTGATCTCCATTAAGTAGTGCTCAAGTTTCCAAAGTTTTAATATTATGATGTCCGTAATTAAAACATCAGAGCAGGTTTAGTGTGAATGAGGGTATACTGTGGACAAAAATTTTCAACATGTCCTATTGAGCGTTGCTTAGAGTAAAGCTGCGAATCTACAGTGTATGTTTCACAGAACAAACACGCGAAAAAGAAGGAGCCCTCCGAAGTCACTCATGGACCCTCAGCATCTTGCAGAGGGTTCATTCCCTAAAGACGAAAAGTCTGTCTATGAATCGTTCCTCTGTAAACACGTGCAGTTACATTGCCCAGCGATCCACTGGAAGCAAATTGATGTCCATTTTTTCGGCTTGCACGCGTTATGTTGGTGTGGGTTTCGGCACTTTCCATTTAAAAAGCGTGCAAATGTAAGAAAATAAACATGAGTGAGGCCAGAAATAACGTGAATTGTGTGCGTGTGTGTGTGTGTGTGTGTCTTACCTGCCTTTTTATTGCTGTAGGCATAATAATAAAATGGAAATAAACATTACATAACTGAGATATGCTTACCTGCCACGAACGATATATTATTTTATACATGGAGGAGTTCAGTGACATACACACGTACAGAAGTCATCTTAAAAAATACTAGAAGTCGTCCACGCTTTTATGTTGGCAGTGTAACTTACAGGAAGTTTTTTGATGTTTTTAAAACATCTAGGATGCAAACTTTTACCCGATAACTAAAAGTTTCCTTTTTCGGTTCCCGTCATGTTCGCACAAACAAAAACTGTAACTCTTTGTTTAGAGAGCTTCCCACCAACGCACTTTTCATTTTTAAATTTGAAAGTCTTATCTGGAGTTAATTTATAAAAAATTCCAGCTTCATGTCCATTAAAGATGTCTTTATCTTTATATGATCGTCTAATTTCTGGCCAAGTGTTACGCACCCAATCGCCTGTAACGTTCAGATCTACGCATTTTGCCTCACCACAAATTTTTGCAAAGGAAATCGAGTGTCGGGCCTTAAATCGATCTAGCCATCCGTTGGAGCACGTAAAATGTCTGGCGCCGGCAGTCCTGTTACAGTGTTTATTGCTTGCATACAATGTATGTCTGTAGCCATGGGCTAGCGCGCGCGCGCACATATATACGTTTATATGAAATTTAGAGTAAAATATCTGAGAAATATTTGACGCTATAACAGAGTAGTACAATATTTAGTGACGTTAAAACCGGGAATTTTTATAATGTTAAAGATTAAAGTTTGACCGGACTTATGACAAAATAACGCTACACCCGAGTTGACGTAACAGCCGAGGCCGTAATAACCAAGTTCCACTGTATATATAAAGATATTAACTCAAACATAATTTACATTAAAATGAAAAAATTATAATTTTATTGCCTGGCAACAAAATTATTTTATTTTTAACAATTACCATTGTTTCAAAAAGTTAAATAAAATTTTCAAGTACTTTACTCTTGTTAAAACGTAAAAGGTTGCAGGTAAACTACCCCTTCCCCTTAACCGATCTTCACCAAAATCTAAAGGCCTTGAGTCCTCTACAATTCACTGACGTATGCAAAAAATTATTTGATTCTGTTTGAATTTGCGGCAGTTATCGTTTGCCATAGAAAATACGCTTGATAAAAAACGTTGCAGGTAAACTACCCCTTCTCCTCAACCGATCTTCACCAAAAACAATAAGTCTTGAGTACTCTACAAATCAGGGCTGCATGCAGAAAATCATTTGATTCTGTTTGAATTTGCGGCTGTTATCGTTTGCCATAGAAAATACCCTTGTTAAAACAACGTTGTAGGTAAACTACCCCTTTCCCTTAACCGATCTTCACCAAAAACAATAGGTCTTGAGAACTCTACAATTTAGGGCTGTATGCAAATAATCTTTTGATTCTGTTTGAATTTGCGGCTGTTATCGTTTGCCATAGGAAATACCCTTGTTAAAACATAAAACGTTACAGGTAAACTACCCCTTTCCCTTAACCGATCTTCACCAAAAACAATAGGTCTTGAGAACTCTACAATTCAGGGCTGTATGCGAAACATTATCTGATTCTGTTTGAATTTGCGGCTGTTATCGTTTGCCAAAAAAAACATTTCCCTTGATAAAAAAAAACCGTTCCAGGTAAACTACCCCTTTCCCTCAACCGATCTTCACCAAAAACAATAGGTCGTGAGTACTCTACAAATCAGGGCTGTATGCAAAAATTATTTGATTCTGTTTGAATTTGCGGCAGTTATCGTTTGCCATAGAAAAAAAATCCACACACACACACACACACACACATACACACACACACACACACACACACACACACACACACACACACACACACACACACACACACACACACACTTTTCGGAAAACGACTTTTTTTCATGTTTTGAGTGTAGTAGAATCAGAATCTGCAATAATCTCGAACACGATTTTTTTTGCCATCACCATACTTCCATTCCTTAAGGAATATGGAAGTAAAAATTACCCTTGATAAAGAAACGTTGCAGGTAAACTACCCCTTCCCCTTAACCGATCTTCACCAAA
Organism: Magicicada septendecula; assembly: GCA_034769895.1. Classification (NCBI taxonomy): domain Eukaryota; kingdom Metazoa; phylum Arthropoda; class Insecta; order Hemiptera; family Cicadidae; genus Magicicada; species Magicicada septendecula. The sequence continues at coordinate 1,230,864,739 of CM068367.1, forward strand.
AACAATAGGTCTTGAGTACTCTAAAAATCAGGGCTGTATGCAAAACATTATTTGATTCTGTTTGAATTTGCGATTCTTATCGTTTGCCATAGAAAATACCCTTGTTAAAACATAAAACGTTGCAGGTAAACTACCCCTTTCCCTTAACCGATCTTCACCAAAAACAATAAGTCTTCAGAACTCTATAATTCAGGGCTGTATGCGAAACATTATTTGATTCTGTTTGAATTTGCGGCTGTTATCGTTTGCCATAGAAAATACCCTTTTAAAACATAAAACGTTGCAGGTAAACTACCCCTTTCCCTTAACCGATCTTCAACAAAATCAACAGACCTTGAGCTATGTATAATTCAAAAAGGTATGCAAAAGAGTAGTTGATTCTGTTTGAATTTCCGGCAGTTATCGTTCGTCATAGAAAAAATTACTCCTGTTAAAACATAAAATGGTGCCGGTAAACACCCTATTCCCTTAACCGATCTTCACCAAAACCAACAGGTCTTGAGAAACCTACAATTCAGGGCGGTATGCAACACATTATTTGATTCTGTTTGAATTTGCGGCTGTTAACGTTCGCCATAGAAATATCGGTATGGAGAACCATACATGACTTCCATATTCTAAGATTTATATTTAAAATCATTTTCGAAATGAAATATTACCATAGAAACTACTTCTTTCTACTTACTGCTTCAGCCTTAACCACAGTACTGTGGTCACTAACGTATACCACCTCACGTTATCGCACTCGATTTTCACTGATGATGGAAGTCGATGGCATTGCCGAAACGTCTGGTTTTGTAGAAAACATTGGACTACGGCCAAATATCCCGGGAAGGAATTTTAACAAAAACTACTTCTTTGTTGCCGATAACGTTGTACACATATATATCAGTGGCGAAGTTACATGGAGGCAATTGAGGCAATGCCTACCCTAACAAATTCTGTAGAATAAAAATTATAAATACGTATGAACTACATAACGTAAAGATTATACATTGTTACTGGGACTGTCAAATTTATTAAACCGAAACGTGCTTTATTGAGCGACCGCTAGATGGTGACAGGTGAGATTCGGCATAGTTCGTTTAAAGCGAATGAGGCAACCTGAACTTGCCTCAGCGTTTTTTGTATACATCGTATGTAAGCAATGTAGTGGTGTGATAGGGAAGTGTAGGGAGGGGGGATTGTCCCGCGCTGTACACATAGAGCGTTGAGGCATGCCTCACTTCTGTGGTCCAAACAGTTAAGTTAAAGCGCCTGTGTTGTTTCTAAGTGTTTATTTTATGCGGTTATTAAAAGTGTCACTGTTATTCCGCTGAACTAACAGATGATCAAGATTGTTATTTGAATTATTTGTAACATTAAACATATATATAGAAACTAATCAAGTTTAAAAATTTGAAGTTCAATCAGTTGTATTATTGTGTATGACTAATACAAGGATTGTTCAATAGACACACGTATAGAGCTGTAAAGCATTTTTTATTCAACGATTTTAAAAGAAGTCTCCAATAACATTAAGACATGAGTTCCACTGTTGCGCTAACCTGTAGATTCCCTGCTAGTAAAATTCTTACGGCTGTTTGTGGAACCATTCGGTTACAGCAACTCTACCTCAGCGTCCGATTTGACCCACCGTCCTTTTAGTGATTCCTTAAAAAAAATTTAAGATAAGATTTTTGCCTATCCATTCATTAACTACTAGCTTCGCCAGTAAGCAAATTGATGTCCATTTTTTCGGCTTGCACGCGTTATGTTGGTGTGGGTTTCGGCACTTTCCATTTAAAAAGCGTGCAAACGTAAGAAAATAAACATGAGTGAGGCCAGAAATAACGTGAATTGTGTGTTTGTGTCTTACCTGCCTTTTTATTGCCGTATTAAATGAAAAATATTATATTACATTAAAATTAAAAAATTTTAATTTTATTGCCTGGCAACAAAATTATTTTATTTTTAACAATTACCATTGTTTCAAAAAGTTTAAATAAATTTGCAAGTACTTTACTCTTGTTAAAACGTAAAAGGTTGCAGGTAAACTACCCCTTCCCCTTAACCGATCTTCACCAAAATCGAAAGTCCTTGAGACCTCTACAATTCAGGGATGTATGCAAAAAATTATTTGATTCTGTTTGAATTTGCGGCTGTTATCGTTTGCCATAGAAAATACGCTTGATAAAAAAACGGTGCAGGTAAACTACCCCTTCCCCTTAACAGATCTTCACCAAAAACAAAAGGTCTTGAGTACTCTACAAATCAGGGCTGTATGCAAAACATTATTTGATTCTGTTTGAATTTGCGGCTGTTATCGTTTGCCATAGAAAATACCCTTGTTAAAAAAATGTTGCAAGTAAACTACCCCTTTCCCTCAACCGATCTTCACCAAAAACAAAAGGTCTTGAGAACTCTACAATTTAGGGCTGTATGCAAATAATCGTTTGATTCTGTTTGAATTTGCGGCTGTTATCGTTTGCCATCGGAAATACCCTTGTTAAAACATAAAACGTTACAGGTAAACTACCCCTTTCCCTTAACCGATCTTCACCAAAAACAATAGGTCGTGAAAACTCTACAATTTAGGGCTGTATACGAAACATTATTTAAGTCTGTTTGAATTTGCGGCTGTTATCGTTTGCCAAAAAAAAAATTTCCCTTGATAAAAAAAACCGTTGCAGGTAAACTACCCCTTCCCCTCAACCGATCTTTACCAAAAACAATAGGTCTTGAGTACTCTACAAATCAGGGCTGTATGCAGAAAATTATTTGATTCTGTTTGAATTTGCGGCTGTTATCGTTTGCCATAGAAAATACCCTTGTTAAAAAAACGTTGTAGGTAAACTACCCCTTTCCCTTAACCGATCTTCACCAAAAACAATAGGTCTTGAGAACTCTACAATTTAGGGCTGTATGCAAATAATCTTTTGATTCTGTTTGAATTTGCGGCTGTTATCGTTTGCCATAAGAAATACCCTTGTTAAAACATAAAACGTTACAAGTAAACTACCCCTTTCCCTTAACCGATCTTCACCAAAAACAAAAGGTCTTGAGAACTCTACAATTCAGGGCTGTATACGAAACATTATTTGATTCTGTTTGAATTTGCGGCTGTTATCGTTTGCAAAAAAAAAAAAATTCCCTTGATAAAAAAAAACCGTTCCTGGTAAACTACCCCTTTCCATCAACCGATCTTCACCAAAAACAATATGTCGCGAGTCCTCTACAAATCAGGGCTGTATGCAAAAAATTATTTGATTCTGTTTGAATTTGCGGCAGTTATCGTTTGCCATAGAAAAAAAATCTACAGACACACAGACACACAGACACACACACACACACACACACACACACACACACTTTTCGGAAAACGACTTTTTTTCATGTTTTGAGTGTAGTAGAATCAGAATCTGCAATAATCTCGAACACGATTTTTTTTGCCATCACCATACTTCCATTCCTTAAGGAAATATGGAAGTAAAATATCGGTATGGAGAACCATACATGACTTCCGTATTCTAAGATTTATATTTAAAATCATTTTCAGCCAAACAGCCAGGGAAGGAATTTTAACAAAAAAATACTTCTTTCTTGCCAATAACGTAGTACACATATAAAAAATATTATCCCCTCCCCCTTCAACTATAATTTTGATTTATAGAAAATTACCCCCAGCCCGTTCAACTAGCCTCTTCATTTATAGATATTTCATCTACGTTTCTACAGTGGATTATTAAGATCTTATCAGGATACTTTATCAAAATTAAGTACTTTACTCATGTTACAACAAAAAATGTTTCTGGTAAACTGCCCTTTCCCCGTAACCGATCTTCACCAAAATCAACAGACATTGAGTTCTCTATAGCTCAGGCACATATGTAAAAAATTATTTGATTCTGTTTGAATTTACGGCAGTTATGGTTCGTCATATAAAAAATTACCCATGTTAAAACATAAAACATGAGATTTATAAAACATATCTAAGATTTATATTTAAAATCATTTTTGAAATAAATTATTTTCATAGAACCTACTAACGCTGGGGAAATCTGAGGAGCCAATCAGAGTTGGGCCTACCTGTCACTCTGCTGAATTTGGTGGAAAGCCCTGTCACTGTCGTCAAAGTATCAGCCTTGACAGGGTCCTCTTTTTCTGCAAAATGGGAGAGGAGGCTTGAGATGGAGTGAGTGACATGGTCCCCACCTCAATGAAGAACCCATTGTTTTATAAAAATATATTTAAATTTTGAAAACTGAAAATTCTTTTCTTGTTGTAAATATTTATATTTTATAATCAAAATGACTTTATCAAAAAACAAACATTATTTTTTTATAATAAGTATTTACATATGTTTCTTAATATGCTTACTTTTCCTTCAATGTTGATGATCATTTCCAAACATTCTGACAAAATTGTATCTACAGAACAGTTAACATTCCCCAGGTTTCCATTTCTGCTAATTTCTCATTACACCTTCCACTGACGTATTATTAACCATTTCATAAACTATCGTATAATCTTTTCAGATTTTGTGGTACAAAATCTGAAATTTTCAGATTGCTTGGCAACAAAATTATTTTATTTTCAACAATTACCATTGTTTGAAAAAGTTTAAATGAATTTTCAAGTACTTTACTCTTGTTAAAACGTAAAAGGCTGCAGGTAAACTACCCCATCCCCTTAACTGATCTTCACCAAAATCTAAAGGCCTTGAGTACTCTACAATTCACTGCAGTATGCAAAAAATTATTTGATTCTGTTTGAATTTGCGGCAGTTATCGTTTGCCATAGAAAATACGCTTGATAAAAAACGTTGCAGGTAAACTACCCCTTCCCCTCAACCGATCTTCACCAAAAACAACAGGTCTTGAGTACTCTACAAATCAGGGCTGTATGCAGAAAATTATTTGATTCTGTTTGAATTTGCGGCTGTTATCGTTTGCCATAGAAAATACCCTTGTTAAAAAAACGTTGTAGGTAAACTACCCCTTTCCCTTAACCGATCTTCACCAAAAACAATAGGTCTTGAGAACTCTACAATTCAGGGCTGTATGCGAAACATTATTTGATTCTGTTTGAATTTGCGGCTGTTATCGTTTGCCAAAAAAAAAAATTTCCCTTGATAAAAAAAACCGTTGCAGGTAAACTACCCCTTCCCCTCAACCGATCTTCACCAAAAACAACAGGTCGCGAGTACTCTACAAATCAGGGCTGTATGCAAACAATTATTTGATTCTGTTTGAATTTTCGGCAGTTATCGTTTGCCATAGAAAATACGCTTGATAAAAAACGTTGCAGGTAAACTACCCCTTCCCCTCAACCGATCTTCACCAAAAACAATACGTCTTGAGTACTCCACAAATCAGGGCTGTATGCAGAAAATTATTTGATTCTGTTTGAATTTGCGGCTGTTATCGTTTGCCATAGAAAATACCCTTGTTAAAAAAACGTTGTTGGTAAACTACCCCTTTCCCTTAACCGAGCTTCACAAAAAACAATAGGTCTTGAGAACTCTACAATTAAGGGCTGTATGCAAATAATCTTTTGATTCTGTTTGAATTTGCGGCTGTTATCGTTTGCCATAGGAAATACCCTTGTTAAAACATAAAACGTTACAGGTAAACTACCCCTTTCCCTTAACCGATCTTCACCAAAAACAATAGGTCTTGAGAACTCTACAATTCAGGGCTGTATGCGAAACATTATTTGATTCTGTTTGAATTTGCTGCTGTTATCGTTTGCCATAGAAAAAAAAATTTCCCTTGATAAAAAAAACCGTTGCAGGTAAACTAACCCTTTGCCTCAACCGATCTTCACCAAAAACAATAGGTCGCGAGTCCTCTACAAATCAGGGCTGTATGCAAAAAATTATTTGATTTTGTTTGAATTTGCGGCAGTTATCGTTTGCCATAGAAAAAAATCTACAGACAGACACACAGACACACAGACACACACACAGACACTTTTCGGAAAACGACTTTTTTTCATGTTTTGAGTGTAGTACAATCAGAATCTGCAATAATCTCGAACACGATTTTTTTTGCCATCACCATACTTCCATTCCTTAAGGAATATGGAAGTAAAAATATCGGTATGGAGAACCATACATGACTTCCATATTCTAAGATTTATATTTAAAATCATTTTCAGCCAAACAGCCAGGCTGTGTTTTACCTGCCTTTTTATTGCTGTATTAAATGAAAAATATTATATTACATTAAAATGAAAAAATTATAATTTTATTGCCTGGCAACAAAATGATTTTATTTTTAACAATTACCATTGTTTCAAAAAGGTTAAATAAATTTTCAAGTACTTTACTCTTGTTAAAACGTATAAGGTTGCAGGTAAACTACCCCTTCCCCTTAACCGATCTTCACCAAAATCGAAAGTCATTGAGACCTCTACAATTCAGGGACGTATGCAAAAAATTATTTGATTCTGTTTGAATTTGCGGCTGTTATCGTTTGCCATAGAAAATACGCTTGATAAAAAAACGTTGCAGGTAAACTACCCCTTCCCCTTAACCGATCTTCACCAAAAACAATAGGTCTTGAGTACTCTACAAATCAGGACTGTATGCAAAACATTATTTGATTCTGTTTGAATTTGCGGCTGTTATCGTTTGCTATAGAAAATACCCTTGTTAAAAAAACGTTGCAGGTAAACTACCCCTTTCCCTCAACCGATCTTCACCAAAAACAATAGATCTTGAGAAATCTACAATTCAGGGCTGTATGCGAAACATTATTTGATTCTGTTTGAATTTGCGGCTGTTATCGTTTGCCAAAAAAAAAAAATTTCCCTTGATAAAAAAAACCGTTGCAGGTAAACTACCCCTTCCCCTCAACCGATCTTCACCAAAAACAATAGGTCTTGAGTACTCTCCAAATCAGGGCTGTATGCAGAAAATTATTTGATTCTGTTTGAATTTGCGGCTGTTATCGTTTGCCATAGAAAATACCCTTGTTAAAAAAACGTTGTAGGTAAACTACCCCTTTCCCTTAACCGATCTTCACCCAAAACAAAAGGTATTGAGAACTCTACAATTTAGGGCTGTATGCAAATAATCTTTTCATTCTGTTTGAATTTGCGGCTGTTATCGTTTGCCATAGGAAATACCCTTGTTAAAACATAAAACGTTACAGGTAAACTACCCCTTTCCCTTAACCGATCTTCTCCAAAAACAATAGGTCTTGAGAACTCTACAATTCAGGGCTGTATGCGAAACACTATTTGATTCTGTTTGAATTTGCGGCTGTTATCGTTTGGCAAACAAACAAAATTACCCTTGCTAAAAAAAAACCGTTGCAGGTAAACTACCCCTTTCCCTCAACCGATCTTCACCAAAAACAATAGGTCGCGAGAACTCTGCAAAACCGGGCTGTATGCAAAAAATTATTTGATTCTGTTTGAATTTGCGGCAGTTATCGTTTGCCATAGAAAAAAAATCTACAGACAGACACACAGACAGACAGACAGATAGACACACAGACACTTTTCGGAAAACGACTTTTTTTCATGTTTTGAGTATAGTAGAATCAGAATCTGCAATAATCTCGAACACGATTTTTTTTGCCATCACCATACTTCCATTCCTTAAGGAATATGGAAGTAATTACCCTTGATAAAGAAACGTTGCAGGTAAACTACCCCTTCCCCTTAACCGATCTTCACCAAAAACAATAGGTCTTGAGAACTCTATAATTCAGGGCTGTATGCGAAACGTTATTTGATTCTGTTTGAATTTGCGGCTGTTATCGTTTGCCATAGAAAATACCCTTGTTAAAACATAAAACGTTGCAGGTAAACTACTCCTTTCACTTAACCGATCTTCACCAAAAACAATAAGTCTTGAGAACTCTATAATTCAGGGCTGTATGCGAAACATTATTTGATTCTTTTTGAATTTGCGGCTGTTATCGTTTGCCAAAAAAAAATTACCCTTGATAAAAAAAACCGTTGCCGGTAAACTACCCCTTTCCCTCAACCGATCTTCACGAAAAACAATAGGTCGTGAGTACTCTACAAATCAGGACTGTATGCAAAAAATTATGAGATTCTGTTTGAATTTGCGGCTGTTATCGTTTGCCATAGAAAAAAATCTACAGACAGACATACAGATAGACGGATAGACACACAGACACTTTTCGAAAAACGACTTTTTCTCATGTTTTGAGTGTAGTACAATCAAAATCTGCAATAATCTCGAACACGATTTTTTTTGCCATCACCATACTTCCATTTCCTTAAAACATGGAAGTAAAATGAGAAGGTATAAACTAATGATAAAAAAGCACAAATAAATAATAAATATCTAGTAACGAGCATTAAATAAAGTAATCCAAGTTAAAGTACACTAAACATGATAAGTAAGTGAAACCATTATTAATAGATAATGTATGTTGCTAATAACCTTATGATGATAAGAAAACCAAAACATAAAAATGTTGACAGACTAACTATAAATTTGTGTATAAAAAAGTAAAAACCCAAGAGTGAGAGATAGATAGGAAGTGACAGTGATAAACAGTGTATGTGTTAGAAGTGAGAAAATAAACAATTCATAATTATGAGAAAAAGGAAACAAAGGTAAATATCGGTATGGAGAACCATACATGACTTCCATATTCTAAGATTTATAATCTGAAATATGCTTGCCTGCCAAGCACGATATATATTCTAATATATACATAATTTACATTAAAATGAAAAAATTATAATTTTATTGCCTGGCAACAAAATTATTTTATTTTCAACAATTACCATTGTTTGAAAAAGTTTAAATGAATTTTCAAGTACTTTACTCTTGTTAAAACGTAAAAGGTTGCAGGTAAACTACCCCTTCCCCTTAACCGATCTTCACCAAAATCGAAAGTCCTTGAGTCCTCTACAATTCAGGGACGTATACAAAAAATTATTTGATTCTGTTTGAATTTGCGGCTGTTATCGTTTGCCATAGAAAATACGCTTGATAAAAAACGTTGCAGGTAAACTACCCCTTTCCCTTAACCGATATTCACCAAAAACAATAGGTCTTGAGTACTCTACAAATCAGGGCTGTATGCAAAACATTATTTGATTCTGTTTGAATTTGCGGCTGTTATCGTTTGCCATAGAAAATACCCTTGTTAAAAAAACGTTGCAGGTAAACTACCCCTTTCCCTTAACCAATCTTCACCAAAAACAATAGGTCTTGAGAACTCTACAATTCAGGGCTGTATACGAAACATTATTTAATTCTGTTTGAATTTGCGGCTGTTATCGTTTGCCAAAAAACAAAATTTCCCTTGATAAAAAAAACCGTTACAGGTAAACTACCCCTTTCCCTCAACCGATCTTTACCAAAAACAATAGGTCGTGAGTACTCTACAAATCAGGGCTGTATGCAAAAAATTATTTGATTCTGTTTGAATTTGCGGCTGTTATCGTTTGCCATAGAAAAAAAATCTACAGACACACACACAGACACACACACACAGACACTTTTCGGAAAACGACTTTTTTTCATGTGTTGAGCGTAGTACAATCAGAATCTGCAATAATCTCGAACACGATTTTTTTTGCCATCACCATACTTCCATTCCTTAAGGAATATGGAAGTAATAAAACAGATTTTAAAAGATGAATAGACATCTAATGTCATAGTGTTAAATAATAATAAACTAGTACTATGAGTGCAATGAAAATAAAACATCCTATGCTAACAAAAATATTCAAAGGGATGATTATCAAGATAGAATAAATGGTATTATAATGTTACTCACCAAGATTGTTATTTGTTTAATTAAAAGAGTTGAGTTTGTAAGAAGGAATATGGCTGAAAAATGAACAGACCATAAACCTATTTTTGTGTTATGTTTTATAGTAATATTGAGTGATAAACAAGTTGTAAGAAATGGCGATAGATATAAGTAAGGAAATAAATTTTACGAACATAATATTAATCATTAGAGTAAAGACAGAAAAATAAAATAAGAGAATAACAGACAAGCAATGATTTTGTAAATTAATAAGAACATTCAATTATTGGAAAACAGCCCAAATTAATTCAAAAGGTAAATAAGTCATAAGCGACATCAAGCAAAACATATATAAATGAAAAATAATCTCTAATTTGTGTAAAATAAGAAGTTATAGCCAATTACTGCTTAGGCCTATAAAATGTCTAACTGTATACATTCAAAATAAACAAATTGTATTGTATTAGAAAATTCAGGGGAAGTACAATTAGTTACATTAATTACAATTAGTGAACCATAATAAGATGTCAGAATTTGAATAAAAACATAAAATAAGGAAAATATGTAATAATATAATATTAGCATTTTGTCAAAACTTTAATACATGAACAAACCCAGCTTTTTAGGATGTCAAAATAATCTTTGAAAGAAAATAGAAACAGTTATGTTAATATCTAATACATTGATAAGAAGACCGAAGAATAATAGCCATTAGAAAATAGTTATTCATTTTGAACTAAAATTCAAATATTATAACAATAGACATAAATGTATTCAACCAATGAGAGTATGGGAGGTTGCCATAACAACGGAACGTTATTATATTTAATACTGTTATAAAACATTAGTCCATTATTGACGATCAAGAGAGACGGAAGCCAAACCATATTCGACTCAATTATTAATGAAAATAGTTATAAATACTACTAAATTTAATGAGATGTGGATTCAAGAAGTCGAACAAGGAACTATTTAAACCAAGAGAACTAATAAACCAAATTTTAATAGTTAAAAAATAATTAAAAAATCCAAATTAATTGAAAAAGAAGCCAGATGAACTCAAAAGTACAAATGATGGAAGATTAATGATTGTATCAGCCCAACCTAAATAACCACAGTGACTCATCACCAGAAATCGACCAGATTTCGTTAAGTATATCTGAATTACCGGAATTTACGAACTAAATTAATAAACTTGTCTCACAACACAAAAAACTCTCACTCCGAACTTGATAACTAAATTTCTTTCAAGGATTGATTGATAATAAAAATTAAACTTGTATGTAAAAATAAATTAACCTATGTACGAAGTATGAATTATTAGCACCCACTTTTTAACACGCAAAAAACGAATTGTATTTAAATATTAATAGCATAAAAGTCCCATTGATGTACGGTGGTGTACTTTATTAACATCTTGTTATTTAACTTTTTGTCGTAATCAAAAGAACTCATTGACAGAATAACTTGTGTAAATAAACAATATTAGCGGCCATCATGGTCTCAACAACTGCTGTCACCTTAGCCAACTTTGAGATATAGTCTGTTTATTGCCGGAGCAACATTATTTTATAATATTATATTTTTGTATCTAAATGATTAATTATTAACTATTTCAAACGTTAATAAACAAGTATTGATTAGTAATAACCGTCCTTTATTTTATATAAATTGTATTAGAAAGTTTGTGCATTTTAGCGATGAGTGAAATTGTCTGCCAGATTTAGACGTTGGCAACACGACGAACTACAAGCGAGCTTCGAATGCCCGCCAGTTTGCGAGGGTAATTCGAATTGGTTATCACCGCACAGAACGACGACTCAGTTTGAACTGTTTAATTGTTTTCATAAACAATTTGACGCCTATCGGGAAATAAATAATATCATCAAAGGACAGGTAAGGTTTACACCCGGGAAGATTTCGGTACTGGTAATTCGTGCGTTCGAGACGGACGTCATCAGTGTAAGAAATTCTAAAAAGCACGACTTTTAGGTAAATACAAAGTAACGACTACAACGTGTGGGGCTAACACACATAACACACGCATACAGGTTTCGTCGTTACAAATTGACGAACAAACGTGTGGCATTATACTGAACAGAATTCACGTTACAAATTGACGAACAAACGTGTGGCATTATACTGAACAGAATTCACGTGACAAATTGACGAACAAACGTGTGGCTAATATAAGACGATACAAAAGAGTTTACACGTTACAAATTGACGCCAACAACATGTGGCAGAATAATTACATATACAGAAAGTAGCGTCGTTAAGAATTTTATCGTTACAATATATTGTAACGTATTTAATAAAGTTGAATTTAATTTCAAATACAAATACACTTCCATTTGTTTTTGAATAGCCCCACGATCTTGGAGCGCCATTACTATTTAACGTATTTAACGTTGCAAATATAATATAATTTACATTTGTGATGCTCCACGTTGGAAGCGATAATTAATATGCAACAATACGATATACATAAAATAGGCGTGACCGGTCTCACGTTCAAGATTGACAAATTATGTAACAATATAGCATTTAAATTGGGTTTCAGGTGTATCTGCAATAAGAACTCTATGTAACTTGTAACGGTATTTCGAATTTATTTGATATTAATAAAATTGTGCACCTAGCACTTACTTCGACTTAAAACATTCGTTATTATTTGTTATTATGCCGTAAGGCTTAAGCTATATACATCCTTACTGACTAAATATTCTATTCTACTAATTATTGTATTAAAGAAAAATCTCATTTCCAGACTACTCAGTCAATTAATGTGTTTCAAAATATCAATATTTAAATATCTTTTTATATATTGTAATGTACTCAAAATATTAATAGTTATTGAATTTATCTTTTGTTTCTCAGTACTGATTTATCTCAAATACTAATTGTTTTCATTTAAATGCTTTGTATTCATTTTATTTCATATTAATTTGAGCTCTTGTTACGTTAATCGTATTTCTAAAACATCTATGATTTTAATTCTACATACATACATACATCCTCGGCGCTACAGCCCAGTCCGGGCCCTGGCCTCCAAAAGAAATCTTCCCCACTGGTCTCTACTCCCGGCCAATGTCCACCAGTTTGCTGCACCCAGCCTCACTGCCTCCTTACCAACCTGGTCCAGCCATCTTGTACGCGGTCTTCCCCTCCTTCTCCTTCCCATCGGCAAATAATTCATCACTCTTTTTGGGATTCTATCCTCCGCCATTCTCTGCACATGACCAGCCCAACGCAATCTGTTAATTTGTATGAGTTGCACGATCGGAAGATCTTTAAACCTTTCGTACAACTCTCGATTATGCAGTCGCCTCCAAATGTTGTTTTCCCTCACAGGGCCATAGATTCTCCTCAGTACCCTCCTCTCAAAAACGGATAGTCTCTGCTCATCTAGCTTTTTTAACACCCAGCATTCCGAGCCATACATCAGGACTGGTCTAATCAAGGTCTTGTATAGGGAGGCTTTTGTATCTTTAGTTATTAATTTTGATTTAAAATGTTTCACCAGTCCGTAGTAACACCTATTAGCAGATAATATTCGTCTTTCAATATCTCTAGAGGAGTCATTTCCAGAGTCCACATATGACCCGAGATATGGAAAACCCTGAACCTTTTCAAATTCATAATCGTTAATGCGCAGGGACAGGGTACGAGTATTGGCACCTACAACCATATATTTGGTTTTGCTTTGGTTTATAACCAAGCCCATAGCCTTAGCGGACAACTCCAGTTCCTGAAAGGCTTCCTTTAAGCCAGATTCAGACCTACTTATGACGTCAATGTCATCGGCATAGGCCAGAAGCTGTACCTCCTTGTGAAATATGTGTCCGCTAGTTTGAATTCCTGAATCCCTGATGACCTTTTCTAGAGCTATGTTGAACAACAGACATGCTAAGGCATCTCCTTGTTTCAACCCATTCAATGTTTTTAAGGAGTTAGATAGATTTGATTGTATTCTGATTTGGCACTTAGAATTGGACATAACTACTCCAACCATACGCACCAACTTAGATGGTATATGCAACTCCTTCATAGCTCTATATAGCATTTTCCGGTTGATTGAATCATATGCCGACTGGAAATCCACAAAGAGATGGTGAGTGGGCACTCCATATTCCAACGTTTTTTCCAGGATTTGCCTTAGTGTAAATATTTGGTCTGTTGTTGACCTATTCCTAGTGAATCCACACTGATATTCTTTTATGTTTTCCTCAGCGTAGGGAAGCAGCCTAGAAAATATGATGTTGGACAATACCTTATATGCTGTATTAAGTAGAGAGATGCCCCTATAATTTTTACATATAAGCGGATCACCCTTTTTATGTATTAAACACACCACCCCATTGTTCCACTCATCAGGCATTACCTCCTCCAGCCATATTCGCTCTATAAGATGGGCAAATTCCTTTATGAAATCTCCTCCTGCGCTCTTTAATAGTTCCCCTGGTAAACCATCGGAACCTGCTGCCTTGTTATTTTTAAGCTTTTCTAGAGCTTCATACACCTCGTCATAGGATGGCACCAACTCCTCTCTATCATCCTCGAATTCTCCTACCTCCTCTTCATTCTCAGATGCCTCCATCGAAGCCTCCCCAACTGAGCCTAGCAACTCTTCGAAGTGTTCTGTCCATCTCCTGATCACGCCAGCATTATCACTCACAAGGCCACCATTATTATCCCTACAGGCATTTGTTCTAGGCTGAAATTCCTGTCTCATATCATTCACCTTCCTGTACATATCTCGGCTCAGCCTTTTACTCTTATATTCCTCTATCTTTTCCATCTGAGCAGTGAGCATGGTCTACTGCGGACGGGTGGATGAGACTCGTTAGCTCAGTGAAGGCAACTCATCTAAGAGACGGGAACTCTAAACATAAAACCCCTGGTCCTCCAGGTTGGGGGTTGGGCGTAGGGTTAACAACCCACCCCATAAAAAAAAGATTGTTATGAAACCAAGAGAAAAAGGAAAAGCCGGACGGATTAATGGAATTGGGACTGGATCGTGTAAAAAGGACAAAGATTTTAAACTTGCGACATGGAACTTGCGTTCCTTATACAGACCTGGAGCCTTGAAGATATTAATAGGAGAGGTTCTCAAATATAAGATAGATGTTTTGGCTATGCAGGAGATGAGGTGGACTGGTGCTGGAATCATGGATCAAAGGGACTACTCGGTGTATTACAGCTGTCAGAACCGGGACCATGTGCTTGGAACTGGCTTCTTGGTAAGCCGTAGAATGAAAGCAAATATCATCGATTTTAAACCCCTTACACCTAGAATGTGTAAAATAAGACTTAGGGGAATTTTCTTTAACTATACTATAATAAACGTGCATGCCCCAACTGATGATAAGCCTGAGGAGGAGAAAGATGATTTTTATGACTTGCTGGAGAATGCGTATGCTAGCAGCCCTAGACATGACATAAAAATAATCATAGGTGACTTAAATGCCAAAGTGGGAAGCAGCCATACCTGTAGTAATATAGGAAAGTATAGTTTACACTCTGAACACTCAGACAATGGTTTCCGACTATTGAACTTTGCAGTTGGTCAAAATATGATCATAGGAGGGACTTTCTTCGACCACAAAGACATACATAAGGGCACATGGATCTCTCCAGATGGGAGAACGGTCAATCAAATAGATCATGTCCTATTGGATGGCCGCCATAAGTCAGACTTACAAGACGTGAGAGTTTATAGAAGTGCCAACATGGACAGCGATCACTATCTCGTAGTTGCAAAACTGAGAGCTAGAATCTCCAATAATAGAAATGAAAAAGGAATAAAGACTGTTAGATACAATACAGAAATGCTAAAGGAAGAAGAAATAAAACGGAGGTTCGAGGAAGTTACTAATGAGAAAATTAGACAGTGGAGACTTGAATGCCGTGAGGAACAAGATATAGAAAACCACTGGCTTAATCTAAAAAACATGTTAGTGACCACGGGAGAAGAAATCGTTGGTTTGAAGAAGAGACATGGGCGAGATGAGTGGTTTGATAAGGAGTGTGAAGAGGCAACTGACTTCAAAAACAAGACATACAAATTTATGATCCAAAGGAAATGCACTAGGGCTGTTCAAGAGGAATACAGGAAGGCCAGGCGGAGGGAAAAGAAGATTCATAGAGGAAAAAAGAGGGAGTATATGATGATTTTAATTCTACTTTACAATAAACATTGGCTCTTACTTTTAAATAGAATAGAAATGTCTTTAATTGTCTTTGAGTTCATTGTACGATTAAGAGATAAATAAGTTGTTTATCACCTTATTGTCGTCAATCATACTCGATCATTTGATCCATCTGTAGTCGTCCTCGTCTCACACTCCAGCGTCCTCTTGTCCAGCATCGAATCACTCCTCTTGTCCAGCGTCGACTCGCCTCTTATCCAGCGTCGACTCGCTGTCCTTGTCCAGCGTCGAATCGCTTTCTTGTCCAGCGGTATCACTCTCTGGAACTTCTCCTCGTGCTGTTTCTGACGTCAATGGATCTTCTTATGTGGATCTTCTTATGTAATTTTGTTGTTATTTAAAACAGTTTGTTTTACAATCCAGTTACATAACTGTATGCAACTGGAAGGATGAAATTATTTACAAAAATTTAAATATTCTGTGTGGACGGGCATAAGCTCCCGCTGCTCCGTGGATGATTTAAGAAAGAGAACCACTGTAGCTTGTGTGTCCTATTTATACCCATGTCTTGGTCGACACCTGCAGTGGTACGAAATCGACATGTCAGAAACTGTCTCTGGATTCAGTTCCCCCACTCTTTGTCAATTTCGCTATTTCTTATATTTCTGCGAATTGCAGAGTCCTGTAAGTATACTCTTATACTTATCTTATAACTATTTTTACAACACATGTTCACTGTAATTTTGGACACTGCAACTTAACCCTTTCGATTTGTACACAGTTATTTCACTATTACACTCGTACGGTGTGGCACTTTCACATGGTTTTCGTACACAGTATTTAGTAAATTTTCTTACATTTTATTGTGTTTTTGGATTTTACTCTTTAATTATAGTTTATGAATAATTACGGAAAAACAGTAATTATGCAATTATTCATCTTGGGGTGGTAAACTCGCCTGCATAGACATGCGTTCACACACACTAGCAAAATACTGGTGTACACACTTTCAGTTACATTTGCGTGTGTGTGCACGTCGATTCAGGTCGAAACACCTGTTCATATTTTTGTCTGAGCCAAGCTTGCAATCCCTGACATGCTTATTTCTAATACATTATTAATTATTTACAGTTTATTAGGTATATTTAAATTTTTATATTCAATGCTCAGTACATCACTTATTTGTACTGTCGCAATATATAATTCAAAGTCTGAGGATTTATGTGTACTGAATACAAATCCACACCGTTACACCGACTGCCACCAAATTTTGTACAGGTAACCTTTGACACAAGGCAAAAAACACTGTCTAACTTAGAATTTAATATTTTGCCCCGTTCGCATGATTTAGGTCCTTTTAATTATGCCTTTTCGTTGACGCGTATAAAGATGTCAACAAAACCATGGAGTCCAGAATTAATTACCATAGTAACAAGTAAATAAACAAAATGATATTTAGCGGCATCGGAATTGTACCTTTATCCGTTCCTGCAGTTTTTAATATGCAATTGTATCGATATATTTTGTAATGTTGTATACAGATACGTCTTTTTGTAATTGTCTTAAACGATTATAAAATTTATGTTTATTCGTGTTTCTGACGATGCATTGAATAAGTAATGAAATTTATTAAATACTACTACTAAAGATGTCAACAACATGATGGAGTCCAGAATTAATTACCATAGTAACAAGTAAATAAACAAAATGATATTTAGCGGCATCGGAATTGTACCTTTATCCGTTCCTGCAGTTTTTAATATGCAATTGTATCGATATATTTTGTAATGTTGTATACAGATACGTCTTTTTGTAATTGTCTTAAACGATTATAAAATTTATGTTTATTCGTGTTTCTGATGATGCATTGAATAAATAATGAAATTTATTAAATACTACTACTAAAGATGTCAACAACATGATGGAGAACAGAATTAATTACCATAGTAACAAGTAAATATACAAAAGCTATTTAGCGGCATCTGAACTGTACATTTATCCATTCCTGCAGTACATTTTCGATGTTTTATATAATATGCGATTGTATCGATATATTACGATGTGGAAAAGAAGTGTACTAATTGTAAAGTGTCCTATTACTTAATGCAAAGAGAAAATACGTGTTGTTTTCATTTGTGAGGTTAGGTGACAACTGTTTTTGGTTTTTTAGTTTACTGCTGAAATAAATAAAAGCCATGGTTGAGGAAAACACAACTTTTAATGTGTTATACAATGCTTCTAACTCATTAACACTTAAAATAAAGAATTTAGCGTTTTTTATTTAACAGGTACTTTATAAATATCTCCAAAGGCTTTATAAACGGATACTTTTAAATCTCCAAAGTCTGATGCACCAACATAATAATTTAGTACAAGTGAAAATAGTACAAGTGTTGAAAACAGCTTTGGAGAGAATTTGACTAATGAGTATAAAATTGTTATACGAGCTGACAGAACGCCATATAGACATAGCCAATAAAAATTATATTAAAATACTTATTAAAATCCAATATTCGCGTGCGAAGCCGCGGGTAACAGCTAGTTACCAATAAGCTTGTTGTAAATAAGGGTATCTATACAGCTGTTGCTGTGTACAAATTAAACCGGAGACACAGTTAATAGTTTGATTATTGTGATATACTCAAAGAAAACGGGTTTTTATAGATATCATTATTGGAACAAGCATGGAATTGCTGCGACGGTATCCAAAACTTCACTAATCACTTTTGCCAGAGGGCGACCAGAGTTGTAACGAGACATGATTACCAGGGTCATATATGCGACTCAATTACCAGGGCCGTATTGTTCTGTTCAGTGTATTGTTGTTCACTGAACAACACCTATGTTTATTAATGATGTGTGGACAGCAGTGTTTACAATACAGTCGAAATTACAAATTCAAATTATTACCTGGGGAAATTACGGTTAAAATTGACCGATTCGAGAAAAAAAGTAATACAATATGGCGTGTGACACAAGGCGATATGTTAGACCTGAGACGAAGATTAAACTGTAAATGTAAGTCGACAGGGTTATCAATCAGACATCAGTCAACGGAAGAGGAAAACGCCTCAAGGAGAAAGATCAATACGCCATAGCAGTGTGACACAGCATCTGTAACTCGGCCTAAACTTTAATGTAATATTACTTACATCGGCGTTGCGATGTTAACAAGTAACGTATTACATGTGTAACGTGTAACAATGAAGTATACGTGAGCGTGTCGACGCGTGTCACTGATCCCTCATCGTTACCGCAATCTGTAAATTAATATTTATTATAAATTATTTTTTTAGTATTTATAATTTCTTTACTCCAAGATATATTTTCCCTTATTCGGAGCATGTTTCAGGAATCCTATTGTTCCCATCCTCAGCCATCTTA
The DNA here is from genome assembly GCA_034769895.1 of Magicicada septendecula. Taxonomy (NCBI): domain Eukaryota; kingdom Metazoa; phylum Arthropoda; class Insecta; order Hemiptera; family Cicadidae; genus Magicicada; species Magicicada septendecula. The sequence goes on from CM068367.1 coordinate 1,230,884,009, forward strand.
ATTTTGTATCTTGTTGAGTACTTGTGTTTCGGTTGGTTTTTGCTATGGTTTCCTGTAGGCTTTTGGTTTTTTACATTGGTATTATTGTGTGTGATTGTGGTGTATATACAACACATGCAATAAACACAGGACATGAATTCTTAGACATAACCAACATGACATAAAACACATACCACACAAAGACAACATAATGAACATATGGAAAATGTACAAATATACAAATATACAAACACAAAACAAACTAATACCTGAACAAATACAAATCAACACAAAACATGAAACACTTTCCAAAATGCTCAACATTGAAAATACTCAAAAAACTAATATATACACCACTATCACACACAATAATACCAATTTAAATAACCAAAATCCTACAGGAAACCATAGCAACAACCAACCGAAACACAAGTACTTAACAAGATACAAAATTATTATGGCTGGGGATGGGAACAATAGGATTCCCGAAACATGTTCCGAATAAGGGAAAATATATGTTGAGGTAAAGAAATTATAAATACTAAATAAATAATATATGGATCAAGAAATAGACTGTACCAGAAAGTGTTTGAATTATTATAATTTATAATTACAAATTACAATTTGAGAGAAACAATAATAATAAACAATAACATACAATTTCAGGTGTTAACGCCTAATGTTTACTAAAAGTAAAAAATAATAGGTAATATGGATTTCCTCATGTGCCGGGCGCTTTATTATAGTATTATAAGCGCGCTTATTGTGTGTAAATTAAAAGCAAAATACTACCTTCCTTACTTCGTTCCTTTGGTCCAATTGTAATTTCATATACGATACGATTCACTTCGGTTTAAATGATACTACAATTTACAAAATAATCCCTCTCTGTGGTATTATAACGCACACAATTTAATATATATTCAAGTAAAATCTTGTGTGTGTGTGTGTGTGTGTGTGCTGCGTAGTGCTACGTATAATGGATTTCTTATAGTCTAATACACAGTGGCGTATCTAGAATTTGGCCTTACGAAGGGGTCCCAGGTCCGGTCGAGTCGGCTTCATACAACAGAAAAAAAAACAAGACAAGATGAATCACCGTAACAATCTTTAAAGTGACTGAAAAACGTGAGATAACATCCTAAAGTCAATCCCATTAAAGTAAACGGTAATAACACAATATAAATACACGTTACTGAAACATTGTTTCGAAGATACTGACTGACTGAATTGACTTTCTTATATTTCATATTTCAAACGTATACGCAAATCCTGTGTAATCTCTCTCTCTCTCTCTCTCTCTCTCTCTCTCTCTCTCTCTCTCTCTCTCTCTCTCTCTCTCTCTCTCTCTCTCTCTCTCTCTCTCTCTCTCTCTCTCTCTCTCTCTCTTAATTGGCGCTACAGATCTTAGAGAGCCTTGGCTTCCTGGACAATCCGTCTCGATCCTCTGCTCTCAGTCTCCATCTTCTTACACCGAGCTTGCGCAGGTCGTAATATTTTTAAAACAGTTAAAAATGTTAATAGGTGGAAAACTAATGAAAGAGCCTAAAACTTAAAAGATTAACAAAATTCGTCAACTTTTTTTGATCCTCTGATGGGGGTCCGGTTCCCCCTTCGCCCCTGCAGTGTTACACTTATCAAAACATATTCACTTTATGAATTATGGCATGTACATGTATCACGTGACATGTGTTGTCAGTAATAACCATTAAAGAGTTACTACGTCAAGCAAACGAATGAAATTGTGGTTTAACAGACAAATCGTATTTCTCTGTTGTGTCTGTTAGTGCTCGCGTGCGCTCTTGAAGGTTTCCGCAGCCATTGAATTATTTCTCGGTCTTTCAGATGTGACTGCGTTGTTTTTTTGTTATCTGACATTTCGACATTCTTCTTGTTCGATGCGTTCTTCAGGAGTGACACTAATTACTCGTCACTGTTACTTTGGCTGTCGGTGTAGGTGGGAAGAAGACGTTTCCATGGCAGGGGCACTTCCATAAATTTTATGTCAAAAGCGTACCACTTAGAAGGACCAACAACGCTATCCAGGCAAAATAGGAGACAGCGGATCCTAAACAACACCACAGTCCTGCGTAAGACATCGTCGAAGATTGAGGGCAATACAAACAACAGCATCCGGAGCAGTTTTACGTACAGATCCTATAACACGTCCGGTGGTGTGTGTACATAGGCCTATATTTATTTCAACTATGCGTCATACAAATGTTTAAGGGTTATAAATTATTCTTCCTCATACAAAACTATTATTTTACTATACAGTACACACCATGTATGAATAATGCCATGAATAATGAATATTACATGAATAATGCTCACACCAATGCATTATTCATAATCAACTTAATTTTTAGTTAATAACGACTACAAAAATGCAGTCTATCTTACTATAAAATATTTTTAAATATTCTGTTTAATAAAAGAAACGTGAACTCCGTAATGAAAATAAAAACTTTAATAAATGCATGTAACAAATTCAGCTACTCTATGCAGACTTGAATTTTGTTTTAAACACTCGACAGTAGTAGCTGCTGTGTTTCTCTACAAAAGCATAAAATCACATTTGCTAGGAGGCGTATGGTTGACTGCCATTAGGGTTTGAAATACTTTTCATTCCACATAAATTGACTTTCTAGAATATTTTTACGCGAAATAACTGAAAAGCGCATTACCTCTAAAATAAGAAAGCAGCAACACTCGAGTTCCTACCGTAGGCGCACAACTACACTTACACAGACCGTCTTGCGATTACACAAGCGATATTTGCATGGTAATGATAATCAACATAAGCAATTTGTTAACAATTTGCACTAATTAACTAAAAATATTCTGAACGCTTAGCGTTTGGCATATACGGTCAATTAGATGTGGACGAAACAATTCTAAACGTAATTCATTCGTAAGTATCGCTGTTAATAAGGTTTTAAAAACAGTCGCAATTAGATCTCGCCTGAGTTTTGGTTTCCTAAGTGTTAAGGTCAGACAGACGTTACGCCTGCAGTTGCGGTATGTCGTCTTCAGTGGCGCTCTTGATCTCGCTAACTACGTATAATGATTGAGACGGTTCGGAATTTTTGATTGGCGTAAATACATTGTACTTATTCTATTTAAATAAGATTGTATGTGTACAATAAGAGTATTACAATATCGTAATACATATTATAAGTATATACAATATAGTGCATTAGTAATAAGAATCAGGGGGTGAATAAGAACCTAGGGGGATATGGGGGACCCCCCGAAATCCGAAAAAAGTTTTAAAAATTTTGGAGCAAAAAATTTAAAACTGGTTGTGTTTTTTGAAATGTAATTAATTGACTTTCAAGTTTCCTCAGTTTTAAAAAATTACTATTTGGTTCAATGATAAGATTAAATAATCTACAATGATAGGCTTTATACTCAATAATAAACAGATGTTGGAATAAATGGTGAAAAATGAAAAGAAATCGGCTTGAAAGAGAGTAGGATACATTTTTCCGCTGGTTACGATAAATAGGGTCATGTCTTTTTATGTTTTAACTTAATGTTACGTGTTCATAACTTCAATCACAAAGCACATAATGTGAATGAGTTTTAATTTCTTAACATTATTTTTCATAATGGACATGGGTTGTTGTAATAGACTCTACCTAGATCTAAGAAAAAAATATTGTAAAATTAAACATACATTCATTTAAAATTTGTCGTGTTCTTGCATGTGTTAACCCTACAACACAAACACACAAACAAACACACACAAAATTTACTTTCTTAATTTTAACATTCTCTTTAAAATATTTATATTCCACATAAAGGTATTACTAGGCTTCCAAGTCTAACTGTATGTTTTTAATTTATTTTTATGAAAATAGTGAATTACAGCCATTATTAATTATTTTAACCCATTAGTTTTAATTTATTGGTACGATTTTCATTATAATATGAGAAAAAATACTATAAGGAAACGATATGTGGTTGAAAAAAAAATCTCCTCCCGAAATAAAATCCTAGGTTCGCCCCTGATAAGAATAATCACATTTGATCCAATATTTGACTTTAGTAACTTCATAGTGAAAAATAGTGAAAAATTGTGTCACATCCGAATTTACGACTTTCTCATCACAAAGCTGTCGTCTGAATCCAAAGCATTAAAAGCATTCCTGGCTTAATACACAATTAATTCAGTATTGACTATCGTATGAATAGAAGACCTAAAGCGTATCCTGTTACATGTATAATCATTACCATCACGCGAAGCTTCTGTTATCCTACAGACAAACTCTGTTGTCATAAGTTACAAATTTATGTTAGCAACGCAAACACTTATAGACAACGTACCCACAAGTTACTTACGATAGACGAATTCAGGAACTGTTCGATATTTTAATTCGAATCCTTCCTGTACCTGTGACAGTCTAACGAGCGAAGTGGATTTGGGCAAATCATCACTCTTATAGAGGTTTGCGCGGTCCTTTCTAACCAGTGCTATTGTAGCATTTTCAAGTACCTTTTACTCTGATTAAGATTTTGAGAGCGTGTATTTCTACTTGTGCTTTTGCTTGATCATTGTACTTACAAAAATTTTAACGGAAGCAATTGAAAAAGGTAACTTAGTTCATAAACAGCAAAAATAATATAATCAATTCATTTACCACACAAAGTTGTTAGTGTTTATGCAGTTAAAGTCCTCATAAATTATAGTCAGAAATAAAAAAAAAACATTACTGTGACATTAATAAAGCTTAATTTGCATGTCTAAACTTTTTATAGCAAAGTTGGTTTTCCTTAACAATTGTATTTTTTCGCATGGCATACAAATCGTATGACGTTTTTCTTAAAACAATTTTGCCAGTTTTTATTACGTACAATTTAATCAGTTTTTATTCCAGTAGCTTCTGTGATACGAATTTTACATAATAAAATTGAATGAAACCAAACTAAACAAAAACCATATTTCCCTTACTAAATTAATATATTATCAATAATAATACAACTTTTTACAAGAATATATTTTTGTAAATGTTTCATATAGTTACACACTCAATAAAAAAACAAACACACATTTCTAAATTTAAATAATATCAGTTTATTAAAACACATTTCCAAAGGTCCAAAAATGACCTTATGGGAAAATTTATAAATATTTAAACACAAATCAAGTAATAAATGAATACCAGAACAAATTCAAATTAATACAAAAAATTATAATATTTTCAAAATAACTAATTAATAAAATAATAAATATTTTAAATTATATTTTACAATTAATTATACATTTTTCATATACACTATAAAAACATTAAATTTAGTCTACATATAAAGCAGATGTTTTGAACAATGATTTAAAAACTTTTTTAACTTATTAAATTATATTTGATAATGATAGTTAGAGCACTACCGAAACATATATGTAATTTACAAAATAAAAAATATATTCTTGTAAAAAGTTGTATTGTTATTAATAATATAAAATATAAAACAAAAAAAATTGAACATTTATGAATAAATTATTATAATTATATGTTATATTTTTAATATTGTATTTTTAACATTCCTTCGATAAAAGTGTGAACACAGATAACACCGAAGTATTTCTACTTGGATTAAATTACATTAAAGATGGATTAAATGCTGTTATGATGTAGCAAGATGTAGGCAAAAAGTTATTTTTTTACTTGTTATTTTTACTAACGTGATTTTTTAAAATTTGTATTTACAATGTAAATGTTCTATAACAGTGTCGAATGTTTTAGAAATATTTTTGTATTTTGACTCCACTAAAAATTGTCAACTATTCAAGAAAATTTTGACGTAACTACTATTATAACTGAAAACAAAAAAAGCTTTAATTCACTTATCTTGAGATCTCATATGTGTGACTTGTTGCTATGACATGTATCATATATATGAAACATATATAGGTTGACGTTTAGAGTCGAACTGAAAAAAAAAGTAATAAGAGTACTCGCTCTTAAATTGTCATTACGATACTATACACACATACATACATACATACTACATACATTGCACATACTACATCAGGGCCACATAATTCCATCTTCCACAGTAACTAAATTGTTTACTTCCCAATACTCTCAATTCTCAAGAATACTGCTCGTCTTTTTCCTTCACATGTTGTTCTGTATAATGCCGACTAATCGAAATTACCATAACATGTCTAAACAAATAAATCGAGTAAATTATAACTGGATACAGTCACATTGTTTAGCTTGAAGTTAGTTTAGCACACGACGTGTGATTACAAATTCCATTTTAATTTTAAGGGTGGAATGTTTTTCATTATGAATGATAAAAGATCCGACACTTAAGATAGGCACATGTTTTATGCAGTAGTTGCGTAGAGAGTGAAGGGAAGCAGCACTCTCAATATGAAATATTTGATGACTATTATGTGAAATTGAAAACACATCAAGGCCACTGCTGCGTGTTGTATTTCATCCCCACAGACGGGGAAATACGTTTATTTTATGAAATGAAAATTCGAAACTCGACCCTTGCGCTTTATAAATAAAAAATAAGCCAACCAAGCTGTAAAATTTTAACTTTCAGTATTCAGATTTTTTTATTTGTTTTTTCTGTATAAACTTCTCTATTAATGGAACGCAAATTCTACATGTTTACAGATTATAAATAATTCCATGCCTGAAAGGAGACGATACTGTGTAATTCTATGAAGGGGTGGAATATTATAAGTGTTGTACAAAGGAGTGTGTTAAATATTTCTGTAGAGCTAATCCATAAAATTTTGTTTTAGTTTTTACACCGTTGGAGGACAGTATTGTTTTCTCTTTCACCGCTCTCAGAATTTTAAAAATCAACGTAATGATTCTGCGAGCCTGTCGAGCTGATTTCACGTGCGAAACCATTTACGCCAACACACATACCTTAGACAAATGATGTGGGCACCTTGTGTTTTATTTGTGCTTACATGACGCCCTTAATTAGTAACATTGAAATATATTTTGTCCCTTCGTTTATTTGACATGTATGATTCGAAAATTTGTTGATGAAATTGTGTATTAATGATGTGTAATATTATACATATATTCAAACACTCTCTGCTACAGTCCGTTTCTTGGTGTATATAATATACATTTTATAATGGCTTTACCTGAAGATGTTTTCTCCCTATTTGGAACATGTTTCGGGAAACCTTGTGTTCCCATCTTCAGCCTTCCTTATTTTGAGCCTTGTGAGGTATTTGTGTGTTGGCTGGTTGTTGCTTTGGTTTCCTGTTGGTCTCTGGTGCTTTAAATTGGCATTATTGTGTGTGATTGTGGTATATATATTAGTATTTTGTGTATTTTCTATGTTGAGTGCTTTGAAAATTGTGTCATGTTTTGTATTGATTTGTATTTGTTCAGGTATTAGTTTGTTTTGTGTTTTATGTTTGTATATTTGTAAATTTTTCCAAATGTTCATTATGGTCCCTTTGTGTGGTATGTGTTTTTAGTGTCATATTGGTTATGTCTGGGAATTCATGTCCAGAGTTTATTGCATGTGTGGCCAAATTAGATTTAACTTATATATTTCTGGTTTTTTGTATGCATTTAGGTGTTCAAAGTAACGTTCTTGAATTTCATCTTTGCTGCTTCCCTGTTTATTGAAAATAACACCTAATATTTACTTTTTTCAACACCTCTTATCCTGTTCATATCCAATTTTAAGTCCTTAATTTCTTCGTTGCCCACTACCAGGTACTCACATTTTGCCATGTTCATCGTCAAACCACCTGCGTCATATTCTTCTTTTAACTTTCTGACCATATACTCGAGGTCTTCGTCATCCTCCACTACCACAATCTGGTCATCGGCAAAATATAGAGTGAACAGATTGTCATCTCCTACTCTCAGCCCTATGCTTTTACACTTCTTTGTCCATCTTACTAGAGATCTGTCTAGGTATATTTTAAAGAGGGTAGGGGACAAGAAGCATCCCTGTCTTACGCCTTTTGTAGTTTCGAATGGGAGAGTGAGTTTGTTTCCCAGTTTGAACCTAGTGATATTTTGTTGATAGTATCTTCTGGTGGCTGCAATCAAATTTGCATTTATGTTCAAATGTTCCATCTCCTTCTATAACTGTGAGATTGGGACGCTATCGTATGCCTTTTCTAAATCTATTAAAGCTATATGCGTTTCTCTATTATGCTGTACTTTCTTTTCAACTGCTATTTTGAGTGTAAAGATGTTGTCTAATGTGGATCGCCCCGCTCTAAAACCTGATTGTTCTTCGGGCTGCTTGGCCTTGATGTCTTCTTCAATTAAGTTTTTTCAAAATCCTTGAATATATTCTCCCGATGGTTGGGATCACAGCAATTCCTCTGTAATTTCTAGGATCCAACTTTGAACCCTTCTTATGGACTGGTGAGATATACGATGTTCGGCATTCCACTGGCACTTCTTCTCCATTTAGGCATCTTTCGAATAGTTTTATGAGCATTTCAAACAGCTTGGGGGGGGGGCAATTCTAATTAATTCTGGGTTTATTTCTCCCGGACCTGGGGATTTCCTCAATTTTGTACCTTTTATTGCCTCTTGAACTTCTTCAATACTTAGTGTAATTTCTCCAGATACTTCTATTTCATGGTCGTTAACAATGAATTTATTCCTTGTTTCAACCAAAAGCTCCCTAAAGTGTTGTATCCATTTTGTTTCAGGTATGTTGTTAAAAAATATCTGTGTCCTGTTTGTAGTTTTAATGGCTTTAATTGTCTTCCAAGCTTCTGAGCTTTGTGTACCTCCCAGCTGATTATCTATGCATTCACATCTTTTCTCCCCAGCATTATTTTTCCTCTTCATTACTTGTTGTTTAACTTCTCTATTCATTCTTTTATATTCGTCTTTAGTCTCTTCATCTTTAGTTTGTAGTAGTTTCTAATATGTTTCCTTTTTCTTTTTGATTTTCTCTTCTATTTCACTATCCCACCAGAATGGTTTATTTTATTTCCGATCTTGTCTTCCTAGGGCTTCCCCAGCCGCTTCTCTAATACATCTCTTTATAATGCATTATATAATGTATATGTCTATATAATGTATGTGTAATATTAATATGTTTTAAAAGTTATCTGCTTCGTTAAACTACTAAAGTACAAGATTTTTTCCTTTATATTACAATTATCATAAAAATAATTAATTTTGCCTTCAATTCTAAAAACTGTGAAGCTGGCTCACGTCTCACAGAACTTCCATCAGCTGATAGTAGTGGGTTTGAAACCTTCAGTGCAGACAATAATTCTTTCAAACATGCATCAGGCTTTTTTTTGTACTTGCAAATGTAAATTGTTTTTTTTTTATAATTGTGTAATGTAATATTATTTATATGTTTATACTTTATTTATTACTTTGTATTAGACTTGGAATACAAAAATGACTTGGTATTTTCTATAAATACATAACTGGGGCACAATTATCATGTAAAAATTGATTCATGATTATTAAAGTGCAACCATTGGTTAATACTTCTGTTTCTTCTTCTCCTCTTCAAGGATTAGGTTATAATAAACCTGTTCCGACACCCATCTCATCCTCCTCCGACCCACGTCTCTTCTACCAGTGGCTTTATAGTTCAGTGCCGCTTTCGGCAATCGATCCGCTGTCATCCTTTACAGACAATCCCACCATTGTCTTCTGTAAATTAAAAATAATTTCATTTATGTCCTTTACTTTGAGTTCTGCTCTGATATCTTCATTCCTTATTCTGTCTTGCAATGTATAATTTAATACTTAATACTTATAGCGCTTTTACATAAAATCGTTACAATTAGTAATTCTATAATCCAATATCCTATAACTTTTAGATTACATTCAGCTTTTCTTTGTCGTCCAGTTTTAAATAAAAGTTACTCGTTGCATCCATCTTTATAAAGTGCCTAACTTTATAGTTCTAAATTTTAATGTTAGAATTAAAGTTAATAATTAAAATTAATATGAAACTTTAGTTCTATAATTTTAAATTCTCCAAGTAGTTATTAATACAGGGAGGTAAAGAAAGCATGCAGAGAACATTTTCAAAAACTGGAATATTCACACTCCACAGACCTGTAAATATATATTATCTGTAAAATATCGATAAGGAATTCCTGATCGAAGACGTTATTTGTTTCCTTTATACATTATTTAGGCCTAAATGTAAGCGTATTTTAACAAATAATTAGGCGGTGCCTTGTTAGTAATTTACACTCAGTGAGGTGAAAAAAAAACTACACACATTTCATTTAAAAAACCTTTATCACGACAGATAGAGCGTTGTGGGTCTTGCCTTGCCAGACGCTAAGCCAGCTGCTTAAATCTCCACCCGCCGTAATGCCCTTCCAGATACATTTCATTAAAACAATATTCATTTGTACTTGCGTACTAATCATATAATTGTACTTCTCCTCCTCCAGTCTCTTTTGAAGCTTCAGTTAGTACTGAGCTGCTACGTAAATTTCAACTACAATTTCCGTAATTGTTTGGGACTAACATTGAGACAGGTTTATTCTTTAACAGAACATAATTCAGTAGTTTATAACCAAAACGGAACATTGGCAGAAATACGATTGAAGTATTGGTTTATGTATGAAGGTCATACATAAACTTTTGAAACATGTTATGTTGCCTTATGGTGAAATAAGAATGCATTGCATACACTCGAGCTAGCGTAAAGACAGTATTGCCGCGATCGCGAACAAAACTTACACAATTAGGTAACAAAGAAATAATAGTACACAGATAAATCTCTTATTATACTGATGTACAATTTGAAACACGATAAGTCGCGCTAGTAAAGTAGTTGGAAATTACCATGTGAAAGTATATGTGGAAAGTACATGTGGACATTGATAACGCATTGATAACCGACCTCTCTGAATCCTCGCAAACTTCAGGTCACTTATATTTTGCTTAATATAGGAAGCCAAACTTGAGAAACAGCTGTGCTAGCCTGATATGCTTCACTGGCCGTTAACGTTTTTGGAATATTGATATATAATCGCGTACTCAATGGTTAAAATTCATGTTCTTTACCATCGATCACCTAATATTCAGTCGACCCCGAGGACACTTAGCTAGTAAACGCCAGGAGAAAACTCCAAAACACATGGAGAGTTAACTCAAGGAGAAGTATCTGAAGCATTAAGGGAGTAAACTCGACGGGAAAACGCCAACACATAAGAGTAAAATCAAGGAGAATACTCTTAAGACATTTAGGGACTAATCTCGATGGAAAACCTCGAAGACACAAAAGCGTAAAATCAACTCTAAGGCATTTAAGGAGTACATTCAAGGAAGAGACTAAGACACTTGGGCAGTAAACCGAAGGAGAAGACTCAGGGATACGTTGAGAATTTCAATGAGCGCATACGAAAAAACAATGTCTTTAAGGGACATAAAAACATCTGAGAAAAGAAGCGTCAGTAAATCACAGGTTATTCAAACCGACGACAGGCTTGGATACATTAATCGTAATGTATACAGTTTCGAAGCTAACGGAACTATATTTCCTCTACAAACTTTGGAGGTTTACGATGCAAAGACAGAAGAAAATATATTATTTTATAAAGCGGGAACAATTCTAATTACATTATATTAATCTGAGTAGATTAATATTCTCTCAATTATTGAATCGTAAGACTAAAAGGAATCTCTGTAGAAGGCGTCTTTTATACACTGATGATTTGCATGTCCGTCAAGAAAAATGTAAATCTCATGACCCTATTAAACAATAATGGCCAAAGCAGGCGAGACAGCGTACTTTAAAATTATTATAAGAAGACAGAGCATTTGATATGGACTTTCTTATACTAAGATGGAGCATGTTATAAGAGTTATATACATGGACACTGAGAGTGCTTTACAACGAGTGTTAGTGATCCTAATAAAGCGTACACCGTCACGATAAACCTATATAAACCCTATGAGTTTACGATTTAGCTACGATTAAGTGATGAAGTTTATAAACCGATATGCTATAGGCGAATTGGGAGAATAATTGGAGAAAGTTCCGAAGAAGTTGTTTATAGGGTTATCAAGAATTTATGAGTTCATCGCCCAAAAATTTAATTCAATCACCTAGCAAAGTCTTGAATTTTCCCCTCTAGTTTACTCCGTAAATGTCTTAGAGTCTTCTTGTCGGGTTTACTCAATAGGCGACTTGGTGATTGTCTGCGTCTTAAGTGCTTGATGGATATCTTCAATGGAGTGCTTGCTGGAGATGTCTTTTGAAGAGCATTGAAAAGTTGTAGCGAAAGAGAGCTCTGAATCAATCGTTAAAAGTGATTACTGAAGAGACATCTATGAAAGATCGTTAAAAATTAATCTTGATAGATAGCTCTAAGATAAAACGAATTTTCTTCGGAACCCCGATTTTCTGGTGTTGACTGTACATAGATTTTCAAGTGTAAGCGAAAGTCACGAAAATTATTTTTTTTTACAGGCAATTTTGTGAAAGAAAGCATTCTATTTATAATTAAATACCCACCCACCTCCACAAACACATAACAGTTTATATTAACATTATAACAAATAAAAATGTTCTTCAGTCAATGTTCTACAGCAGTAATGTTTTTCTTCATACTTTCGTAGTAGACGTAGAGTCGAGTTTAGCACCCTGCGCTTAATGCTACGTGTCACAAACTAATCTTACTTATGCGTTTAGCATACAAAGTTTGTCAGTGTAAGCGGAAATGTAAATACGCTCGATATAAAAGTGAACTGCAATCGTCTGAGTGCACGGGATTGTCGGCAGCATTTAATTCTGCCATTGCCATTCCAGACGTTTCACGTTGACAGAGTTTAATGGGGTTGTCTATCTTTAATGAAAATCATATTTATAGAGGTCATGTTTATTCAACTGAGTCGCATTCAATTTGAAAGCAAGATCTGCGACACAGCTCACCTCAAAGCACGTAATATCTTTACCACAAGCAAAATATATCATAACTTTGTACGTAGACCTAAGTAATTATTTTTAAACTTTTCTAATATACTGAAACTACGTGCGCGAGTGTTTGGTGTCTCGCAGCTCTCTGGGCAAGTTGCTCAACTAAAGTGTTCCAGGGAATTTGCTGAGCAGTAGTACTGGAGTTATCAAACACTAGCAATCGTAGTAGTACACAACAACTTTACAAATGTTTAGGAGTTGACAACAACTTAACTAATTATTTTTTTCTAATACAACATTCAGAAATTTTATAAACAATAATTTTCAATATTTCAAATGTATCTGAAAACTATTATTTAAACTACAATTTATCTCAAACTGCTACCACTGTATAATTTAATTATTTACTTCTTGAGTTTTCCATAACGATTGATGTCGAGAGAGTGTTTTTTAAAGACTTATGATTACGTGTAGAATTACGGCCAGTGGGAAGCAAGACAAAGAAATACAATCCAGAATTAATTTGGGGAAGATGGCTATATGTATATTAAATTGAATCCTGTGGGATAAGCAAATAATTACAGCAGAAACTAAACCAAAATATTTAAAACCATTGTAAGAAGTATCATGACTTATGGCTCAGAAGTTTGGATTACCAATAAACATACAAGAACAAACTGACAGCAGAGATGGACTTTTGGAGACGTTCGGCAAGAGTATCCAGACGTAAGAAAATTAGAAATTAAGTTATTAAGGACAGAATGAATGTGAAAAATTCAATTGTTGATTTTATCCAAACAAAAAAATTACAATGGTATGGACACACAAAAAGAATGGCACAGGAAAGATTTTCAAGGAGAGTTATTGAATGGACCCCACTAGGAAGAAGAAAAAGAGGAAGACTACCTATCACCTGGATAGAATAAATTCAGACTACATTGAGGGAACGAGAAATTGAAGATCTTTGGATAGACAAGCAGCAGTGGAAAATGAGAATTCAATCAATAAAAAATGTGTAACCATTGTACAGCCGGAATAAAAAAAAAAGATTATGTATAGCTTAATGTCTAGAGGGATCAAACACTTCACGGCACATAGCTGCCACAACCTTCTAAATTAGAACGTAGGAAAACATTCATAAAATTGCAGGAAGATTCCCATGAAAAATACAACAATCTGACTCAATATTTCGAAAGCCGACGAAGATATTCAAATGATATCGATCTAAAAATTCGATTTTCAGCATACGAATTAGCGAAGTGGTCTTACTGACGTTTAAAAGGTAAAAAACAAAACAATAAGCACATTATATTAAAAAATTATTTGAAAGAAATTATTTATAGAACTACAAATGTAATGTGTCAATGAAATAGTATGGAGTCAACACAATTGTGTCACGGAAAGAGGCATTAGGTAGCATTCAGTTGCTTAACTTTTTTTAAATGTGATGTTAAACGACTTAATAATTAATATTGTACTTGAAAGTGTGATTTATCTGTAAGGCTTATTACTAATTTGTAACGCCAAATTCCTTGACGCGAAAAAAAAGGAAGTTGAAGCAAGTGGCAGCTGTTGGATTGACATTGACGTATGTGGGAAGCTATAAAAGGAGTTAACACAAAGGAGTGTAACAGCCTTCAATGTCGACGTGCACATGTCTGTAGGTATCATAAATCTAACAAGAGCAGAGGTTCTGCAGAGATAAAATTTACCAGGAAATACAGCAGAGTCGTGTGAACAAGGTTAACAAGTGCAGCTGGAAGCGTGGAAAAATTAAGGGATTGTTCTGGCTGATAGGCAGAACAATCGCCAGAACAAAGTACAATGAGAAAATACTAAGAAGGGATACGACGGAGGCGAACGCACTAATCAACGGGGCAGCTGGACGTTTAGCGAAACAAAGATTGTTCTAGTTGAATGTCATAGGAAGACACCCTGGCGAGAAGTACAAGTATACATACAAAGAGAGCCACACAAGAGGTTATTAAACTAATGTAACGAGTACATCTGGACGCTTAAAGAAAAGAGTGGTTCTGAGTAGCAAAAATACCAGAGAGAAATTTACTAAGAAAGGCCACACCAAATGTGTGAACTCTAACAGAGGATGCAGCTGGACAGTGAAGGCAATGAAGGAATTGGTCTCACTTGGGTATAGAAAAGTCAGCGAGGGGCCAGACAAGGAGATACTGAGACATCTAGAGCAATGTGGAGTACACTCATTAACCAGATGCAGCTGTGCGTTAGAAGGCAATTAAGAGAATTTGTTTAAAAGGGACATAAGAAAAAGTGATAGGATGATTGACGCGTGTGAAATCGAACTATCGTCACAGACTGAGGGTGGAACCAAAAGCCAGGAAAATAGAGTAGGGAAGTAAGATATCCTATCAGAAACCAGAGTTCAACGTGGGCGGGTTTCCAGAAGTAAATTTTTTGGAAGACTAGAACGAAAAACCAATGGAAACGTAGCGTGGTAACGTGTAAAATAGGAGGGAATTTTCGTGGAAAGGAAGAACCAATGATAAAGAAGGTGGTGGACTAAGAGAGTCTTAAGAGAGAATGAGGTGTGATCAGTATATAAAATAAGCCGAGAGCGCGATCAAGGGGAGTCTAATAATAATCTTTCGGAAGAGTCGGTCGGAAGTGTTGACGAGATGATGTTATAAGTTTCGTGGAGTCTTAACGTAACAGTTCAAAGTCTTTACGGAAACTCAGAATTAGTCGGTAGTGAAAGTCCGCTAATTGACTTAAAACGTACGAAGATTTAACATGTACAAATAATTGTGAAGATTTGTAACTTATATTATATTTTGTAGAACCAAAGTTCACAAACAATGTGTATAATACAATTAATATTGAGAAGTGAGAACTAAGGTTGTAGTAATATATAACTTGTAAAACAATTCGGATCGAAGCATGTGTTCAAAATCAGTCGTGTGAAAATTATAACTCGTGTAACAAGAATAAACGTTATAACTAGTAACCGGTAATTATTTATTGGAACGTCGAAAGATGACGGAGTGTCTTAGTCAGAGTGTAGTGATCAAAAAGTGTTCAACGTATCATGCACTACGAGAATAAACCACAATATGATTAGCGCATCTACGCTTTCATGGCAGACCTAAGGAGTGGGAGATGATAATCAGCGCAGTTCTACACGCCGCAGAGTGGATAGCGTACCAATAGTAATTGTTATGCATTAATTAATATATTGTTAAAAAACCTGTCTGTCCTACTCAAAGGACCTACGTATAAAATATGGCATACTTAAAAAACTCACGTATGTCTTATTAAAGATAAACTTCATATATTAAACATGAATCCAATTGTAAATAAAATATGTGTAATATGATATTTAATAGAGATAAGTGTTACAATTTAAATCGTACCTTGAGACAGAGATCTTAGAATGAATGTCTATTGAGATAGAATATATTTTAAATTAACGAATGATCATAAAATGTTAAAATCATATGGAATTAATATGAATGACGAGTAACTTAATAATAATAAATGCAACAATTATACTGATAAATGTGTATGCGTTTTATTATTTAATAACTACCTGTGGGATGATACAGCAATTAGTATTCTTGAACATATAAGATTCTTAGTACTCATCACGCATAAGTAACTTAACACAATTACCATTAGAGTGCTTTAAGAAAGTAATATCTAGCTAACGTAAATTAGAGATATATTTGGCGCCGCAACTAGCGGGGCACAGCAAAAAACCATTACAAATTTAAACTATGATTCTGAAGTCGATACAGTACAGTATGTGTTCGAAAGTACATATTTACTGTATAACAGTTTTTAAAAAATGAACGGACATATTTTCAGTTTGTTTTGTTAATCTATTGTATTTATGTTTTTTAACTTAAATAAACTGTTGCCGTATAAATAGGTTAAAAAATCAATCAACTTTATCCATAAAACGTTGATATTAAACACAAAATTCATTAACGTATGTTGTTAGGTGCACTGTTGAATGTAGCGTACCGGTATTTCAATTTCAATATGAAGTGTTAGAGGCAGCTGGTGCCAGACACAGACACATTGGGGTGGCAGATACATTGCCACACGTCAAACACAACATCTCCTCATACTCAACTCTAGTATACTTTAGTATAATGAGGCTGACCGACATTTGACAACACGAGTTTTTGTCTTAATTAACTGAACATCAGGATATAATGTGTCGCAGACGAATGCGCGTACTTTAAAAATATTAATCCCATAATGAACCAAGGGCGAATCCAGCGAGCAATTTGGGGGTGGGTAATATGAAAAGTTGGACCATTTTTTATTGGTCTAAAGTATAAATGGTAGGAATGAATGAAGATAAAAATACAGTGTGTTATTATCAATACGGTAAATTTATTAATATATAAGTACAATATCATATCTGTGTTTGTCAGTTCATTGTTCCTTTAGTGGAATTCACTTACAGTTCAAAATACATCCTACTCATTTAAGTTATGTATCAATCAAAATTAATATGGTGGTAAGGTACAGCACAATTTGTAATTTTAGAGTAAAACCATGAACATAGAGAACGTGATATGAATTTTCTTTCGTATTTAAAATCACAAAACCATTCTACAATCACACGACGACGAAAAAAAGTTTCGTATGAAGTGATAATTTATAATTTGGGGGGGGGGGTGATTTCCTCCATTCCCCTCCCTCGTTGATCCGCACCTATAATAAACACATCACTAAGCATGAAAAGCATGAAATAAAATACCTATACGATCTAGTAAAGTGTACGTACTTATTATGTTATAATACAATGGCGTAGATATAATTTGGTCTTGGGGGGTGGGTCCGATCTAGTCGGCTTCATACAAAAGATAAAAAAGTCAAAACTAATCAATATTACTATCTTTAAAGTGATTGAAAGACGTGTGATAACATCCTGAAATTAATTCCATTAGGCCTATAGTAAACAGTAATAACTCAATAAAAATACTCGGTATTGAAACATTGTTTAGAAGATACTTATTGAGTGAATTGTTTTTCCTATATTTCATATTTCATATGTATACCCAGACGCTGTGTAATATACCTGTTTGTATATTCAAAAAAGAGTTACTACTATGTTAGCGTAGACATTTAAAAAATAATAAAATAGCGTAACAACTAAGAGACTAACAAAGTTCGTCAACTCCTAACGTAATAATAAAATGATACGTAGTTTAAAATATTATTAAAACCTTTCGGTACAAACATTTATTGCACAATTGCTACTATACAACTTGTACTCATTACTCTGTGGCACTGTAAACGGGAATAATCGAATTAAAAAATACCTTCAATACAATTATTGTCAGAGTAACATTCATTTCGGATTGTGTGAACAAGAGGCAAAAAATACTTAAACTTGTCAGTTCATTTTGTTCAATATACACTCAATTTGATTAATATAGTATCATTATAGGTTTCAAATTGTTAAAATTAACAATGGATGTTTTCTTCTTCTTCTTCTTCTTCTTCTTCTTCTTCTTCTTCTTCTTCTTCTTCTTCTTCTTCTTCTTTTTGTTGTTGTTCTTCTTCTTATTCCCTTTTCATTTCTTGTTTGCTACGGTCCTATCCCTCCGTACTCTACTTAAGTTAGTGAAAAAGTATATTCGTCGAAAATGTTTGTCTTTCAAGGTAACGACATGAAATGCATTTATGGTTATTAAAATTAGAAACAACGTTCATATTTTCCTGACCACTAAAACACAGTTAAGTTTTGTAAGTGAGCTTACAAGCCATAACAATAAGTTCCTGATTGCCTATTTTTAATTATTCTTATACCACCTAACAGCTCCCAGCCGCAAGAGTTCTGTTTATAATTAATATAAATTGTAAATTTCTTTCCACCACCTAGAGAAAAATTTTTACTCCATTCTTACTCCAGCAATTATTTTAAACTAATTATTTTTTGAGTTACATGTTAAAACTTACTCTATTGTTTTCTATGAATGTTTTCTGGCTGTTGTTAAAATGAATTGCCCGGTAGTTACGAAAAAAAACAAAATTATTTATCTTAACTGCGAAATCGCCAGAGTTTATACTGTTACAAATCTATCAATTGTTACAAATTAAGTAACAAGTAAAATAATTTCTTTAAAAATTCTTATATAATTCCTACAGATAAATTAAACACTACAGATAATTAGATCTCCCGACCACATAGTGAACGTTAAATGGGTGTAACTCCGTACATTTACAGACGTCCCACTTTGAGTGTGTGTACGTGAGAAATTAGAAGCCGGAAAAGAATCAAAGTTAAGGATTCACAGTAAGTACGGACAGAAAGTAGTTCTGCGTTTTACACTTTTAACTTATAAACTGTATTACTTTTTTAAAGGAAACTTTTCTCTTCATTACTTGCCACGTCCATCGCGTCTCTGACGCTTCCTCTAGATTACAAAACAAAATTCAAGTATATTTTGTTGAAGTTGTACGTTAGAAATGATAAATGTCAATCGATGTTTTATTTTTGCTTCGAAACATTAACATGTAAATTCGGGACATTAAAAGCTTAAAATTATTGTTTCTGCTAGGTAAAAATATTTCCTACAGGGAAGGGTAAAAAAACTCTTCACTCTCCATCCAGACTATATCCGCAAGGGACCTATATCCGAATGGAACCTTCTCTTACTACAAGAGACTGAGGTACTGAGGCCGTTGTAAAATGTAAATAATGGGGATTATTCGCATAATATAATATAAGGCACGCCTTAACCCATCAATGACCTCTAGGACGTGAGATACTGCCACCACAAATGTCACCCTACAGCACAAATTCACGGTCTCCCTGCAGTTCTTGTAAGGTTAGATGGTCTTCCAATAGACACTGTAGCCTACTTCGGCTTCGCGCGCACCCGACGCTGGATGCTACATTGGCCCGAGACATCAGCTCCGATGTCAGTCTATCCCTGTGCCCGATGAGGCAGTATGCGCCAGCGTCGGGGCTTGGAAGGCAACAGACCAACCGACAATCGTCGGTAGTCGCACTCATTCTCTACTTCTGTATATGAACCCCAACCCGTCACCCGCAAATACTTCGTTAATCTGGTGATGGTTCCTTGTATGTGATTTTTACTTAATGTTTTGGTTCTTCTTTGGACCTGTCGCCACTAAATGGTAAACTTACACCTGTACATCCAATAACCACAAAACTTGATTAAACATGTTTATTCAACCCATTACTCTCGTAACGTTTTTTCGACGCAAATGACCGAGTATCGCATGTTAGGAGATACGTTTCTTAAAAATTGCCTATGTATATTCTAATAATCTTCTAATTATGTTTGTCTGATATGTTCGCTCCTCTTTCTTAAACTTATATTTTTGTGTAGCTATAATATTCTTTTACGTTTTTTATAAACTTTGTTTGGTAATAAACTATGGTTTTTACTGTTTTCCAAATTATATTTCTAGTGTTTCACGTTTATTTCGTAAAAAGAACAATGTATCTGTGTTGACCAAAGTTAAAACTAACAATCCAATTACAATAAACGTTAATTAATTATTTTTACGCCTAATTGGTGATAGAGTAGCATATGCTGTAGCGAGGTCAAGTGATCTGGAGGTCGAAACCTTTGCAGTATTTTTTCTGTGCAAAACGTATACAAAGGCTGCTGAGCGAAAGCACTAGCAGTTAACTGTCTGATAAAAATAATTACCAAGAAACCTTGAGATACAAGAGAAAGATAGCAAGAAACCGCAAAGTTCTGAAACGAAATGCACGATAAATTTGAATTTATATGGAAGATATGAGACAATCGGCACACGTCATAATTTGTACATTATTTAAAACTGTGGTGTCAATCTTAATAAGCGTGTGTGAGGAAAAGCTGTAACAAAAGCTGCACAGTTAATGCTTGTAATTGACATTCTGAGTCATGATGAGAGGGGTTGTACATTATTAACACTACTCTTTAGTTACTCAGTAAACCTTTTAGAATATAGTAGAAGCGGAGTAGATTTAATAACAAGTATAAATTCAAAGCTACTTTACTTTAGATTGTTTCTACTAAGTAGTTAGTAATCACACACGCACACACATTCACACATTTCACTACATTTTCTCATTATTCTTTATGTAAATTATTACTTTAATTTGTTTTCGATTACATTCTTCCTCTTATTTGCAAGTAAGGGCGCCTTCACACGACGCCACCATTGGTCGTGTGATATTTTTTCCTCGCCACCAAGCAAGCGTCCAGCAGATGATAGTCTTGAAATGGACGTGGAAGGAGTAGCAGCCTCGAGTTTTTTTATATCCACGTACGTGTGGAATTCTTAATGGTCCATACGTTCTACGTGATCAAACCATTTCTGTCTATTCCCTCACCATGTCATTAACTATTCTGACAGCTAACTCATGACGGATATCCTCATTCCTTTTCTTGTCTGTCCTGGTAGACCTATTACCCGGCTACTGATCTAAGGAACCTCATCTATTAAAGCATTTTGCAGTCGACTTTCACGTGCATTCGTCATTGCCCGTGTTTCTCTACCATATGGACATCACCGAGTAAAATTGTAATAACGTCTCTTGGCTAACTTTATTTCTTAAGGTACGCTTAATAGTACCATTCATCCTATTAAAGTGTCCTATCTTATTTCATACATCAACCTCCCCAAGATATGATATATTGCATCCTAAGAAATTAAACGATGAAAGTTGTTCAATAGTTCTATTTTCAGTTACTATTTTTTGTCTTTTTGGATATGCTCCACAACAGCCATTACTTTAGATTTTTCAAGAGATAAAATAAAAATTAAATTATATTGTCACGAGTATGATATCGAACCGCGTAGAACAGCTAAGAACATTCTCCACTCCCCCCGTCTAGAGTGGCAGGTGTGCGTCATTCAAGTAGGTGGTTCTAGTGAGTTCCAGGAACACGTTAGATACGCATTAACCCGCCGGCGTGCAGTAAGGAGGGAAAGCTGTACTGGACCTCTTTAGTAGTAGAATCTTTAATAAGTTTGATTTGTATCTAAGCAAAGTCGTCCGCTTCAGATCAAAGAACACACAACGTCCTGCTCAGACATGGCGGCTGACAAGTAGATGTGCAGTTGTCAACCCCACATTTCTCCCTAAAGCTGTTCGCGCATCCGAGCCGCTACATCTGACCAAAATTCCAGTAAGCTCTCGCCTTTCCTTTCCACTTCCAAGACGACTGACTGTCTTATGCGGAGACTGAATAGCGTTCAATGTCGGAACAGCATTGAAAACGCGGGAAAAGTTTCTCCCACCCCTTAGTTTCTCCCATAAGCCGTAAATTTCGCGTAAATTGCATGCGGTACAGTTATAGCCTATTCACACGGGGCCACTTTTAGTCGAACGCGCGCCACAGGCAATGGTACTTTTAATAATACCAGAGAGTAAATATGAGTGTTCAAATGTTGCCACGATATGGACGCGGTAAGCCACTATAACGCTACTAACGCTAGGCAGTACCTCGCACGAGCCTCCTCCTAACGCCCAGTTAAGCGACCGATCCAAGGTTACTCTACTAAACAGACAAGGTTGGGCCCGAAGCGAAACGAATTGCCGTTGGCTGGTGAAATGACGTCACTGTGGGAGCAGGGGCTACGAGACAAATACCTCTCAATACGAAAATGTTATTGTCATTTACTACAGCGTGTTTATTATTCATATTTTTATTTGCCGGATTTATTTTATTCTCTGGAGTACGAAATAATGTTACGTGAGATGAATATTTGCTCTGTTTAAATGTGTGCTGTTTTAAAATTAATCGTACCTATAACAACTGAAGAAACGGTACGGATTTCCTATAAATAATTTTTTTTAAACTGTTAAAATTAGACAAAATAATACCGAGACACGTTATTAAAAATAAAATTGAGTAATTCGATCAGTCTGGGCCAAGTATATAGCAAAGTCCGTTGATCAACGAAGTAAATTTTAGTAAACTGATTAAAGACGTAAGACTCGTTTCGCCAAACTGTAGGTCTGTTTGTTAAGATTTTGTGCATTTGATCGCACACAAATGTACACGGTTAACAACAATTAAAGAAAGTAATAACAATTAAAATTATTTATTATATTTTTAGTTCCTAGATTCACGTCAGTTTTGTTGTCACGTCCACCCTAATTTTCTAAGCATTGTTCAGAAAATCGTATTACAGTACAATAGGCTTTGTTACCTCTCTTCATATTTTTTATCATAGAATTCTTTATTGTTTTGATGAAAAAAATACCACTATTTGTTTACGCTCGAAATTGTTCTTCCTCCAAATAACAATGCTGCCTATAATGCTATCCTCATCAATGTAAAAAAATATTCATTATGTATAAGAAATATTCATTACTGTGTGGTTCTTACTACAGACGATGCATAGAAAATTACTACCACTGGAGTGATATTTTTTTCTGTGCTGCTGCTACTTTCATGCGGCCATTCATGAAACGAAGCGAATGAACATTCTCGGCATGGCGTATGTTTTTACAACTTCTACTGGCATCTCAGGGAATTTACTTAAAATTCCTGTATATATATTTTTGATAATATATATATACCCTTATACAAATTGTCCGGCGCATTCACAGCTCTAAAAATTATTTCACATTGTTAAATCTTGTGCAACCAATTTCTGAAGGAACAAGAAGGCCTCCTCGGGAACAAGAAGTAGGCTACCAGCTGGAGGAGGCGTTCACTTTCAGTAGGCGTTCCCGTTGAAGAATCATATTTTCTTCAACGATAACCAATGCAACCTGTTAGGTAGTGGGACCCCTCCGTAGATCAGTGCGTTCCATCAGTTATTGTAAAAATGTCAGAGTCTGTATTAAATCCTGTGTTCTAGACAAGAACAAATCCTTCATTTCAGCTGATCCTTCAATCATAGATAGCAGCTCGCTCATATCAGAAAAGGTGCCTTGCATGAGTTTAGAGGTCATAATTTCCTTATCGTCATCTTGAAAGGTATAACGAAAAAGGTAGGCTACTTTATTGATATTTTGACCCACCAAAAGCAAATGAAGTCTATGTTTAACCCCTGTAGAAGGTGGATTAATAAAAAATTACCCAGCGCTTTGTATTTGTGAGATGTTCGAGACAACCTTGATTAAAGCGTGCAGTTAAAATAGCTTAAATTTTTTCTATATATTATAAATTAACGGTATTCCCGTCTTTAGTTTATAATTTAATTATTATTATTGAATAGTAGTCTCAGGGTTATTTTACTGTTAATGGGTCTTGCTCTCGGCTAATCGTTATTGTTCAATATCAAATTTTATTATTATTTTACCGTTTAGGGACTTATTCCCCTCAATTCAACCTATTGTTGAATCCAGGATTGAATAAGTCGGTACTTACTCTTTTTCCGTCGGATTAGCTGTCTGTTTAAATAGTTTAATTTTATGTATTATATCCACTGTTAGGATGTCCACTTGACGTTCCGTTGACACTTTGTTGATCAGCTGTTGTGAGGAGATCAGTTGTTTCTTCCTATACACTAATATACACAAACATAGGCATGGTACACATAATAACTCATGTATAGTATTATTGTATAAGATTGTAAATATATTGATCTGAGTGGTTGTAAACAAAACATGGAATCATTCGATTTGAATAATTCGCATTCTCAGCATGGTACCAACCGCCTCGTGTTTCTCCTCTAAGCTGTATTTTTACTGATACAATAAAAGTCAACTCTTTCACCGGTAAAAAATAATAATGGTAATTTATTCAAATAACACACAGTGAAAGTCAATACAATAAGGCGTTTTGCTCTCCTTTTTGGTTAACAATTAATGTTTTAACAGTGAACATTGACTCTAAAACAAATGATGAGCTCGAGTTGGCATGACTGCCTCTGGTTAGTAATACAATGTGTTTTGACAAACATATAGGTTATGTCGGATGGTTCGACTTGAAAATTTAATAATGATTATAATAATAACAGTAGTAGGTTCTTTTAGCCTGCAAAATACACTTATTTGAAATAATAGCTACGGTTAGAACAAACATATAAAATAAAAATTCAATGATTATTAATGAAAAAAAATAAAATATGAACCACTGTTCATAGTTAGGCACATGCTTTATGTATGGTGTAGTGCAACCTTATTTGGTTAAAAGTAGTGAATTATTTATTATTAATTAATAGTAATTGTGATAACCCAGTATTAGGTACTAAAATCATCTGTGAAATTGGATATTCCTATTTCAGGTAATGGTAATTTATTTATCATAGTTATCGCACTCCGGCGAAAACTATTAATTGAATTTAGGAACAAAATATTTCATACTCTAGTCTACTGATAGCATAAGAGCACATATACTCTTCATTGCTGTTACAATGTCTTTACTTATCCTAGGTATTTATTGTATACAAATAGTTAAAACTGTCATTACTCAGAACGTTCAATTTCAACATTGTTCATTTGTATTTTGTCAGTTCCCTTCTGTTAAGGATAGGGAATTTAATTGTCTCTATATTTCAATTTTTATCGCTTTTAGCGTTCAGTTATTATGCTTATAAACTAATCATAACATTATATTTGTGGTTATGAATACTTGCGTCTCTCGTCGTTCGAAGGGTTACACTTTTTTGATTATAAACACTTTTTAATTAATTAAAATTTTATTAATTAATTATTTAAACTTGATCACAACACTGCACACACTCCTATGCGCATAAACTCCGAATAGAGTACACTTGTAAATATACTGCACTGATTCTTCAGTGTAGGTAATCTATGTCTCACTTTGAGGTTAATATGGTTGACGCTGTGTTGCTGTCAAACGCACGTTTTTCTGAGGCGTCGGCGAGCGTGTAGTCCGCTTCGTTCTTGTTGAAAGACTGTATGTGGTTCCTCGGTTGGAATGATGAATTTCGGATTTTTTATAGGCTCTGATTGGTCAGTTTTTTCCAATTCGTTTATTTACGGTAGACTTCGTCAAAATAGACGCTATCATAAGCGTCAGTCTTTGGGAACAAGATTAACAAATTCTGGTTCACACGCCCACGCGGAAGGGCGAAGCACAATACAATTATTTTTAAAAGTCTAATATCTTTCTTATAATTGTACTGAGGATGTTGTACTTACTCTCATTGTTCGTGTTTTTGAAAGACGATTAATTTGAGTCCCCTTATCATATATTTCTGATTAGGGTTAGCTGACTTAGCACTTAGCATTTATGCTTATTGTCCATTAAACCATTAATTATTAATATTTCATGGTTTTTATATTATTTTCTATTGTAATGTCTCATTCTTAAGCTACTGTACAATTTTCCCTTAAAACTATGTCCTAATATTAATACTATGTCCGTTTTCATAGATTCACACTTAAACTTATTGTCGTACATTTTTGTTTTGCTTATTACTCAGTAATAAGAGTATTTAATTAGCTTTTAACATGTTGTAATTAAATATTGATGGGTTAAGTCACTACTGACAGTGTTCTTTTTCCCTACATTATTTGTTTAATGCCTTAACTATCACTTATGAATCAGGCTTGTTATGCCTATATGGCGTTACTTGGTAGTATGCTTAATATCATAGACATTTTAGTTGTATTGTTTTCTAATTGATAACTGAAATAGTCACTAGGACCTTATCGTTATTGTGATGCAGTTCACTCTGCATTTGACTCTGTTATTAGCAAAGTTTGGTTGCTGTAAACTTTACTTGCAGCTACTTGTCATAATGGTTTAGTTATAATTACATTTATATAAACGATTTAAATGGTTATTTTGGTTGCAATTGCTCATGTGAATAATATTCTGTCTGACATCAAATCATTAATTGGGTTACTTTCTTTGTACAATGTGTTTATTACATAATTTTGGTTGCATAGTGTCACTTTGCCATTACAAGCATTTTGTCATATTTGTATTACATAAATATAGCTTTTATATCCTGTTATACTATTAGCTATCGTGTACAAAACATTCCTTATATGCTCTATTTACTTCCTAGCTCATTACATTTTGGTCTAACATTGTTTTGATTCATTTTTTATCAAGTTTTATTGGAAACTGAATGCCCAGATTAGGTTATGTCATAGGTTCAGTAAACATTAGTGTGTTGTTTATGGCTGTGTATTTCTATCTTAGTCTATTCGACTGGTTTTCGTTTCATGTTTGTACATTGGTTATTGGTTATCAATAGTTCACATTTAGTTTACTCCTGTATTATCTTATTTGTTGTTAATTAGTGAGTTTGTATGTACATCATTCCCACTGTACAATTGGTCATTCACTATTTTGGTTGCATATTCCTCTGTTTATTCTATAACTACACATCATTTAGCTATCATGAACTCATCTTGTCCTCATTCAGGTTGCTTGTGACTCTTTATTTACAATATTTAATCCTTATTTACAATAATGTGTTTCACATAAACAATAAATGTGTTCATTAAATGAGTTGTTGTCAGTGTTGACTTTACTATACAGCTTAGGGATTTATATCACATAATTATTTAACACTTCTTCCTTCTTCTTAATACAATTATTCTTTCAATGTTTATGTTAGTTTGTTATACTTCAATTTTCTTCCCTTATTCTTGTGTTTGGTCTGGTTATCTTCCTTCTTCTTTCTTCTTTCTTCACTGATCTCCTCCTCACTATTGTTCATTTTATACATGATGAGGTTTTCACTTGTCTTCTTCACACTGTTTCTTCCTTCTTCTTTCTTGAAGTTGTCCTTGTTGTATCCTTCTCCCCGACTCTTCTTTCTTCTTTTGTTGTCTTGTGTCCTTCTCACTGATTTTTCCTTTTTTCTTTTGTTGTGTTGTGTCCTTCTTACTGATCTATTGGGTATAGTATGTCGGTCGTCTCGTCTTTATTCTTCTTTTCTTCTTTCTTGGTGCATTTACTAGTGAATTCCTTTCAATGATGCTTCACTTATTCAAACTTATGGTACTTTTCTTTAGTATACCTGGTGGTATCTAGACCTTTTAATGTATTTTTTCTAGTGGTGGCCTTTAAATTAATTTTCAGTACTTAGGTGGATGTGGTGACATATGTACTGTTACAATATATATGAAAAAAAGGCCAAATAATGAATAGATGGTCACCATGAAACCTTTTTGAAATAGCAAAAACTTCTTGAGATTTTCCTTCGCGCACTATTTCACAACATGTATACAGTTTTTAAGTAAGACGTCGAAATCATAATATGCTGGCTACTTCGAACCAGATACGAGGCCACGAAGCTTGGCTATCTGACAGGTGCTGTGAGGCCCTACAACACGATCTTCCTTCTGATCGTAACTTACGCTACAATCAACGTCCATTTCGTCAAAAGAAGTAACACACATCCGTTCAGCAGTGTGGTTAGTATGTTCAAACAGAAGTTGTTGTTTAACAGGCTGTAGACCTATCATAAAAGAGAGGTTGTCCTGTTGGCCTTGTCTATTGTCTGTTGATAGTTTATGGATAAGGATAAATTTAGCGACCTGAATATACTGTCACTATCTATTACACACGTGAAAAATCTCTAGATTATATTACAGCAAGATCAGAACTTTCCATTCTTGGGCGAACAAGAATAGATTATCACTTAAACCAACCAATAAAAGTATCTATGAAATTCACAATGAGGCTGTAACAAAAAAAAAGGGAAATCTTAAAACGATTAATAGACTCAGTATGTTTCTTGATATAATAGCTGCCACTTAGAGATCATGACGCGTCTGCTAATTCTGTATACAGTGTAAATTAAATGGAACTGCAAATATTCTAAATAACTACGATGTTATGCTGATTATCATTTTAAAAATTCACTTCTTATGAGTTCCGTAAAACAGGACATAGCGACTTTTCAATTCGTTTCAGGTCCGTCTAGATGAAACAACAGGCCCAACCAATAAATAACAGTTATCTACATGTCTCAGATATGTAAATGATAAAGGGGAGCCACAATACATATTTATAGGGTTTGTGATATGAATACAGATCGCTCATCTGAAGCTACATTCGAACATGTTGGAAAAATTGCAAAAGGCTTCAATTCTGACTCAAAATTGTTTGGTCATACTGCGATAGAGCAGCAATTACTTCAGGGCAAATAACCGCGCTACAAAAACGACGACAGGAAAAATGTCCACAACCCTCTTCCACTCTTTCCTACACCCATGTCTTAAATTTGTTTTTACATCAGTCTGCATGTGCTATTTAAGATTAACGTATATTTTTTAAACGCTATCTGGAGTGATTTTTTAATTTTTATTATTAATCTAAGACTCACCCCGTGTGTAACTGATACGATATGATTTTTTCATAATGGAGACATTTATTAGCACTATATTGTGAACTCATCGCCAGCCACTTTTATTCGTTGTCTGTTGATGTAACTGTGTTGGAGTTGTTTATTACTATTTGTTGTGGTTTAGTTTGTTGCAATTTTGTAACTAGTTTTGCCAAATTTTGTTTATGTCGTATTCAGCGTTTCAGTGTGGTGTGCTTTATCTTGATTGTAATTTCCTCGTGTGTCAATTCGTATCTTATATTCATAATATATATTTGATTACCCACACAATACACATACAATAACAATAATATTGTGTGTTGTGTGTGTGTGCGCGCGCGCGCATGCATGTGAGTAATAATTATAAAAACAACTAGTTTCTTACGTCCAATTGCTTATTTTGCTTACAGTTTCGTATGGTCCTTACACATTATTCAAATTATAGGTCCTGATTTATCTTACTTACAAAACAAACTGTTCCTTATCTCCAAATGCTAAAATTTGTAATGAATAATCGCTTTCATATCCGATTTAAAGTTATTTCTATTGTTGCAATGTTTGTCTGCAATGAGAGGTTTCGACTGCTATTTACAACATAAAAATATGTATAGTTTTATTTGTTAGAATTAATAATACTATTTAAAACCTTATAGACAACTTCTTTTTATTTATATTTGTTCTTTAAATATTGTGTTATTAGTCTTCAGCTAATATACACTTCGATTTTCCGAGGTATTCATTTTGTGACTTTTTGCATATTTTTAACTAATTTCATATCTTGTACATCTGTAATCAAATTTGTCATTTAGTACACTTGTTGAAATTCTTAGATTCCAGTAACCGCATTTGTTTTATAAACATTCCAAATGAATAAACTTATAGTTATAGTTTGGGACATTTTTTATATTTATATTAGAAATACTGAATTTAATTTTAGTTTTATATCATTAAAAATGTTGTTACCTTTATAATGATTATTTTTAGGCTTCCATCTTTAAGTAGTTTATTTTATTATAGTACCTAATAGTTTTTTGTCTTAAATAAACACAATTAAAACAAATTTAAAACAGTTAATAAAACAATCTACTAAATCTCGATTGAAAAACAAATACTCAAATACACTTCCATAACTTTCATTCCAAGTTTGTAAATTTATGTAATATTCCATTCACTGGTAATGAAAGAGCGGCTCCAGAAATTTCTCTATCAAATCATAAAGTCTTAAAAATAAAATCATCCAAATTTTAGTATAAAATATAGTTGTAAAATGAAACAAAATGCAAAATAAAATAAGTGCAGACAACAAAATAAAAACAAATAACAAGATAACAAAATAACAAAATAAGAACAGTCCTAATAAAATACCAAGCAACTGTTGAAATGATGAGATTTATCAATAAATGAAAAATAATTATTGGCAGGTAACAAGAAGCACCCAGTAGCAAAGAAGCAGATAAGCGATCAGATAAATAAGTAGATACACAATCAGTAACATAAAAAAGCTAGCTAAACAACTAACAAAGCAATGAATAATATTAACAAAGTAATAAATAATAATGTTTACCTACATCTGGTAAAACTACTAGTAATAAAGATAATTATCTTTAGTACATAGTGAGATAATAAATAAGAAAATTATGAATGATAATAATTTTACCTTAATAGAGGAAAATCTCCAAAATATTACATGTAGATCCACATAGCAAACACAGATAGCAAACGTACTAAACAGTAGTAACCAAAGTACTGAAGATTCGTGCAAATGTAAAGTAGATAATCCAGTGAACAAAATAAAATTAAAATACGGTAGCCTAATAAAATTAATTCAAAATGACAACCTAATTTTAATTTATTAAGAAAATTACCAAATTATAAAATAGGTTAGTTAATAATATGAATTTAAAGCACAATATAATTCTTTTATTGAAGTAAAATGTGAAAATAACATCCAGTTCACGTAGCATTTAAAATATGTAGATGTCAATAAAAATACAATAAAATTCTCCTCTGATGTTTTAGTTATGTATATCAATACTCCAATCGACAAAACTACTCATATTATTACCAATAAACCAATATTATGATACTGAAATTGTGAATGTATTAGACATTTAATTAATACACTAACATTTATTCTGAATAAAAATTATTTTAATTAAATCGATAAAATAAACTGCCAAACGAGTAACATTGTTACGAGAGCTCTAATTTTTCCTGTCATTGTTGAAATATATATACATGTACAATTCTAAAACTGATCCTGAAATAGATTGTAACATAATTCTAAAAATAATTAAAATCAATAACCCATTGGGAAAGTAGTTGATAAATTAATTTCATAAGTGAAAATAATAATAAGCCGAATCCCTTATATTTTGCTATAATTAATTATGTAATTAACTGATTAATCGTCTCCCTCTTCCTGTCCTTTCAAGGACAGATATCTTCGACCACTGGTCGTCGTGCGTTCATCTATGCAGGTGTCTATATCATGGGCGTTGCTTGACTTTGTAAGTGAAGCCACGATCCTAAACTCACACGACCGTATCTCTAGGTTTCTACAATTACAAAAAAGTTTAATTTTCAACATTCAGACAAATCAACTCAAAATAATTTAATAATAACAACAACAAATTTTAATTATCTACCCTACCATAAAATGGCTCCTCATTCAATTCATTTACATATTGAGACAAGCAAAAAGAGACTAAGAAATAAATATTAATAGGCAAACAGCAAAAGGTAACGGATATAAATTAAAAACCATCAATTAACTTGAAAATAAAATACAACAGGAACTTATTAGAGAGTCTAAAAATAGATTAATGTTCGAAAGTAAAAACTATCACGATGCACAACTGCTAATTATAGACATTTCCCCAAGAAATCAAAGACAGAAACCTTAAAATATCTATAACATACATAACAAATTATCTGATGCAAAAATTCAAATTTCATTCATAACAGGTATACAAAGTAGAATATATCCAATACGCTAAATTTTATATAGTTGGCGTAACTAGCACACGAATACATGCAATAAATATTCCATTTTGGCTTCACTCACACTAAGTAACAAATCTTATTTTAAAAGCGTGCAAAATATTAAATTAATTCAAATATGTAAAAAGTTACAAAATGAATATCTTGGAAAAGCTTAAAGTATTGTTACTTCGATCGCATGGCTTGTGATCTTATGACAGTGGAATAAATAATTGGACACAAGAGATATCGTCAATCGCGACTTTAGTAACATTTTACATAAAACCAAACCACTCGTATACAACAATTTCCCAACTTAACATTGTACAATACTCACAGCCGCAGTAAACAACGAAAGTCGATGCCTGTACACAATAATTAACAATAAACACTACGCTACATACCACTGTCCAATAACACACACTGATACGTCTTATCGCTTCGATCCTAGTACATAACTAATTACTATGTGGGTTCTTCTTTAAAAAGTCCGCAGGAAATGCATAATAACGTTATGAGAGAGTTTCCACGATGCTGTACGTAGACGCTCGGAGAATAATCGAGCTATTACAATGAAGACACAAAAAGTTTAAGAATGTAGTAGGCAGCACGCGAGCATTGCATTCATTCTGCTGTTTGTACAACACAAAGAGTGTCACTTGAACTGCGCACGTCACCTATCTTTTAGCGTAACCGTAATCAGTAACAATTAAACAAAAAATATATTATACAAAATCCCTTAAATTTTGCTGTAATTAATCCTCTCTCTCTCTCTCTCTCTCTCTCTCTCTCTCTCTCTCTCTCTCTCTCTCTCTCTCTCTCTCTCTCTCTCTCTCTCTCTCTCTCCTCTGTCTCTACTTCTGTCTATCTAATTTTAATATATTGAAAAACATCACAAAATTATAAAATAGGTTAATCAGTAATATGAAATTTAAAGCATAGTATAATCTTTCTACCGAAGTACACTGTAAAAATTGCACTTTAAATTCACAAAATACGCGTATTCTGTAAACAACATTACATCTATCAAGAATTTCAATCAAAATAAAATCGATTATTGATTAATTTATATAGAAACATCTAGTGACACTGATTAAATAAAATTCGGCACATTATACTTGCAGAAGTAACTACCATTTGGTTATCTTATACGAATCCTGCAAGAAACTTCACGACATCCTAAACAAAGAAAAGGATGGATGAAAACACTTTACAAGGTGATGTAACTCATTTTTATTGCCTACTTACTAGACGTAAAAATTAATTTATTAATTGTTTTGGAAACACCTGTTTCAACATAAAAAAATGCCTAACCTAACTATTTTTAAAAAAAAATGTGAAAAACAGCAAAACATTAAGCAGATACATTACTCAGGAAAAGTATAATTTGATTAAAGACGACATAACAAATAATTGCAGAAAAATTGACTACCTTAATTTTCATCTTGTGTTAGACAACAAACTAATTATCATGTATGGTAATATACTATATATAACTATAATAACACATAACTTTAATATACTATAGTATCAATATACTAATATGTTAACAATTGTAACTAAATAACAACAAAATAAACCAATTTATTAACTTCTATAAAAAAAACTTAATAAGTAATCTAATAAGACTAAAAAATATGTTGAAGAAATAATAAATATAATAAAATTGAACGACCCATTAGGAAGTTACTTTAGATATGTTGATGACACTCTAGGGTTATATGTATCCGAAAATATATGTAAACCTTTCTACTATATTCAGCTCTATAAATAATTTACAGAGCAAAATAAAGTTCACATTAGTAGAAGCATCTAAGAATAAATTAAATTACTTAGATCTAACCATAACATAAATAAAACAATTTTTAAATACTCAATATATAAAAAATCTTCTCAAACTAATTTAATAATTCCAAATAATTCTAACCATCCACCCCAACATAATATGGCAACCTACAATCCCTTAATATACCGAACGCTTAGAATCCCATTAAATGACGAAGAAATTAATATTATAAAACAGGCAAAAATAGATACTAGATACAAAAATAAAACTATCAATAAATTAGAAAATAAAATTAATCATAAACTCATTAAACAAATACCTAATAAAACTACATCTAACAATCCATCTGTTAATGATAACATATTGCTTATTTTTATGGAAACATGACTCAAAACCACTAAGTAAAGTGTTTAAACATCTTATAAAACAGATAATATAGTTTTTAATAGAAGAAAAGCCCAAACTAAATGCACAAACCTTCATGTTTTGTATCTTAATGTTAAAAATTAAAAATTCGTATTTCACGTTGTTATGTTGTATTCCAATTCCGTTGCTTGTTTTCGGTCGTGAGATACATTTCAGTTCACGCTGGCGCAAACAACAAAATCATGGCAGCGTAGTAATTTAGAGAATTTGTTATAATTACATCATAACCTGAGACAGTGGATCTAACGGCCAATTTGTTCTAATCACACGAGACACTGTATTGCCTCTGCACTACCAGTTTGTCAGAGAGAACTGTTGTAATTACAGGGCTCTAAATCGCTTGCTTTCGTGCAGAATGGTGTGTGTGTGTGAGTGAATAACTCCTAGCTATGATCCTTCCCCTCGTAAAACGTCAAAGTAAATAGTGATTTATAGAGTGTTACTCCACGAGAGTGTTTCAATAAATGTTCTCACTTTGTTGTGGGCGCCAAATCCGTCTCCAGAAATACTGGTGCGCAATATAACATCTTTGATACATTTGCAGAAAGTATTAAGCGGAATTGCAGGGTTCGAATATTGCTCGTCACCATCGGATCAACGTAAAGTATTGGTTCCATCTTATGTATATATATATATATAATATTAAAATTGATCCAAATATTTTTCCTTACCGAGAAAACAAAGTTTTCCCGCATATGTTTTAAGTTCATATATTTTAAGTTCTGTAGAGTTGAAACCACAGTTCATTCTTCTCAGACTGTCCGTGGCGAGATGTTTCCTGCGTCTAATTTCACGTCCAGGATATAACGATTAGTATGTTCACGTTCCGCGTTTTGGTTCACTGAATCGGTTTATGTCATTTATGAAGACACTCTTCAGTCAACTGTTGCAAGAAGCACAGGTGTAACCTAGACATTGCCGATTTCTACAACCATAGCTTTCCTGAAGACGTCAATAAGCTTCCATACGCCTTTCACAATGTATACCGTTTCCTTAGAACGTACGACACAAAAACCGAAAAGTTCTTAATTTCAATGTTTGTTGATATGTATCAAAGGCTGTTTCTTTCGCATTTACCATTTTTCTATATGGTAAATGTTGACCATTGTTTTCCGTTTCAACTATTTCTCTTATTTCCTTCTTTAAACACTGTCAGAACTATCACATTTTTTCTTTTATAGTAGTAGTTTTTGGTAATAATACTCGTTAAGAACAGTAAGTTTCGAATCGTCTATTAAAACGTATCAGTTTTGCTTAACAAATGTGTCTGTTATGTACATATATTTTATTCTTATACATAAATAAAAATAATTATTTTCATGTCTGTGTGTTTGTATAAATGTATATGCATATGGATGCAATAATAGTTGGTAATGATTCATCACATAGCGACGTGCGTAAACAACAAATGGATTGTTCCATTTAAAGAATGCACAGTCCCTTTCAAGAATTATTTATGTAAACAATTCTAGTGACTATTACGTAATCGTTAGATGTATAAAGACACAAACGAAAAGCAACAACGGAAGTCAGTTACTTACCGAGTAGTTTTACAGCGACTAGCAAGTGTTGTATTAGCGGGTATTATCGAAGTGTTTTCTGTTTACATTTGCGAATTTGCACAAACATATGCCTGTTGCGTTAATGGGAAGAACTATATTATCAATAGTCACAACAAGTTAATGAATGTATAAGAAATAGTTTGTACTTGATGGCACAAGCCTCAGTATAAGTGTTAAAGGATATGCAAATCGCAAAACTAAACTGATGCGCTCCTAGTTTACAGAGAAAGCATAATGAATTTGATTTTCGATTACAATTTTTGGGAATTTTGATATGTCACTTCACATATACCGTAGTAAAAATCATTTATTGTGATGTCGGTTATAACGACGAATCTAGTGAGTACTAAATATTATTTAAGATTCTTTGTTTGTTAATATCTAAATTCATGTTTGTACATGAATAATATGAAGCATCAATTCTTCTCTTCTGTGGCTTCGTCTTTTAAGTCCCGACTTTTTTTATTTTCACGCGTTCCCTGATATTTGTATAATCGTTAGAATCTTGTTGTTCTTTCTGAGATTTATATGGGCTTACAAATTAAAAAACTGTGAACTGTTAATTTACATTTTGTTTTTGAAATTTTCATTTAATTCCTTAACTACTTTAACCGGAGGCGCTTAACCATTTTAACACTGTATCCACATGGGAATCTAGCAACACTGGGCGTACTATGATGTGAAGAAAATATTGTTCGTTTACATTAATAATGGTCGCCATTACCTTAGTTAAAATGTTACTTCTGAAGATGCCATAACTGATTAAATAGTTGTCACGAATAACAAAATATATTACTTTTAGAACTCAACAAAGTGTTTATATGTTAGATTTAAATATTGTATGTTTAGTATACCTTTAAAGGCCATGGTTTTAGTCTTTCTTGCTGAAATTGTCATTGAAATTTCTTATTGAAATTGAGTACTCTCTTGGCACTTGTTGTAATTGAAACTTAGCTCTTCGTAAATCATCCTCATTTTCTTGAATAAGAACTATTCACAAAAAGAAAGCGGCAAGATTCAAAATGCTGAAATGCAGTTTCTTCGAAATACTTTAAATTATACATTGCAAGATAGAATAAAGAATGAAGATATCAGAGCAGAACTCGAAGTAAAGGACATAAATGAAATTATTTCAATTAACAGAAGACAATGGTGGGATCATCTGCAAAAGATGACAGAGGATCGATTGCCGAAAGTGGCACTGAACTATAAAGCCACTGGAAGAAGAGACGTGGATCGTCCGAGGAAGAGATGGGTGTCAGAACAGGTTTATATAACCTAACCTTGAAGAGGAGAAGAAGAAGAAAATATTTAGTATACGTTTTGTCAGGTTGTAATTTCTGGATGCACACTGTACTTTGAACTTGTGTAAGGAAGTAAAAAATATAATTCAAATTAGGGCAAATTTAATTACATAAATTAAGTACCTACCACAACACAAAATTATATCATTAACGTAAAATACAATTTTTTATATCTGTATTGTGATAGTATGTACTTCACTTTTAATTGATTACTTATCTAATTACTTTTAATTGCTTGTTTTTTTTAGCGCAAATGTTATTAAAATAAGTAGAAACATTAGGAAGCGAAACGGCCATTAGTAAAATCTACTCTTGCACGATATTTACTCTTCCCAACCGCCAAAGCTGAAAATCTAGTTTCACATATAGGTAGGTAGCTGCACACAGTAAGAGCACCTTATGGAGTCTTCTCTCAGTTTCGGGTATTCTTATCGATCACTACCAAAAATCTTAACCTCCTTGATCAGTAATTCTCTAAGCTAATGAATTGTAAATAAATGTATTATTCAGGTCAGTACTTCCAGGTTTCACCACCATCTTCTCTGATACACTTTCTACCCGTTGTACTCACTCTCAGCATCGCCAGAGAGCACCAGCCTACGTTTAAGTGGTAGGAGTGTTGTATGTACCAGTGTAGATGTCGCTTTGTTACTGACTAAGTTTCGCTTATCTCAACCGAACTGTTGCATTTCCCCAAACGTAGAGAGACGGAGTTGAATGAACTCGACGTTAAGCCGAACCCACAGCACACTACAACGAACAAACGTCACACCAAACGAGCACCTCAATGAGCCACCACGCCGTCAGATTTCCATTAAAATATTTTTTAACCTTGTCTAGTAACGTCTTCACGTGACATAAAAACATTTCTTGTACGATTTCTTGCGCCCCCGTACGAAAGTATCACGCTCCATATGCCCGCTTGAGGGTCTCAAGTCTAATCTGTACGATACAGCTTTAACATACAAGCAATGTAACTAATTTTCAGTTAGCGTACGACCATCAGATGTACACCCATCAGACAGCGTTTCTTAAGAAGTTTTGTGTTGTGATATTTATATACGATATTTTATGTTAATGTTTTAACGAATTCCGGAGATCGTGATGACGAAACGCGCATGAAAAATAAAACAACAAACGTAAAGATCAAGTCACATGACGAATTAAGTGGTACAGTGGAACCTCACTATTTCGTCACCCACTCAAGCTTTTTTTCTTTTTCTTTACTAACGAACGAGTAACATATACGCTCTAATTATAGCCTGGGTGAACCAGAAACGTGCTGATTGTGGCCGGGGTTCTAATAATAAGTCAGGACAACGGATTGCGGAAGGTATTGGTTACGAGAATGGGTAGCCTACTTGTGTACACGGCACAATAAGAGTTGTGTTGTGTTGTTACAGCGTAATACGTTTCCGAAAATTCAGTTTCGCCGAGGCCTTATGCTGATTCCAAGAATTTGTTGTGTATGTTTCTGATCAGTTTTCAAGTAGAGTTCCTCGCGGTCAGTTGTATCCAACTAAACGTACTCATTACAAAAGTCCTCGACAGCTACAAATCGAAGAGGAGAAGCTCAGTGCAAAGGATGAAATAGTGTTGCGATATCGGGGAAAACGCAGTGCTCACATTAATAAGCTGGGTTTGTGCGCGGACCAAGTGTATAATTGTGATGAGACGGGTTGCGATATCGGGGAAAACGAAGTGCTCACATTAATAAGCTGGGTTTGTGCGCGGACCAAGTGTATAATTGTGATGAGACGGGGTTGTACTGGAAAGCTCTCGCACAATAAACGTTGGCATCTGGCTCAGAATATTCACCCCCTAGATAAAAGACCGCGTTACAATTCTTCTTTGTTCCAATGCTAGTGGGAACCATAAAATGCCGTTAACTGTCATCGACAAAGGAAAAAACCACGAGCTTTTAAAAATATCAGTTGTAATTTACTAACCGTGAAGTATTATGCCCAAAAGAACGCATAGATGAACAAAGAAATTTTCCAGCAATTGCTGAAAGAGGAATTTCGTCTTCAGGTACTGTTTTACTTAAGAAAAAAAATCTGCTAGAAATCAAGACGACGTCAAAACTTGGTGCGAGATAGACTTACCGGATGTAGGCTACGAAATGTTTAGTGATGATGAAATTGTTACATACGTATCCACAGAACCTAGAGAAGCTAATGATGAAAAAGATGACCAGCCAATAAAACCTGCAGTCTCTCATAAGGCGGCCATTCAATCACTGACTACAGCAATCAAGTGGTACGAAGGCCAAGATGAAGCAGAACTGCCTCAAATAATTTCACTGCACCAAATATATAATTTGGCTCTTGAAAAGTATGGTCGAAGAAAATTACAAATTTTTAAGAAAAGTACAAATTTTTGTACGGTCTTTAATTTGTTTCTTACTCCGTCACTAATTCGTGTTTTTCACTAATTCGTCACCCCTTCGGTCCCGTAGGTGACGAATTAGTGAGGTTCTACTGTAATTTCATTCTAAAAATAATGGCCATTCTAACATCGGCTATATGTACAGAACCGATTGTAGCTAATACATATTGCATCGGTAACGACAGACGTTCTCTCACAGGTTCTAACGCTTAAACATACTGACATAGTGTATACTGAGCTTATCTTTGCTGGAATTCTCTACGACATTACTGCATAATACGACACTGACAAACAATGGATGTTTTGTCTTCTGCATTCACGCTGCACTATAATCCCATACGGGATAAGACACATGCCGCATGATAACAACAGTCACATGCGTTTACACTTGTCCAAAATGTCAACACGAAACCATCTTGCAGTAGAATAAATGCCAACAATATACGAAAAGTAAAACATGTATAAAGTATTTGTAATTTATATGAATAAAAAATTATATAACATTAATAGTAATTATTGTTATAAGTTATTAATATAATAATAATAATAATGTTACGACGGTCTAACTGATCGTCGCATGGTACAGTGGAAAACAAAATGCAAGACACCAATGAAGTCACTAAAAACCAGCTTTAAGTATCACAATTAACAGTTTGTATTCAACAAGATTATACCCGTACAATAATTCAAATTAAATTTCTCAAAACGCAATAATAATATCAACTAATAGAGTCCCGCACAATAATGACTTTTCACTAATAGCCACTTGAAACGCACTTAGTAATCAGTCGAAGTAAACTGACGCATATTATAGAAGGATTCCATAATATGCGTCCTTAACTAGCACTCCAAAATTCTAGAGGATACTTCAGCGTGGCCTTGTCAGAAACACACACCGGCGGGGTTAGTCGAGAAGATGTAGAACGACACCATCAAACGCACGAGAACGTTCCGCATTACGTAACAATAAATATTACTGTTGTTGTTGTTGTTGTTGTTGTTGTTGTTGATCAACGCACCGCAGTGTTGTTCAAAGGTCTTTCCCAACGTCAAACGCAAGGAACTAAGAGCCTACTCAGATGGTGACTGGCCACAGTGGAGATAACTAATCGCACCACATTCGACTGTTTCCGCAATTTATAATAACAATGATAAAATTAAAGAAAGTTTTGTAAAAAATAATTTGTTAAATTCGAGAATAGCGAGGATCGCTGAATATAAAAGCCGTGTAAAGTATTTCGGGAATGGCCCATGCTTTAAAACATTTTAAACATCTGCATAACAGGTCAGACGATAGCTACACAATGTTCAATAAAATTAATATCGGATTTTCAACCATGGAGACCTACGATTCAACGATTTTTCAGCCATCATTTTATGGTCTTCACAAAAGTAAGTGATGAACAGCATAGGGGTGCGCAGGGTGATTACAATGGGGGGACCACAAACTCAGGGATATGGAATAACTTCAGTAAAACGGTCTATAAAATTAACATTAAAAAAAGAAACTGGTTTAATTAAAACCATAACATTATCTTATTTTTGTGACCTAAACAACAACAAGAAGAAGAAGGAATGGGATAAACAGAACCCTTAAATAATATTTATTGACTATATTTATTGAAAAATATGATGTAGTTTTGATGATTTCGATAAACATTTATATCAAAGTTTGTAGGTATTATAAAATTAAAATCTAAGTAAAACCAGATCGTGATACAACGCTTACAGTGACATTCTTCTCTTAAAAAGGATGCATCTTTTAATTTTCCGAATTTGGCTTTTTTTGTAAACTAATGGGAGACCAAGGTCAGTCTGATCCCTCCCTTGCGTGGGCCTATGATGAACAGTTGCCGTTCCATGTTAAAAACAGCTAAACTCTCTAGCCCAAAATGAGGGGAGAATATACCACCGACCGAATTTATAACGCGAAGAAGTGTTTTCCAAGTTACTCCAGTTATAACTTTAAAGTTGAAAGGTAAAAAGTGTACTTCAGATAAGCGTTACAAAGACAGGATAACATGGTTTATCGTTACAATCGTCAGAAGAAAAATTAAAAAATTCATCGTCATTAAGAAACAAAAAACAGGATGCGTTAAAAATAAAATAAAAGCGATGCCGATCCAGTAAGAGAGTAATTCGAAAGACGGGTATCATTGTTTCAACAAATATTTCAAGTTAAACAAAGGAAAAACGTCTGGCTGTGAACAACGGCCTGTTAAGTTTATACACGAAGTAATTACAGTTTTCTTAGCCAAATCATATCTTTGTAAATTATAAACCTGATTGTATCTCAGAAAATTAAAGAAATAATGGTCATGAACTACAGTTTTCAATATTTTATGGTGCTTTTACTCTGATTCAAATTTCGTGATCATTTTCTTCATTGCGACATGTAGACGAAAGTAAAAGAAGAATTGTCTGTTGTTGTTGAGATCCCATTTAAAAAATTTTACAAAATGATAAACTTTGATTAAATAATCTTTGAAATAGTGTGTGTGTTTAAATTGTGTCTATTCGTTTTGAATGTTGTTTCCATGGTGTTTTGTGTGTTTTTATATTTCCAGTTGTTTGTTGTGTCTAATTTTCGGCCTTTCGTGTGTACGTGAAGAATTTGCATATTGTTGATGTTTGTGTATGTGTGGTCTGCACCAATGAGATAGTCTGCAAAGGTGGATTCTTGGTGGAATGTAATGCTTTTATGTGTTCAATGTACCTTTGTTTGAGTATGCGTCCTGTCTGCCTCATGTAGACTTTGTTACACTCTGTAAATATGTTCGGCACTAAACGTTCTTCAACTGCTATAGTCGTCGTTTCTGTTAAACAAAGTATCTATTCTGTGTGTTCCTTCATCATTCGCATTAACGGTTTCTTTAAGGAAACAGAATTTAAAAGAAAGAAAAAAACTTTCTCAATTCACGTAAAACATCTCCGATTTTACTTCCATGTTCCATAAGGAAATGGAAGTATGGTGATGGCGAAAAAACGTGTTCGATATAAGGGCTCATTCTGATTGTACTACCCTCAAAACATGAAGAAAAGTCATTTTCCGAAATGTGTGTGTGTGTGTGTGTGTGTGTGTGTGTGTGTGTGTGTGTGTGTGTGTGTGTGTGTGTGTGTGTGTGTGTGTGTGTGTGTGTGTGTGTGTGTGTGTGTGTGTGTGTGTGTGTGTGTGTGTGTGTGTGTGTGTGTGAAATATTTTCTGTGGCGAACTATAACTCCCGCAAATTCAAACAGAATCAAATAATTTTTGTATATGTGCCTGAGCTGTAGAGGACTCAAGGCCTTTTAATTTTGGTGAAGATCAGTTAGGGAAGGGGTAGTTTACCTGCAACGTTTTATGTTTTAACAGGAGTAAGGTACTTAATTTTGATAAATAAAGTATCCTGAAAAGAAGGTCATAATAATCCACTGTAGAAAGGTAGATGAAATACCTATAAATAAAAAGGGTAATTGAAGGGGGGGGTAATTTTCTATAAATAAAAATGATAGTTGAAGGGAGAGGGGATAATTTTTTATATGTGTACTATGTTATCGGCAACAAAGAAGTAGTTTGTTGTTAAAATTCCTTCCCGGACTGTTTTCTGGTCCAATGTTTTCTGCAAACCCAAACATTTCGGCAGTACCGTCGACTGCCATCATCAGTGAAAATCGAGTGCGTTAACGTGAGGTGGTATACGTTAGTGACCACAGTACTGTGGTTAAGGCTGAAGAAAGAAGTAGTTTCCATGGAAATATTTCATTTCGAAAATGAGTTTAAATATAAATCTTGAAACATGGATGTCACGATGTCAAACATACCGATATTTTCTCTTGCGTATAAATGATTTGTTTCCTAAGGAAAGTTTTGCACGGTTAGTGCAAAGAATATACTGTACTTCTACGCTTATCCGATGTGGAAGGAGCGCAAATGACTACTAATGTTGAGAATATTTGAAACACAATAATTCAATCGTAAAGATAACCATCT
Organism: Magicicada septendecula; assembly: GCA_034769895.1. Lineage (NCBI taxonomy): Eukaryota > Metazoa > Arthropoda > Insecta > Hemiptera > Cicadidae > Magicicada > Magicicada septendecula. The sequence goes on from CM068367.1 coordinate 1,230,927,512, forward strand.
CGCTTGGCTATTTTACCCGGTACAGAATACCTGAGTACAGTGCGACAACAGTATGAGCGTCTCGACGTACTGCGTTTAAAGAATATGTGTTTACCGTGTTACAGTTATTCGCTAAAACTATCGGGTTGTATGGCCGTAGTCTAATATTATACTAAAATATCGGTGTCCCTGTTACTGCATGATGTTCCGACGTGTCATCATCGGAGTAAGGGTCTGATTTACTGTTAGGCTGTAGCCTAAAGCACAAGCTTTGGGTGAGGGTTCATTTAGGAACATTTTTCGAAGAAAGTAAATTTTATGAAATAGAAGAAACCAAGGCAAAAGAAAAAGAAGCATTCTGATCCACGTAGACTGTTAAAGTTCTAAAAATCATGTAGTGAAATTTTGTACTCCCGAACGTTGAAGTAGCCTTGCGAATTTTTTTAGTATGGCAGTCACAAATTTTAGCGGAGAAAGATCGTTTTCAGCTCTAAGTCGGGCGAAAAATTATTTAAGGTGTACCTTGGCCCAAGAAAAAATAAAATCTCTGGCGCTTTTATTCATTGAAAATGATTCTATGCCAAGTATTTTTTAATTGAAATAGTTAATCGATTTTCAGCTGCAAACGCCAGAAAAATAAGCTTTGAGTAAACAAATATTTTCAGCCGTTAATAATAGAGATGAAAATTATATTTTCAAATCTATTGTTCTTAGCGTTTTGATTTCCATTGTGTAAAGGTTAAGTACAGTATGGAACATTCGTAATATTCTCGTTAATTATAATTGATCAATGTGCTCGTGCTATTGTAATAAATAAATTTACGCGATTAAATTAGAAACATAACGAATTCTTGTTTATACAACCCACATGTTCCTAAGTAATAAGTAGTCTATAAAATAATATGAGTAAATCGTGCGTAATACTCATTGTTTGGGATGCTGGAAGGTGGTATGTTGGTTGAGGGGAGCGCAAAAAATTCACAGCCTAGGGCGCTAAAACCTTTAAATCAGGCTCTGATCGGAGTAGGGACCGATGGTATGATAGTAGATGCCCCACATGAAGTCGATAACAATACGTGTTTATTTCAATATGATCGTCAACCATGAATTTGAATAACTATATTATTGTATTTGTAATAAACAATTCTTGGTTCAAGTTTACGTTAATGTAGATGGTAAATAAAACACCTATCGTTTTACATCTGTGTGATCGTTTTACTGGTCCAGTTTGGATTTCCCTTCACCCAAGTATGTATAGATTTCATAGATTTCCCACATTATATACCCACATATAAAATATTCTGAAATTTCATAAACTCAAAATAAATTGTTTTCCTCTTTCGTTTCCGCTTTCCCATCTGTTTATCGTTTCCACTACACTATCCTGTCATTTTGCAAGCTTCCCTAAGCATTCACTCTTATCTCTTTGATGTTCCCAAGAAAGAATTCAAGGTAACTTACAACACAGTTCTAATAGGTGTTTCTCAGTTGTTTCTTTCAGTTCCACTACTAAATCGACTTTCTGAATGTTAGTCGATTCAAAAGTGATACAAATTCTTCTTCTTCTTCTTCTTCTTCTTCTTCTTCTTCTTCTTCTTCTTCTTCTTCTTCTTCTTCTTCTTCTTCTTCTTCTTCTTCTTCTTCTTCTTCTGGCACTACGGTCCCTGTAGAACCCTGGCCTGCTCAACGGTTCTCCTCCATTTTTCTCTGTCCAGAGCCTTACTCCTCCAACCTGCTACTTGCACCTCCCTCAAATCCCTTTCACATCTTCATACCATCTTTTCCTCGGAGTCCTCTCATCCTTACTCCCTCCGGCTTCCTTTCCAATGCCATTTTTGGACCTCGGTCACTTCTCACCACGTGCCCCAACCATCTCAACCTTTGCACCTTATCTGCCGCAACTATGTCCGCTTCTCCATACAGGTCTCTTAGCTCACGATTCTTTCTTATCCTCCACATCTCTCCGTCCCACATTGTTTTTAATATATTTTTTAATGCGTAGTGGCTTCTGTTTCCTGCTGCTATTCTTGCTTTGATTTCTTCGCTTGTTTCATTATTCTCTGTAATTATGCTTCCGAGATATTTGAATTCTTGAACCCCCACAAATCTGTGGTTGCCTATTCTTATTCTTCCTTTCTCTCTTCTCTCAATACTTGTCATCAAGATATACTTTGTTTTCTCCTCGTTCATTTTTAAAGTGATGTGAATACATTCAAAAAATACTTTCCCAATTCTGTTTTATTCCTAATGATAGTTATTGTTTTTAACAAAGGTTATAAACTTTGTTATGTAAAAGGAAACACTATTTTATATACACTTTCTGTATGTTTTATGTAACGACTAACTGTGAAACCTATAAGCGGCTTAAACGTCCGAGGGAAAAATAAAAAATATTTTCTCTAAAGTCATAACATGTTTAAAGGCACTGACCGGGTGACTGCTGTTGCCTTCACATTGTTGTCCTATGAAATCTCGGCAGTATCAATTATAAAAAGTATTTACGTGTGAAAAAGAACGTGTTATACAAGATACTAATATATTTTATTTAAATGATTATTATTTTTTACTTAGTACAGTTTGTTTCTTGACATATGAGATTATTAATTTTATTCAGATATGAACTCAAGTTAATCCTTTACACCGCTTGTCTCACGTGACATGTACATCTTGAGTGTACACCTAAATAATATTAATAACAAATCAATTATAAATAATAAACACGCATGTGTATAAACATTACATTTACGTACATGTATAACTTATAAATTATGTCTAATATAAATTTACTCTTACATATTAAGTATAAAGAAAATTAACATGTTATGATTTACTTACATATTATCAAGCCTTAATTTCAAAGTAAGCCAGTATATGGCAGGCAGTAAAATCACTTAGAATAGGCGTTGTAGGAGTGATACTTGTAGAGTATTGGACAGGCGAATGTCGCTTTGAACAGCGAATACAAGTTGCTGGTTGCTAAACAATAAATTTAGAAACAAGAAAAAGAGTCCTAAGGAGCACAGCCTTGGACAGAGGGGACAGAAGAAAAGCGGAGACTAGAATCAATCAGAACGTGATGGTATAGGAAGTTGTTAAAAATACGGTCATCAATATGTTGTTGATAGAATACATGAAGGAAGGAAAATATGGTAAAATGTTTTAAAGCGAAGAGACGAACGTATTGGTCACATTACACAGCATAAGGGAATTATCAAAATAATTCAAGGTAACATCGAGGGGAACGACCCATAGGTCGCCCAAGGCCTATGTAAATCAAATAATGAATGAAATTGCAATTACTGTGAAGGAATGAAGCGGAAGGCACAAATTGATAACAGCTGCCTATCAATCTACACATTGACGATCAAAGAAGACGATGGTTTATAATATATAAAATGGGGTTCAACAAAACTAACATGAAGAAATTAGGATATTAATATAGCATAACCACATTAATTGGTCACATGTGGTACTGAAGAGATAACAAATTAGTGAAATGACGAATTAGTGGGGAAGCAAGTTAAAGATATTTTACAATATTTATTATTATACAAACAATATGCTAATAGTATGCTAGAAAATGTGTATTTCTGGAAATTTTGAATCTCAAACAAATAAGGACTGTAACTGCAAAAAGAAATATTTTTAACTGTGAAAAATGTCTGTAATTTTCTTCTGTTTTTTTTTTCTGTCCACTGTGTTTTTCAAGAGCCATCTTATGTAGGCCTATCTGACGCAATGAAATTATTTCAGAGAGTTCTGCTTCATCTTGGCATTCGTACTACTTGATTCGCTGTAGTCAGTGATTGAATGGCCTCCTTATGAAAGACTCCAGATTTAATTGGTTGGCCTTCTTGTAAGTTTATGTAGACTCTGAGGATACGAATGAAACAATTTGATGAGCACTAAACATTTCGTAGCCTACATCCGATAAGTCTATTTTACACTAATTTTTTATGTCGTCTCATTCACACTGTTAAATGCTGGTAGAGATTGACAGATATCTATGTGGGGGGGGGGGGAGGTCGTGCGGCGCACGAGGGCGCCGAGTGTTTTGGGGCGCTGCGTGACGCCAACAAAGTTTCAATTTCCAGCGTATAAGTATACATATTTATTAACATCTCCGCCACAAAATAAACCCACTTCTTGTCTTAATGATACTCGCTTATATAGAGTAGAGAGGCACTTTTGTAGAAATTGAGTTTGAACGTAAATATGTTTATTGTAGTGTATTATTGTATTGTATTGTATGTGCACATTGTGAATACTACCTTTTACATGTTATATAAAATCAATTACTAATACTTAAAGATCTTAGATTAGATAGAGATCCAACATCTCTTGTGTTTCCGTTGGGATAGCTAGACTTTCTCACGAGTGAAAAAGCATACACGAGAAAATATATATCGAAGTAAGAATCTCAATAGCTTTGTCGCTGAATGAAAGATTCAAACAATTGAGTGAATATTCAAAAACATAAAATTTTTTATATTACTTACATAAGATACCAGAACAAATGAACTTTTGAAATTGTGTTTAAATTTACAGAAAAAGCTTACAGTAGATTCGAAATCTGACGTTTATGGTACACAACTTTGTGGTGGATTACTTATTATCAAAGCGTTTTTTAGCTAATTAAACAAAAATTAAACCTTTGTGTGTCATAAACTTCATTAAACATAATAATTTACAGGAATTATATCCAAATGTGTGGCTATCCATGAAAATTTTATTAACAATTCCTGTGACAGTCGCTAGCGGGGAAAGAAGCTTTTTTTCAATTAAAATTAATCGAACTTACTTAAGATGGAAATCTATTGGAAGTGAAATCACCAAAAGTTTAGACTTCACCGATCTTCTTAAAAAATTTGCTCATAAAATAGCTGAAAAATTGGATTTTAACTAAATTATTAAGTATTTTACATTTAATTTACCACATTTAAATAAATAGTATGTTAATGATAAACTGATGTATTTTATTCTTAGCCAAATTCACGAAATATTTGTATTATATAATTATTACAGTAATTCATTAACATTAGCATTTTCTCGCCTTACATAGGGCGCACGTGGGCATATATTTATTTATAAATATTTATTTTCGCACAAGGGCACATACGTACCTACACTGAGTGTAGCGCTGGCTTAATTTGTCCGAGTGCTTAGAAAAGTTATAAAAAAGACATCAAGTCCACGTGGGCTCTCGTTTCGATAACGCGTCTTGATTCTAAAGCAGTTTTATGTGTCTACTACTCATATGTATATTTAAGGGACAGTGACAAACAGAAAAATCGCAACTACAAGGGCAACAATACTCGTTTGTTAATAAAGAAAAAGACAAGAAAAAATAGGTTGAGTGGGTGATGAATTACAGAGGGAGACGAATTGAGTGGCTGACGAATTTGTGAGGGTCTACTGTAAATAGATTTATGCGCATTGAATGAAAACAGAAAGACAAGGTTTTTGTTAGAAATACTAGGGTGTCTGATATTACAATATAAAATTTAAGTGATTATTTTGTTTGTTACAAAATCAGACTTTCCTTTTTCTCACATGTGGATAACATGTAGACATACAATACACGTGTCAATATTAAGTGTCACTAGATACCTACCTGCTTCCCTTGTCATTACACACGACATTCTCATCATATAGCGGTTATGACAGGTACCGTTTATCCGAAACATTTTCCCTATGATACAACATTTCATGATCATAATTAATTTACTACGGTAAAGTTTGCCTTTAAGAGTACTGAAATCTTCTGAAAGAGAAATAACGTATGCGGACCGGTGCGTTTAGTAAATTAGACTGTATCGAAGCCTTATATCCAGTCTGACCAACATGAAGCGTATCGCAATCGTGTTAGCAATTCTGAGACATCACCATCGCAGACCGAATTCTAACCGAGTTAGGAAAAAAAAAACTTTTACGACTTTGCTTGAAAAGTTCATAACATATACAATATTGGTCTAAGTTTTTGCAGAAACCGCTTGGGCTGATTTCTGTCTCATTTAAAGGTTTTTTTCTATTCACTGACTGCTAAACTTACACCTCTACTCCTCGTAATTATTTACTGGTACAAGTTAATAATTCTAACACACACACAAACACAGTGATCCAACGCTTCAGTTTCTCATCATTTGAACTACACCAAGTATATAAATTATTAAAAATCCTTGTTTAAAAAGATTTACGCGTAGGGGCCTATATTAGGAACGATTTAAATGGAAAATGGTCCTGCTCCATTGATTGTAGTACTACACACAAAGTATATTGTCCAGTTAAGCTCAGCTTATAAAAACTGTTGAAGTATTAGGTTTCCTGGAAAAATAATTAGTTTGCCCTTGTATATTTATTTAATTTATATTTAATTACTGGTCGCCTTTGGTAAATTATTAATTGATTTTACTCCACATTGTAGTTCCCTCACTTCCTTCTGAACACGTGTTTTCTTCATTAACACCATCGTTTTGATTAAACGGACACTGTTCCAATGTGATCTAACCTTTGTGTATGTGTATATACCCACGTAAACCATTCGATATTTTCGACTGAGTCGGGTGTTTGCAGATTCTGTAATGAGTAGAATCTAAGAACTCACAATGATCCTCGATCCTGAGTAACTGAGTTCAATCAGCGGAAATGATCGAGTTCTTCGTCGAGGAAACGTGTGGTTCGGTATGACTTCGGTACACCAAACAGTTCAGGAACGCATTAAAAAAAAAACTTTGTTTGAGATTAAGTGAGGATAATTAGTGAATTAAGGCACTTAGTTACGACTTCATGTAAAGATAATAATTTCAGTTTAGAGAACAGTTAGTTTTCATATTTATAGAGAGCAGAAATTACTTGCTGAATTATTTACATACGTGTAATCAATAAGGAACTAACTTTATGTAATTTTATTGAAGGACAGTATAGTTTTGATAAACTTAAAATCGATTAAAATAGGAATAATTAAATTTCGTTATAGTATGAAAACTATTATTTTTACAAATATGTGTGTAGGATCAATAACCTATCAATCACCATATTGAATCGTGTATTGATCTATGAGAACAGCTTGTCACATCTGTCTATATTCTATATAGGTAACTCGAAGTTTCTTGCAGCAATTATATAATGTTGTGATGTTATTCAATTTGTTTCTTCTGCAAGTAGTGTAATTTCGTATTTTCTTTTAACACCTTATTTTCTTTAGGTGTTAAAAGAAAATACGAAATTACACTACTTGCAGAAGAAACAAATTGAATAACATCACAACATTATATATACATATGTGTGTGTGTGTGTGTGTGTGTGTGTGTGTGTGTGTGTGTGTTGCAACATTAAAATTTGTTATATTTTGTGTCTGAAGTACTCAACGTAACTATTAAATAACTTACCAGCTAGGTCGTGGGATTTCTGTTTTTGTTATGTTAAGTCCCTTTTGTTGCACAATAAATTTTATGTGAGAAGAGAGGAGAAAGATTTTGTGGCGCAGAATAAATGTTAATAAAACATTGATTTATATTTAAAAAAATTCTTTAAAAATTAAAAAAGAAATCTGTATCAAAAATTGCCTTTTCTTAGAAGCTGTTTTACACGTATTGGTTGTAGAATACACATTATAAATTATACATACATAATATGCAAACAAATAAAATAAACACAGATATGAACATGTAAATGACAAACATAAAATGCATATATAAAAAAATTAATATAAAATTTAAAAATTGTTAATAAAATTATTTTAAATACTTGGGTGTCTGACATTACCCAATATAATAATATAAAATTCAAGTGATTATTCTCAATGTTAGAAATGTGATATCAACAACTAAATATTTACTATAAAAATGAAAAGTTTATTTGTATTATTTTAATCAATAACAATATTTACTTTATTTGAATAAACATTATTGTCTAAGCGTGTCTGTTTCCATATGCTTCGATTAAAACTATATACAACTGTTTCTATTTATTTTATATGTACAAATAAATAAATTACCCTGGGCGGATATGCAAATATGTATCGATGCAATATATATTTGTGTGCGTGTGTGTTTTACCAATCAATGTCCCAAGTTGTAATCGAAAATTTTAAATTTGAATGTTTCGAATAGTCGTAACTTAATTCTGTTATATGATATTTTAAGAAAAAGTTGTCATGAGAGTCTAGATAATGTAGTGGGACTCTCTCTCTCTCTCTCTCTCTCTCTCTCTCTCTCTCTCTCTCTCTCTCTCTCTCTCTCTCTCTCTCTGACCCGTCTTCTCGTTATACTTCTCCTTTATCCTATTATTTCCAGGACCCGTTGATTTGTTACTCTGTCCATTCGTTTCTATTCTGCCATATTTCAAATGCTGCTATTGCTCGTTTTTCTGCTTCCGGTACTGTGTAGTTCTCGCAGCCATATACTGCGATGCCCCGACATATAATTTCCATCAAATCTTCTTAATTCCTAATTTTACAGTAACAACAATGTCGAATAGTATGTGATACAGGTACATATTCCCTGCAATGCATGCATCTATATCCCCTCGTATTCACGCAATAGCAGATACGATATAATGTAGGCCTATTGGCATTATGAGATCTTATAATTACATCTTATTAATATGGAGTGACAACATATGTGTAATAATAATTATTATTCTTTGTTATTCTTTGTGTAACATACACACTCATTCACAAAAATACCCGTCATGTGTGTATTAATTATATCCATATTGACTGCATACAGAAATTGACGACGGCAATAAATTTTGTCAAAATGTCGACACAAGCGTTTTAAAGTCGTATATACTTAATTACCCAGCCTCGAAATGTATCACAGTACTTATGTTATTTAAAGTTGCACTGTTACACGACAGTTTGAGGTAATGGGGTACTTAACACTTTACTGTTATTTAAAATATGGCAAAATTTTTTAAAATAAATTCAATTTAATTTTTAGATCTCTTCTTACTTTCCTGTTCTAGTTTAATATTTAGAATTTTTTTGTTCAACTTTTTACCTTCTGTAATTTTAAGCAATTCACAAATTACGGACCTCAAACATACCTAACACTGGATCGCATCATTTTCTCGATGCCGATGACTATTGTTGCAGTCTTTATATTTTTTCCACTAACAATAAATTGTTAGACCTTCCTTGCAACTTTACAGCTTTCGCCGATTGTTTTGTTAGGTATCTCCCACAGCAATCATGGCCAAAGATTGTTTTCTCTACAACTGAGAAAACAGTTCTGCTTACTCTGTCTGACGGTTCCTGGGTAATATTTTTTTCTATCTGTCGGCAGGGCTTTTATCACACGATGATCAAACTCTAAAGTTATATCATACAGTAACACGCGATAGTACATCCTGTTTGTCAAAAATATTCAGGACTATATGAAAATTACTCAGGACTCATAAACACAATAGCCTATAATGTACCGTATCTGTATAATGTTAGTTTTTAGAAACGGTATTGCAAATTTATTAGAGACAGCCTGCATTTTGTTGACACTACGATGCTGAAGTGACGTAGAAAGACTGCATATAGGATGTGGCCATAAACAAGAACACAGAGAGCATTTTGTATTCCTAGCACTCTTTAAAAAGAACGTCAGTAAATCATGCAAGTCCCATAATATTATGACAGTTAAATGGGCTTTTCCTCGGTTGAGAAATCTGGTATTCAAAAATAGAAAACCCAGCTAGTATCAATGGAAGTTCTTTTACGTTCCAATGTCAAAAAAACAATTATATAAATATTGGTATGGAGAACCATACATGACTACCATGTTCTAAGATTTACGTATATTCCGATTCCCACCATTAATACACTTTCATGGAGTAATAGATGTATCATATGTAATGCTAAGGTATCATCCTTCAAAATTAAATACCCGTACTTTACTTGATATCAGCAAAGTAATTTTCAAAAATCACCCCTCCCCCTTCAACTACCCTCTCATAGATATCTCATTTACCATTTTACAGTGGATTAATATGAATTAATTTTCGCGGCACGTATTTATCAAAATTAAGTACTTTACTCTTGTTAAAACAAAAAACAATGCAGGTAAACTACCCCTCCCCCTTAACCGAACAACTTCATTTTTTAAAATATCCTTTAAAATGAAGTAGTTTATTCGACATCAGAAAGGAAAATTTCAAAAAATTACCCCCTCCCCTTCAACTACCATTCTTGTTTATAGATACTTCATCTACCTGTTTACAGTGGCTTATTATTATCTTTCCAGGATACTTTATTTATCAAAATTAAGTACTTTACTCTTGTCAAAACACAAAACATTGCCTGTAAACTATCCCTCCCCCTCAACCAACAACTCAAAGTTGGTGTAATTTCTGTTTACAATGTTACACCGTGTAATGAAAAACGTAAAATCTCGACTTCAAAAATGTAAGTTGAAATTGTCGCCACATTCGGGGTGTAGTGTTCAAAAACTTGTAGTTTCTGCGTCTAGTTAAATGCTGTTATGTATACTTTCAATTTAGTTTAAATGATAATTTTACAATCCATAAATGAAAACACAACTGAATTTTTAAAGTCACTCGTATCATTGACTGAATCTGTATTTTAAGAATTTTTTTTACAAATGTTTAAATGATTTAGTCGACATCATAGCATATATATTTCCTAAAAACCCAAGTTATAATTCTCACTATTTGTATAATAGTAACCATTTAGAAAAGAAAAAATTCTAGATATGTCATTGTTGTAATTGTTAATAAGAATAAGTTGTTCGTTTCTAAGCAATTGATAGAAATTAAATGAAATTATTTTGTTTAATTAAAACCAGCAACGAAAACAGATGTGTTCTGTCGATGTCTCTGCAGATAAATTCAGCTTGTGGCTCCTTTACCCACTGTGAAATACTCCAGGTAATGGAAGTTTTGCTACTCTGAGTGTCACTATTAGGATACGGGCATCACACTCACACACACCCATTTGGCGGACACATGTCCTGCGTTGCAGTCTGCGTGTTGGGATCAGTGCAAGCGCACGCCTTGTATTGACTTCAACACGCACTCTGGTAAGCGCACGCATGTGTTGCCCACGCGTACAGACTCACACCGCACCGCTGAGCCGACACATGTCCTGCGATGCAGTCTGCGTGTTGGGGGTCAGTGCAAGCGCATTGACTTCAGCACGCACTCGGGTACGTCGCACGCATGTGCGCTCGCGGTGTACACACATGCTTCGTTGTTTTAATCGTGGCAATCATAATAGTAAAATTTTACAACTGGAGTATGTTCGCAATGGGCAAATTCAGCCAGGGTTGAATTTATTGTAGAGACAACATACAAAACACGTTACATGTTCTGGACTACGATTCCACATAATAAATAATATCAGAGTGACCGAGCTTCGCTCGGTTTTCACACTTCTGATGATGATACCCAATTATTGGTATCGAAAAGTACTTAAATAATAAAAAACATTTAATCTTTGTAATTGTAATTATTAAAATATATATATTATATTTGGAATTCTGGATGTGGTACATCAATCCTACCATGCAAGCAACAGCTCCCAAGTCTCTTTGAATTCGATTCGTTATTCGTTCTTCAGCGAAATGTAATGCTCCACAGTGAATGCCAGCAACATTAAAAGGTTGTAAACTGTAATAAGAAGTATCCGCATTCGTGGCTGCTTTGTAGATACTTAGCCCGTTTAGTCGAAGAGCTTGTTGACGTCTAGAATTTCTACGGCGTTCTTCCAATCGCTGCTGCCGGCGATCATCAGTTTCATTTGCTCGTCTTTGAGCTGCTATTTCGCGCATGTCTTGGAGCCGCTGAGTTCTTTGTTGTTCTGGTTCTCCTGCTCGTCTTTGAAGTGCACGTTCGCGCATCTGATCTAAGCGTCGTTGACGATCCTCAGCAGGTTCAACATTTCGTTTTCTTCTTTTAAGATCGTTAGTCTCCTGAGATTGAGAATCGATGAGATCATTAATGATCCCAACTAATCTATTGATACATGTCGTCGTCTTTGCTTTCCGGCCCGGTCTTACAGAAGTGGGAAAATTTTCTTCGTTCGAAGGTCCAAAGTCCCTTGAGGTACCAGGAACAGGGTTATCAGCCGAACTGGTCACATGTTCCATTTGCTCCTGACGTTCATCTTCTGGCTGTTCCTGTGGTCGCTGGTTAAAGTTAAAAGTTCGTTTTTTTGGAGGACGTCCCTTGGTAGGCATCTCAGACAGTCACAAAGAAGCAAAAGCAACAGTATATGAAAATTAAAAAAAAAATAATAATTAATAAAAATAAATAAATAATTAATAATAAATAATTCACCCTGATATTTAACACTTACCTCAGAGAATGCAAAAAACACAACAGCGTATAGAGAACACTTAATAGTTTAGATTATGTATATCAGATAGATTGTACAAAAATCGTTGCGCAGAACCCACAATTGTATGTCTCAACTCTTAGTTTGTTTATTTATAGTCATAGCAACATCTGTTTATATTATTTATAAACATCGATACTGCGCCGTTTAGGCCGCAGGTTAAAGACCTATAAAGACCCTACGGTATCGTTAGAGCCGTTTCCGAGAAAAAAAGGACATCATAGATTAGATTGTATGTCTCAACTCTTAGTTTGTTTATTTACATTCATAACAACAGCTATTTATATTTATTTATAAACATCGATACTGGGATTGTATGTCTCAACTCTTAGTTTGTTTATTTACATTCATTGCAACAGCTATTTTATATATTATTTATAAACATCGATAAGATCTATTCTTTATGAACAGAATTAAACTTAACGTTTTAATTTCAAACAAAAAATATTTTTTTTAAATATTTGTTGCTGGGTGACAGAGTTATAACAATATCAATTGTTGTGTGAATATTTAAACCTACATGAATTAAAATGTATACTTAAAAGACCCTACGGTTTAGGCCTTAGGCGATTTTTGCGGAAAATGAGACCTAGCCCAATCGATTTTTAGTGTCCAAATACGCTTAAGTACCAAATTTCGAGAAAATCGTTAGAGCCGTTTCCGAGAAAAAAAAAGGACATACATACAAAGATTGCTCGCTTAATATTATAAGATATACATTTCTGGTGGATGAACACGTACACCATGTTGGACTTATAATTATATTATATTTCTGTCACTGTAATAATAAATATATTACAGTGACAGAAACTACAAATTTGAGTTTTCACGTTACTTCATTTAATGTAATTCTGTAATTAATAGTTTCCGTATTCTTTAATAAATTTGTAAAAAATTCGTGAATATATATTTGTTTAATTTTCTGTTGTTGTTGTTGCTCCTATCGTAGAAGGTGGTGTCGTACAATGTAGATTGTATTTTGTAAAAGACTTAACTTTAACACTTAAAAGTTAACTTTACATTAAAGTTAAATTACATATTTTTAGTTTTCTTCGTCTTCTTCTCCTCAACCCAGGGGGTAGTGGGCTTGCAATTTCTTCTTTTACGTAGACAGCCTCTTGATCACCACATACCTTCTTCCTTTCCTTACCCGAACCGTGTAGTCTCGGTTGCCAGCGGGCTTAGAGGGTAAGTTGCGGTATTGTAGGTAGGGCCTATGTGTGGTAAATTCTAACGATGGTACTTGTCCGACCTAACCCTGCTGATAATGTTCACGTACCACCGGAAGTTAGGTTCAAAGACTGAATTCCAAATCTCTAAGTTTCCAATTTGAAGATTATACTCTAGTTACTCTACGTCCATTCTTTTTCATTCTAATGTCTGTTAACCTCCAGTAATATTGGAAATATATTAGGTCGTTCCGTGTCTTAACTCCTTCTGTATTTGATAATATGTACATTTTGATTTTGATTTCACGTGTTATTTTATTGTCCATGAAATACAATAAACTTATTTATGTATTGAAAGGCAATTTAGCATAAATGTTTCAGTGGTATCCAATTCACTTGTATGAATAGATAAACTAACCTTTTCAATCCGCCTTGTGACATCTTGTTTACAATTGATGACGCACCTCAAAGCATATGCTTCGTCGTCAGATATTTATAGCGTGCTTACAGCGTCTAAACCTGAAGTAGGTCTACTTCTGCTTAGCTCAAAAATTTAAGTGTAGGCTATATTTCATGTTCAACTATCTTACAATAATCTTTGTGTATTCGTACATCGGACTCTTTTTAACATTATGATTAACTAGTAGGCCAATGCTCCCTGACCTGCAGAACTCGCTCACTATTATGAATGGAGTACATTTTTTATTACATAAATTTTGTTATTATACAATTTTCCAATTGCGGGCAAAATTACATACATCCCGATTACTTGAATATTTCTTTAGTAAGATAACAACTGTAGAGCACACAATCATACAATAACCGCAAACACTTAGGAACATTCCGATTTGGGTTACAATTCCTTTTAATTTGATACCCATTTGGATTTTCACTTTAAAAGAAAAATGTGATCTTTACTGGTTCTTAGGGTCCAAATATTTTGAAATTTTTTAAACTTAACATTACATTCAGATTTTAGTCAAAATTATTTTAACTTAATATGTTTTGTGATTTTATCAAAAGTTTCCCCAATGTTTTATACTCTGACGTCCAAAAAATTAGAAAAGTTCAAAAATGAATACAGTATTCAGATTGTGGTTTAAATTCCCCTTAATTTGATTCCTCAAATGGGATATTGCGATTTTTTCACAATTTTAACTCACCGTTCTATTTTTGAGGTGATCAATTTCAAAAACAACAAAGGTCTGTAGGGTAAAGTGTGGACATGTGTGCCAAATTTTACGAAAGTCGGTTAATGCGTTTAAAAGTTATCTGAAACATACCCCAATTAGACAGACAGACAGATTAATGCCAGACGGTCGAGTTCAACAAGAGGCATATTATAGGGTGACTTTCAGATGTAATTTTCATTATCTGTGCCAATAAATAAATAAAAAAAAAACACAAAAAAACAAAGAAGGACTAGTGACAGCTACTAGTGTTTGTCGATAGGTGTTCTGAGTACGGGTGCTCTGAACACGGAGCCACGAAAACTTACTTTCTTTACTCTACATGACAAGACATGACAGGTGCAAAATTTTACGTTTGTGTCTATAATATATATTTGACAAGAAGCAGAGCTAATATAGTGACAAAACATGAAATAAGTGGATGCTTGAGTTCTGAAGAAATGACGTATCAGCTAAAATGGTACCCCCATGTCAGGTGGGTGAAGACTATCCCCAGCCTTCGTAAGAAAGGACTGTGCTTTTGGATATAATGTTTGTTGGTTGAAGAGCTGGCCGCCAAAGGGAGCTGTGATCTGATTCCTGTAATGGATTTGGACTCTCGATGTGCGTTATCGGCCGAGGGTGAATGATGTCTGTAGTGTTATCAAAGTCTTTCCCTGCAATACTATACTAGCCATTTTTCTTTTTTAAAATCGAGTCTTACTTTCTTTACATGCATCTTACTATTTCCTGTTCATCCGTATAATTATAAACTTCTCAGGAAAACATTTGTTCCCTAATACGTTTCTGTCTTCTGTTTGTTTAACACCCACCATTCTGATCCATGTCATAACGCTACAATTCCACACAGGCTGGTAAATAGCTAGCCATCAGGGAGGTCAAAATATTTCAACAATAATATTGCAAAATACAAAATATTTCAACAAATATTGCAAACAATTTTCCAGAGGAGAAAAATATTTATATATTTTTCATACATACATACATACATACACACATTAGTTTGTAATTCTTATATAGTAATAGAAATAAGTACACAGATTGGATTAATTTATTAAAACATTTATTGCTTCAAAATATGCATAAAATTAATGTCTTGTAAAAGTTGATGTTTAATCTCCATAAGTAGTGCTCAAGTTTCCAAAGATTTAATATTATGACGTCCGTAATCAAAACATCAGAGCAGGTTTTAGTGTGTATGAGGGTACACCGTGGACAAAAATTTTCAACATTCTCTATGGAGCGTTGCTCAGAGTGAAGCTGCGAATATGCAGTGTTCGTTTCACAGAACAAACACGCGGAAAAGAAGGAGCGCTCTGAGCATCTTGCAGAGGGTTCATTCCCTAAGGTCGAAAAGTCTGTCTATAAGCCATTCCTCCGTATGTACGTGCAGTTACGCTGGCCAGCGATCAACAGGAAGCAAATCGCTGTCCATGCTGGACACCTTTTCGGCTTGCACGCGTTGTGTTGGTGTGGGTTTCGGCACTTTCCATTTAAAAAGCATGCAAACGTAAGAAATAAACATGAGTGAGGCCAGAAATAATGCGAATTGTGTGTGTGTGTTATTGCGGAAATCACAATAGTAAAACTTTGGAAACGTAAACATATATAATGAAGATATTTTTTCCTGTCAGGAACGATACATCTTCACGCACACATAATTTAAATTAAAATGAAAAAATTATAATTTTATTGCATGGCAACAAATTTTTTTTATTTTTAACAATTTACCATTGTTTGAAAAAGTTTAAATGAATTTTACTTCCATCTTCCATAAGGAAATGGAAGTATGGTCATGGCGAAAAAAATCGTATTCGAGATAACGGCAGATTCTGATTGTACTACCATCAAAACATGAAAAAAGTGATTTTTCGAAAAGTGTCTGTGTGTAGAATTTTTTCTACGGCAAACGATAACAGCCGCAAATTCAAACAGAATCAAATAATTTTTTGCATATATCCATGAATTGTAGAGGACTCAAGGCCTTTTGTTTTTGGTGAAGATCGGTTAAGGGAAAGGGGTAGTTTACCTGCAACGTTTTACGTTTTAACAAGAGTAAAGTGCTTAATTTTGATAAATAAAGTATCCTGAAAAGAAGGTCATAATAATCCACTGTAGAAAGGTAGATGAAATATCTATAAATGAAAAGGGTAGTTGAAGGGGGAAGGGGGTAATTTTTTTATAAATTAAAATGGTAGTTGATGATGGAGGAGGTACATTTTTATAAGTTTTATATGTGTACTACGTTATTGACAACAAAGAAGTAGTTTCTATGGAAACATTTCATTTCACTTTTACAAAATTCTATATTTTTCATTTTAATTTTAATCACGTATGAGTGAAAATATATCGTTCCTGGCAGGCAAGCATATCTCAATTATGTAATTTTTTACTTTTCCAAAGTTTTATTATTGTGATTACCGCAATAAAAAGGCCGGCAGGACACACACACACATACAAAATTCACGTTATTTCTGGCCTCACTCATGTTTATTTTATTATGTTTGCACGCTTTTTAAATGGAAAGTGCCGAATCCCACACCAACACAACGCGTGTAAGCCGAAAAGGTGGACATCGATTTGCTTCCTGTGGATCGCTGGGCAATGTTGCGCGATGAGAAGAGATAGTTGGAGGTTTTAAGATTATCAGGAACGTTGCAGAAAACCCAAGGTTGTATAGTGTAGAAAATTTGCGGTACCAGAATTAACCGAACCAGGAATGAGTATTGAGAATACATCCGTCAAAGTTACCACGAATGCCGTCCGACCACGAGCTGACCAGTGTAGGGCGGTACGGCTAAGCAGAAGAAGAATGAATCGGTTTGGTATCAAATAAATTGCGAACGTAGTTTCTGATATTTTTCTGCGTCCCAGGACTTTCCATTTAAATTTCCTTCCTTCCTTTCCTATTTCCAAAAGTCCTTTAGTAGTTGCTGTCTCTGCCGATTAAAACATTCTGGTTTGATTGTCGTACTGTAGTGTCTGAATTAAGCCTGATTTGAACGCTGTCTTCACCTTTCTCGACCTTTCTTCAATCGTTAGCTTCTCAGCGACGTTTGGGGTCAGAATCTCACCTGAGTACTTTAATGTTTCGGGTCTTTTGATATCACCAAATTTCGTCCTCATTGTCAAAGCTGTCAAAGATCTTTGGTTTCCAGGTTCATGTATTCTTTATTTTCAAAAAATATTTGTAAATCTGCCTTCGCTGCTGTTTCTTTCGGACCCCTGTTAGGCTGCGATCTCTAAACTCTCAGTGAGGTAGTTTTATATATTGTTTACGGGTGATTTTAGTGTTAGTAGTAAACATTAATTACATTAAAATTAATGTTTATTAACGTAATAAAAGTCTTGTTATTAATGTAGTAAACACAAAGTAATCTTTTTTCTAATAAATACATTTTTTAAGATTACACTGTAGACGTATTTTTTGTGACAAATGATGTCACATATCTGTGAAATCGAAACGTTCATTGTGCCTTAGGTAGAGTCGCACCACGGAAAGGAGAATGGCCATTGTAGGGGAATGGTGCACAGCAAAAATGCATTGTTCGTGAGCCAGGTTAAATGGTTTGTGTCTCATTGTTTTCGTATATAACGAAGTTCTATTGAACGGTAACAAAGAAGAGGAAAATAGATCTAATAAAAACTATTCAATAAGGGACGTTACGTTTAATACATCTCTATCTCTAAGATGTTTAGTGTAATATTAAATGTATCTGTATGTAACACACGATAGATATTGAACATCTTCACAACTATGTAATTTATATTTAACAAAATTTTTTCGTTAAAAGTAAAACAATAATAATTCTTGTTGTTATTAATTACAAAATTTGTGTAACGATGTAAGCAATTATGACAACAATAAACAACTTGCAATAAATACACACAGTACGTTGGAATCGCCTCGAGCAACTCATGTAAGGAGACCAGGTTAAGTAAAGGAAATATAATTGTGTATGTATAGAGATTGTTAAAAAATCTTGCTCTACCTAAATAATAACCATACAAAACAAGAAACTAAACTAATACAGTAATAAGGTAACCATATGTGTCTAATTCGAGTTAGTCTGTCGTTACCTTATGAACATACTTCGGTAGAGAAAAATTTGGCGAAACAGAAAACTTGGGTTCGATTACTCCGAAGCGTAACGCAGTGCAATTCTTCCTCGCACACGTTTTAACATCAACTTATAAGATTCATATTTGCCTAAACTAAACACAAAGAGACGCCGTGTTAACACGTTTTTAAACGGTTAAATACGTTTTTAAATAATTTTCAATAATTATTTTTTACGAATAAGTGACGGTTTTTAAACAGTTACATAGGTCTAGAAAACTTTATCAACACAATATAGTAAAATTAAACACATTTATAATAAAACTAAGACCTTTCACACTTTTGACTGAATCACTCGTTCAGTGCATTTTATCTGGACAAAGAACATCCGCATGAATGACTTAAAGCATGCATCAGTCTTATCTGTGTTGCCAACTCCTGACATTATGTTGTACTGAAACGTACTTATGTATTTAATTCACTACAGTTGCACAAGAAGTCACTAGCAGGTGGGCTGCATAATGCTAAAGCTAAATGTCATGAGCAAATTAAAACGAAATTTTAAAAAACAAAATTTTCTTTGTTTAAAGGGTAATCAGGATTAAAAGATAAATTATCGGCTGATAAAATTTTTAATAATTTTTTTATTATTATTTTTTTATTAAATAATTTTTTTATTAGTAATTAAACAGTCTTGTAAAACAATTATTATGAAACAATTTTAATTACATTTAACTCTTTTATGTAACAAAAAGACAAAATTAATTTTTTTAATTTTAATTTTGCATAAATAAAACTGGATTTGTAACGTATTAACGTTTAATCAGCGTGAAACAGCAATAAAAAGTCTCCTCTGATATTAATTTTAAAAGCATGATATTTTTAGGTTGTACATAATTTAGAGAAAAAGATTAGTATCGTAATGAACTAATGAACTAATGAACAATAATTTTAATAATAAGAAGTAATTAAATTTAGAAAGCACTCGGAATCAGGCCCAAGTACAAAGGCCACGAGACACGAGAACTCAGTCCTCACGAACGACAGTGATGAACGATTGCTTCACTTTGAGGCTTGAAAAACTTGAACCTCCCACTTTTGTTCGCAAATTAATTGACAACAACTAAATTAACAGCCAGTACAGAAAGAGAGTTACAAACCTAGCTTTGTCCCTAAGACAGACAACTGAGCTACGTGGTCCTTACCTTTATGTAGTCTGTATCTGGAATTGGTAAAGGCTAACCTATAGCCGAAACATGGAAACATTAATCATTTGCATTGCTGTTCACGTACCAACGGAATTAAACAATTCGAAAGAGCCTTTACAAGAATATATTGAAAATGTGGAGCACCCAGTTTTAACCAGCTCCTGCTTATTATTAAAATTATTGTCACCGAGCAAAGAAACATATTTGTTTCCAAAATTATAGCTATGAAATAAAGTTCTCTCTGTTGGGTGCATAGGCTACGATGAAGAAGTACCAACAACATACAATGAAATAAAGGAAACTAAGGCAAGAGACACGCTATTACTGTAAAGCACTAATATATAGTTTCTGGATTTCCCAGAAAATCCCGTTTCTGTTCAAAAATATGAAATATGAAACAATATTATAGCCAACGAGTTAGTTTTAAATTGATAATGTATTTGAAACCATCGTCTGTGGGATAACAGACCTTAGTTACTATGTACTGGCGTAGGCTACATTTTGTACGCAACTGTACAAGAACATCGTTATCCTTTAGCTTAATTATTTAAGTTACGGATTATTTCTCTCTATTTGTATCTTTCCATCGAATACTGAAGAAGAGGAAAAAGGAAAATTCGACTTTCATGAGGTATATTTGGGAGAAAACCATATCTTCCGTTGAAATATATGGTAAAATAACAAGAAACGTTGCGGTTACTCCGAGAGTAGAGTGACCTCATAACGACCACAGACGTGTTGAACAGTGAACAGTGAAAACTTCGCCAGTTATTAAGAAAGAAACGACGAATTGTTAGAAAGCTTTCAGAGGTATTACCGACCATTCCTAAAGCAGCCAGGTTGCGAAAGACTTGTGTGGTAATCACCTAGCTGAATGAGACATCTTTACAGAAACTGGTGATTGTGAACTGACTTCCAGCCACTTGTTAAGATATTTTTGAAAGACCGACATTCAAAAAGAGAACAGCAACTCCGATATTGCAAGAATCAGCCAAAATGAACAGTTTTACTGTAGAGACCAATGGGAACGTACATCTGTGTATGAAAACTGATACTTGCGGATGGTTTAATATTAATTCCTATTTGTTAACTAAGTAAACTCCAAAGAATAAACTTTAAGATATATTATGGTATACACAAATATAATTCAGTCAAATATGGCGATGTGTTAACTGAACGAGCAAAGTGAGTTCTCAGTTTTAACTCGACCGTTTGGCATTTATGTGTTTCTCTGTTTGGAGGGTGACTCATAATAACTTTTGAAAGCATCAACCGATTTCCGTGAAACTGAGCATGCGTATCCATACTTTACCCCATAAAACCCTAATGCTTTTTGAGATTTATCCCCCCAAAATAGGGAGAGTATAAGAGGCAAGATTTTATAAAAATTGTAAAAATTCGTATGAGGTATCAAATTAAAACAACTTTAACCATAAAATGAATATAGTGTTCATTTTTTGAAATTTCAAAATTTTAGGACAACAGGTCCAAAAAAGGGAACAAAATTTTGAAAAAATCGTAAAATTCATCTGGGTATTGATAATTTTAAATCGAATACCAACGTATGTTTACTTTGAAAGTTTATTAACTATCAAAAATGGAAGTAACAATTTTGGGAAATATTGTAAAATTATGGCGTCAAATTATGAGAACTGTTATTCAAAATACGACATCGGTACCTTTAATAATTTGTTAAAATTAATATGTCAGCACAAATGGACAGCGTTCGTAAAGTTTTAAGCTACGTTTACATACTTTACACGCCGTTATCAATTATATTTATTTGTGTATAGTATTAGATGTAGGCCTATATAAAATATTAGATAAATATATTGTTGCGACAATTACGGTTGAGAGTGTCGTTCTACACGTTACTAGCCGAACAGGTGCGTGTCTTTGTCAAGGCCGTATACATAAGTACCCTCTAGACCTTTCGAGTGCTTGTTAACTACGCAAATTATGTTGACATGGAAATTATTATGGAACATCCGCAGGTTATATATAAGCAACAGCGGCCACTTATTTATTTACGTTGGGCGGTTTATTCACTATGGATAAAGTGATTGTTGTGGAAAGTGATTATTGTGTTATAGTTAGTGCGGGACTCTTTATAGGTGACATTATTATTGCGTGTGGACAAATTTGACTTGAATTAATGTATGAGAGTGTCTTGTTGACTTCAAGTTGTGATTTATGACTCATTAAAGCTGGTAATTAGTGATTTAATTGGTGTCTGTATTTTGTTTCCGCTGTACAATACGATGATCCATGAGACCGTCGTGACAGTGGTGTCAGAAGTGGGACAGAACCTATAACAGTTGAAACAGGACACTTTGCACAAGACCAGTATAATTTGTAATTTATCTGGAAAAATGGATGCCAGTCAGAATATGGAAAATTTCCAGCCACTGCTGTTGCAGACAGAGGAACGACGACGACAGGAGGCAGAAGTACGGCAAAAAGCACTAATGCTAGAAACGCGTAGAACGATACTCTCGACTGTTCGAGAGCTTTCCGTAATTGTCGTAAGTGATGCATGCTTATGTATGGCTTTACGGTGTTTCTTGGGTAACGTTACAAATCATCCAAAGAACTTTACTCACAGCTTTAAAAAATTAAAATTGATTCATTTGTTTTTATCTAATAATATATCTGTAGTTCGTTCCAAATAGTGAGTAATAAGCTGCCGAGTATAACAGCGGCTCAATGAGCTTACTAGTAAGTAATATTAATAACTATAAGGCGAAGTTCACGCACGGTTTTATTGTTTACAGCTAATCACGGAAATCAACAGTCAAGTAGCGTTGTTCAGAGACCTGCTCATACACGTGGGTACGGCGAGGGATTGTCCAGAACTGCGGGAAAAAATACGAAAGCTGCGAAGGAGCTGCGTGGACGCGTGCAAGCACACTAGTCAACTACTACTGCCACAGATAAGAAGGTATTTACTCCAGTCTTTTCTGAAACTATTTTCATTAGTTTTACAAAATACAGAGCGTTGTTTCCAAACGAACTTAGTTTTAAATTAAAGTCGGTAATGTATTTCCCTGGGTACAAGGAAACCTTAGTTGTTAATATATTTTTCCAAGGTACAAGAAAACCTTGATTGTTAATGAATTTTTCGCAAGGTATTGTTCCTTGTATCTGTGCGACAGATATATATTCAGTCGCATCTATCAGACGTAATCAGTCCGAGTTATCAGAATACTAGGTAATTTTCTACAGCTAATTAGAATTATTTTGTACAGGTCCACATAGAATTATTTTGTACAAAACACAATATGTGGAAAACCACAATTACTTGAATATATTACTTGTACCCGTACTAGAAAAATACTTACGTAATTAGAAATTATATTGCTTAATATTATTTCTAATTTAATTTTAATTGATTTTATAATTAATTTTTCTTATTTAATTATTATCTAAATAAATGTCTGCTAAGAATAATTAATAAATTAGTAAACGTATGACCCTAAGTGTCATGTCATAGAGTAATACAGAGCATGCATTGTATAAAATCGTTATACAAAAGTTATTTTACAAATAATAAGTAAGGTAATAAATATTAAGAAAGCGTCGTATTTGGTGTGTCTCCTACTTGACTGCACAACTTATGATGGGACTGACATTTACACCACTCGCGTTAAGACTTCTACTGTCTCATCAGCTGTCAACATGTTTTGAGACAGGAAAACGACTACTCCAATGATGAATGACAAATCGATTTGATATTACCTATTATCGGTTTTTAATTAAGTTCAATTTTATGAGCCACATTAATTAAGCAGTCTTATTGCTTCACGATCATAGTGGAATTCGTGTAATAATTAAAGAGATTATTTGGCAGTCAGGTTAATCGTGTTCTACATTCTATAGTAAAATGATTTTGTTGTGCATATTTGGAATCACGAAAACGTATAGTTTATCTTAATATTTCTACCAACGGACAGCTGCTTTCCGACGCATTCCTCCGGCATTGTAGTATGGACACTATAATTTCGAGAGATATTTTACACAAACGATGGATGTTTTATCGCTCGGTAACGAACGGTGTATGGAATGTAGACCTACACGCCTATTACGGATTACTGTCTCCATTCTTCTTACCCACCTGACTGTCCACAACACACTACAACTACAACTGATAGTACCTACTACTGCTGCTCCTATTACTACTACTACTACTACTATATTGTTTTAAAGGGCAACCCATTCTGCCCATCAGAGCACCAATCAACTAATGTGTGGGATGCTCACCTATTAAACCCGTCTGCTTCGCCACATGTTACCCTGAAACACGTATCTTCAACAGCACATAGGCACCATCCGTTTCCACTTCTTCATACTATACAGACTATTCTACATTAGTTTTTAGTACACAGAAAACAATCTATTAGACTTCAGGATTTGATTCTGGAAGTATCTCCGAGCACCCAAGAGAAAGTGTATGAAGGCATGCGTATACTGTAAATGACAATAGCAGATTTGTTTGTGTGTAGCCAGAAATTCCGAAGCCTTTGTGGATTTGATCTGTTTGTGTTGCCGCTACATAACCGCCACCTTAGTTTTTCATTATTTACAACGTAAATACAGGTGAAATTTGTAATATTACACTTATATATAGTTAATTATGAAACTTATGTTACAATCAGGATTACACTCAATTATAATTACAATATATTTACAAAATAGGTAACTGTAATGAACTGTTAATTGCAATGGAAAGTCCTTTTTAGTTGTTTCTTGATCGCTATGCAAAACCATCTAACGTCGATAAGGAATTCGTTCTGTGCGGCCTGACCCTGTTACGTATGCTTTCCCTTGTGGTCATTCACTAGAGGTGCCTGGTTATGAGTTTGCTGTTGTCATAGAGCCGATTTCGGGCTTCAGCAAGAACGTCATACAGGTCGTCGGCGAGGACTTCAGCGTATCAACCGTCATTTTCACATCTTCGCTGCGAATACGCATTGTGAGGGGGTTTCGTCTTTGAAAGGCCGGATGACTTTGGATGGGCCGTCGTTTAGGTTTCGCAGGGTTCCTCCTGGACCTCCGTACAGTACGAACACATACGTATGCTCGCGCAGACGAATACCGGCGTTTTTCCCTGACGAAGCGGAGCTGCCGGAAATGCCGTCGTAAGTCCGTTACGAAACCTAGAGCATATTAGTCTTTTGGTGTGTTTGTGAGAACTAGCCTGGGAGCCACAGAGGTGATGTGCTCCAAGGCCCTGATATCGAGAAGTATTGCTGGTAGTGTTTCGGTCCAACGTTCGTTGACGTGACATTTGATGTATGCTTTGAGCTGTCGGTGGAAACTCTCGATCATTCCGTTTAATTTGATTGGGAGTGATATGCAGTAGTTTGGAAATGAGTCGCCCCAATTGCACACAGCCTCGGAAAAGTAAGACTCGAACTGACGACCTTGGTTTGGTTATTCTGACCGGGATTTCGAAGCGAGACAACCATCCGGTGTAGTACGTGTGGGGGACAGGAAAGCTTCGGTCCGACGTGTAAAGCGGTACTCGCATGTCAAGCAATATCGGTTGCCCTCTAAGTTTGACGTGGAAGTGATATCGAGATATACATGTTTCAAACATCTCGAAGGTTCCCAAAAGTGCTGAGACATGCGCTCTGGTATGTAATCCATTTTCAGGCCATCTCCTAAATGTCTACCTTAATTGACGGTCAGACGAACCGTTTTAACACAAGCTTCACTGTAGGTTGATGCAGAATACAGTACTGAAAGAAGTCTTTCCTTAAGGCGCTGCGATGAACGGTCTTGCCCTAGTGTTAAGACGTCTCAGAAAATTTTGATGAATAGCGATCTGTTTCAACTGCATCCCACTTTCTTAGTGATGAAATTAGTGTAGTTCCTTGTCGGATTCTTGTAATTACACCAGCTCCTGGTAGTCGATAGTCGCGGATATTCCATCCACTCTGGAAAGTGCGTCAGCAACGACGTCGTCTTTCCCAGTGATGTGTCGGATGCGCGTGGTGAACTGAGTGTCTAGATATGTATAGCCTAGAGGAATTGCCGTGGTGAACATTTATCCAAAAGTGAGCGATTTAAGGGCGGTGAAAACTGCGAAAGATCTTGACGCTACCATCCGTTGGAAGTAGCTGAAGTGACCGAGTAAACTACATTTGGACTCGGCTATGGTGAGCTTCCTGAGAAGAAAGCACGAGGTTGCCAGCCGTGTAGGACAGCGCTGATGAAGAAATCTGATGCGTCCGTGACGATGGCGAGCGTGCATCGGATTTTGGGTGAGCAAGGAGGGTACACGCTGTGCGTAGAATCTAGCTGGGACCACTTTCTATATTGGGGATTAGGCGTTTGGTCCACTGTTCTTTGTACCGTTTTCTTGCAGTCTTGATCGCCATTGTGCCACACTGTAATCTCTGCACTAGTTATTCTTTTAGATGCCTGCAAATCGAAATCATGGAAGTTATACATATTGGTCTCTTGTCTTCTACGAGCAGGCCAAGTGTTATTACTCCTGTTTTAACGTGCATAGCTTCAATACCGATTTGGAACGCGGACGTCTACCTGCAATGAATGGTCTTGATCGTTAACAGTTATCCGTTGTGCCCCACCAAGCATTGTATGATTTTCTTAATTCTGTGTACTTTCCATCAGACAGGGACATAGTGCAAAATAATTGAATGTATTAAACCATATAGGCGTAATCTTTCCACTACTTGGCTCACCGATCCTGCTAATTATCGCCATTCAGCATTCTCGTTGTGTACCACATTCTTTACATGGTGACCTCGTCCATCTAGGGTTACTTCGAGATATCTCACCATTATTTTCGGATTATTTCAGTGTAGCCGAAAGTGAAACATATATCATCTCGTTTTCTCTTCCCTCAGTGTTTCCAAGTGCCAGCTTGGGTTTATTCTCTGTCATACATATACTTATCCTTTGTAGATAATAATTAGGATTCTTCATCAGTGCAGTATTGTCATCTGCAGTCACTATCAGTACTAAAACATCTGTAAATATGGACTGTTGCCATATTGGCAATTCTATTAACTGCAGCTGCAGGACTACGTCATATAACATACATTCCAAATCGAGGGTGTATTTCAAATACAGATCCTTGAGAAATCCTTGAAATAAAAGCGATCTTCTCAGTCGTATCTATTTGTATGTATCTGTAAACATAGTGTGTATGTGTATGTACTTGTATCTCTAGATACATTTATCTAGCTAGATTTTACATTAATTTATTTTGAGATTCCTTAATTCTTCAATTATTATACCGTGACGTGCAGTATTAAATGCATTCGTGACAATCAATGTTACCAACACACACCACGATTTCCTACGGGAATTGACAGTATCAGCAACTCTCGAAAGCATGGACTTTCTTCTACAAACGCGGTGAATTTGTTATGTCCAACAGCCATTCAGGCATGATCTTAACCACTAGCTTTAACCACTCTGGTAGTTTATCATGGGCGCGTAGTTCAGACGCTTTGCCGCTTTCCATATTTACTACTGCCGTATATCCCATTATATTATATCATTATAGCTGCTGTGAAAGGTTCCATATCATTTACTTCAGTTCACTGGTCCCAGCTTATCAGTGGTCTGAGGAAAAGCAGGTGGACGATCTGTCCCTGCCTTTCCAGACGTAACTCATAGAGGATTAAGTTCCCTCAAGCTCCTAGTGGCTATGTTACAACTGTCACCGCGTATATCATCATTACGTTTATCACATAAACCCTTCCAATGACACCGTTTGGTCTCGTACTTGATTTTCCACAGTTATTTCATGCTCTCTTTATAGATAGGTATTTCTGTCTGCTAGATTTCCTCATTATCCCAATGCATTCTTTTATTCTTCTGACCATCCTAGTCACTTGCTTTCTTTTCTCGTGCACTCCTCTATTTTGGCTTCAATGTGACAGTTTCGACAATATGACTGCTCTGTTCTTCATCCCTAGAAATGCTGTCACAGTGTATCGTGTAACCTTAAACTTGTAATATCCTAATGGCCTACTACTACTGCTACAACAACAACAACAACTACTACTACTACTATTACTACTACTTCTAACAATAATAATAATAGTAGTAGTAGTAGTAGTAGTAGTAGTAGTAGTAGTAGTAATACTACTGTATTTAGTATTAGGTAGTATTAGGCTATAATAAATAGAAACATATATTTCTTGAATTATTTACAGAACAGGCGTATAAAATTAATTTTAAAAATATCCCACGCGTTAAAGTATTCTTTCATTATTGCGCATACAATTTTACTCAAGTTATTCTTCGTTATGTTGTCAAACGTGTATTAAAAGGTAGTAAACCTAGAATTATTAAATTATAATAGTTACGTAATCATGAAAAATTCTGAGAAATATTCAAAGTGGAAGCGAACAGTCAGGCAGAATGTACTGTACTCTCACAGCGATCCAACCGTCAAACTTTAGGACACGGGACCGTATCCTGTAAAACGCGCCCACTACGGTCCCTACCCGTCAATTACGGGTACACCACTTGCTCGCGGCGGTCAGGTCTGCTCCAAATGAAGGTTATCTATGAACTTGATATACCCCATCACACTTTATCCAGGCTTTGAACTGGCTAAATGACAAAAGTATATTTTTGTCATTCAGGCATGTTTAAAATCAGCTCATAAGCATCGTCAATATTTTTTATTTATTTATTGTTATATTATTCTTTTTTATATTTATTTATTTTTTATATATATATTTTTTATTGTACTTTATTCATTTTTTATTGGATTCTTTTAAGTTTATAAGTTACTATTTACATTATGTACATTTTATTTATTTGTATACATCTGCTAACTCTAGGGCCATGAACTCAAGTTTTAGTCCATTTACTCAAGTTTTTGGAGGTAAGATATTGCTTTCAAACATGCCCTGATGTCACCATCCTCTTCGTACTTTTTATTGTTTTTTCAAGCCTTTCGTCCACTTTCATGTAGGTTGTTTTCCTTCGTTTGCCTTCCATACTTAACTCTGTCCTCATTAACGCACATGCTGAGTTTTCTGCTTCTGTCTTCATACATTTGATCACGTCTTTAACTTTAGGGTTTGGTTTTCCAAGGAAATTATTAATTTTATTGTGCCAGCCTTCTACAGCGTTGGTTGTTCGATGGCGCCGTCTGTAGCAACTCCAAAGACTGACCGGGACTTCACTATTTTCCAACCACCTCTCCACAAAATAATCGAAAAACTCAGAAAGCTTGGCGACATCAGGTGCTTGGGAATGTATCTCGAGCCAGCCATCAAAGACATCTTCAGGCCGAAGGAACGCTAGCGCAGCACACATGCGAATATGCAGTCTTACTTCTTCATTTTCCCTGTATTCGCGAATAAGTCCCAATTCTCGCACTTTTCTCCAGAGATATTTTTCATGTGGAAATGGCATCCATGTACTTCAGCTGATGGGAACACAACTGTTAGTGCAGAAATCGCTGCTGGTTCAAAATCAACGGTCACATTTTTAGGATTCCATTCTGGAACATGTTCAAGTACATTACGGAACAGACGAATGTATGTCTCTTTTTTATTTGGTAAAAATGCAAAGGCCACTGGATAGATGTTTGTTTCACTCTTAGAACTTCCAAAGTCTGCATGAATTGTGTATACTTGAGAAAATTGCTTGCTACAGCTTTTAAAGGTCCCATCCATAAAAACGACTTGTTTACTCTTTAGAACTTCTCTTCCTGCTTTCCCACACAAGACTATGATCCTTTCTCCTAAGTTGTCGTCGCTTAATAGAAAATTGGTACCGTCATTCATAGTTAATACTTCTGCTTGAAGATCAACTTCTTGAGATGATTTTGGTTCTTTCTGATTTCCTTGCGATTTAGCCGGGTGGTTGTATAACGTCCTCTTCGTTACTTGCTGTGCTGGCATTTCCGTGACAAAATCATACCCTCGATTATGCAGGTCACCTAACTCTTCTGAATATATTGTAGAAATCAAAGTATCTTCCTCTCGTGCTCTCTTCTTCGCCTGATTTAGTGTCTTGTGTACTTCCAAACGAGCGTCATCCGGAGCTCCACATTGATGCTCATTTGAACTAAGTACATTACAGTCTTTGGTGTTAATCATTCCTCGACAACGCGTTGATCTCTGTTTTGAACAGCGCCAAATCACAGTTCCGTCTTCTTTGGTTCTCCTTACGATGTACGATTATCCTTCATAATGGGCACATGGCTTACTGTGGCTGGTCGTTGTCACTTCCATATTGAACATAAATATAACAGCATAAATACACAAGGCGCACGAACTGAACACTAGAAAAGTTAGAGCAGTAATGAGGGCAAAAAGAGAAAGCTGGAAGGATAAACTGGGAGGAAATTCCAATGCATTGTTCTACAGGTCATTCAGCGGGGTTGAACGCACTCATGGGGAGGGGGTGGGTCGACACTCATGGCGACCAGGTAGTCGCTAGGGTTGAATACTTAAACTGGGCGCGATTTACACAGATTTTTATATGGGCGCGATTTTCACTGGGCGCGATTTTCATAAATTCTAAAAGAATATAAATGCCAGTACAGTTACATAAGACATTACCATGAAGAGAAAAGTTGACGTTACAGATTGATACATCGGTTATGTTACTTTACCAAAAGAAATTGTTTTGCCTCTATTGTTTTTCATATTTTTATTGTTTTTATTTTTACTCACAAATAATATTCATTAATGTTTTATCAGTCAGATCACTTTTTCTCTTTTTTCTGTCACTAAGCAGCAGATTTTTAATGACCTTCTGATTTGTTAGATTATTTTGG
The DNA here is from genome assembly GCA_034769895.1 of Magicicada septendecula. Taxonomy (NCBI): domain Eukaryota; kingdom Metazoa; phylum Arthropoda; class Insecta; order Hemiptera; family Cicadidae; genus Magicicada; species Magicicada septendecula. The sequence goes on from CM068367.1 coordinate 1,230,958,247, forward strand.
TTCAAGATCAAATTATGATAATTAATCGCAAGTTGTCACTGTCTGTTGTTGCTTAAATTCCTTAATTTCTTTCCAAATAAGATGTAACTATATTACCTCAAATTATATTCATCGTTTTTTATATAAAAGTACTTATTCAAACATAACAAGAAAAATTTATTCAAACTGCTGTTTTGTTATCTTGAATTACCACTCCAAATTTAATTACTCTTTAACATATAATTTTTTCTAATAGCTTACGTCTCAAAAAATATTGATTTTGTTTGATTGGTCTAATTATCGTTCATCATTTACTTTGTTAGTATACGTTACTAATTAATCAACGTTAAATTTAATAATATTAATATTTCAAATCGAAAACCAGGTGTTATCAGAATTATTGAAGAATAAATTGCAGGCGGCAGAAACAAGGCGTTATGAGAATTGTCAGATGCGATAAGGACTGAAATTATTTGGTGACAACTGAGTTGGAGGTGGAACCATTGCGATCAAAACGTATTGAGCGGTAACACTGGAATTAGTTTGGGCGCTCGGTACTATGTTAAAACGGAACATCTACGGGTGAAGACGGCGCAGGAGACGCAAACAAATTCGACATAGCAAGCGAAGGAACGACGTCAAGATAGACCGAGGGAGACATGGAATTATGTGGTGTAGCATGCAGTTTAAAACGGTGTGACCGAGTTGGAATTACGGCATTAAAGTGGCGAAGGACGCGTGGCTACGTAACTTATCCTACATAACATGCGTGACACGTCGCAAACGCTGTGTAACAACAGGACGATGCAAAGCTCTGGTACGTCTCAGTCTTCCATGTGGTCGATTGTGGCCGGTATCTCAGAGGCGCGCCAGTAGTGTCCGGCACCTGTGTGCAGAACTTTAGTTGGCCCCCCCTTTTCCCCCCTCCTCTACAATTAAAAAACACTTTATAAAAACGTATCAATGAGTACTTCGAAATACGAAATGTATTAGTTATAAGTTTATTGAACAAAAACCAGAGTTTACCAAAAAATGTATAAAAAAAAAATAAACATACAAAAGGGTACTCAAAAAACATCAAAAATAGTTTGAAGAAAATGAAGTAATTTATTGTTATTTGTCAAGAAAATAATTTGCCTTATATAGTTTTACAAAAACAAAAATATTAAATAATTTTTGGTACATAATTAAACTTATTTGACAAGAAAATCACTTTGACATTATTTGTACTTTCTGTAGGTATTATATGAATAACAAACAGATAAACTTACAAGTATAAAAATAGGAACATATTACAAACATTATTTGGTCAGGAAATAGGTAAGTAAATATTTGAACAGAAAGAAAAATCATTTAGTGAATTGCAATTTTTTAGCTTTCATTAATGAAAATTCTCGAACAATATCGTGTATATCAAGTTGATCCAAAATATCTGACTCTATTGATAGGCCTATAATGGCATGGAGCCGTTTCTAAAACGGCTCGCCTTGTTGTATGAAAATTGTATCCGGCCAAAGTCCGGGATCATCAAAATTAAACACACTTATTGTACCTTCAATAGATTCTTCACGTTCAGGATTAGCTAAAATATCTTCAGTATTTTCTTCTGTATTGTCTGCGGGCCCCAGAAGAGCGACATTTACTATATTTACTATCTTCCAACCCGGCCGTCCAGAGCACCGAAAAGGTTAATACAATTAGCTTAATGAATAATAATTTGTTTTCAAATATTTCCTCCCCGCCTGAAATTTTTGGCGCCTGTGTGCACCACACACTGTGTCACTGCGGCGTCTCTTAACGTTACTACGAGATACAGATGAAGTATAAGTAGCAATATTTTGGAAACAGCCTGACAGTTATAGCTGTGCGTTTGCGTACTGCGAATCGAAGTGATAAAACGTGTTGTTATTTACTGTTAATTATTATGTGCGAAAATCTGTAATTAGTGACTTACATATTTACCGAGACAGTGTCAATTACATGTTACTTATTTGTGTTGTATTAATTAAACAATCGTAACCTTGAAAAGTTGTTGTATACGAGAGTCTGTTTGTTCAAATTCTTTTTATAGCTGTGAATAGCGAATTCTCTAACTTGCAATTACTTCATCATCATGAGCCGTTGCTCTACAACACTTGGTGGGTCTTGGCCTGCTCCAAGGGTCGATCCCATTCTTCCCTATTGCGTGCCCTGGCTTTCCGGTGTCTTATGTTCAGCTTCTGAGGTCCTCCTCTACCTGGTCTTTGAATCTACTTCGGGGTCTTCTCCTTTTTCTACTACCCATTGGTTTCTGGTAGAAAATATGTTTCGTAGGCTGTCCTTCCTCCGTTCTCTCTATGTGTCCAACCCAACTTAGCCTGTAGGCTATAAAAATATAGCCCACTCCAAATCAAAAGATTATCCTGACAATGTCCGGCTCTTTGTAAAGATGGTATAATTCATAATTATAGCGCCTGCGCCACATTCCATTTTCTTGTACTCCTCTAAATATTGTTCTTAGAATCCGTCTTTCACACCAACCTAGAAGTCTCTCGCTATTTATTGTCATTGTCCAGGGTTCATGAAGCATATGTCAGCACCGGCCTAATATTCCAATTTATTCCAATATTTTAAGTGCACGAACCGAGCGATCGTCATAACAATGACGAAAAGGACTCAACTAGAACATGTGTGAAAGATCTAGAGATTGATTAAACGCCTTATGACCTACGGGTGCCTTGATATAAAAATTATTAGAAAATTATCGTACAAATTTGAAAGTATATTCGACATATTAAAAAACGACAGCATGTCATCTGATTTCTACAAAGTATGTAAACCATATCGGATCACGAAAAACATTTAATACAGAAATAACAAACCATAAAAAACAGGTACTAGGCAAGAAAATTCGGCAAACCTGATAAAATGAGTTTGTTCATTTTGTTTAGAAACGCTGATTTAACAACAAAGTTGACAACGAAACGCTGATATGAATATTGGCAGGTATGCGCACATCCATGTTAATTTCTAAGAACATAAAAACAGCGCTTTATTTACAACATTTCTCTTAATTTGTAATGTGGAAAGTTATAGATCAGGTATCATTTTAAACACTGTAAAAATCTGAAGTGGACCCGCTGACTACAATTCATGTTTTACAACAGTGCTTTCCAATAATTTCCATTTGATTTTACTTAATCTTATTAACTTATATCCAGTACGCTTCCATTTCCATTGATATCTTGTATGCATTACTAACTTCTATCATTGTCCTAACATTACAGAAACGTAGAAATTTAAAGTTTTATCGTGTCCATTTTCATAATCAAGTCTGTGTGCATTGTATCGGTTCTGTTTTCGAGGTTTCAAGACGTTTCTTTAGCATTCCCTCGCTTGTGTTATGCATCTCTTCTCCTTTCTGGCATGACTCCACATAAGGTACTAGCATACAGGTAAAACAAGGACATTAACGCACTTCATCCACGTACAAGTAACAGAACAATGAAAATAATCTAATTGCGTTTATAAATTACGCAGGGATAGGATGAATACAAGTAACAAACTGGATTAATGTAATTTGTATTACTGTTATGGAAACTTCAAGCACACGAATTGAGAAGTAGGTGATGCCGTCATATGTTGAAAATTGATCATTCTGTCATTCTGTCGCCAAATCGGAGGGTCGCACAGACTGTTGTGACGAGTATTGCGAGCTTTCAGCCGTCAAAAAATATCCCTTTCTCTAGAGTATGCTACGTTTGTACGTTACAATTTTCATAGTTCGGTCACTTGTGTAAAACTTGTAACTCACAAAGAATAAAATAGTTTAACAAAACTCTGACTTGCCTTAAACATCGTTGCTAAGTGTTAAGTACCGGTACGAATGCGATTCTCGGCAACTGAATATTTAAACTGAGCACTGACTTTTAAATATGATATTTGAGATTGTTGTACTAATGCGTTCAAAGTTGTAGTCAATGGTTGCGAACAGAGAAAGGCTCTGGCCAGTGTTGGATCCGAAACAGTCATTACGAATATTTTCAAGTTACTAGATTCCGTATTACTTATTAAACTGTTTATTCAAATACGTTGCTACAAAATCTATTTTAAAATACATTAAGACCAGTTTCGTTTGAACAACAACATAAATACCAATCTATAAATTTTACTATCTAAATACAGAAGTCCATTTTAACACTACAAGGACGCATAAAAATCCATGAACTTTTCACCTCCTAAAATTAGTTTTATCCGATTGTTTACAGTTTCCTAGAACGCTTATAGGCCTAAATATGTTTGGATTTTCTTAGTACGGCTATTAATTTTTATTGTTTTAATTGTAACTAAACAATCAAAAACTTTTACATCTATGTGAAAATTATTTACAGCTGCGCTGGATTAAATTAAAATTTTGTGAGGAGAAATAATTATTTATGTAGTTAAAGCGTTGTAAATAAAAAAAACACAAAAGTGGCCACTTTTAAGAATTTTTTACTCACAACTCTCCAACCGATTACAATAAACAAAACCCACATATTTTTTTCAGTTTTACAGGTTTTCTTTTGTTTTAGCTCGTGTTGTAGACCTACTCTAAATTTGTTAATAGTTCGCTATTATATGTAATGCCTTCTCGATTATTAGCTGTGCAAACTTGGGCAAACAATAGTTTCTGCGCCAGTAGCATTTATCGAAAATTAAACACTCTTGTATTAATTTCTTACGTGTTTATTTATTTGATCATCTTATTTATTTTTAATGACCTTCTGGTCTGTTGGATTATTTTGGTTCAAGACAAAACAATGATAATTAGTCGCAAGTTGTCACTGTTTGTTGTAATTTTGTTGCCTAAATTCCTTGTTTCTTTCCAAATAAAGTGTTTAAGGTAATTAAATTGTTTTTCCTCCAACGCTTTGGTTGCATGTTCCATCCGAACACTCATTACTGTCTGTCTCATATTTAACTTAATGGTTGTAACTCAAAATTAGTTATCCACAATAAATTCTAAACCTAACCATCTTGCGTATTCGAAATGAGCGCTCGCAAAATACAAATTAACTGACAGCGTTGAGAGGAATCAAAGCCGACGTTTGTAAGTAGTTTCATGAGTTGTAAGTAGATTCGTCAGAAGAAGCTCGTCTTATTTGGATTTTAAAGGCTTAGTAAATATTCATTTTCTCAACTAACAAGATATTTATTAAACTATTAATTAAGTAAAATACATAACATATTGTTACGACGGTCTCCTTGATCGTCGTATGGTACAATACAAGTGGAGTACAAAATACAAGATACCAATGAAGTCACTAAAAAGCAGCTTTAATTGTCACAATTAACAGTTCGTAATCAACAAGTTATTCAAAAAGATTATACGCGTACAATAATTCAAATTAAATTTGTCCACAAGCAATAATAATCTCAACTTATAGAGCCCCGCACAATAATCACTTTTCACTAATAGCCACTTGAAACGCATTGAGTAATCACCCGAAATAAACTGAAAACTAAGCGGCAGGTGTGTGCTATTTATAGTCTCCAGGTTTCCATAATATGCGCCCTTAACAAACACTCGAAAATTCTAGAGGATACTTGAACAGAAACTTGGCAGAAACACACATCACCAGGGCTAGTCGAGAAGCTGGAGAACGACACCATCGAACGCACGAGAACGTTCCACATTACGTAACAATGTGTTTATTAAGCTGGATTCCAGTGACGTCAACTACATTTAAGTCGTCACTGTCAAGAAAGCTTCACTATCATCTAACAAATCAGTAAACTTACTTGTAGGAACGAAATCCATGTGTATTTTAATTGTTACGACGACCCATCCTCGTGTTCAAAGCAGAAAAGGAAACTTGTACTAACGGTGAGCGACATGTTCAAAATACTAAAAAACGCATTGTTTACAAAACAATTAAAACACGTTTAATTTGATATATCCATTTTAAATTATTTTTCAAAATCTGCCTCAATCAGATATCTGGAAAGGACGGATAAAAAACTCTTATAGATGGAGTGATAGATATTCGTGAAACCAAGTGTTATTTCAATGGATTGCCAGTATTGTAAAATCGATTTCAATATGCCATACCGTCATACAGAGCTAAACGAGTCTCTTTTATACTTAGTAAACTTACTACTAAAATCAGTATTTCCATATTACTTAGTTTTTAACATAAAAATAACTGTCATCCACCCAAGAACAAAAATTAATATGCTACCCAATAAATTACAAAATTAATGTTATATTAGTGCAGTGTTGTCATATTTTGTTACTCGTTTGTTAATTTAAGAACAGACGGCGCTTCTCTGCTTTCCTCCTACAACAGTTTCGTAACTTTCTCTCTTTATTTCTAAAATATTCAGTTGTGCCTACAGTTTATTTTAAGAACCCATTTATTAAGCCTTTAATTCAATTTTCTCTTATCCATTCTGCGTTCCGTTTATCTTGTGAAAATGAGTTGAGCGTCTCTATAAAGACGATCTCCTACCTCGAAGCAATTTCCGATATACAAACCAAATTTGTGACTCCGCTGATCGAGCGGAAAACAGTAAATTAAATAATATTTGACGCACGAGGAATGTCATTCGAGTTGCAACTCAGTTAACAACGGCAATTAGTTGCTACACATACACAACGGGTAGGCCTAGTATCTAAGCACGAACTTTCACTCTTCTAGTTTCTAGCTACCGCTAATGTCTCGTGCGATTCTAATGTCTCAGTAAGTGGAAACCAACTTTTCTTTCATTTTTATAACTTATGTTTGGCATATGTTATGTTTTCCTCTCTGATTGTAATTTCTTTCCCTCTTCCTGTTCCAATGTAGGTTTTTATAAATTAGTTTCACCAAACTGAAGTGACATTATTTTTGACACCATTTTTATAGTGATGTCGAAGTCTACTTGTGGTTACTGTGTCGAAATCAATGGTTTATTTTTTTCTTTCACTTTTCTTCTTCTTCTTCTTCTTCTTCTTCTTCTTCTTCTTCTTCTTCTTCTTCTTCTTCTTCTTCTTCTTCTTCTTCTTCTTCATCATCTCATGGAGTAGGCACTTCGCCTGTTCCGTCTTCACAGAATATCTCTCCATCTAACTCTCGGTCTTCCTACATCTTTTATACCAAAGGGTCTATGTTGAAACGCAACCTTAGGTAATCGTCCATCCTCCATTCTGTCCAGATGATGTAACCATTCCCTGCGATATGTCCGGATCTTATCAGTTATGGAGAATACATGTAGCTCTTCTCTAATATTCTCATTGCGCAAACGATCCTGTCTCGTGCAACACTTTGTTCTTCTCAGAAACTTCATTTACGAAGTTTGAATCTGATTTTTAATCTTCTTTTTAGGAAGCCATGTTTCAGATCCATATAGTAAAACAGGCACTGCCATTGTTTTATAAAACTTAAGCCTTGTCTCTTTCATTGTCTTTTTCCTCAGCGTTATATGTACGACACCAGACACCATCTGAAACCTCGATATTTTTGTAATGCTATCTCGGCCTGTGTCATTCCCAATACTGATAGTACAATTATATACTTTTACTTATAAAATACTTAATATTTTTTTCAAGTCCGATTTCATCAGTCTAGACGAACAAGAGTTGTTTGCAAATTTATTGTTTCAATATTTTGATTAGTGTTGATGCTCTTATCGTTCTTATCATGTTTGTAAGTAGAGGTTTTAAAAACTTGATATTGATCGCCTCACATTCCGTTCCCGTGAGTGTTGGTGATTCTGTAAGAGGTGACCACATAAAACAGCGAATTTCGTCAATGCTCTCCAAATCAACTTATAGATGAAACGTTAGGGACTATCAGCTCTAGATTACAAGTAATATTCTCTTCTACTATTCAACAATTCGTTTTCTTTTCACTTACACGTTTCATTTTTGTCTCAAACTACAAAAAAATTAATTACCTGAACACCATAAGAATAAAGCACGTACCCTATACATTGTGGACATACAGTTTGTTACAGAAATAATTATTTCGAATTCTGTAACTTAGTGTTAACTTAGCAGCGATATCAGTGATCACTCTATAACCGTGACATTGCCGACAAAAGTTACCCTCCAAATACCTGCGTTGTCGAAGTAATCTTGCAAATGATCAAACATTTTGTAATTATCGGGTAGATATTAAGTACTTGGTGTGACGTAAGACACGTGTCGACCGATCCTTACAGTTCTTCACAAGGTAATCACCGACATTGCGACGGTCCTGTAAGACAATGGCGGACATAAGCTTCGGGGCGGCCTTTGATTTTTTGAGTCTCCATCTGCGGTTTTTTATCATAAGTGTATATATTTATAGATTTTTAGTAGCGCGTACATAAATATTTTACTTATTATCTATAGATTTTAACACAACAAAAAAGAAGGAATAAAACGAGAAAAATAAAAGTTTACTTCACTTACAATTACGTTACATAGACATTGAATTATGTATTAAGTTTTATTTTATTGAATTCATATATTATGTCTTCAAAATGGGAAGAAGATTCAGTTTCTCTTTCTGAAGACAAAGATTTTTCTCACTCAACGTTGATCTAAGGCAATTTTTTTTTATTAATTTAAACTGAGAACTTCTGTAATCACAAACATATGACTTCAGACTCCCTGAAGTTATTTTGAGGATGCATTCAGAATCGTTTCCTCGTTACAAATAACCCATCATCAGAGGGTCGAAAGGGATCAAAAAACTTTGAGTTATAGGATATAAAATGGAGCGAAACTTTGTTGGAAGCTATATGGGGTCGCCTCTTCTTGAAGGGGTCAGAGTGGACCGCTCTAGTCGCCCACCCCCATTTGTCCCCCACTGTTGTAAGGAGCACTATTGTAGTTGCCTGTAAAGAAGTTTTCAGCATTGTAGTTGACTGAAAACCATACTATCTTCCTTGCGCCCTCAATCTCACTACTGTAAGAGGTAGAGGGTACAATTATAGTTATCCAAAATGTTAGTATTGTAAGGTGTCCTATTCTGCCGTTAACGCTATTACTGTAAAGAGTACTATTCTAGTTTCCTCCAATGTCAGTGCTCTAATGGGTCTTCTTATTCACATGACCAGTACTGTAAATTGTAATATTCTAATCGCTCTCAATGTAGTAATGTAAGGCATTCAATTCTAGCTGCTATCAATGCTAGTAGTGTAGGGCTACAATTCTATTTCACCCCAATTTAGTGCTATAAGAACTATAGTAATTATAGCAAAGACAGTACTGTAGGCTGTACGATTCTACGAGATAGTTGCCCACACTGTCAGTACTGTAAGGAATACTATTCTAGTTATCCATAATCCCATTGTATCTGTAATCCCATCCTATTCTAGTTTCCCTCAATGTCAGTACTGTAAAGGTTACGATTCTAGTTGCTTTCAATGGTAGTACTGACGCTGTACGATTCTAGTTGCCCTCAATACTATAGTCTATAGTAAAAATGAAGGCGCACAATTCCGTAACTTCCGATAACGCATGAGTGAGTCTACTGGCATACAAGTGTAGATTTAGATCATACACTGACTTGGCTCTAAAGTCGGAGAAATCTTATATATACAAAAGTTAATTTTTTAAAGGGAATACATTAAAACATTTGCCGCAAGTTTTTATTAACACGCTAAATGCTTTATCCAGAAAACTCTTAGTAAAATCGGCGTACTTTTCACGATCCAACAAGACATATTCTACTCGTCCTCAATGTCGGTACTATAAGGGTTCATATTCTTCTTGGAAGTCGCACTATTCCAATTATCCGCAGTTCCTGTACTGTAAGACGATACGACGATTCTTACTGCCTTCACGTCGGTACTGTAAATAATTCTGTTACAGTAATCCACAATATCAGTACTGTAAGGAGTACTTTTTTACTTGCCCACATTGGAGTCCGTAATAATTGCTCCCCGTAGAATATCTCGTAGAATAGTGTCGAGAGAAAGAGGACACTATTTCTACCACGGTTTGAGAACACACAGACTGTAAATTCACTAAGGGTGGAACAATACTCGCTCATACATTGCAAAATTTAATTACGTAAAATAAAATAAAATGGTAATCGCAGAGCATAGATACAATTTTTTTACCGGAATCTAATGTTCGGCAATGGGAAAAAATTAATTTTTAGTGCTTGTGGTTGAGGCTCTTCTCCTGGTAATTCTAGAGTGTCTAGAAAATAAGATTATCGAACTTATAAAAAAAAACAGTGACATTTTCGCAGTTATTATTTAACTAATCCACGCTCAAACTACACGCATCGCTCAACGTTTTGAAATCGTCAATACGCTGCTTCGTGTCCGTTTTGGTATTTGTCATATGTTTGTGTATATGTTTAAAATGTCGAAAGAATATAATTTGGTATCTCTGTTTACATTGTACGTTTTTTAGTTAATCCGTCAGTTCGTTTCTGCTTTTATATTGTATTTGCCTGGAAGTTTTTTTAAGTTAGAAAATTCTATTTAGTAATTTAGCTGCTTTATAATTTGCAAAAAAATGAATTATTATACTGAACATTCACATTGTACTTTTAACCTAAATATTGCTTAAATCATATTGTTATATTGAAAAAAATATTTGTTATTCTGAAAATAAAACGACGTGTGGTTTAGGTTCACTGCAAATATCGATTTCTTCTAACAAAATCCATATAAACACTGCTATGCCCTCGTCTCATATAATTATCCGATAACACTTATTTTGATCTTAATTCATTACAGACAAATCTCTCTTACTTCGAATACGTACGAGCAACATTTTACACGTTGAATCAGTTCAGGCGCCGCTCGGCACTGATATTCTCACTTCTGGCGTGTGGCCTACGACACGCCCAATTTTTTATATACTGTAATTCTTGACTCGAAAACATTTTCTCGCTTATTTTTTTGAAACACAGACCGTTCATACGCACAACAAACAGTTTACAAATACCGAGCTTAATAACACGGATACAGACACAGTGGTGTCTTATGAATGAAGAGTAATAAGACTGTACTTTGCACAAAGTGTCAATTCAGACATGCGGCAGAGGACGCGTTCTGTTGGTTATTGTAATTATAGGCATCGCATTTTGACGGATCCAGTCCCCAACTTATCGTATACAAACTTGACATGAAATCTATTCTTGGAATTAAATTCATTCTATTGTACAAGGCAAACGGATTTGTTAATCATAACTGTTTTAACCACATAATGATTAATGATTTGCCTTGTGTTGTATACAATTTAGAACAATACGGAAAAATTCTTCGGACGAACGCAAAAATTAATGATGTATCGTTAAGTTTTCTGCAGTGATTTATCATTTATATTTCGATTATATTACTCCCATGTTCCATAAGGAAATGGAAATATGGTGATGGCAAAAAAAATCGTGGTCGAGATTATTGCAGATTCTGATTGCACTACCCTCAAAACATGAAAAAAATCATTTTTTGAAAAGTATCTGTGTGTGTGTCTGTGTGTCTGTCTGTCTGTCTATAGATTTTTTTCTATGGCAAACGATAACAGCCGCAAATTCAAACAGAATCTCATAATTTTTTGCATACAGTCCTGATTTGTAGAGTACTCAAAACCTATTGTTTTTGGTGAAGATCGGTTTAGGGAAAGGGGTAGTTTACCAGCAAGGTTTTTTTTTTAATCAAGGGTAATTTTTTTCTATGGCAAACGATAACAGCCACAAATTCAAACACAATCAAATAATGTTTTGCATACAGCCCTGAATTGTAGAATTCTCAAGATCTATTGTTTTTGGTGAAGATCGGTTAAGGGAAAGGGGTAGTTTACCTGCAACGTTTTATGTTTTAACAAGGATATTTTCTATGGCAAACGATAACAGCCGCAAATTCAAACAGAATCAAATAATTTTTTGCATACAGCCCTAAATTGTAGAGTTTTCAAGACCTATAGCAACAAACTGTTGCAACAATAGTTTTTGGTGAAGATCGGTTAAGGGAAAGGGGTAGTTTACCTGCAACGTATTATGTTTTAACAAGGGTATTTACTATGGCAAACGATAACAGCCGCAAATTCAAACATAAACAAATAATTTTTTGCATGCAGCTCTGAATTGTAGAGTTCTCAAGACCTGTTGTTTTTGTTGAAGATCGGTTCAGAGAAAGGGGTAGTTTACTGGCAACGTTTTATGTTTTAACATAGGTAATTTTTTCTATGACGAATGATAACTGCCGTAAATTCAATCAGAATCAAATAATGTTTTGTATACCTTCCTGAGCTATGGAGAACTCAGTGTCTGTTGATTTTGATGAAGCTCGGTTAAAGGAAAGGGGTAGTTTACCTGCAACATTTTATGTTTTAACAACGGTAATTTTTTCTATGACAAACGATAACTGCCGCACATTCAAACAGAATCAAATATTTTTTTGCATACGTTCCTCAATTGTAAAAGACTGAAGGCCTGTTGATTTTGGTGAAGATCGGTTAAGGGAAAGGGATAGTACCAGACGGGCCGTGGTTTTCTCAAAAGAGTTAATGAACACAAACCACCCACCATCTGTCGTAACTATGATACCATCAAATCAAGTTTCGCCAAACATCTTATTAACGAAAATCATAGTTACACCGATTTCAGAACTAATTTAAAACCCCTCCACTTATGCAGTAAAGGACGTTATATGAACACACTCGAAGAATTTGAGGTGTACAAAGCGTTCAGGGACACTAATACCAAGCCACACATTTTGAACGACCAGTTATTATTCAAGTATAATGTATTGTACGACACCGCGTTGAGATATTGAGATAACAAGAATCAGTTGCCGTTAATGCGCGGTGAGTCGCTGTGCAGTGTACACTGTTCGCCCGATGCGCGTATTCAAGTTACAAATTAATATAGTTCGTTATTTTAATAATCCGTTATTTGTGGTCATCATGACATGGTTTTTAACGTTTGACAAACATATCTGATATGTGCTATAAATTTTATGCTTGACAATGGGACAAGAGTCTTGAAACATGTCGTAATAAGAAGGGACATCAAATACGATAAGTCACAGACGGTTAGTATAATATATTTTTCATACATTTAACGGAAACGTGGCTTGGCACTAAAATAGGTTTATTCCTACTATAATATGAATACAGTTAGTCGAACAAGTTTAGTACGTGAATTTCAAAACGTTAAAACCAAACTCCACAAAACTATTTTGCACATCAAATTTAATAAATCTTGCTTGAAATACGGTGTCACGCCAAACTATGCTATCATACATAGGAAATGCTCAAATATTGCTGACAGAAAAACTAAAAAGCATGCTGAAACATATAGAATTAAAGAGGAGTTGAAATCTCTTTACATCAAGAAAGCTTATTTAAACTCAAAATTATATAAAACACATTTGAAGTTACTAGACAGCACACATCCGGCCGCATTGGAATACTATCTTGACTTTATAAACAGAGATATACAACAGATTACTTATCGCATGCGTATCACACAGGCAAACAAACTTCAAAGATTAATAAACGATCAGTTACAGACAGTTGATAATATTAAACATAAACAAACATTCTATACACGACTACAGAATTTAACTTCCATCAAATTAAACTCGGAAGAAACTGAATTACTAAATAAAGGTTTGAAATATAATTTACCGGTACATACTTCCAATTTTAGCCATAAACATATTATTGCAGAAATTTTAAGCGCCGAAACTGTCGTCAAAGGATACCTGACCAACATGAACAAAATAAGGTGCGGTTTTTAATAAATGACAAGTTTAATAAGATTATTGATAGACATAACATCAATAAGAACATTCACTCTGTTTCTTCAGCCAATTATAACAAAGAACGAAAAACTCTAATTAATCTCAAAAAGAAATTAACTGATAACCATGTTTTAGTTACTAAAGCAGATAAGGGCAACACTGTAGTTATCATGGACACGAATACTTATAATGAAAAGATACAAGATTTTATAGCAGACAATAACATAGTTAGATTAACTTCTGACCCTACAGAACAATATACTAAAAGTTTAAATCAATGTATAAATAAATGCATACATTTATTTGATGAACAGACTAGGAGACATTTGAAGCCTATCAACGCAAAAGCGCCCTTGTTAACAGGATTGCCGAAGTTGCATAAAGAAAATACTCCTATAAGACCGTTAGTGAATTTTACCACTGCCCCGGGTTATAAAACCACCAAAAAACTACTCAACATAATCGAACAGAATATAATATTGGAGAATAACTACAGCTTAACTAATAGCATTGACTTTGTTAATAAGGTTAAAAAACTAAAAATCGAACCTTCATATAAAATGGCGTCCCTCGACATCGTTAACTTATATACAAATATACCGATATCTGATACTCTACAGTTACTGAAGAAAAATCTTATAAATACCAAAAAATTAGATATCAAAAGTATACATGAATTGATTGAGTTATTAAAGTTGCTCCTTGACCAAAATTACTTTACCCATAACAAATTATATTTCAGCCAACGGGAAGGATTAGCTATGGGTTCACCTCTATCAAGCCTTCTTGCAGATATATATTTAAATTACTTCGAGAATTCCTATATCTTTGAGAATGATATACATAGCAACAATATTATATTTTATGGTAGATATGTCGATGACACGTTTTTAATTTATAAAGGTGCACAGCGGCAGATTGATCGATTTAAATAGTACTACTTATCTAAATAGTATTAACAAACATACGAAATTCACCTTGGAACATGAGGACAACGGACAACTAAACTTCTTAGATCTGATAATCACAAAAAACACCAACAATAATTTACATTTTAATATATACAGAAAACCAACGACGACAGACACCGTGATACACGCCACGTCATTTCATCCCATATCGCAGAAAATGGCTGCGTTTCACAGCATGATACATAGACTTTTATCTTTACCCCTTGATAACAAAGATTTTCTTAACGAGTTAAATACCATCAAATACATCGCAGTCGCAAATGGTTACAATTCCAACGTCTTAAACAACATTCTCAAGAAACATAAAAATAGAATAAGGACCATTAACCAATTATCAATGAATGCACGGGAAAAAAAGCCACATAGATATATTGCCGCAACATATACCAATTTCATGCCGAACATTTTAAAATCTCTCATAAATAAAAACATTGATATTATAGTCACTTACAAGACTACAAATAATATCTTAAATAATCTTCGTACCCACGAACCTACTTGTATTGAGAATAAAACGGGCATTTATAAATTGTCATGCAATGATTGTGACGCTTTCTATGTGGACCAGACGGGCCGTGGTTTTCTCAAAAGATTTAATGAACACAAACCACCCACCACGTAGAAACGTGGCTTGGTACTAAAATAGGTTTAAACCTACTATAATAGGGATAGTACCTGCCACATTTTATGTTTTAACAAGAGTAATTGTTTCTATTACGAAAGATAACTGCCGCACATTTAAACAGAATCAAATAATTTTGTGCATGCCTTCCTCAATTGTAGATAACTCAAGGTCTGTTTATTTTATTGAAAATCGGTTAAGGGAAAGCGGTAGTTTACCTGCAACGTTTTATGTTGTAACAAGAGAAATTGTTTCATGACGAACGATAACTGCCGTAAATTCAAACTGAATCAAATAATTTTTTACATATGTGCCTGAGTTGTAGAAGACTCAATGCCTATTGATTTTGGTGAAGATCGGTTACGGGGAAAGGGCCTAGTTTACCTGAAACATTTTTTGTTGTAATAAGAGTAAAGTACTTAATTTTGATAAATAAAGTATCCTGATAAGAAGATCTTAATAATCCACTGTAGAAACGTAGATGAAATATCTATAAATGAAGAGGCTAGTTGAACGGAGTGGGGGTAATTTTCTATAAATGAAAATTATAGTTGAAGGGGGATGGGATAATTTTTATATGTGTAGTACGTTATCAGCAACATAGTAGTAGTTTGTTGTTAAAATTCCTTCCCGGGCTGTTTGGTCGTATACCAATGTTTTCTGCAAAACCAGTCGTTTCGGCAGTGCCGTCGACTGCCATCATCATTGAAAATCGAGTGCGATAACGTGAGGTGGTATACGTTAGTGACCACAGTACTCTGGTTAAGGCTGAAGCAATAAGTGAAAGAAGTAGTTTCTATGGAAACATTTCGTTTCGTAAATGATTTTAAATATAAATCTTAGAACATGGGAGTCATGTATGGTTCTCCATACCGATATTTTTTATAATGTAATCAAGTCTTGATAGTCTTATATTCCTCTTTCCTATGTACAGACCACAATGAAATCATTTGTTCACGCCTAAACATTTAACCTCTTGTAATTTTTATTACTTCCATGTTCCATAAGGAAATGGAAGTATGGTCGTGTTCAAGAGAACGGCAGATTCTGATTGTACTACCATCAAAACATGAAAAAAAGTCATTTTTCGAAAAGTGTCTGCGCGTAGAATTTTTTCTATGGCAAACGATAACAGCCGCAAATTCAAACAGAATCAAATAATTTTTTCCATACAGCCCTGAATTGTAGAGGACTCAAGGCCTTTTGTTTTTGGTGAAGATCGGTTAAGGGAAAGGGGTGGTTTACCTGCAACGTTTTACGTTTTAACAAGAGTAAAATGCTTATTTTGATAAATAAAGTATCCTGAAAAGAAGGACATAATAATCCATTGTAGAAAGGTAGATGAAATATCTATAAATGAAAAGGGTAGCTGAAGGGGGAGAGGGTAATTTTTTTATAAATTAAAATGGTAGTTGATAGAGGAGGTAAAGTTTTATAAGTTTTATATGTGTACTACGTTATTGACAACAAAGAAGTAGTTTCTATTGAAACGTTTCATTTCACTTCAACAAAATTCTATATTTTTCATTTTAATTTAAATCACGTATGAGTCGTGATCGTTCCTGGCAGGCAAGCATATCTCAATTATGTAATGTTTACTTTTCCAAAGTTTTATTATTGTGATTACCGCAATAAAAAGGCCGGCAGGACACACACACACAATTCGCGTTATTTCTGGCCTCAATCATGTTTATTTCCTTACGTTTGCACGCTTTTTAAATGAAAAGTGCTGAAACCCACACCAACACAACGCGTGCAAGCCGAAAAGGTGGACAGCGATTTTCTTCCTGTGGATCGCTGGCCAGTATAATTGCACGTGTTTACAGAGGAACATTTCATAGACAGACTTTTGGTCTTTAGGGAATGAACCCTCTGCAGGATGCTCAGGCTCTATTACTTAGTAATTAAGTAAGAAAACATTTGTTATGGTATGAGCCTATCAAACTATATAGTGGTCTACGAACCTTAAACAGTTATTGTATGTAATCTTACTACAGACTATAAGTAATATAAAAAAGCAACTAAAATAATATTAAACCCATAATTACCAACTACCTAATGTAAGAAAGGTGAAAATAATAAAAATAACACTTATTAATGTTAAAAAACCATGTATAAGTTGTCAGAATATTGTGAAATAAAAGTGTTTAGGAAATATATCTTGTTATAATATAAACATTGAGTAACACATGTAATTTATATAAAATAACTATGTAACTAATCTAATAAGATTAAGCCATGTGTACAATACTTATAACTAGTGGAATATATCCCAAGAAATTAATTATGTACATCAGGGACAAGTAAAAATAAGTTTAGAATAAATCATGTTAATTATAAATTGTAAAATCAACCCTGTGACCCATAAAACATGTTGTGAATTCAAGAGCTTTACCGAGTTAATCTATAGAAAATAAAGGAAAATTGAATTTAATTGTTTGATTTGATTAAAAAAATTAGAACACATAATCCGAAGCTGAACATTTCTAATAAAATACTTTTTATTAAAAAAAAAAGTGTGTGTGTGTGTGTGTGTGTGTGTGTGTGTGTGTGTGGCGAACGATAACTGCCGCAAATTCAAACAGAATCAAATAATTTGTTGGATGCCTCTCTGAATTACAGAGGGCTCAAGACCTATTGATTCCGGTGAAGTTCGGTTAAGGGGAAGGGGTAGTTTACTGGCAACGTTTTTTTGTTTTAATGAGGGTAATTTTGTTTTGACGAACGATAACTGCCGTAAATTCAAACAGAATCAAATAATTTTTTGCACATTTGCCTGAGTTGTAGAGGACTCAAGGTTTGTTGATTTTGGTGAAGATCGGTTAATGAAAAGGGGTAGTTTACCTGCAACATTTTATGTTCTAACAAGAGTAAAGTACTTAATTTTCATAAATAAAGTATCGTGAAAAGAAGGTCATAATAATCCACTGTAGAAAGGTAGATAAAATATCTATAAATGAAAAGGGTAGTTGAATGGGGAGGGGATAATTTTTTATGTGTACTACGTTATCGGCAACAAAGAACTAGTTTGTTGTTAAAATTCCTTCCCGGGCTGTTTGGCCGTAGTCCAATGTTTTCTGCAAAAACCAGACGTTTCGGCACTACCATCGACTGCCATCATCAATGAAAATCGAGTGCGCTAACGTGAGGTGGTATACATTAGTCACCACAGTACTCTGGTTAAGGCTGAAGAAATAAGTAGAAAGCAGTAGTTTCTATGGAAACACTTCATTTCGAAAATGATTTCAAATATAAATCTTAGAACATGGAAGTCATGTATGGGCTCTCCATACCGATTTTTTATTAGTGCTTGTTGAAAGATGCACTAATAAAACTTATGTTTTTTCCAATAAATATATGTTTTGCTTGTCATTACGTTGTTACTTGCTGCCGATATTCGAGTAAATAAACAAAAATTAAACAATCGATATTAAAAAGAAAATAAAACGAACAGGAAGGCGTTTACAAAAAAAAAAATAATTGGTATGTGTCAGTAGCCGTTGTTGCCGGCGGTAATAGTATGGCACTGAAAATGAAAGAGAATAGAAGTATTTATATTAATTAGGAGACAAAACTATTATATTATTTATTAGTAAATTTCAAATCTATCAACTTAGAAACATAGGAATATCAACATTCCTACAGACAGCTTTTCTTTGAAATAATTGACACACTGAAGGCTAGATTAACTGCTAATTTTTTTTGCCTTGTTGGATTGCGAAAAGTACGCCGATTTTACTAAACGTTTTCCGGATAAAGCATTTAACGTGTAAAAACTTACGGCAAATGTTTTAATGTAGGTCCTTTAAAAAATGAACTCTTGTATTAATAGGCCTATATACGATTCCTCCGAATTTAGAGCCAAGTCATTGTATGATCTAAATCTACACTTGCATACCAGTGGACTCACTCAAGCGTTATCGGAAGTTACGAAATCGTCCGCCTTGATTCTTACTATTCCTATAACAACTGTTGCTGCAGAACAATCGTTTTCAGCCCTTCGCCGCAAACATACCAGCGGAACACAGGGCCAGAAGAGACTGCCTGGACTAGATCTTATATCCAGAAAAATCTTTTCTACAAAATTAGAAGATAGTGTCTACAATTTATGACTCCGTCATAAACATTTTTTTAGAGAAGAACCGCCGAATCAGGTTGCAATACAAATAACCTAAAACTGAACGGTACCGGTAAGTAAACAAAACTCATAATTTAATTTATTGTAACATTCCCGTATAGGCTTAACTCTAACAATAAAAACCGCCAACACATCTGCCACGTCACTGGTAGGTCTAAACGTATGGCGGGTTGTTAGGCCGTCGTCCATAATTATTAAAACAACTGCTGTTATCGTTAAGATGGCTCATGATAATAACAACGTAAATAAACTGCATATTAAACTTAAGAAATCCACAACAACATTAAACAACCGCGCCCAAGACGGTCTTCCTCAGTGGCGTGGGAAAGTTACCAGTCCCGCGAGAGACTGGGCTTGTGTGGGATCGGTTCAGTACTAAGTTTTAAGTTTTATGTATAGTTTATTGGCTGTTGTTGTTATCATGACTCACCTTAACAACAACCGTTGTTTTAGTGATTATGGACCACTACCTACAGCCCGGCATGTACGGATTCTGCCGTGATATTTATCAGCCGTGAAAAGCCTACGTTCTTTACAAAACAAGAATAATTGAGAATAAAAAATTCTCTCTCTTCCCTCTCTACCCCTCTCTCTGTCTCATACATTTTCTTTCTTTTCTTCTTACTGAGTGAGAGCGAGAACGTGTCGCATACCCCAAAGGGCGCTTCTGCTCACGACTGTCCGGGGAAGAATTACCGCAACACCACAATGTCACTGGGTATTATCGTTGCCAGTAATGTTAATATAGTAAGATGTTCTAGTCACCCGCCACTTCATCACGATTAGATATACTAGCCCTATTATCGTTACCCACACTCTCATTGCTGTAAGATGTACTATTATCATTACTGACTACGTCAATAAATACTGTACTATTCTATTCTGTAGTATACTATTTCTATACAATATAAGTTACTATACTATTTACTACACTATTCTAGTTATCCACAATTCTAATATTATAAGATGTATTGTTTTAGTAACCCATAATCTCATTACTGTAAGATGTACTAATGTAGATGCCGCATTGCCCTGTTGCCATTGCCCACAGTGTCAGTAATCTAAGGTGTAGGCTACTGTATTTCCCGATATTTTATAAATGAGTTACATGATTGCGTTATTTTGCTGTAAGCCAGGCAGCCTTGATTCAAAGTAAGATACGAGCCCTGTTGCCTTGCAATTTGACTATGTCAACACAAAAGTCTTACACGCGCGCGCGCGTGTATGTTTTGGTTGGTGTTTTCTTACGTTTAACTGTATTGTTTAACCTGAACATCGGCCTGTGCATACAATAAAAGCAGGAATTCCTCACAGTTTTAGGCTTACTTTTTAGAAACCACAACACGGCCATCCGCCTACGTGTTCAAGATCATTTTAATTACAGGGAATACGCCTATTACAAACTGAGCTATATTTATCATTTCGAAAGGCTTCATAAATTGCGATTCCATATTTAATCTGTATCATGGGCGGATCCAGCAAGCAATTTTGGGTAGAAAAGTTGACTTGAGGGGGGGGCACCGCAATTTGTTTATTAACGTACAAGTATAAAATCATATCTATGTTTGTCATTCCATTGTTCTTTTAATAATATTCACTTACATTTTAAAATACGCACTACTCTTGTATGGTATTGTTACGACGGTCTACTTGATCGTCGTAGGTACAGTGGAAAACAAAATACAAGACACCAATTAGGTCACTAATCACCAGCTTTAATTTTCACAGTTAAACAGTTCGTAATTAACAACACAGTCTCTTACAACAAATCAAATAAAAATTGTTCACACGGAATATAATGTTAACTAATATAAATAGTATTACAATATCCCGGCCTATTATTAAACACTTCACTAATAACCACTTGAACGCACAGAGTAATATCGCTTGTAATCGCCCGACAATAACTGAACTGAACGTCGTTGAGTACTGGTATTTATATAAGGCTCACAGACCAGAATATTCCAAAATGCGTGTTAGCGCCAGTGTGTACTACGTAATTAATTGCGGCCTTCACACAGTCCGCGCGGCTGGCGGTTTCGAGAAAAGTCTTGCGAATGTGTCGAGAGTCACGTACACCACCTCATTACATTCTGGATCCTTCTGGAACGCTCGATAATCACGTAGATTGTTCTGTGATGTCGTAACAGTATGTATCAAACAGAAATTAACGTTCTGATAAGTTACAGTTACAATTTAAAGTAATTTTAGAGTAAAACCATGAATTTTCATAACGCTATATGAATTTTTGACATGATAATGTCTTATGGCTGGCCATCATTTGGAAATTTCTGTAACGCATCACGCTGCATGACGTCATCATTTACCAGCCGGGAATCGTTAACTAAAACCGCGACCGCTAACGTGCTAACGTCCGTCGCAGATTAAAGACCTAACAAGCAAACAACACTGCATAGCTGTAGATAGGTATGTAACCAATCAGTCAGTCAGTAACCATAATAATGTTGCGTTTAGCTGGCGGCTGAAAGACATTATCATGCTCTTAAGCTTTTACCATTTGGTAAACGGTACTTTACATTTTTTTACCATTTGAGGTGGGAAATTCCACTCTCCGTGGATCTGCGCCTGATGTGTATTTTAGGTTGAGAATGTTTCTTCTTCCGGATATAGGTCTACAGCAACGCACTTGTTGGTTATGGAAACGTTACCTAGTTCTTCTTAATTGTTACTGTTCGCAATAAGTAAGCAATTGGCGACTACAAGTATCTACAATTTTTTACGACGTGATATCAAAACAATTCCAATGTTTTTAACACTAGAAAGTGTGTTAAACACTGGCGGCTTGTCAGTTAAACACCGACCTTACATTAGCAATAGCGACTAGTCAGGTGACTCACGTGAAGCTCTACTCTACCCAGAATAACCGGATGAATGTGTTTCTTACTCTAAATTATATTCAATTATTAGTGAATTTTATGTTAACCTTTAATTAAATTACTTTTTTAATTAAATTTCGTCTGTGTAATTAGAATACGTTTACAAGCGATGCAGATACATTAAAGACGCTACAATTTGCTGCGATTACTTGCTACAACACGTTTAGTAGGCCTACTGGTAGCCGGTAAGCGCCGCTGAAACAGATCATAGAGACTGCTTTCTGCATTCTTGAAACAGCGCTCTCCTCTCAAGTGAAGCAGAGTCGAAGAGTGGCGTCTCAGTAGTGTACGGTGCTTACCTATCAGCGCGTGTGTTTTGTTCGATGTACGTCGAGTGCTTCCTTTATACGATCCCGTATGTGTTTTATTAGAAACACTATTTTCCAAGTTGGAACAAAGAATAATAAAGAACCTTGAAATAATAAAGAAGACTTCTTAAGCTGTGAAAAAGTATACCCATACTGCAAGTTATAGAAGATGCAAAAATCAAGGACAAGGTGTACAATCGAAACAAAATTGGTATTCGACGTTCCAGCAGTTGTGTGGCAGTTATTATAACTGCTTAATAATATTACATAAACTTTTTGTATACCCTGCTTAATTATTAGTGTTAAATCAAGTGCGTGGAATAAGAATGGCATTGGATATTTCGGTAACATTACTCGTGCTCTTCACAAACATGAAGGTTCTTCTGAGCACATGCGTTTTGCATTGAGTTTTTCTAACCTGGAGAAAAATTTAATACAATCGATGATGCTTTGAAGGAAAATTCTAGGTTGCTTATCAAAAACCTTCAATGACAATGTTCGATTTAACAGACATTTCATGCAGTTGCCTGTTCGTGCAGTTCTTTAATCGGGTAAACGGGTAATCAGAATTAGCATTTCGCGGTTATCACAAAGATTTATCATCTATTAATTGCAAAAACATTAAAGAACTGTTAGAAACCTTCGTATCATAAGCCCTGTTCGTATCGATATTCAAGAACACTACGAACAAATCTCACCTGTTTTCCCACAATTCTAAAGACTATTCAAAATGAAATAATTGTCTAAATTTTCTCAGAATATTGATGAACACGTCGAAAAGGAAATAGAGGATTGTACATTTTTTCTGTTCAAGATAGAGGATCAGACATTGTCCACAAATCTCAATGTAGCATTAGATACGTTATTCCCGGAGGAAGGCAGGTGGAAAGATTTGGGGGATTTTATGATGTTGATTCCAGTTGGACTGCTGACACACTGTTCAATGTTGTGTCAAGGTCCTTCGAAAAATTTGACCTTTAAATAAAAACTTATTACCCAGTGTTTTGATGGTGGAGCTGTAATTATTACTGGATGCGTTCGACAGGCGGACTCTTTCATAGGAAAAATTAACCACTGCTAAAACGTCAAATTTTTCTACATTACCAAAAATATTTTACGAATATTTGTTTCATTTGTAATATATAACATCGGTGAATTAAATGGTCTTCAGGCGAAAACTAAAGAAGTAGTGTCACAAGCAGTTTTTCTCCGAATCAAATTAGAAGAAGTTTTTGTTTTTGTGAACGATTCAAATTACGGTCAAACATCAATTAGGCTTCTCAAATAAATTTAATAATTTTGAATTTACGCTTTGGTTGTTTTTATGAAATTATAGGATACCCACAAATAACCACAAGTTTTCAGATGCTACAGTTTGTTACATTACTGGATACTTCGAAATTCGTAGCGTATTCTGAAACGTTTTTCACAAAGGCATTAAGTAACTTAAAGGTGTGCTACTCTAATCAGTTTACTGATTTTCAAAGACTGAAAAATAAATTACAACTTATTTATGAGAATGAACCGTACAAACGAATGCGGAACCACAAAGTCTTATGAAAATTTTAGCTGACAACAGGAATTCTTTAAAGAAGCTTATAACCTGTTTTGTTTAATAGTAACTATACCATGCACTAGCGTTTCCGTAGAACAAAGTTTTTCTTGTTTAAAAGAATATCTTAGTAACACAACTTAATAATAATTCTATTTACTTTAATAAATAAGTGAATAATAAAATATTATTTCAACTGAGAATATGCAGGAGAAATCTACGAAAAAATGTTTCATTGATTCACTAATAAACGAACAGTAGGTTCCACTTCATCTGTTTATGAATATGCATTTGCTCTAGTCCTCCTTTATTTTCATCATATTACAAGACTTAATCACCTACTGAGATTAGCAGCTGCACATCGACTTCAGTTTTCACAATGAAGAATTTATGTAAATATACTGGTCGTAACAGTCTACGTGTTTGTCGAATGTTCCAGAAGAATCTTGCTCTACTATGTATGGCGTATGTGATTATCGGCGCATTTGCTAGACTGTACAGAATTCGCGCGGCCGAGGCGGCACTGTGTCAAGGCCGCAATTAATTACGTCGTAGAAGAGCTAATACGTAGTATGTGGAATAAACTAGATTTTCGGCGGATTATAAATACAAGCACCTAGGGACGCTCAGTTCAGTTATTATATTATCGGGCGATATTACTATGTGCGTTCAAGTGGTTATTAGTCAAGTGCTGTGTTTTATAATCGGGCGATATATTGTAATACAATTGTGTTTTAATATTAGTTGACATTTTATTGCGTCTGAACAATTTTTATTTGATTTATTGTAAGAGACTCTGCTGTTAATTACGAACTGTTTAACTGTGAAAATTAAAGCTGGTGATTAGTGACTTAATCTTGTATCTTGTATTTTGTTTCCACTGTACCTACGACGATCAAGTAAACCGTCGTAACAATACATTGTTTAATATCTTTCGTATAGATTCATTATTATATTGACATAATAAATATTGTACCGTTATAGATATGTAGCAAGATATGTTAAATGTGTAAATTGCCTTTTTATGTAATTACAATTAAACATTGCTTTGTTTTATTTTTACGTTACTAGTCGAAAATTGATCGCTTCTGAAACGGTGGTTTCCTGAGTTTAATTTGGTCCTCAGACGCTTTAAAGTTGGAAACCACTGCTCTAGCCCATGTTATGCGCCACAACGCAACTGTATTTCTAACAAATATAAGGTGTTATTAGCATGGAGTGCTCTCCAAGTCTGTGACGTACTGCTCTTTGAGGTAGCTGTTAATTGGAGAATTCTCCTCGCTTTGTGCCAGTAAACAACGGCTGCTGTGCTGGGTTCTTTGTCGTGTATGACCTACATTTATAATTTTATTTTAGTCCACGTAAGCTAACAATAAACGGAATTAATCCTTACCAAAGACGTAACAACTTGGTCGATTATGTGTCGCGCAGACCTAGCGCAGATTATTAATTATAGCGTCTTGTTTACGTGTGAAGGTTCTCAATACTGCTTGCAGTATTAGGCCTACCTATAAAAATATTTATAATATTATATATACATTTTCCGACACGTAATACTAATATTTTAGATACAAATTTTTTACTTTTGCCTTAACAGTTTTTGCTCATTATGAGCTTTAATATAAATTAAAGAAAAATCTAAAGCCGGACACCAGTCTACTTCGCTACATACCATCCATTAGTCTATAAAGACATAGTAAACAATAATTAGGCGACAATAAACTGTATAATGTTTTGTAAATACGAATACGTTTTCCTACTGTTTTTCTCCTCATCAAGCACAAACTATAGGAAGTGCGTTATAGTGATACAGAAAAGTAGTAGTAGTAGTAGTAGTAGTAGTAGTAGTAGTAGTATAAGCTAACTGTACACAATATGACTTGTAACTTTTTAAAATTCTTTGCTGAGTCCAAAATCGAAAATCGAACCAGTATTATTTTTGTTTACTATATTAATAGTGTATATTATCATTTTACTTGAAATATAAGATCGTGTGTAAACTAAAAAATTACTTATTTCTTTCTTCTTCTTCTTCTTCTTCTTCTTCTTCTTCTTCTTCTTCTTCTTCTTCTTCTTCTTCTTCTTCTTCTTCTTCTTCTTCTTCTTCTTCTTCTGCTTCTCCTCCTCCTCCTCCTCCTCCTCCTCCTCCTTCTTCTTCTTCTTCTTCTCATATCGAATTGTTCTATGAATCTAGGAATTTATATGATGTAGTGTACATAGAAACCAGCATTTTTTAATTAAAGCAAAAAAAACGGGATGTTTCTACACCCATTATAGCTGTAACTTACTGCGTGAGGAATGACTTCTGTTACTTAGGCTATAGTCTAATGTCATGCTTTACTATACTTGAATTTTAAATAAATTGATGTGTACTCAATATCTTGGCTCTTCTTTTTGAATTTTCAATTCTATACGACAAGAAATATATCTTTTGTTACTTTTTAAAATAAATTTCAATTTTAAATTCACACAAATTATTAAAGATGGATAATTGTTTAAATTGTTTCTCATATAAAGAACAAAAAAATTAAAGAAATTTCGACGAAACCGAAACATCGAAGCATGATAATGTTTTTAGGCTTTTGAAACGTATAGTGTGCATATAACAAATATTTACTATATAATAAATATATTTAGGCCTACTATATAACAAACATTATCATGTTAAAACGACAGAGACTGAAGATTTCTAGACTGTGGGGAATCGAAAGTGTGGAAGCGTTTCATTTTTCGATGACGTTACATTTCTGTGGAATGACCCCCAGCCTAAAAACATTATCATGTTAAAATTTAGGAGTCTGGCAAGCCAGTGGGGATGGTGCTGTCTAGAACTACTGGATTCGCTTCCCCAGAGCGCTATAATGTCGAGGTTCATTTGTCAGCTCCTTGTGTAACTGAGTTGCCTGGGATTACATCGTAACGAAATAAGTGAACGACTGAAACATAGTCGGCGTACCCTGCCTGTCTAAAACTACGAGTATGCCTATCGTGCTTCCGTAGGCAAATACGAGTATAACCCGAACACAGACTGCAGGCTACTAAAATACAATATCTTGTTTGTTATAAAATTTTAAAAGTAATTTTCTGTACTCAGTAGGATATTGATTGTTGACACTTATTTGACGGTTAACAACTTTTTTGCGGAACCTTCTCATTGGACGAGTCACTTCGATGTCTCCACAATTATCGAGTCCTACAGGACATTTGATCTCCTTGATCGGTAGGACATCAAAATATAGGTAACACCAACAAGTGTCGTGAAATCCACAGATATTAAGAGTTTCTTATTTAATAATATTAATCATAAAATAATTAATTATTAATGGACAAGTAATCATTGTCCATAATTATAATCATTAAATAATTTAATAAACTTTGGTCTATTGAGGAAGCACTTTTAAACAAAAACTGATGTGTGCTTTTGAATTGAAAATCAAACACACATTGCTCAATCCTTTTTTGACTACCCAATCTACGTGGAATTGAATCTACTTAAAATAAAACGACGGACATCGATCGCCAAGGACAAAGAAAAATGGATGCAGATGAATATGAAGGCTAAGGTTCGACTCCGAACTGTGACGCCATAGAAGAAGAAGAAAAAGAATCTACATGGTGATATGTAAATTTCCCTGTTTAAATTTGTCTACCTTGGGTTCTTTTAAATTATTATACCCTGTCATATTGTGTTATTACAGTTTGCTTTAACGGGACTGATTTCAGGATGTTATCACACGTTTTCAGCCCCTTTAAAGATAGTAATATTGATTGTCTTAACTTGTTTTTTTCTTTTGTATGAAGCCGACTCGACCCGGACCCCCAGACCAAATTCTAGATGCGCCACTGGTTCTGGGCGCCGTGTTCGATCTTAAGTTTACATATGTACGGAATAACGGAAACGCCTTAAGATTTTTAATGTCGATTTGTTTCGAAATCAAAGTAATGTAACGTGGCCAGTTACGGCCGTTACGTAAAAATTTAATAACTAGACCCTTGGCCTAGATGAAGCAAAAAATGTGCTGGAGCCCATAGTGACAGGACTTGCAATAAAACACTCATTTAAACAGTAACAATTCTTTTTATTAGTGTTTCATAATCGTAAAATTTCACTACAGTCTATAACAATGATTCTTGTAATATATAAGCATGTAATAATAATAATAATAATTGTAATAATAAGAATTCGTTTTATGTAGAAATATATATTGAATTTACATGGATGGCAATCACCACCACCATTAATCATGAGATTTAATCAACAGTATCACAGGTGGATACTCTTAACAGATGTAATAATAAATCACAGTATGTATTTAGCGGACATGTTCTGGCAAAAAGTTTGTTCATTAAGAAAAAAATGAAAATACTGTTTATACAAATAACCTTTCTACTAATATTTATGAATTCTATTAACAATAAAAATTAATCAAACAGCCTGACAAGCAGGAGCTTTTATATAGTTAATAATATGAATCAACATATATATATTTTCACAGGGCTAGTTCGAACAAAATTTCATCTGCTTCATCGCTTAATCATCATAACATTCACTATGTTTCATTTTCTAGACAATATATCTACATATATTCAATGTGCAGTAATAACATGAATGAAAAGTAATATTAACACTGTAAAGTAAGCAGACTATGTAAAAGTGAATGCCCTTTTTTAACACAGGTTATAGTGAATCAGAATTGTGCATTGATTAGGCATGTTCTCACACAATTTTACTAATTATAAATTTCAAACTATAGTTTATATACATGTCCATTTCTGCTTCGAACACCGGTAAGTGTAGTAGTTGTTGAGTTTTTATAAATGGAAACTTCCCACCTGTATTTTAAGCTGGTTCCCATTACCGCCTGTGATGGTGATTATTAGAAGTGTTGTTGGTGAGCTGGAAATGGGTGCTCATTCTCCTTAGGGGCGACTGTCCTCCTGATGTCCTGGAGCATGTGTGTGTGTCCGACAGTGTTGGGGAGCTTTCCAGTCGACATCTCTGCCAATGGTGACAGATGATCAGGTCACCATCTCAGCCTCTCCCTTACTCTCGGCTGATCGAGGACCCTGAGACACTTTCTGATCAGTCACACATAGTTTTCAAAAGAATATAGCGGTAGTTGAAATTCCTTCCAAGCCGTCAGACACCAGTACCATAGGAGAATGAAATTGGAAATGAGGACGATTCACGTTTTGCATCGAGCCACGAGCCTTCGAATTAACGTGCTACAAGCTGTCTATCAGCTGATAGACCAGCCTACTTTATTGTATCGGCACTCACTTATCAAACCGTCATTGGCGCCAACAACAACTGCCTATGATGCCTCGGCGCTATTTTTAAAATATGCTAGAAAGTCCCGGCACAGTAAAGTATTAAATTAAAAAGTACAAAAAATTATTAAGTTGTCTCAACCAAAAGACAACAAGCAATGTTTTCATGAAGTGACTACTTATAGCAAGGCGGCTATAGCATAGCACAATTAAAAAAGTTGGTATACACATAAACATTTAGCCTAATTATTTAATTCTACTTATTGACTATATTTTTACTGGCACATTTTATTATTCTTTCATTTATTCTTACATTTTCTTTTTCTGTATGGACACCTAAATCTCCACAAATATATAATGTAAGTCTATACCATATTGTACACATTGGTATAGATCACATTTATTACTTTATTGGCAAAGGCAGCGAAAGCTTCCCTACTTCATATACTGCTTACAAATGCACTCTACTTCTTGACAAGAAACATAACAGAAGGGCCTGCAAAGCGCGATTAAAGGCATGACTGAAGCAAATGCTATGTGTAACTAATGTGACATTTTTAAAATGAATACCCGTAGTACATACACGTTAACTGTTTACAATTCTCAGCGTTTAAGAATGTTGTTAACCACAGTTTTACTAACTGTGGCAAGTGAAATGATAAGAAATTATTTTCTTTAAGCAACTGTTCACTATAACAAAACCATTGTTTTGCAGTGCTGTGGCTGATGGAATCCCAGCTGACCATCCTCACTTAGTACTGCTCTTCTTTATGTGCCAGTTGTTCCTGAGAGAGCTGGCTAAATGTAGTCGTTTAGTCCAGCTGGTCCCTATGGATATGACTGGATATTTTGGTAAGAACGTTTTGTACTAAGAATTTTCTTTTTACAAATTTAAAGCAATGGTTAATAAATAAATAATGTTTCTGAAACAGACAAAATCTATAGAAAATATAAACTACTTCATAAACATTATATAAATTAAGTGAAATTTTGTTAGAAAAGCTTATTATGTAAATATCATTAACAGTATAGTGACAGTTTCCTGTGTTTGTTGCAGAAAACCGTGCTGGGCCGTCCAATTTAGGTAATGTGATAAGCCAGATATTATTGTGCAAGACAATTGCCCCAGATTTTAACCAAGAAGAAATATGCAGTATTGCAAAGGATTCACAGGAACTTACTAGGATAGTTAACGAAATGCAAGAGTTCCTCCCTCAGCAGGAAAATAATGCAGGTTGTTAGCAAGATAATTTTTATTACTTTGTTTTAGGATATAAGAGCTTAAAAAATATTTTATAATTTACTTTGCACAAAATCTTATACCACTTATTAATATTTACCTTCAGTTTATAAATTCATTTATTATCTTTTCTTTCATATGAAATATTTAACTTTGTGTATAGGCCTATTCTAATTTCAATATTATCTTAATTCCTTGGATTTTGTTGTCCATGACGTTTCCATTGATTAACTAATTATAAGTATGATACTACTGACTTGGAACACTAGGTATGTTTTTTACTCGTAAAAATGTAAAATTTTTACCTTATAGCCTTAACCAGTTTTTGCTTAGTATAAGCTTTGTCAGAGACTGCCATATTATCTTAATATAATTTTGCAAAATTAAAATATTATCATATCAAAATTTACAAATTTATTTTGTATAACATAATTTTAAAGGACACTTTCATAACATAAACTGTTTCAAATCAGAATGTAACATTAGGAGAAATATATATGTGACAGTAATATAATAGTATCATCTGTAATAAAATATAATAAATATTTTAATTAATTATCATTATAATTATATTCTTGCATTTTGTTGTGCATGACATGTCCGTTGATTAGCTAATTATAAATATTTCACTATTGACTCGGATCATTAATTTTTTATTAGTGTAAAAATGTTAAACTTTTACCTTTGAGCCTCTGATGAAGCTTGTAATAAGTGAAAACTAGTTCAGGCTACAAGGTAAAAGTTTAACATTTTTACCAATAAAAAGTTGGTGATCCGAGTCAGTAGTGATATATTTATAATTATATGTTTAAAATATTAAAATAATTACCCTATAAAATAAACAAGTCAAAAATAAACCAAATAAATTTTCATATACTGTAATACATAATTCAGTATAAGCCTAACAGAAATCTCATGTAGGTACTAGTATCACACAGATCAATCTGTGTTGGTAAAAATTAACTGTCACTGTTTAACTTACTGATGGCAAGTACTACATATTCTTGATAAGACTGTTGAGCATGTTTTCCTGTTTTACAGCATCATTGATAAATTCAACTCTTCTCTTAACATAAAATAGTCATCCTTTTAACAACAATTTCTTAATCTACTTCACTATAAGCTGCTAAGTACATTTTTAATCTTATGTTTTCAGGTTATGTTGTTTGGAGTACTTCAAACGTATTTTCTTTCAGACATTCCTTAAAACATGTTACATTCAGACATCATACACTAAACAATGTATTTCATTAACGAGGTTACCTCCTTAATATTTTGACATTGTATCTAGGTAAATAAAAATGATAACTAAACTATTGATCACAATTTCATGGAATTTGTTATACAAGTCAGTGTGTTTTAATTGACATTATTCATATTTCTGATTGGTACTGAAAACACAGATTATGTACTCATCTGTAATTCTACCCCTATCTTGCACCTATAAGTAAAAATAAAAATAAACAAAAGTACGTTTTTGAAGACATTTTCAAAAGATGAAAAAATTTTTTGAAAGATTTTCAAAGTTGGAAAAATACAGTGTAAGAATTTATAAAATGATGTGCAAAAAGGCTTTATTTGGATACAAAATATGACAATTGTAGGACAGCAGAAAAGGAAGTTAAGCTAATGGAAATTAATTTCAATGGTATGTGTTGAGCAGGTAATGCCTAATGCTGTGAATGTAATGAATATTGTAAACTTTAATAGTGGGAGTAAAGATATAAAAACATTTTAAGGAGAGTGAGAATATCTAGATGAAAGAGATTGCACACAATTGATCAGAACATAATTGAATAAAAGACAATTGATTTGACATGGCATGTCCTACAAATGGAAAACAGCCAACTTCAAAACATGTCACAAATAGGCAACTACAAGAAAAAAGGATAAGAGGAAGACTGATACCAGCCTGAAACTATTTATTTGTAAAATATTAACTCAGACTAAATATCACTATAGTATTGACGACTCGGAACACTAAGTTTTTTATAAGTAAAAACGTAAAGTTTTACCTTACAGCCTAAACCAACCGGCTTTCACCTATAGAAGGCTTCATCAGAGGTTGTCGCAGGTAGCGCTGTTTGTCTTGTTGTTGGCGACGGGATAGTTTTTCAAAAGATCGAAGCTGTGTGTGTGTGGTGAGATGTGTTCGAATAATGCGTGCGATTTGAATTGTGTCTGTTCGTTTAGGATGTCGTTTTTATTTGTTTTTGTGTGTTTGTATATTTCTAATTGTTCTAGAGTGTCTAGTTTTCGGCCTTTTGTGTGTACGCGTAGAATGTTCATGTTATTGTCGATGTTTTTATATGTGTGGTTTGCTTCAATGAGGTGGTTTGCAAAGGTGGATTCTGTAGTGGTGTGGAGTGCCTTTGTGTGTTCAATGTATCTCTGTTTGAAGCTACGTCCTGTCTGGCCTATGTAGAATTTATTGCAATTTGAGCAATTTAGCTTGTATACACCAGGTAGATCGAATTTGTTTTGTGCTTTGTGCGTGCATTTTGATAGTGTGTGTTCTGTTTTGTTAGTAGTTTTGTAAGCGATTCTGTATCCTGCTTTTTTGAATTTGTTGGCAATTTTTTCAGTTTGTTTGTTGATGTATGTTAGTGTTATGAATTTGTTGTTATCTGTCTTTGTCTGTTGTTTGTTTTGTGTTTTGTGTAGGAGTTTACTGACTATTGTTCTGTCATATCCGTTAGATTCTGCTAGATATTTTATCGTGTTTAGTTCATCTTTGTAGTCTATTTCATCTAAGGGGATGTTGTTAAGTCTATGTATCATGGTTCTAAAAGCAGCTAGTTTGTGTTGTATTGGGTGATTGGAGGTGTTGTGTATTAGTGTGTCAGTTGTAGTTGGTTTTCTGTATATACTGAATTTGTGCCTGTGTTCTAGTTTTGTGATGGAGAGGTCTAAGAATTACATGACTGAACTAATACATCACACAAATCAATGAAAAAAAAACAAATACATAACACACAGACAAAACACGACAGAAAAATAAAAAACCTGACACCAATCAAAACAGATATAATTCCCTCGCACAAATTCTACCCACGTACAGTAAACCTCACGAACGTCACACTCACAAAAAACGAACAAACACTCCTTGATAAAGGCCTAAAACATAACATACATTACAAACATAACAACCAAATACTAACAAAGCTCATAATTGACACAGAAACAAATATACAAAACACAGCACCAGAACATCAAGACACACTAAGACATAATATAAACAACACAATAGGACTACATAAGACACCAGACAACAACAACCACAACTCAGAAATACACACAGCCATCAAACTGAGGGAAAAGGCACACAAACACAACATCACATTTGTAAAAGCTGACAAAGGCAACATGACTGTAATTATCCCCACAGACAACCTACACAAAAAAGTACAAAACTTCATGGAACAGAACAACATCACAGAACTAAAACACGACCCCACCGACAGATACCAAAACTCAGTAAAACAAATAGTCAACAAAGCCAAACACATTATGACACATAAACAAAAGCCCTACATGAAACAAATCCGACCATCAGCACCTACACTCCAAGCGCTTCCCAAAATCCATAAAGAAGACATTCCGATCCGCCCCATTATCAACTACCGTAATGCCCCTGCACACAAACTGGCAAAATATCTAGACAAAATTATTAGACAACACACACAAATAGACAACAACATTGCAGTAAAAAACAACACTGACCTAGTAACAAAAATAAAAGACATACACATCCCCCATAATGCCACATTAGCCTCCTTTGACATTAAAAACCTGTACACAAACATCCCCATCTCTGAAACAATCGTCATCCTACAAAACAAACTCAAACAGAACAACACACCAGACGAACTTATCAATGAAATAACAGAAACTCTGAACATTATCACAAAACAAAACTACTTTACTTATAACAATAAATACTACACACAGAACGATGGCCTACCCATGGGCTCCCCCATATCCAGCATTCTAGCAGAAGTCTTCCTCCAACACTTAGAAAAAACAAAAATACTCACAAACAATGACAGACACTCACATAAAATACTATATTGGCACAGATATGTTGATGACATTCTAATACTATACAGGGGAAACAAAAGACAATGTGAACAGTTACTAACGCATACATAAAAACAAAATACATAAAAACATAACCTTCACTGCCGAATACGAACACAACAATACCATAAACTTCTTAGACCTCTCCATCACAAAACTAGAACACAGGCACAAATTCAGTATATACAGAAAACCAACTACAACTGACACACTAATACACAACACCTCCAATCACCCAATACAACACAAACTAGCTGCTTTTAGAACCATGATACATAGACTTAACAACATCCCCTTAGATGAAATAGACTACAAAGACGAACTAAACACGATAAAATATCTAGCAGAATCTAATGGTTATGACAGAACAATAGTCAGTAAACTCCTACACAAAACACAAAACAAACAACAGACAAAGACAGATAACAACAAATTCATAACACTAACATACATCAACAAACAAACAGAAAAAATTGCCCACAAATTCAAAAAAGCAGGATACAGAATCACTTACAAAACTACTAACAAAACAGAACACACACTATCAAAACGCATGCCCAAAGCACAAAACAAATTCGATCTACCCGGTGCATACAAGCTAAATTGTTCGAATTGCAATAAATTCTACATAGGCCAGACAGGACGTAGCTTCAAACAGAGAACATTGAACACACAAAAGCACTCCACACCACTACAGAATCTACCTTTGCAAACCACCTCATTGAAGCAAACCACACATATAAAAACATCGACAATAACATGAACATTCTACACGTACACACAAAAGGCTGAAAACTAGACACTCTAGAACAATTAGAAATATACAAACACACAAAAACAAATAAAAATGACATCCTAAACGAACAGACACAATTCAAATCGCACGCATTATTCGAACACATCTCACCACACACACACACAGCTTCGATCTTTCGAAAAACTATCCCGTCGTCAACAACAAGACGAACAGCGCTACCTACGACAGCCTCTGATGAAGCCTTCTATAGGCGAAAGCCGGTTTAGGCTGTAAGGTAAAACTTTACGTTTTTACTTATAAAAAACTTAGTGTTCCGAGTCGTCAATACTATAGTGACATTTAGTTAAGTAACGGACACGTCATGGACAACGAAATCCAAGAATTAACACAGATTGTCTCGTGAGGATGGAAGGACAAGTAAAAATGGAAGGCTATTAGAAAACCAAAATAATGTTCAGAAAATGATGAAGAGGGAGGAGGGAGAGATAGAGAGAGAGTGAGAGAGAGAGAGAGAGAGAGAGAGAGAGAGAGAGAGAGAGAGAGAGAGAGAGAGAGAGAGAGAGAGAGAGAGACTAATATATTACAATTGTAATTCCTGATTATTACTAAACATTCAGATTACGATCTACTGATTTGATATACTAGACATTACAATAACAGAGAATTAAATAATCATACAAGGAACAATAAGTTGTATACTTTGTATTATCTCAGCAATAAATGATAATGAAAAAATGATATGTCCTTAGCCAAAATTTGCCATGTTATAAACTTCCGAAGTCAGAAACGATGTTAAGACTCCATACTATAACAAAATCACATGTACGTGTAAGTTTCAGATTATAAAAAGAAGAGAAATTACATTAACTTGAACATCAACCTTTTACTTATAAAATGAAAGAATATCTTCTCATATGTGATGTGACTGTTGTTATACCATCCAGCATTTCTCACATCATAATAGCTTCCATTTTACTCTGGTTCTCCATTCTTATTCTTCTAGACTGCAATCCTCCATTGTCTAGGTAACTCTATCATTCCAGTATTACTGTGTTTTCCTTTTTTCTATCTTGCTGCCATAATTTGTCAGATCATTTCTGAATGGCATTATCATATGTGTCCATACCACGTTAATGTCTTAGCTTTGGTTGTCTCTATTATGTCATTGCCTATTTCTGCTCTTTTTTAAATCTAATTATTTCTAATTATGTCCAACTGAAAGAATTTAATGAAAAAAAATGGAGGTTCAATAATGGTCTTTTTTTCATATGATCTTTGTGAAACTGCAATTAGTATTTATTCTTGGATCAACATTAACTATATTTGGTTTCATTGGTGATTTGTTCTTTTTTTTTTATAGTTTGTATATACTGTACTTCAAAAACACATGTTCAGTAGTAGCGCAACAGCAGTTATATTTTATGCTAATATAAAACTTAATTCAAAATTTAAATACGTTATATTCAGAAATATTTACTGCACATAATAATTATACAGCTAAATTTTGTATTTTGTTTAACTGGTGTATATACATACAATAATATTCATGATTACAATGAAAACAATTATCAATTATTCCATGTACACTTTATGAAATTCAAACAATTACTTTTTTTAATTTTGGAAAATGTGAATTGATTAATAAATAATAATAATTAACTGAGGGTTCATTTGTTTTTTCCATGGATAGTGTACAAACAAACTGACAACCGGATTGTGTTCATTCTACATAAAATTTGTTTTTATTTGATACTGGATACATATTATTTATATCTCCAAGTAGAATGTGTATTTAAGGAAAACATTTGCACCCAAGCACCTGCAAGTTGCAGCTGCTAAACAAATGGTATATCCTTCACTTATGCAATGTAAAAACTGAATGTCAAAGTAACACAACAGAATTAATTTATGTGTAAAAACAGTGAGTCTGAAAATTATATTAGACAGTGCAAAAGACATGATGGCAAAAACTAGTGCCAAATCATGTTAAAAGAACGAAAGTCAGCACAATGTGATTATCTACAAAAATTTATAAGAGTTAATTTTGCACAAAATTATAAAAGAAGACCTCGTGATACTGATAGACAGTGCATGATATTGTTAGTGATACTGCTATAGTATGGAGGTGTTAGACATTGCTGTATTGGGTTGTATTACAGTAACATTGTGTGTGTGCCCGTATGTGTATATGTGTGTGTCTTTAGTCAAGATTCTTTACACTGAAATGAAGAGAAAGAGCTAGAAACAATAAACCCAAAGGTGAGGAAGCAATCAAATGCCTCAAAATTGGGAAAGCAGCTGGTCGGGGCAGAAAAAGAACTGAAATCTCAAGTGTTCTGTGTGAGCTAAGTGTTTAAATTGTCATATTATTAGTGTTGTAAGATAATAAACATGCATAGAAGAAGGACACAGTAAAACGTTTTGTGGATATTGTTAATATTGTTACGACAGTCTGAGCCGCTCATCCCCAATGACGTCCACAACAAAATTTTCAACTGTCCAAATCTGACACATTTTCTAAGTTTGACATCCACAAAAAAAAAAATTTTTAAAAACTACAACTTACCTTGATGACCAGCTCACTTGTTCACTCGAACTAGGAGGAGACTCCTAGTGGAAGAATGTCCACATGCTGGGTAACCATTGGGGAATTGGACGAATGAGGTGACCTCGATTTTTGTTTTAAATTCAACAATTACAAATTTATTGATTCCCTTTGAAATAATAAATCATATACAATATTTTATGTGACCGTATTCCATTAGGAATATATAAAATATATAACATATTTAAAATATATGACACCGTATTCAGAATTTAAATTTCACAATATTCAAAATTCAATATTTAAAAAAATATTCCATTAAAATTATATAAAATATGTAAAACATTTAAAATCTCTTACATGGCATGCAAATCACCATTGACATACACCTTTTTACCTTCACCCATAGAATTGCCTTATTTGGAAATAAATACATTAACATTGATAAGTACAAAGAGTAAATCCAGAGGTTTTCGAAATATAACATTTAATAACACTAAGTCTTTTTTTTTCTTTTCAGTCCCCCTCTGGTTGTACTATAAACACTTTCAATAATCTCAACAATTTTATAAACCATTTAACAAG
Source organism: Magicicada septendecula (assembly GCA_034769895.1). Lineage (NCBI taxonomy): Eukaryota > Metazoa > Arthropoda > Insecta > Hemiptera > Cicadidae > Magicicada > Magicicada septendecula. The sequence continues at coordinate 1,230,996,890 of CM068367.1, forward strand.
CATTAACAAGCAATTCTATCCTACAACAATTTAAACAATCATATTACATAACAACATGCGCCCTCTGAAATCTAATTCAAAAATTAAAAAGGAGAATCATATAATTAGGAAAATATAATGGAAACATAAGATAGGTGATTATACACTCTGTGTGGAATTCACAAGTGCATGTGCTCAGTTTTCCCTAAACCTGCATAAACTTGAGTAGCACAAAGGCTTGCAGATTTCAGAGTGCACCATTCTTAAAAAAAAATAACAAATAGTCAGGTACATATATCTCTCAGCCATGTAATATGTTGTGTGCATGGAATTATGAGCATATACTTAGACAAAAGAAATTTCACAGTGACTGTAAATGTATAGAGAATGAAATCAAATATGAGTATATACATCTACAAAAGAATTTTAAACGGTCACTGTACATTGATAGTGAATTAAAATAACTATGAGCATATAAATATACAAATATTATAAATATATATAAATAGTGAAAATTTCATCTTGTACAACAGTTCAGTCATTTTTATTAATAGGCTGAATACTTCTGAATCACAGTTCTAGTACAGGGCAATGTATTGTTACAATGTAGGTGATCTGCAACTCTTTTCATAATCCGATTTACAAGTTCCAATAAAAGGCAGCCACAATATAAGTTCCACACAGATTATAGTAGAAAAAATTGTACTGGACATTACATGCTTTGACAATTCAACACAAGACAATTATCACACTGAATCATTCAAAGAGCAATTAAGGAACTCGACTGAATTTTGCTTCACTAGGCCAAATGAACACCTTGGCCAATTCCTAACACATTTTCTTAAGTTTTTATTTTTTTTTTTGTGTAGGTAAAAAGTTTTGCACATAAAATACACTGTCACCGCAAACAGCAGAGAAGCTACTCATCATTAGAGAGAAATATCAGAAGCTATTCAAGTTCTGCAGAAACCTGCATGTTAGATTACAAGTATACCGTGAAGTAACAAAAATCCAGAATTAAGCAACTATTGTTCCGTTTTTTTTTTTTTTTTTTTTTTTTTTGGTTTGTTAAGAATCAGCCAGGCACCACCCGACTCCAAAACAAGCAGCGCGAAAGCGCATCCCCGGCAAACTTAATAATTTTCATTTTTTTTTCATACCTGTTCATAGTGCACTCACACGTGCTGCCAAGTTCCTCAATACTCACACACACCATCCTGATCTCTTCCCTCAGTCAAAGTTGCCAGGCCGAGAGACCCACAGCACGCTTTTCACTTAGCCGGCCATAATTAATTTACAACTTTAATATTCATTTTTAAAGTATCCAAGTCACTGTATTAAATAAATAATTGCTTATCTAATCCGTCGAGTGACTTACTTGTAATCACTTGAATTATTCTGAAGATGGGGCATATGCCCTGAAACGCGTCAAGCGGAATTACAAGTAAGTCACTCGACGGATTAGATAAGCAATTATTTATTTAATTTACAACACCCCGGCATAAAAAACCACAAAATTTTCCCAGCCGTCTAACATCTAAGACCACGCGTGGCGTCGTGAACAGCTGACCAACCAACCACCCGGTATATCTCCACACAGCTGATCAGGAATCAACAGCTGGTCTCCCGCCAGCTCACTCTATTCCACGACGAAGTACTGTAGGCTCACTCTAGCAGCGGGAACGAAAGATACAGTAGTCCGAAGTCTCAGACAGATAGCGACAAACAAATACCCAAGTTACAGTAACGTCTCCTAGATGGCGAGAGTGTTCACGATCCAAAGCTCAGATTCAATACAACAAAATTTCGCAAATTGCCGTAACGTCTCATAGATGGCGGGAGAGTCCACGGGCGCAAACTACACAGATTACGGAGTCTATCACCCCTATTCGATATAACCAATTTTCAGAATTCGTCGTAACGCTTAGATACGGCACAAGTCTCACTGATCGTCATATGGTACAGTGGAAAACAAAATTGGAGACACCAATAAAGTCACTAATAACCAGCTTTAATTAATCACAAATAACAGTTTGTAATCAACAAGTTATTCAACAAGATTATACTTGTACAATAATTCAAGAAAAATTTGTCCACACACAATAGTAATCTCACCTAATAGAGTCCTGCACAATAATCATTTTTCACTAATAAACCACTTGAAACGCACATAGTAAATCACCTGACATGAACTGAACTGACCATCGCTGAATGCTTATATTTATACCCCGTTGAGATGCCAGAATAATATGTAACTTTTTGGATGATGGGTTAAACAAGTGTCTATTACAGGCACTCTTGGATCCACTAGAATCAGTGTTGATGTCTGACCTTGAACACAGTGCGTTGACCTGTGCGGTTTGGAACAGCCTCAATTGTTGATGCACGATAAGTGTCACGTAATTGTCTTTCTCCTCAAAGTAGCATATGTATGCACACAAACATTACAAACTGGGATAGCCGAGATACTTGTAGAACAATGTTCTCCATTGTACGAGAACGTTACATATTGTGTAACACTATTTTATTCTAGTTTTAATGTATACGTTGTTATTACTGAATATACTAGTACAGAATAACACACAAACCATGTAACTAAAGGCTTACTGTACATAATCAATAACCACTTGAAACATGACAATTAATCAGAATTATAAAAACAGGAGGTGGGGAAATTATTTGTGTGTAGACTAGAAAAATCTATTTGATACACTTTAAACTTTGAGTAATACTGAAGAAGTCTTTAATTTTTATTAGCATATATTCTCCATATATAAAGTTTATATAAAAATAATCAATATAGATGATGATTAGAATAACTCTTATGGACTCCTTTGAAGTCTGGTAATTATATAAAAATAATCAATATAGATGATGATTAGAATAACTCTTATGGACTCCTTTGAAGTCTGGTAATTATATCTCTACTACCATCAAATATTTGATGAACTTGTCATCAGGCAGATGGATGCATAGGTGTTACAACAGCATTTCAATCAAAAAAAGTTATAAATGTGAGGCATGATGAAAACATTTTAATAATAGCATCAAGATTGGAAGACATTGTAAAGATGTTTCAAAAAGAGTTTAGCTTCTGGTCTATCTCTGTATAAAAAAACCAAACAAAATTATAATTAGTGACTGCAGTATAATTACTACACCAGTCTCCCTGAATTTGGCACAATCTTTGATATCATATACTGTCATTTAACCAAATAAAGGATGCTATACATGTTGACAATGATTGCTAGACTTTCTGTAACAAAAGTTACCAAAATGTTGAGGACCTACACAGTTTCCATTAGTTTCCATATTCCAATCCATATTGTAAGGCTGCGAAAATGTGTGTGTGTGTGTGTGTGTGTGTGTGTGTGCGTGTGTGTGTGTGTGTGTGAGTTATATGACTGTTTCACATACCTACTTCTTTGTTTTACTGACTAATAATTTCAGTATTTTTATAAATAATACACGCTACTCAGACATATTTCCAATTTGTATTTCATGGTTACCTCCACAAATAATTACTACATTATTCTGTATACTTCTATTAAACCTTGAACTCTTTTTTTCAGAAAGGCCATCAGCACTTGCAGCAGAGGATAACACAAACAAGTGGACCAAGAAGAGAAGGCGTAGTTCAATTTACAAAAATGTGGGCACTTTCTGTTGCATGTGCCGACCTAATTACCTGTGATAAGTTCACAGCCTCGTTGACATTATACACATCCCCAAACATTTCATTCTGCACAGCATGTTAATTACAATTTGAGTTTTCAAGCAGATTTAATCTTTAGGCTATTCATATTTATGTAACTTATTTTTAAAAAGACATGAGAATCCGTTGCCCATGGATCACTTGAAATTGAACAGATATTCATTAAACTGTACTATTATTATAATTAAAAGCAATATGTACAAGATTGCTGAAACAAAACTTTTTACTTTACTTAGAGGACCAACATTAATGCAGTCAGCACATACATTGTGTGTGTGTGCGCGCGCGCGCGCGCGTGTGTGTGTGTGTGTGTGAAAACGTTTTTGGTATTCATACCAATTTTCCATAACAAACAAATTTTATTTAAAAAAATAAAACATTTTTAAATACAAAACAATATTTATATATTTTTCTTGGGTTGTTTAATTGTAAGATATAAGTGTAATTATACTACAGAAGTACAGTTATCTCAACATGAAAACAAAATTTGCATTTATTAACTCAAATTACGCTGAACAAAAAAGAATTTATTTGAATATGTGTTTAAATGTTTCCCCACAAGATTCAGCATTAAACAAGTTTGCAATAAATAAGAATAGTAAAACACACAGATCCAGAATGTGTCAGGAATAATAAAAAATGATAGATGCCATCTTCCAAACTCTTTAGAAAACCAATATGAAAGCACTAATTGACATATTGAGAAAATTTGTATGTAAAGTTACATATATGTTATTATATTGTCATGAGTAGTGATTTTAATTTAGTGGAACTGACTTGATGACGGAGAGACCAAAACCAAACAGTTACAAAGGACATATACTCTAACACTTGTGTTCTACACAAATACACAATCCGTTGCATACTATTTACAATAATCAGTAACAGCCACTTTAGTTATTACATTTGCTAAATCACAAAGCACAAATGCTTGCTTGATTATAAAGCATAACTATATCATTATAAACCAATTCACTGATAAATTAAATTTTGCGTTGAGTTAACATTAGTTACAGCCAAGATATAGCGTTGTTATAATTTAAATCCTCCAAGAGCATGCTAGTTTGTTCTCCAATTTTCCAGAATGTACTGAACTGCTATAGTGCAATAGTGCCATATTGTTATTTAGTGCTTCACCCATCCGGTAAGCAATAATCATTAAACTCAGGGCCACTTTTCTTACATTCCCACGAGACACTTCTCTGACCTGGTTAACTTTATCTAATAGTGATGATTTCTTTGTTTGTGTTTGCTCTGTGTTTTCTCTCTACTTCCAGTATGACTATTCTTTCCTTCCTATCACCCATTTAATTGAGGTGAATTCCTTCTCTTCAAAAACTTCATTCATGGTTGCTTCTCCAACTCGTGAACAACCACTTCATCAGTTATAGGCTCCTTCAGAATGATCATTGGTGCTTATTCAATCATCATTTTCTGATGTACTCAATACTTCATCTTTTGAATATTCTTCTCTGTCCACATTCACCACCAAAGGTTCATTTACCCTACACCTGATGACTTATTTCTTTATATGTCATTTATCTAATTAAATCTGTCAGTGTGTTGGTCACACTAACTGTACATCTAATCTTGGGCAACGCCCATAATGTCATCATACATAACATCTGTGTCAATTAATTATTACATCATCTACAATGTCTGAACAAGCACTAGGTGGACAGACTTATACCTTAGGCTTCCTGTCTGTTATACTTCAGTTCATTGCAGTGTAGCTAATTTGTCTGTCAGTTTCAAACTTCTGAATGCTGCTCCCAGAACTCTGCAATAGATGGAACATAGTTTCTGTCATTTATCTCTCCTCAGGTCCTTTAAAGCAATAATTAATATATTTTATCATATATATATATATATATATATATATATATTTTTCATTTTATATCGTATGTATATTCTGTAAGAGAGCTATCTTTATTTTATTTTTGTGTCGTATGCAATCTTCAAATCCAATCAATCAATTGAAAAAGATAATTAATACATTATAGGGCGTCTAGAGAACACAGGTATATAATAAAAGACATCATGGTGTAAAATGCTATTGTACAAGAAACTTTATAGACAACTGCAAAATATAGGATAATGATGTCTTTAAGTTCCAGAGTAGTTTCCTTCTTCAAATTGTGGTTCAGTTACAAATCGATTCAAGACTGCTAACATTTTCAAGAGATAAAATGTTTCTTTACCTCAGCATCAGGATAAGGCTTCTTCTCTGGCCCTGGGTTGTCAGTAAATTTAGATTTACTTATAATGGTCTAGAAATTATTTGCATTCTGTAAAATAGATACAGATGAAAATTTAGAAAATCAAGGTGGGCCCACTTTGAAAAACCGCTAGGGGCTATAAGCCTCTAGTTACATCACTGCTGAAGGGGTTGTCTTCTTCTGACCACTGGTTTTCTTGTACAGCAGGTTCAAATTTATCATTAATAAGCCTCCCAGCAACTGCTTCTAACAAATATTGTGCTCTTGGTCCAAAGGGCCCTAATACAGGTAAACAGATTTGTTTATATCTCATTTTCTGAATCTTTTTTATGATTGGAATTTTCTCTTCAACTAATCAGTACAAACTAAAAATTTTACTTTATACACATTTGTTACTGGTAATTGTTCCAATTCAGTTAAAATTTGTTCCCTGACATTGACTTTTGGCCCTTTACTTATATATTCTTACCACTTACCTCAAATCTTCCTGCAGTTGACCCAAATCACCACAAAGTAGATCCGCCTCTGTCTTGGTATGTTCCTACTTCCTGTTTTCCATGGTGTCAAAAAGAACTTTATAAATTTTGCTGTTGTTCCTTTGCTTCCGTCTTTCATTCTTCTATTTCACACTTTTTGACATTCCTCTGTGTCTTCATTTACTTATTGCCATTCTTCTCTGTAGTGTTCTTCTGGTTGCAGTAACAGTTCTTTCCATCATTCTTCCATCCTTCTCTTTCAAACTATGTTTCTAACCTACAAACTGTCATCAACTTTTCTACTTCAATTTATCATTATACAGTTCAACGCAAATTCTCTTGTAGTCATATCCAAAGACTTCTACTTTTGACACCAGTTACTACATAGGTATTAATCTTAGTGTTATGCAATTATACTGACAACAGAAACAACAGCACCACACACTATACTTCTTATACATTGTTAATGAACAGTCCTTCTCCACAAATATAATAATCCATTATACATTATTCACAATAAATAATAACAGTCAATAAATGTAAATATCAATAACTATTAAAAATACATAAATGCTTAATTACTTTACACTAATTACAATCCATATGCAGGGCCGCCCCTAGGGGAGATGAGATGGGCAGCCATCGAAGGCACTGCACCCAAGTAAATGATTATAATAATAATAAAAATCACCATTGTATATAGTCACTGTCACGGACAAAATAATATAAAGTCATATAACTACTAGTGATTTAATAATCTGGATGCTCCTAGAACACACAAATGTTTTATAAAGAGCAGTAGGTTCAGAACATTTAAAACATGTCTTATGTCAAATATGAAGCAATAATTATAACATAAACTTTATAGAAAATAATTAAATTAACACTATTTTCTTTGCACACGATGTGCGCGTGTGTGTGTGAATATTTTTCTTAGCCGAAACTTAACCATTGTACCATGTCTTAAATCCCATCATCCCTAAGGATACCGTAGTGTTTTTTTTTTTTTTTGTATTGTATCTGCAGACATGCGTGTAACAAGATTCTCCAGCCTAATTTTTAAAGGCAAGCTGTAGTGGTTGCAAGCTCTTCAGGGTCTATTGCTGATAGTTATGTAGCCTATATTCCTTCTGCCTTGGTGACCAAACAATATTGCAGTTCAGCCAATTGCAGTTCACTTTGTGAAATCTAATTTGCATCTTCTTCTTAGTATTTTTATTAGTTAGCTTAAAACTATGCCCACGAAGAAGAAGAAGAAGAAGAAGAAGAAGAAGAAGAAGAAGAAGAAGAAGAAGAAGAAGAAGAAGAAGAAAAAACTATGCCCACGAAGAAGAAGAAGAAGAAGAAGAAGAAGAAGAAGAAGAAGAAGAAGAAGAAGAAGAAGAAGAAGAAGAAGAAGAAGAAGAAGAAGAAGACGACGACGACGACGACGACGACGATGATGATGATGATGATGATGATGACTTGAATTATATCTCATGGTCTGAAACTAGGCACTGGTGCATTATTGACATTTTTTGGCACACGTTTAATTTAGCGACTCTGGGAAATTTGTTATTCATGATTTTGAAGCTGCATTTCTGAATTTATCTTCCTCAAAAGATGTACCATACCCTAGACAGTTAAAGTGTAATAGCAAGTCCAGAACTTTATTACACTAGCAGTCTTTTTCCTCACCAAACAGATGACTTTAAATACAATAACTTTCATATATATTTGAGTTCAATCCCATATTACATTGATAAAAATACATTTGTGTTTTAAATTAAAATTAAACTAACTTTAATCTGTCTCATAATAATGATAACAATTTTTGTTCTGAATTAGTTTCAAACAGAAAAACCAACAGTTTCACCTGCAAGCTGCCATTGGTATGGACTCTCTGAAATGTGAATTTTATTTGAGCAAAAATCTACTTTTTCTTTACAAAACTTTTGTTAAACAACTTCACTGTTGATAACTTCAGTTTATAGTCACAAGGCATAATCGTCTAGAATGATCTTCATTATAAACATTCTCTTCATTCAAACAACATTCTGGAATGATCATTATAAACAGTGATCTGCATATACTAATTTCATATAGTATACTTCATTCATAACATTATCGATTCACACTTTATTTTATTTGAAAGACATGTTTGAATTGGTATCCAAGTCACTTATTGACAAAATCTGTATAATATTTACCTTATTTCTTCCGTCGTGTGACTTCGTGTTGCGTTCGATTTGATTAACGCGTTTCAAAACATATGTTTCGTCTTCAGAAATAAATAAAATTTCACTCTTAGCGAGGTCGTTACATATTAAAATTGCAAATATTGGAAAACGATTTCACACATATCCGCGTTACATGAGTGCGCACTCGAGTCCGATCGGTCCGACTAAGATTGAAATTTTATTTATTTCTGAAGACGAAACATATGTTTTGAAATGCGTTAATCAAATCGAACGCAACATGAAGTCACACGATGGAAGAAATAAGGTAAATATTATACAGATTTTTTAAAATTTTATTTGCCTACAAATTTCTACAGGATCAACTTTATATTCACTTAAAAACTAGACCATACTTCAGATTTCAAACTCAGCAAATTTTCAGTCTTGACATTCATTTTAAAAGCATGTTGAACAAGTAATAAATGTACAAACAGAATAAATCTTAATCATGAACACTTCATGTTACCTTGTTGTGTAAACCGACTGAATGTCTTGTGGCTTCAGACCTTACTAGAGACACCACAAAAATCAAGATCAATTTTCAGACCCCAGTCAACTCAGCCTATGGAAATATGTTCCTGGGATAACATCCTAGAGTAATAAAGGGCTGCAGCTGCTGGTCACACTAAGTTCCTTACAAGTATCCTATCCTGCCTCTCCTAAACTAATACAAAAATTAATATAAGAATTAATAAACATTTATTATTATTAAATTTCACACAAACTGAAGTAGGCAGGACAATGATGAACTAATTGAGTTTGTATGGTTGACAAAAGGTTTCCTGTTTGCAAATCTTCTTTACTTTGTGAAAATCCTCACAATTTGCACTCTTCGACTGATTTACATACTGTGCTTATTTGCTGAATTTGTTTTCAGCATTTATTTTATTTTTGATGATGTTCTATATTTTTGATCGGTCTGTGAAATCCCTCAACATTGTACAAGGACTGTACCCATTTATAGAGTAAACTCTTTGTTGACTCTCTCTGTACCTATAAACTTCAGAAGTGTTAAAGAAACTGTAAGACCAAGTAACCATCAAATTTACTTTAGTTGCCTTATGTATAAACCACATGGAAATTAAAAACTGATCACGTTCACTTGTGCTTCCCTCATTTGGACAACATTTGCACTTTAAGTGACAGTAACCTTCACTTCAACTTGTACTACAAATGGGTATGTAATTAGTTTAGAAAACTTTGTCCTTTTTTATTTGGAGTAATTCATTAATAAATTTTTTTTAACTGGCATGATTCATTTTACTCATTTCATTAAATAAGATAACCTTGCTACAACACCAACAACTCATTGCATATGAAGATGCAGACAGAACTGCTATAAACCATTTGAGATGTCTTCTGTTGTTACTTATGATTTGATGTTTTATTAGAATATTTCTGTATAATCAATCATAACAGATAGGCACTGCTGTATAATTAAATTCTCTAACCAATTTAAATCATACAAAAAAACTCGTTTATAGAACAAGTTTCATATTTTGCACTGATTTTGCTAGGATTTAGATTAAAACATGAAGGGAAATGGTACCCCATCCAAAAGTGCCTTAGAACAAATTTAAATAAAGAGTATATACACATATACATGGACAAAAAAGAGAATAATGTAGACTTTAATATATAAATTTTTCTAATTTTTTATAGTTTTTCTGCTTTAGCTTTACTTCTGTTTTTAAATATTTGTTATAAATGAGCTATTAATGCAACATTTAAATTTTTTATTGCTTTCAATTAGAAAAAAATTAAAAACTACTCTACAAAACCGTTTCTTTTTTTTAATTTTCCCCCACTCCAGAAACTTTTTGTATATAAAGTAACTAAAAGTACATAAAATAAAAGAAATTTCAGATCTGCATTTCATATAGTCAAAAGATTTCACAATTTTTAACTTTTCAGAATTTTTTAGCATCACCAGAAATATAAAAAAAATTTTAGTAGAGTTTCAGGTGATGTACAAGCTACTTTTTTTTTGAGAAGCTTGATTACATAACTTTCAAGAAAACAAAAATGAAAACTGTAAAAGCGTTTTTTTTATTATATAGGAGGGTTTAAAACTGTTACATATCCTTTTTTGCTTATGTGTATGTGTGTATAATCTTTATTGAAGTACATTCTAAGACACTTTTGAATGCCTTATTCAGTGGTACCCTTACTTTCCTGAGTCTCAAAATCACCTAATCCAGTAGACTAGTAGCATTTGAAAACCACATAGGTCAAAACATAGTGTTGTTGTCCATACGCAGTTCTTGTTATGGTCCTTAAAATGGTAGATGTGATGTTTCAATAGTGTGACTATCTCCAGTACTGCCTACAAGCTCCTCAATATATTTTAGGCTAACTGACTAATTGTGGCCATATGTATACAACTGATACATTGAATGGCATGATTCTATTACTCTGCTCCCATCCAGACCTCTCTAACTGACAGGTCACATTTTGCTCAGCTTTGTGCATCGGAGAAGTATGCTATGTCCTACTGTTGAGCAATTATGTTGGTGTTTGCCAGAATTTTAGGACACAAGATGATCAATATCTGTTGATTAGATGCATTTTGATTTCTGTGGTAGATAGCTGTCATTTTATTTGTTGAGAATATCGAGTGCATTTCATTTTCCAGTATGCATGTAGATACTGCATCTATATGATAGTTTGAATGTTGTTGAACGTTGAATGTTTGAGTGTTCTGTATATGTGATGTGTAAGCAGGATACAGCCTTGATTGCAAAAAGCAGTGATAGAAACGCATCTGAAATTAGCCTAAAGATGTGAACGGTGATATTAAATCATTTCATTTGGGTAGCACACTAAACAATGTATAACACCAACCCAGACAACATTAATTTTACAGTGTACATTGCAAGCATAATACTCTTTATAGAGAAACTTTTACTTTTTAATTACCCAGTAATTATAGTACTACTGAGGATACAAATCCACAGTTTCATAATATATTTAGAGGTCTTAATTTCAGTGCTTAGAATAGGTCGTAAGAACGGGCCAATTTATGTTATGTAATTCCACTTTTTCATACTTCAGGTTATGCTACAAATCATTATAATTGTACCATATTCTTCCTATAAATTTTAATCTCTTTAAATGATTGATAACTATTTATTTTTTACGTAAAATACATAGCTTAAATTACAAGTAGGGTTAAAAAATTGTAAATTGTCAACAATGTTTAAACATTTCTTTTTGTGCAACTACATGAAATAAGATCTCTGAACAAAATATTAAAAAGGTAGAGTTTTCAGACATCATAGGCCTTAACACAATTCATTAAGAATGGATCCCTTCATCAATTGTGTCTGTTTTGCATATGTCTGCAAATAAATAAAGTTAAACCTTTTATTAGTATAGAGTTAGATTACCTCTAGTCTGTGTGAAATACCTTTTTTATATTTATTGTATACATTTGCATACTAAAAGTAATAACTTGTAAAATTTTTACAAGCTGATAAGAATACATTCAATCAATCAGCACATTGAATTCTTATTCAAACCAAAGAATATCTCTTAAACTGTAATTAATATAGGTTAAGTAATTAGTTATTATGAAGATGTTGAATTTATTACTCACAACTACCTTCAGAATAAATTAATGTAAAATATACAAAATTAATTTTTTCTTGAGTGACTTATACATGTAAATCACATCGTTTAATTAATACTGTACATATAAGTTTATAGGATTATCACAAGCATGTTATAACAAAACCTGCAATCTGATATTAAGCTAATATAAATTAATATGATTACCATCACACATATAAAATATATTGTAAATAATATTTAAAATGTTACCGTTCTAACAATTTTACATTTATATAAGTTTTATTGTTACTCTATTGACTTTATTATTACTATGTTCTAGTTGTTATTATAGACTAAACTGTATTATTTTTATGATTATATTATTATTATTTTATAATAATAATATATTATTCTCAAATATTATTACTGTTGTTGTTGATGATATCATATCATATATTTTTTATTATTAAGTTCAATCGAAATCATTTTACTACACTGAATTTTTTACAGAAACTTTATTGTGTTTATAATTTTAAATTTTAAACTTTTGTATAATAACTATTTCATTTTTATAGAGAAGTAAATCTTAACACCAATAATGCTCCACTGTGTTATCAACTGTTGTTATAGTGATATTTAATAAGTATTATATGACCAATTATATTTGTATAAGCTGTGTGTGTGTGTGTGTGTGTGTGTGTGTGCGTGTTTGTGTGTAAAAGTAACAATTAAGGTTCATATAACTGTACATAGTTAAAACATAAAAGAATGCCTTATTGAAGCTTTTAGACAGGTAACAGAGGAGATGCGGAAACAGTTATTAATAAATCCAACAGTAGGAATAACCACTAAAAATAGTTTTTCTTGTTAACGTAACATCTATATTTTAACAAATTTGCTAGTCAGCAAGTTCTGTGCATGTTTGAGTCGAAGTAAAAGTTTTAACAAGCTGCAACCAAATAAAATAGTGCCATGCACAGAGACATTTCCTGATTAGCTATTAATACTGTATTTTAGACAACTTATATAATTTTGTAATATAAAATTGATCATCTACTAGGAAAGTGCAATTTCAATATGATTGTTTTTCTCTTAAATGGCTTTATAAACTTTTTATAAACTTTTACCACATGATAACTTGAATTAAATGTGCAAAGAAAACGACAAACGTGTTTTATTGAGTGTGGGATTTCTGAATACAAAATTAATACATACTTACAAAGATAATCTTCCTAATCTATATGTAATGCCTGATACTACTAACAAGAATAGAAATTTTATATTATAAAACATGAAGTGGCATACTTTGTATGATTATTAAAACATATTTGTTAATATAATTAAACATATTTTTTGATACAAAAATATAAATGAAAGGATGAAGCACCACATATTTATATACAACAAAAATATGCATCAGCGGTGTACTATACAATATAGTGCACTGTGAGCATTGAAGAGTAAATGTCATTCATTTCATATGCCATCTACTAAAACTTAAAGAAATACATAACAAAAATAAAATTTTAATAAGCAAAGCAACACAGTGCTTTCTGGGTGCAAGTTGATTTTTTTATATTGTTCTATATGTACTTTAAACACTGGTCAAAGTACATACTGTATTAAATAGTATATATATTTTATCAATTCAATATCTTTGTAAACAGAGTACACATTATGTCTAGGAATGATACAACTTAGACTACAATACTATTCCCCCACATTGTAAATTCCCATATAAAAATTTAAATATGGTACAATCTTTGTAATTTAGTATTTTGAAAGCTTAAATGTAGTCTAAAAAAATATGAAACAAACAGATATTTTAAGAATCATTTAATAAATACAGTTTACACATTAGGTGGCATTTTATTGTGAACTCTATAGCAAATTTTTCTACAACAGCTGATGGTCATTTATATTACTGATAATGTTATAATATAGTAGGTGACATGGAAAACATTGGTTGTTGTGAAATGGCTAATAATCTAAACAGTTTTCTTGCCAACACTTGTTTTATAATGAACACAAATATATTCTTTTCTTAATGGAAACTTTAAAACTACTTGGATTTTGTTGTCCATGACGTGTCCGTTACTTAATTAAATATAATCAAATCACTACCAACTCAAAACACAAATTTTGTGTTCAGAGTCGGCAGTGATTTAATTATATTTAAAACTACATTTTTTAAAACAAAACAGTTGTTCATTTACAGTCTCTTGCCACCTACGTATATAAAGCTTCCCAAAGGTGATATGTTTGGCCTCAAACTGAATGTTACATTTTTCAAATTTATATGCAATGAAATATTAGTGGTTTCACTACTTTATAGTTTCCAATTTACCAACCACTACAAAAGCAATGTAATATGAATGGTACTTTTGGCACTTAAACTGATGTCAAGTCATTGTTTCGACCTGACAATGGTTTAAGTGACAAAAGCACCAGTCATATTACAATACTAGTAACTATAAAGTTAGAATTTTATTATAAAGGTTGCACGTTTGTCAGCAGGCGACTCATGTATTTCAACACAGGCACTTCTGATTGCAAGGCAGGCAACAGACCTTTGTTGAAATATTCAAAATAGAGAGTAAGTTGATGACTGCATAGTGTGTACCCTGAACATTAATCTATGTAAATTTAAATGAACACAGTAGAAAATGTCAATTTTAGTACATAAAAATATTTATTTAATAAAAATATTCATATTGAGAATTGTATTGTTATAGAATGTGAACTATTATATAAATATTTACATTACTAGTAAATTGTGAAGTTTTATTTAATGTGTGCAATAAGGGTGTATGTGTGTGTGTGTGTGTGTGTGTGTGTGTGTGTTACGTATACAGTTTCCCTTTACACATATTTTAATTTTGTTTAAGAAATGTGTCAATCACAAAACAATGACTCATATAAGTCTGTACTACAGAATACTTGGTATGATTTGGACTTTCATACACCTGTAGGGCCTACATATTCCTACCAATCATGATATGTTCCAGATATAATACATTATAAATGTAATATGTGTATTTTATTAGCAATATAAATACATTTATGTCAAATCATAACGTATTTGAGAAAATGCTTTGTAAAAAGCAAAAATCAACTTAAATGATTTATAAATGTTATGTGACAAGCTCTATATAATTTTTGTAACTCAACTTTCAGGACTAGCAACTTTCATATGGATTCTGACTACACAACCCACAATCACATTCTTTTCTCTTCCTGGTACCTCTACTTTCTCATCATCTGGGCTGCACTGACTCCCATTATCCCCCCCTAGTTCCTTCTCCAAAAAGGAGTACAAAAGTTAGAGACCACCTTTAAAATGAATCCAGAAAATATAAAAAGTTACTTGTATACTATTGGTGTGTTTATATGAAGTTAGATTGTCCACAATTTCAACTTATACCTACATACACAGCATAACAGAAGGAAAGGCAAAACTGTGATGTGTCCATAGTATAAATGAATAAAAACATTAATTGTTCATGAAATCCGGGCTGTTTGGCCGTGGTCCATGGTTTATAATAAAACCAAACGTTTCGGCAGCTCCACTGGCTGCCATCATCAGTGGTATAAAAATCCTGCACGCCGGGTGTTTACGTACAGGCCCACAGTACTGTGGTATAGGCTAAAGCTGTCCTGCCATGCTACCTGTACTTATAAATTCAGCAAAGTCCCACGTACAGGTAAAAATGACACTATCAGCCAATCACAATAAGATGGTGTATGATTGGCTCGCACCAAGCTATGCCATTAGGTACTCACTTGTTTTCTGAGAAGTACTGTGGGGAAAGCTGCTGATTTCCCGCGATGTCACCTGTGCTAATTGTTATTGCTAATTTCAACCCCCGCACAGGTAAAAACTGCATCATTGGCCAATCAGAAACAAGAAGGTGTGTGAGAGGCTCGCATCGCGCCATGCCATAAAGTACTTAATGCGATGCTTTCGCCCCGCCGATTCATAGCGATCGCAGCATGCCTATGAATCAAGACGAACTCCATATGAAGACGAGGGAAGTAATCACTCACCGCCGACAAGAGCTTCGTCTCATCGAAACAGATCAGATGGTCGGCATTGGTGAGCTCGTGCTCAGCTACAGCAGACCTCTCCGGTTGTCCCAATCTACAGTAACAGCTATGTTCACCCACGCATGTGCGGACGCTGCGCTTCGTGGTACCAATGTATACCTGGCCGCATGAGCAGGGAACATAGCCGTTACTGTAGATTGGGACAGCCGGAGAGGTCTGCCGTAGCTGAGCACGCGCTCACCAATGCCGACCATCTGATCTGTTTCGATGAGACGAAGCTCTTGTCGGCGGTGAGTGATTACATCCCTCGTCTTCATATGGAGTTCGTCTTGATTCATAGGCATGCTGCGATCGCTATGAATCGGCAGGGCGAAAGCATCGCATTAAGTACTTATGGCATGGCGCGATGTGAGCCTCTCACACACCTTCTTGTTTCTGATTGGCCAATGATGCAGTTTTTACCTGTGTGGGGGTTGAAATTAGCAATAACAATTAGCACAGGTGGCATCGCGGGAAATCAGCAGCTTTCCCCACAGTACTTCTCAGAAAACAAGTGAGTACCTAATGGCATAGCTTGGTGCGAGCCAATCATACACCATCTTTATTGTGATTGGCTGATGGTGTCATTTTTACCTGTACGTGGGACTTTGCTGAATTTATAAGTACAGGTAGCATGGCAGGACAGCTTTAGCCTATACCACAGTACTGTGGGCCTGTATGTAAACACCCGGCATGCAGGATTTTTATACCACCGATGATGGCAGCCAGTGGAGCTGCGGAAACGTTTGGTTTTGTTGTAAACCATGGACCACGGCCAAACAGCCCGGATATCATGAACAATTCATCTGACACCGGCCGTGAAAGCCTGAGGAATAAAAACATTGTTTCATAATTGTGAGCATCTTTAATTAAAACTTCAGTTGACAATAAAAATCTGATTTAATATTCCCCAATGGTGATGAAATTTTTTTTTACTGAATACACTATTAATATTAAAGTTGATGTCCAAACAAAGTAACTGTCACAATGGCATGAATTTTTATTACGTTAAATTAAGGAAGTCTTCATATTACAGTGAACCTCTATATATCGCTAACCCACATTTAATGTTCATTTTGTGAATTCCCACCAAAGTCCTCATAATAACAATGTTATAAAGTCTTTGATAAAACAATCTACTAACCCGCATTTAGCGTGATTTTTGAGACCATGTGTTTCATGGTTTAGTATACAAAAGCATGAGAAATTTATCAGTATATGAATTCTATTCATTAATAATTATCTTTGTCTGTACTGTTATGAGTCAACAATACTCTGCTTGAGTACAATTACACAGGTAGAGAAAGCTCACCCCCTTGCCTAAAAATAAACACCAAACTTGTTTTTATTGAATCTATGGTAAAATTCTAGGTACTGCTAATGGTCATCTACCTTCCATACCCCATCCTTAAATTACATCTGTTTGTTGTCTTATCCAAACAGTAGTTGAAAGTGGATGTAGTAAAAGCAATGCAATATTTTGGCTTAGCAAAACCATTCTTCAGTTGAAGTTCATTGATTTATAAAGTTAACTTTTTCACAAATTTAGTTTATAATATTATTTAGCAATGATAATTATCACTTATTCTATATAACACTTAGAGGTGGAAATTAAAACTATGCATCTGTTATTTTATGTAGCAGTAGTTCATTCCATAAGCACGTATTACAGCAATCCTATCACCTTTAACGGGTTATTAGTTTGCTATAAAAATACCTGCAGGCTTGTCTCCAAAATATGCTTAAATCTAAAATAATTATTACCGGCATTTAAAATTCAATTTTGAATTGTTAAGTAGTATGTTACAGACGTGACAGTCATATAAATTACACATTTTTTATGATTTCGTCAAGGCATTTGATTCATTTCATATGCAGGCAGGCTATTTGAAAACTGAATTTCCCAAATTAGACTTTAAAAGTAGGTAGACTAATATTTACATATTTAATATATATTTTAATTTTTTTTATACATTTATATCTAAAAAATATTAAATGTCTGATTTTTTAATATAACGGTGAAAGTATGATGTTCAATTGGAAGTATAAGCCTAATTTCTGTTTTATTTAAAGAGATCCTATAACAGGTACTTGTTGAAAATAATTTACATCATATCATTCCACTTAAGTCAGTGCCACAGTGACCTGTAGCTACAGAAGTGTGATCTAGGTGGCTTGCTTAGTTATATTGGCTTGCCACATTCGTAAAATGTGCTGACACATAACTGTCAAACCAGAGCATGAGGTTCCCCTTTGCCCTACTGTTCTTGACTTTTCTCCTTGTGAAGAAGATACTTTGTTGTAAATTGTAATAATCTCTCTCTCTCTCTCTCTCTCTCTCTCTCTCTCTCTCTCTCTCTCTTTCTCTCTCTCACCCCCACACATACACACCAGACACAAGCACCTGTATGAGCACAATTACTCTCTCCACTTTTCTGTCTTTTCTCCTTGAATTTTACAAAAAAGATAATTTTATAACAAGCAAAAAACTAAGCATATCATTTAACTGTTTTAATGTCACTCTCTTAAACACTGTCTATTCAATGCACCCAATAACCTGCCACAAGAAAGCACAGAACAGGTTACAGTGAAGTAGTCAGATAAGACGACTCTTTTTAAGAGTGTTTATCGCATGTTGTATAAATGGAGGAATGATAAAAGGGAAGACAAAACACTGTTACCATTGTATTTGTTACTTTGTCACTACAGTGTTCAGCATCAATATGCTTAGTAAGGTAGAAAAAATGATAAAGAGATATGATCTATGCTTTCAGCCAACCTAGAATTTAGATTTCATTAAATAAGATTACAAGCAGAATGATCACTGTTGCACACCACTATATAAAAATTATCCTGATTAGCGCTTTCAAGCTTCACAGCTCATCGTCAGATCGGAACAGACAGAAATTATGTGAAAACAAACCCTTCACCCCTCTCACCCCACCCTGCTCACACACAACAAGCTATAATATGAATGTCCCTTCCCCACCCCCTAAACCCTGTCCCACCATCTGTACAGTTACATATTTTTCTAGCAAATTCCTTGTGTTTCACTGTTGTGTGTGTGTGTTTGCATCCTTTTAAACTTACTCTCTTCCTCTCCACACACGTGGGTCAGTCACACACCCTTATTTTACAACATCCAATTAGTAGACCTACTATGCAATATAATTCTTAATCTTATCTATCTGTCCTCTATCATTTACTTCTTAATTATGTTATAAAATATTTCTTCATTATCAAATTTAATTTTAATATTAATTAAATTGTCTAACCCTTTTTCTCTTTCTTTCAATATTTCTAACTCCTCTCTAAGCTTCCTTTCAACTGTGTTATTTACTAAATTTACAATTTCGTATTCTTCCAAAGGATTAACAAACTTATGGTTGTCTTCTATGAAATGTCTTGCATATAACGAATTGCTTGTTCTATTACCTTCTCCACGTTTGTGGTCAGACAACCTGCATACGAATTTTCATCCTGTCTCACCTAGGTACACTTTGTTGCAGTCTTTACATTTTAATTTATAAATTCCGCTTTTCTGTAATACTGGAATTTTTTCTATATTCTTATTCCTTATCTTATCAAATACCGTTTCACATTTTTTAATAGCTATATCTACTCCGTATTTATTAAAACATTTTATAATTTTTCTAGTATGTGAACCTATGTATGGCAATGACCCTGCATAATTCTTTTGTTCTGGTTCTATTTTAGCTTTTTGCATATTAACCCTTTTCATAACTTTATCCACTATGTTATAATTATTATTCCTTACAATTCCCTTTATCGTTTTTAACTCCCTATCTTTTGATTCGGTCTCTTTTAAACACTTCTTGAGTACCAGTCAAGGATAAAACAAATGATGAAACAGATAACATTTATAGAAGAAAATAAGAAAAAGTTTTTATTGGAAAGTAATCCAACAGCACCAACTTATAAAAGTCAGATTAAGATACATAAAGAAGGAAAACCAATTAGACCGGTTGTTTCTTTTATTAATGCACCTATTTATAAATTATCAAAGGAAGTTAGCACAGTACTGAAAGAGAAATATGAATTTGGGACAAAATACAATATAGAGAATAATGTAAAATTGATAGAAAAATTAGAAAATATTAGAATTAATGTAAATACAAAATTGATATCACTGGATGTTAAGGACATGTTTACCAATATCACAGTAAATAAAGTTATTAAGTTAATAAACGATAATAATATGGGAGAATACAGGTACAAAAAGCAGTTGATTAAAGTAATTAAAGAATGTGTAAATCAGAACTATTTTAGGTTTAATAACAAGTTTTATATACAGAAAAAAGGTTTACCTATGGGGTCTTCATTATCCCCTATTCTTGCTGAAATATACATGAATGATTTTGAAAAGCAATTAATAAGTTCCACTAAGTATAAAGACAATATAAAATTATGGTCTAGATACGTTGATGATGTATTAGTAATTTGGGAAGGAAGCATAGAAGAAGTGCATGAGTTTATAAATGAGGTAAATAATAAGGATAAAAACTTACAATTTAAAGAAGAGATAGGAGGTAAGAAAATAAATTACTTAGATTTAAACATAGAAATTAAAGATAATGAGAAACTACAGTTTGGGATATTTAGGAAAGAGTCGTATTCTAATATAATTATACCAAGAGAGTCTTACCACCCTTATAGATATAAAATGGCGGCAATCAATTCATTTTGTTACAGAGCTCAGAAGTGTTTAAAAGAGACCGAATCAAAAGATAGGGAGTTAAAAACGATAAAGGGAATTGTAAGGAATAATAATTATAACGTAGTGGATAAAGTTATGAAAAGGGTTAATATACAAAAAGCTAAAATAGAACCAGAACAAAAGAATTATGCAGGGTCATTGACATACATAGGTTCACATACTAGAAAAATTATAAAATGTTTTAATAAATACGGAGTAGATATAGCTATTAAAAAATGTGAAACGGTATTTGATAAGATAAGGAATAAGAATATAGAAAAAATTCCAGTATTACAGAAAAGCAGAATTTATAAATTAAAATGTAAAGACTGCAACAAAGTGTACCTAGGTGAGACAGGACGAAAATTCGTATGCAGGTTGTCTGACCACAAACGTGGAGAAGGTAATAGAACAAGCAATTCGTTATATGCAAGACATTTCATAGAAGACAACCATAAGTTTGTTAATCCTTTGGAAGAATACGAAATTGTAAATTTAGTAAATAACACAGTTGAAAGGAAGCTTAGAGAGGAGTTAGAAATATTGAAAGAAAGAGAAAAAGGGTTAGACAATTTAATTAATATTAAAATTAAATTTGATAATGAAGAAATATTTTATAACATAATTAAGAAGTAAATGATAGAGGACAGATAGATAAGATTAAGAATTATATTGCATAGTAGGTCTATTAATTGGATGTTGTAAAATAAGGGCGTGTGACTGACCCACGTGTGTGGAGAGGAAGAGGGTAAGTTTAAAAGAATGCACACACACACACACACACACACACACACACACACACACACACACACACACACACACACACACACGTACGTACGCGCACGCGCACACACACACACAACAGTGAAACACAAGGAATTTGCTAGAAAATATGTAACTGTACAGATGGTGGGACAGTGTTAGGGGGTGGGGAAGGGACATTTATATTATAGCTTGTTGTGTGTGAGCAGGGTGGGGTGAGAGGGGTGAAGGGTTTGTTTTCACATAATTTCTGTCTGTTCCGATCTGACGATGAGCTGTGAAGCTTGAAAGCGCTAATCGGGATAATTTTTATATAGTGGTGTGCAACAGTGATCATTCTGCTTGTGATTTCAACCACTAACACAAATTTCTTCATTAAATAAGATTACAGTTGCCGCATTATGTGCTGCATTAGCATATCATCATTTTCCAGAAATGTTCAGTGTGGGAAAATGTTGACTTAGAACAGTGATCATGTTTTCAACAATCACTGTGATCAAACAATAATGTGAGGAACACTGGAGGCCGGAAATAACAGTATTAGGCTACAGCCACACTTGCATTTTCACATGCAGATTTTTCATGTGAAAAACGTGGCTGGAAAGCTGGTATGCCTACATGTTCGTGTTTTTCAGTAAGATTTGGGATGTAAATTGGCAAAAACATTTACATATGTGTATATTTTGTAATTCTAAACAGGATTTTATTAAACAAGACTGTAGTTGTACCATGTGCCGCTTTAATTGTTCATCTACGTTGACAAAATGTTGTAACCCGCCATAATAAACGAGAAATGGGAATCTGTGCTCCTACATAAATTAACTGAAAGAAAAATGCAGACAAGTTTTTTGACTACAGAATATCAGTTAGTTCATTTGGAATTCTTTTGTTTATGGTTAAAGATGACATCTCAAAAACAATGTTCCTGTATACGTTGCAAGAAAAACTCGCAATTACTTTAAGATCAGTTTTAATTTCTACATATGTTATTATTAATTCCACAGGAAATTCCAGTAGGAAATTAAGTAAAAATCATAATTAAACAATTTGGTTGAATAATTTATCAATTAAAAAACTTAAATTACACAATGATATGATATTAGGATACCAATTATCCAGACTGACCTCTACAAGATTGAATCTGGATACTTAATAACCAGAAATTTGAATAATTGGCTGATTCTACTATTTTATATCTTACATACTGGACACACTTCTTTATTGTTTAATGGAAAATAAGAGTTCTCTACTTCTTTCTTACTTTTTGAATCACTTTTTTCAGCGTGCTCAAGCGGGCAAGCTTGAAAGACAGGCCTCACTTCTCGTACTCTGGCATGAAATCATGCTGAGTGTGGTCACTGTCATATAAGTTATCATGGCCCACTTTTTTTTGGGAGTTTTTTATATGTAAATCTGCATGAAATACCTCAAGCATGGTGTTGCCTTAGTGGTACGAATTCTGGGACCAAAAGGGAAAACAAATGTAACAGGCACATTTAGAGACTTCACTGTACATTAAAATAAAAATATTAAGGTTTTCATAATTCTTTAGTACTCATTGAATTTGAAGCATAACTTTGCGGTTAGGTGTTGTATTTAATTTGTAAATGTAGAGGGTCAAATAATAAAACAGTTTATTAATTAAATACTGTATCCTGATAGATCCTATTAATTACTTTTGAAAAATTTATCTTTCTTATATATTGTTTCTCCACTTATCATAATCATATTTTATTAATGTTTTAAAAATGCAATGATTTTTAGTATCTGTTAATGAATATTTACAAAATATTATAGAAAAGAATTATAGATAGCCACTTAACGCTATACAGAATGAATATGATTATGTAGAAATTAAATGACAGGGTTGAAGAACTTTTTTATAACAGTTATATTACAGCCACTTCTCTTTACTGCAGGGAATATAAAGTAAAATAAATGCATTATTTAGAAACTGTAAAATCTACAGAGCTTAGCATAGGAAAAAATCAAATACAGAAACTAATAATTACAAATTAATTACACTATATACAGATCATAAAACATAAAAGTAAGTGAATTGTGGTACTTATAATGAGACAAGGGATCTTTATGGAACCCACTAACAGAGTAAGGTATTTACAAACAACTACCCTATATTTAAGCTTTTAAGTGACATTCTTTTAACATTTTACTTGAATAGAAGAAACTTCAAAAAAGATTACACTCTGTATCCATGATTATAGAATGTAAGGACAAATTTTGTAGACAATATTTTGAAGTCTACAAGTGGCCCCCATATAAAGCGAACCACCGTATAAAGCTCTTCTTTCACAATCCGTTGAGGAGTGCTATATAGGGGGTTTCTATACAAATGTGCAGAAACACATAACATATAAATGTGTATATAAATCCTCTATACTGATGTATCAAAAGAATAAAATGATATAATAAAAAAGTAGTATGCTGTGAGTGTACTGTGAAGTACGCTAGTTAACATATCTGTAACAAATCTGAGCTTAATGAGTTTATAAAAGGTGCTGAAAACAGCCCTGTTTGCAACTTTTTAGACTACAAACTACATCAGTCTCTCTTCACTTTGATGGAAGTACACTCAGCCATGGTGAATACAACAAATGTAGATGTTTCAGTGAACGGAAAGCAGATTAAGCAAATAGCTGTTACAAACCACTTTCTAATTAATATCTACTACTTTGTTTGCATTATTAAAACAATACAAGTGAAGATACTTTTTTATGATGAAAGGTGTAGAATATCGGATATACGACGGTATAAAAGGGCCGTTGTTTGTTTTAATTAAATATGTTTAAATAAATGACTTAAGTGGATTGACTATTTAAAATTGAAGTTGAAAATTGACTGCTCAATTTGAATTGGTCGGGTTGACTCCCTCGCAGGCGCATGTGGATGGTGTAGTTCACCGTAGATCTAATTCTTACTGAAAGAAACACAAGTTACTTATTCATCTTGTAACTCTGAAGAAGCCTTTTAAAGGAGAAAACCGGTTAAGGCTGTAAGGTAAAACGTTTTGCTTTTACTTATAAAAAACCTAGTGTTCCGAGTCGTTAAAGTAATAGTGATATTTAACAAAATTCGTTATAAGCCCCACGTTAGGCGCCATATACAACTGTATATGCTGCTTATTTTATTCAGCATAAATTAATTAACATACTTTAATTAATGTGTAAACAACTGAGCGGTGTGTTTAAGTTTTAGCAATTAATTCTATAGTCTGTGCTTCACTTAACTAACAAAATTCGTCATAAACCTCGCGTTGGGAAGCCATATACAACTGTGTAATTTTACTAATTAATTAATTTGATTAATTAGTTCAATTAAGTATTGAATTGAATTTTAATTAAGCTATAACTTTGATTCTAGGTGTTTTTAAGATGTCATGTGTAAGTCTACTTAGTTGTATCAGACAATTCGTATCAATTAGGGTAACCATGAATAACATGACTCGTACGCCCAAGGTTTACATTATGCACTAGATTTTATTCAAACTTTATATATAGATTCATCATTAGTCAATGACATTAAATCAAAACATCATTATGTGATAATCAATAATACATTACATTTGTATGTTAGTTGTTTCTCTAATAATGCATTTCGTTATAGTACTTTGTTATAGACAATTAATTTATGATTTCTTTATATACTACAAATTTACTCTTACTTATGGATTCATCTTTCTCTTATACTTTTGCAAGAATTATCGTTTAACTTTACTCTAACTTTAATTTAATTGTGACTCTTAATTATCTTTTTGAGCGGCAGGACAGTGGTGACTTACACTAGTAATACATAAATAATTTATTTTTGGTATTGTAACATTACATAACCCGGTCCCAATAAATTAACTCATGATAATATAAAGGTCAGAAATGGGTAACCTATGGCTCGCTCAAAATTAAATTATATCACTCAACATGATAAACAATTCGAGTGATATATGGTGCAAAGTGAGTTATAGTGTACCCATTGAGGTAAAAGAAAATAAAAGTGAAGGTAAATTATTACAGAACTGTGCTGTAGGTTTGGAAATTATAAAACTGTGAGAGTAGGCTATAATACTACTAACTGATTTGGTATTTTATTTGTTTATTGTAATATTTATATTGTATGAACAACCAATTGTTATACATAAGTTAATGTTATATTTTTTTAAATATTTGTGTTATAATATAGGATAACCCACGGTTAGTTTTAAAAAATATAAAAATTTAAATATCAAAGGATAATAAAAAATTAAAATAATACTATGAGGGAAGTGGCAGCAGGAAGTAGTGCTGTGTAGGAATACTATGAGAGACTAATAAATAATATATATAAATTTATTTAAAGATAATAAAATTATCAAATATTTATATACAAGGTCATAAGAAAATGAACAAAAACTTATTATGTAAACCAAATTAATAAAGAAACCGGAATGGAAAAGAATTATTTTTCGGTAAATAAAATATAAATTTATAATAATTACAAACTGCCTGTATAATAAAAATACTATGGGTTACTAAGAGTGACGAGAATAACAAGTATTGTTAATAATAATTTTTTGAACTAAAACGATAGAGTTGCAGAAATGATGCTACTACAATTATAATAAAAATAACCTTTTTTGGAACTTTAGAGGAGTGGAAAATAACACAAAATTAACAAGCAACATGACCACTATATAATCATCCAGGATTTATCAAAATTAAATGGTTATACTCCTTAATAAACAGTTAAAGAAAACCTTCTGATGATTCAACCTGGTGTCGCCATAGTCCTAGTTGATGATCGAAAAATGCGCCAAACAGTAAGGAAATTATAACGCAAGACGGACCTCACCAGATAAAAAAGCTTCATTCCAGTAAGAATACTACGGAGCGAGGTAATATAAACATTTCGTTTAATAGTTCAAGAAGAAAACGCATTCCGAACGTTGATATAGAACACAAATTAGTCATTTAATCACATGTTTTTTTAAAGTAAACAAAGACACGCTGCTCTCTTACGGACATTCCTGGAACTACATACTACACGAAAAAATAAACAAATTTATTTAACATTTTTCCGGTATTTGTAAAGCTTAGTTATTATCCATTTCTGACACTCTCGTAACAAAAAGAACTTACCCTGAACCCTGGGGAATTATTAAGAATTATATATTAATTGATGTTTTTTAAAATAGTGTAAAATTTGGTAAACAAAACCATATATGTTTTTCTCTTTAGACAATTCCATGTTTACTCTGTGAAGTCGAGATTATGTTTTAATTAAGGAAAGATTAATTGTGATACTTGTATTTTGGTGGCAGGAAACAAAACCCAATAATATCAATAAATAATATTATTGAAAAATAATCTTGAATAATAAAGTGTGTTATAATTTTTGTAGTGGGTAGTTGTAATAAATTTCAGCACAAAGACAGAAGAAATCAAAACATCGGATCCAATTTTGGCTACAGTATAGGATGGTTGAACTAAGCGTAGAAACTTATCTCACAATCAGCTGATTTAAATCACAGCGACCAATTTGAAAAAATCCGAAATCGTCTAAACCGAGTGTAAATAATTGGTACTTACTCTCTCTTCTTCATAAGGCTGAACAACTTCCCTCCTTGACCCCAAATCACACACTCTCGATTTCTATTTAGATTGAGTAACACCTTAAAAAAAAAATCCTTTATCTATTTTTTTTTACGTCAGTTATTATAATTCATAAGTGGCGACTGCGGAGAGGCGGAAACTTTAATATCTCAAGACCGCACGTTACAGTATGTATCCATACTAGGCGGCGCGTCTATGGATGACTCCTGTCTCTCTTGCTCCTTGGAATGGTTGACAATCTGGTGGTCACCTCCATTGCTGGTTTGCTATTCACTTTTCACTATCACAAGATTCTCACTCCAATATTGATCCTCTTTTAAATCACACCCGTAAAAGTTATTGGCCTGGCGTACGTTTAATTGTACGGTCACTTAGTTCCGCATTGTTCAACTCACGATTTATTAGTTTATGATTTTGGCTTTACCACATTGTTAATATTTATCGAATGTTTGTAGTTTTTAGTTTATCGTTATATCTTATACACTCACAAACTTTTTCATTACTTTATCTAAACGTACGTATTTGATGTAAAGGGTATTTTAGTTCGTTACACAATCGAAATGTTTAGCTCATAGTTTTGTCTTTCGCGAATTCGCATTGTCAGTATTTGAGCGTATTATACAACTCGTTATCGCATCAACTATTTTTTCAAACTAAGTCTCGTTCTTGAGTTCTATTTTGATATGTACCTCAACATTCTCTCCGCACTTCCCGACTCGTCAGAATATTAATCAATCACAAAGTCTGATTAAGATTAACTTAACCCACAGTTGAGATTAACTCCATGACCGAAATTTTTCGAATTGTTCTAAGTCTGATAATAAGTCTTCTGATTACGTACTGGTAACTCGCATTGACTCCGACACTTATAATACTTTGACGAAACAAGATATTACTAAGACTCCAAAGAAATTGTTGCGACGACGCAACGACACCGAGCGGAGTTTTTAACTCACTAAAACAAACTGATAGAAAACTGAGCTAAAACTGAGTAAAAACTGAGATAAACTCACGTTTGTCATTTGGCTTTATGAACCTTACTCCTACTCTATGTTCCTCTCTAGATTCTGTCTTTTCCCACCAATTTCGTTCCTATTGGGTCTCATTCTTGAGTTCTCCCGAAGTCTCCACCTTGAGTTGCTCTTCGGGTGACCCAACTTCGTCCTTATTCGTTCTCGACTTCAGTTCCTATGGTAACGTCTTATTCGAGAACCGCCTTTACCAAACTCTTGTTTCTGATAGGTTGGCGTATATCCCTTCTCTCATGTCTTCTGGTTCTAGTCCACCCTAGCTTTAAGACGATAGACCGGATTTCATGCTTGTCAATCATCCACTTGTTCTGGTGTCTCCCCTTTTTGCTCGTTTCCTGATAATCATTAACTAGCTACGCATGTGTTCCATAGTCTAAGTGTAACGAATCATAGTATTGTTCCTAGTTTCTCTGACCCTCTTTCTCACGCTTTCGGTGGTCCTGTTCCTGGTACGGCACATCTGTTGCACAGCCTGCTGGCCTGGTCCGCAAACATGCCTCCTGCTGCTCAAGCTTGTTTTGTTCTATTCAAGTAATGTCTGTACGAGTCCTTGCCTTTGTCAGTGATGTACACCCTAGTCTTGTTGCAAAGCTCCCATGTGTGTCCAGACAATACTAGTGTCGCATTCATCTCCGCTTTCTTGGTAATTCATCTTTGTAAGGGTTCTTCTTTTGTTTTTCTGGTACTGCGGTGCGTTCCCACGTAGGCCCTTACGCATGGACATCTGTTATAACTGAGGTATTGTCTTTCCAAGTTGAGCGCCTTCCTGTCGCCAAATGGACACCCCAGTTGTTGTTTGAATGGCAACTGATACAATGCCAGCATATGTCACTTTTGACAGCAGCACACTTGTCGCCGCTCCCTTCATTGCAACACCTAAAAAAATTCTAAAAAACAATTCGCTATAGAGTCCCCAATTTGGATTCATCGTGAAAAGTCCACGATTCCGGGGAATCTAAATTCATGCCCTTATCGTAGTATCAATCAAGGAATCATCCTTCCCAAAAAGGAGTGTAGTGATCATCCTACCCAAAAAGGAGTGTAGTGATCATGTTACTTTCTTGCTTGTCCCACTGTCCCATGCTATCTCACCTCTCGTGGTTTCAATGTTATTATTGAATTTATTGCTAAATTATAGTAAAAAATAAAACCATAAAATAGTTTTAGTGATTTTCACTCGTCAATTTATTAAAATTATAAATCCATGACAACTGTTTCGGCAGCACAGTGCCTTCATCAGATGGTGTAAGCTGACTCAGATGGTGTCAGCTTACACCATCTGATGAAGGCACTGTGCTGCCGAAACAGCTGTCATGGATTTATAATTTTAATAAATTGACGAGTGAAAATCACTAAAACTATTTTATGGTTTTATTTTTTACTATAATTTACAATGGATTTTTACCAAGTAAAGGCATCAAGCATTAAGAATTTATTGTTCGCTAATATTGAAAGTATGAATCCATTTTACATGCCTCTTATTAATTATACAATTAAATATCATTCATCTTACGTTCTACATCTACATTTAAACATAACGACTTTATTTCCTATCGATCATCTTCATCTTTCTAATTTAATTCCTAACAATCATGATCAAAACAAAACAAAATTCATTACTAGCTAAATTCAGGTATTAATAACAATGGTGTTAAGCTTCGTATTACTAAAGAAATTAATCCTATGCTATAAGACTATATACACAATTAAATTCATTCCTCTTTAATTATATATCTAAAATCATATTGTGAAAATTAGATTATGCTACCTTTGAAATAGCAAAAAAAAACAAAGTATATTTTCATATCTATCCATCTCTTAATTAATAGTCAAACGTTAAACTTGTTTCAATACATCGTACGACTGTTTTAATCAACCTTATTTATATTATCCCTTCACTTCAAATTTAATTTGTACAGATATTTACAACTCTTAAGTGTCATTAAATTTCAATAGAATTATTATGACTATCTAAGTCATATTAACTATTGTCCATGATACAAGATAACCCTTTACCATTCATTACAAACCTTAGCAATTTATTGCTAGTTAAGTTACAATATTAAATGAATGTCCTTGTTTACAACTAGCTATAGTATTCCACTTAGGTCTAAATCTATTCTTTAATGTCTTTGCATGAAAACAAAATTAAGTAATCCTACTAAACAGTCTCTATTTAACTCTGTATATTACATTACATGGTGCTTGATTTTATTACTAAGACCATTTCATTATTAGGCTGAGTAAACCTGAATGATCTTTTCTCTCGCTACCTTTTTCGGTATGATGTATATATATATACCTATCTCCTTTAGCCGCCGACTGATTTTTTTTTCTCGCTCCTTCATTAATATATGCACATACATATGTCCTTCAATTTTATTCCATTTATTTTACGTACTTCTAACTCTCATCCTTCTTAGCATGATACAACTTTAATTGTCTAATGTTAAACTTTCCACGGATCTTTTGCTCATCATGAGATTCCACTAAGGTATACGTAGATTCACCTAATATTTGCCACACTTTATATGGTCCACTATATAATTCGCAAAATTTTTCAATTTTTCGTTGTATAGCGTCTGATTGATAATATGTTCTTATTAATACTAAATCTCCTAATTGAAACTTCGTCATTTTACTTGCTTCGTTGATCTTCTTCGCATGTTTCTCTCGCTTTTGTTTCATCTTTACAAAGATTTGATGACTGTCTGGCGTGTCGTCTCCTGATATCTCCTTGTGAATGTATTTTTCCCAGATGCGACTCAGTTTTTTCCCAAATTGCGCCTCGTAGGGAGTTACCTCTATCGTCTCATTCTTACAGCACTCGATAGTATTGACGAAGCGGGACCACTTTGTATGCTGATCTCCGACAAATATCCGGAATAGGTTTCCCAACTGCCTATTTACGCGTTCCGCGAGGTTTGTGCATGGGTTTCGTATAGCAGTGTATTTTGGCGTAATTCTGAGTTCATTTAGTTCTTTTACCCACTGTTTAGAAGTGAATTGTGTTCCGTTGTCCGTCAAGATGGCTTTTGGTTTTCCAAATTCATTAATATATTGATGGATTCTTCTAATAGTTGCTACTGTTGTCACTCTTCTTAGTGTATACAGTTTTACAAACTTAGTGAAGTTGTTTATCACGACAAAGATGTATTTTACTCTGCCAGTCGATGTTGGTAACGGGCCATAATAGTCCCCACTAACTAGTTTACTTTTCGTCGTAGGTAAAATGGGTTTTGTTCCACCAAATAAGTTTCGATTGTTGGTGTCCTTGCACCGCTGGCATTTGTCGCACGTTTTGATGTATTCTTTTATTTGCTTCGACATTTGGTTGAACGTAAAATACTCTTGAATTAATTTGGTGCATTTTTTGCTACCCGCGTGGCCGTACATTTTATGTATTTCGGCGATGATACCATTTCTAATACTCGCTGGCACATATAACTTCCATTTCCCCTTACATTTCCGATACAATTTATCATCAACATATTTATAGAATCTACACATATTACAGTGGAACTTGGTTATTACGGCCTCGGCTGCTACGTCAACTTGGGTGTAGCGTTATTTTTCATAAGTCCGGTCAAACTGATATCTTTAACATTATAAACATTCCCGGTTTTAACGTCACTAAATATTGTACTACTCTGTTATAGCGTCAAAAACTTCTCAGATATTTTACTCTAAATTTCATATAAATGTATATATGTGCACGCACGTGCGCTACGCCCAGGGCTACAGACATACATCTCGGAGTGGATTAAGAAATTCGAAGTAAATGAATTTGGAAATGAACTTGATTCCTATGCATCAGTGGATGACCAAGCAGAAACATTCCAAGTGTTGAGTGACACAGAAATTATCGCGGAAGTAAAAAACATAGAAGCAGTGTTGAAGAAGATGCTGAGCAAGAGGAGGATGCCGACATCGTTTGTCCGACAGTACAGGAAGCAATGAGAGCCGCCGAAACTCTTTCATGATTTTACTGCTTTAGAGAGACGTCTGATGACACGTTAAATGCAGCGCAGCATCTCCACAGCACAACAGAAAGAATTTATTTTTCAGAAAGGAGCATTCAAAAGAAAATTACGGATTACTTTCGATAGTAAGCCTAAATGTAAGTTACATGTACTTTCTTTTTGATCTTTTAAAATATTCTTCATGCTGTTTGTATAAATGAAATGCAGTTTGTAAACTTTAGAATATCACGAATAATGTTAATAATGCAAAGATCTTTTTTTTATTTCTCCTTCCTTACTAGTGATTAAAAAGGATCTTTTATAATGACTCTTTTATAACGTCACTCGGACATAACGTCATTATTTTTTTGGTCCCTTCAATGACGTTATAACCAAGTTCCACTGTATTATCATCACTATTCCTTAAGTTACTTATTATATGTTCTAACTTCTTATCTTTCTCCTGGTGTCTTCCCATATCCTTAATTGTCGCACATACGTCTTTACTCATCTTTATAGTGACATGGTTGATTTGATATTCAAAATTATTGTCAGGTGGCTCTTCTTCTGCCATGTCCTCAGGGTATCTGCTCAATATATCCGCCACAATGTTTTCCTTTCCTTTACAGTGGAGAATGTCGAAATTATACTCCTGTATACTAAGTATCCACCTTGTGATTCTGGAGTTGTTCAGGTGACATTTGTTCATAAAAATGAGCGCCTTATTGTCTATGATTATTGTCAATGGTTGTCCCAAAATGTAAATCCAGAAATTCTCTTCCTTTTCGGTGGTGAAGTAATTTTTCTCTGCGCCCTTAAAAGTTTTACTGGTGAATGCAATAACACAAATATTTCCGTCATCATCCAATTGATATAGCTGTCCTCCATACACAAAGTTGCTTGCGTCACATTGAAGGAAGTACCGTTTGTTAATCTTCGGGAAACTTAGTATTACGGTACTAATAAATAAATCTTTCACTTCGTGGAAGCACCGGTCTATTTCAGGTGTCCACGAAAACCTCTTACATTTCCTTAACAAGTCTAACAATGGTTGAGTGGTCTCTGGATATTTGTCCGTGAATCTATTATAAAAATTCGTTAATCCCAAGAATCTCTTTAACTGTTTCTGATTCCTTGGAGTTGGGAAATTCCTGATTGCAGCTGCCTTCTCCTCCGTTGCTTGTATACCGTTTGTAGTCAGGCGATATCCAAGGTACGCAATCTCCTTACGGAAAAACTGTGACTTCTCGAGGTTGATTGTGAGATTCACCCTCAATAAATTATTCAACAATGATTCTAAATGTTTGAGATGTGTTTTTATGTCATTTGAATAGCAAAGGCAATCATCAACATATATAATGGTATTTTCTTTTACTACGTCCGACAGGGCCATATCTAATCCCCTCGTCAGAGCGGCAGAACTGGTGCTTAGGCCGAATGGTGTCACAGTGTATCTGTATCACTTACCCTCATACATGAACGCAGTGAAGTCCCAGCAGTCTCGTTTTAGTGGAACCTGCCAAAAGCTGCTTGTTAAGTCAATCATTGACAAATATTTCCACACTTAGCCAAAATTTCTTGAACAGGAGTCGGTCCTTCGTAGTCCGGAACTGTAACACTATTTATCCTTCTTGCATCCAGGCACAACCTTACATTTCCATCTTTCTTTATCACGGTCACCATCGGATTGACATACGGGCTATTGCACCTCTCAATGACTCCATACTTCAACATTTTGTTGTTCTCAGCGTCTACCTTATGTTTGTATCCAATCGGCACTGGCCATCCGCGTTGGAAATACGGTGTGTCGTCCGTTACTTTGAACCCGTGTTCGTAACACTCCATCCGTCCTGGACTCTCCCGGAACAAACTTTTACTCCTCATCAAGATATCTCTAAGATACTTCTGTAGTTCTTCCTCTTCGCATATCATGTTGTCAATCTTTTCATTGATCTTCCTTTCGATCTCTTCCTCTTCTTCCACTTCCATTACCTCCATGTGTATGATGGGTATGCTGAATTCTTGTTCACCAGCCCTCCCTTTAAACTCTACGACTCCCTTTGCTACATCAATTAAACATCCTTCATCTTTAAGAAAACTAATGCCTAGGATACAATTTCTAATTAAGTTTGGGATTATTAAAAATATGCAGTCTATCTTGATTTCCTTAATGTAAATTTCTCATAAAATTTGCTTGTGTACTAATTTAGACTTACTTCCTACTGCGCTGACAATCAATGTATTCGTCATGCTCAACTCTTTGTAGGGTTCTAAATGCCATTTATTTCGATCGAACCATTCTTCGGACAATCCATTTATTGCACTGCCCGTGTCCACTAAGGCGGTCACAGAAATATTGTTATTAAATTTTATCATTATCTCAGGACACTTTGAGATTCGTTGTTCAATTTGTAATTCATCTTCGCAAATTAATTCGTGCCGTATGTCAGGTAACAATATGTTCGTCTCGTATTGTCTGTGGGTAGGTGTTTTTGCGGCTATTTCCTCAAGTGACCCATTTAATTTTTTTTTTCTTTGGGCTTGTCATTTCCTTTTACAGCGGACGTAGACGCACCATTGTTGACAATTTCAATGGAATGCACTTGTTGTCGGTCATTCGGTCTTGCGAACCCCTTGTAACCGTTACTTTCACTTTTTTTGTTGGGCCAGGAATGTTGTTTATACCCTGTAGCTTTGCTTTGAAACGACTGCGGGGGTGAGCTGACTCCCTCGTTCCGCGGTCATTCAACCTTTCGCGAGTGTTCGTGAGGATGTTCTCCTTTTCTGTTCGTTGATGAATTGTAGCATATTCAGAAATTAAAGACTCGAGGTTTTGAGTCGAGTTTATTCCTCTTGTTACCACCGCAATTTCGATTTCCCGACCACAGTGTCGAGCAATTTTTCTTATTAACTGTCGATTAGTGAGCATTGGCGTTAATTGACGACCTTCCAATAATTTGCGTTCCAGATATTGGATCGCGTTAAGACCGTTCTTCCAATTGTATTGGCTATACTTGAGATTGTCCCTTACTGTATCTTGCTTTTCCTGCCCCCAATACTTCTGGGTGAAAGCGTCTTTGAATTCACTGAAGCTGTTAATCTGGTCCCGGATTACCCTCCACCAGATTGCAGCGTCTGCTTCCAAATCCCGTCCAATCCACTTGACATTGTCGGCTGGATAATATGTATTTTGCAGTTCAGATAATTCTTTAAGGAACTCCATCGGGAAATGGTCTGTACTGTTATACTTCAACTCGTTGTGGTTTATTCCACTCGCTCTAGTAGTAGGTCCTACCTCAACCTCTGCTAGTTGACATTGTAATCTCTCTTGTCCATCCTTGATTCTAGTGATATGACCTCTTAATTCTTCAATTTTCGTATCTTTCTCTTTATCTGTCGTATCTATCTTTTGTTCCGTCGAGCGTTGTCTATTATCTACTTTGACGATCTTTTGTTTTAAGACGTTAACGACCTCACCTTGTTCTTGCTGCTGTTGTCTCACGTTGTTTTGGATTTCTCTTTTTAATTCTTCATTTCTGTCGTTCGTTTCTTGTATATGGTTATCTAATTTATTGTTTATTTGATCGACTGTCTTCTGCGTATTGCTAATCGCTTCTTGCCACTCTAGCCGGTCTTTATCTCGTAGTTCCCTACTTTCTTTGGTCTGTCTTTTTAATTCATTTTTCAATTCTTTCATCGCACTTTCATTCTTCTTCTGCAACTCGCTGATTTTCTCTTCCCATTTTTTGTGTATTCTTCTAATTCTACCTTTATTTTTCCTATCTGTTCCTCATTGAGTTTGTTCTCTTTCTCGCTTTGTTGTTCTAATTTTTCATTTATCTCTCCACTTAATTCCTCGTTTTGTTCTTGCTGTTTTCTGCT
Source organism: Magicicada septendecula (assembly GCA_034769895.1). Lineage (NCBI taxonomy): Eukaryota > Metazoa > Arthropoda > Insecta > Hemiptera > Cicadidae > Magicicada > Magicicada septendecula. Next base: position 1,231,033,093 of record CM068367.1, read on the forward strand.
TATATTCTCACTTATTTCTTCATTCTGTTGTTTTATGAATTCGACCAACATTTGAAAATTCATCTTGCGGGGTTGCGACCTTTGTCCCCCCGCCCTTGTCTCCACGTCCTCTGCGCTGGTGTTATCACTAGGTGTCGTATCCTCTTCGAGTCCCTCGACGCCTAACTGGTTGTTTACGTCGAACTCCTGGCTTTCGAGAGTGTTGGCTGCCATTTTCAAACGACTTCGCGTGATCATTCAAATTTGCTTAGCCTAATTTTGCTTTCTTACTATACTACTTATTTCTAACTACTTAATTATTTCCACTGCCTGTCCTCAACCTTACTCACTAACAAGGATTATTCTTATTAATCGAGCAATCGTGTTGGGTGCCATATACAACTGTATATGCTGCTTATTTTATTCATCATAAATTAATTAACATACTTTAATTAATGTGTAAACAATTGAGCGGTGTGTTTAAGTTTTAGCAATTAATTCTATCTTGTCTGTGCTTCACTTAACTAACAAAATTCGTTATAAGCCCCACGTTGGGCGCCATATACAACTGTATATGCTGCTTATTTTATTCAGCATAAATTAATTAACATACTTTAATTAATGTGTAAATAATTGAGCGGTGTGTTTAAGTTTTAGCAATTAATTCTATTTTGTCTGTGCTTCACTTACTAACAAAATTCGTTATAAGCCTCGCGTTGAGAAGCCATATACAACTGTGTAATTTTACTAATTAATTAATTTGATTAATTAGTTTAATTAAGTATTGAATTGAATTTTAATTGAGCTATAACTTGTGTAAATTGTGTTTAATGTGTACATCTTATGCTGTCCATTTCAGTATGTGCAATTACATTAAACACAACACATGTCACTCTTAATTAATAAGTCATAGTACTAGGTTTGTCTTTACAATGTCTAGTTTCCTTATTATATAGCATAAAATGGTTTTACAACGTTTTAGTAATAAATTCTTATAGTTATAAGTGACTTTGTTCCATCAGTGAGGTTATATGGGACCCCCCTGGTTGACAACAATGGTCTCACATTGTGTTTTATTTCTTTACATTTTATTCACTGATCTCGATATATTAAGGTTATTATTTAATACTTATAATCTTGGTAATTATTATTTAGTATTTTTCACACTATATTTACATGTTTACTGGTGATTACCAGCTTTTGTCCAACATTTCTTATTTGATTTTACTTGCATTAAGAGCAGGTACAATACACTGTTATTGCTATTACAACTAACTCATTCTGATATTGATATTTTATTTCAATGTTTCTGTTCTTTATTACTTACATTTTTACCTTAGGTAAAGAGTCCTAGTCATGGTCAAGTCATTTAAAATAGTCTGTCCAAGTCTGTGTGTCTTTACTGGTTTTTTCACTCTGTAGGCTCATTGTTTCATCTGGTTCATCTTACCTTCGTACTCATATTTGCACATTGTACCGTAGAATTGTTATCTCTTCCTTGCTTATCAATTTATTTGTGTTTCTTCATATCACTTTCTATATCTTGTTAGTGTTCATTGTCAGTATATTTGTGTTTTTATCCTCTCACTTACCATATCTATTGGGTTATTGGGTTAATCACATTAGTATATTTTCTTCTATTTTTCTTTACCATTACTATTTTTCATTCTTCATTTGCTGTTTTAATTAATTCGTGGACCAGATATAATATTTAGTACACAATTATTCATTTCTTGGTTGTTCCAGTGTTAATTAATGAGCGTTTTATTTCTTATAGTTGCTTTCAAGGGTATGGTGAAGATGTGTACCGTTACAAAGGATATAAAAAGTGTTATAGAATTCAGTTACACATTTATGAGCCAATTTTATTTCAGATATATATTCTAAAATTTTTCCAATAATTTTTGCACCAAATGAAACAATAATGTTGTTCATGCAATAAAAAGAGAAATTAGTATCTGTTCCACTTCTGTTGTAAGTAAATGTTCACATCTTAGAATGTCAGTCAATGAATACATTAGTATAACTAGACTTACTAACACTGAAATTTCAAAAATTGATACTGCAATAGATTATAGTCATTTATGTATACTATAAGCTTATCCTAGCCTTATATTTATATTTTTGTTACAGGTAACACGTTCAACATTTTGTCTGTTGCTGTACATTTCCCCTTCCATTATTCAGGAAGTACATTATTTTACTACACAAAGACCTCAACCACTTTGGGTAAAATTGATAATTTCCAGCAATAATTTTGTATTAGCTACATAATGTGTGTAGTCATTGTATGTAACACTGTTTTCAGTTGAAACTTGTCCAGATAAACCTTGGCGCATTTATTCCTCGCATGCTCAGCTGGCCACCTTTGAAACAGAGATACATAATTTGGTGTCTATTTATTGCATATAAATTCTGAGCTCAAACCTTTACTTCACTCTACCACTCCACTTTTCAGATAGTGCTACGAACGCAAGATGCTATTGCCAATATAAACAGAATAATAATGTCAGTGTACCGTGGTATTACAATTTACATTAAAAGTAAAGCAAAACGACTAATTGAAACTAAAATTACAAAAATGTAAAAAAACATTATTTATGTTGAGTTCAATGAACCACTGAATCATCTTCCCAGTCACAGTCTAAATGGTTTGTACGGTGTGTACGTGTAGACGATCTACTTATTATCAAATAACCTAATTGCTCTCAGTTGGTTATATTTTAAATTTTATATTCGATACAGATAGTGCAGCTAACTGGGCAATTAACATAGTGTCTCCCCATTGTGAGTATCCAGCATAAAACTGTTCTATTCACATATCAACCCACTGTCTATCTCTCCAGTCACTTCTTCACTTCCCCAACTAATCCAGATTTGGTTAGCTTTTACACCATTTTGTTGTTTTCTCATATGTTAATTGATTACACCATTCCTTCATTGTGCTGTATTGTTCAATGAGGCAATTTACTGTTCAATGTTCAATATTGTGCCTTTCGGTATAATTCAATACTTGAATAACTCTATAGTAGTCTCCTTTTGTATTCTTAACTATTATCACTTGTATAGCAAGAAAGTAATATATAGTAACAAAAATGTGAAACTATATGAAAAGGCAATACAAAATATAACTTAGAGAGAAAACCATTATGCATACTGGTGTCACACAAGTCAAAAGTAATTCCTCAGTAGTTTATCTGATAACAACTGCAGCAATAAGAAATTCACATTTGCACCCGCTTAACAAACCGGTATCTAAGATTTAGTTAAACGAATGTCTTATTACAACAAATGACAAATATAAAAAGAGGCACAGGGCATGCTAAGCACCAATGTACGCTAAAAGAAACTTCTTCACCAAAACTTTACTTGTCTTTTCTCAGTAACATTATCATATTTGCTACAATGACCAGATATTAAAAAGATCAAGTTTTTCACTTGAAAATCTGTAAATAAGCTAAAGTCCAACAATAAACAAGCAATGATAAAGGCACACAATGCAGCTCCTCTTTATCCACTTTCTAACAAAACAGTGTATAATTTTCCATGTATTATGAGGTTTAGTACAAGTAAAAAAAAAAATACGTGATCAACGTAAACTGTTTATTGCATTCTTCTTACAAAAATAAAATATATACTATTTCATAATATAACAAATATGAAACCACAACTTTCAAAAAACACAACCATATCACAATATTAGAGTACATATTATTTTAAACTTGTCTTTAAAACGTTTATAACCAACTAGTATTTTCTTAACGTTTAGTGTTTTGAAGTGAAAAATCACATCTAATTATTTCATATAATGAAATTCCTGCTCAATGTTTGTGTTACTACAACACAATGTAAGTTACTTAATTACAATATTTGACATAAAATTCTATATGTATTTAAACAAAAATAACAGTAGTCTTAAAAAAATATAAATTTAAAACATGAAATGTAAAACTAAAAGAAAAAAGGAATACTTTTTATCATTCCTGTTACATATGTAAAAGCTTAAAACTCATATGTTTAATGAAATCTGTATGTTTATATAGGTATGAGATTGAACGTTTTACATTTTTTATGTTCTGTAACTACTTCCTCACTTCCACTGACCTACACAAAGCAATTTCATGCTCAGATTATCACTATTTGTAATTAAATGGCAACTGAAAAAATGAAGATTGTGAATTAATCCATGGTAGAAAGGAAAACAATTTAAAAAAAATTTGTTTTTCTGTCCCCCTCTCCAATTCATCTACCAACTCATCCCCTCTCTCATGTAACATATCTGTGAATTACAATAACATATAAAAAATTTTATGTCAATAATTACAAGTTACATATACATATACATATGTCCAATATACAATGAAAAATATATGTATAATTAACAACTACAGCTGATGTCTTTGGGCAACTGAATATTATATATTATAAAAAACATATTTAAAAGATCATATTCCCCAATTCTCAAAAAGTAACATACTTGTAATACACCCTTTTACCAACTGATAAACATACTAGGTCCTACCTATAAATTGCATATAACTTTACTTGCTCAAGATAACTAAAGTTTGCAACCTTTATTCAAATAAGACTTGGATAACTTACAGTATTTGTCTTCTGTCATGAGATTTAATCACAATTTGGAATTCAAAGACATCAAAGTCTTCAATTTTTGTACTAACATAATGTTTCCTTTGATTTTTAGTTTTCCTTTCATGAATGCAGCTTGAGGATTTAGTTTTCCAAGAGCCTGTAATAAACAAATGTTATTTAATTATGAACTATAATAAGTACATGAACTATGAGAAATATGCCGTAATTATATGCCTCCATTGCTAACAACAAAGGCAGGTTGTTGTGATTAGGAATATTTGCAGAATTAGATGTGAAAAAGAAAATGGCAGCAATTAAGGTAACAAAGCACAGTCAAGAGCTACGAGGTATGACAATAAAGTTCGCGGACTAATGCTGTAAAAATCGTTTATTGAAAAAAGTAATATAATTACACATTGCACCCTTCAAAGTAGTCCCCCTGAGCTGTAATGCACTTCTCCATTCGCCTTTTCCAGGCTTGGAAGTACTCGCGAAATTGTTCCTCTGTTACCCCTGACAGCGCCTCTGACGATGACTCTTTAATGGCCTCCTGAGACTGAAAATGGTGCCCTTTCAATTTTTGTTTAATTTTTGAAAATAAAAAAAAATCACAGGGGGCCAAATCCGGTGAGTAGGGGGGGGGGTTCAAGGACCATGGTGGCCGTTTTGGCTAAAAACTGCTTGACAATGATGGCTGTATGAGAGGGTGCATTGTCGTGGTGAAGCACCCACGACTGGTCTTGCCACAAATTGGGTCTCTTTCTGCCAACTCTTTCACGCAGACATTTCATTACTTCTAGGTAGTAAGCAGAATTAACTGTCTGACCCTGGGGAACCCATTCTTGGAGCACAATTCCACGTGAGTAAAAAAAAAACCTTGATTTTTGATTTTGATATCCTGGCTTTTTTCGTCCGTGGCTCATCTGGTTTTTTCCATTCCATGCTCTGCTTCTTCGTCTCAGGATCGTACTCGTAAATCCAAGTTTCGTCTCCCGTAATCACGTTTTGAAAGAGGTCTGCATTCTCCAACCAATCTTGACAAACATGCGAACGATTTTCCTTTTGTTCACCTGACAATTTTTTTGGAACGATCTTTCCACAACGCTTTGACATCCCCACCTCTTGTGTGAGGATGAGGCGTACAGTTTCTCGGTTGATTCCAGTGACCTCAGCGACATCTCTGATCATGAGGCGACGGTTTGAGTTGATGGCTTGTTCAATGTTCTCCATAGAAACATCATTTCGAACAGTGGAGGGGCGCCCCGAACATTCATCGTCCTCTGTTGAGGTTCTCCCCTCTCTAAACCTTGCCACCCACTTGAAGAACGAACTTCTTTTTACAAGACGGTCTCCATAAACAGGGTTCATCATTTCAAGAATTTCCAAGTTTGTTTTCCCCGCTTGGGGAAAGGAATTTCATCACAACTCGCTGCTCTTCAAAATCACGATTGATTTCCATAGTCACAATAGCAAAACATGTGTACAAAAACAGAGCTACACTCAACACGATGTTGTCGAGAGAACTGAAAACAATTGCATGACTGCATGAAATGTCAACAATCGCTGTACCACTGCTGCCAACCTCCCAGTGTTGCCATCGCGCTCACAATAAAATGAGTCTGCGAACTTTATTGTCACACCTCGTAAACATACGAGTTATGGCATTGTGAAATAAGTAAACAATCTTACTGGGTCAAGTACAATCAAAATTATCAAAAATATATGTAAAATTCATAAAAGAAAATGATACTTTTTAATCCAGTCAAACAAGTAAGTATACACACAAAATTCACACTAAATGTTACAAAGTAAAACTATAGCAAATTTTAAAATAAGTTTCATATAGTAATCACATATTCTGAAATATAATTTTGTTTAACTGCATGAAGTTGTCTGAAGCTGATAACATCTTTACTGAGGCACTGAAGTTTGCTATGTACTCTTCTTGCAATGTTGACCGTTCTGCCTTTCTACTCCTACTTGAAATACATACTATAATATAATATGTGATTAGGTTTGAAAAGGATATATTTCACAATTTTCATAGATCTTCTTTTCACCGCTTTTTCATACTTCACTGGCTCTTTCATAATTTTTTGGACACTTGCACATTTAAACCTTGTTCAGGATCCTTAATATTTAACTATAGGAAATTTAATATTTACCGCATATAAGACGGTGAGCATTAAGAATACACCAAAAACAAAACCTATGTCTTTTATATACTTTTATGTAGATTGAAACTGACAGATAGTGTATAGAAATATTACAGTACTTGCCTGCACAGACACACACTTTTTTACTCAAAATCATGGTAATCTGTCACAAAGGATGTGTATTATATGGAGGGTTTTTCAATTAAGATAGTAAATACATACAATAAAACATAGTCTGCAGTTATAAACTTAATATACAGTTAACAAATAAGTGCATTAATCAATGACATTATTAACTGTAATTGCAATCTGAATGAATTATACGAGGTTTGATCAATCAATACGCGGAATTTTCGTTTTTCTAAAAAAATCTTTATTTTATATAACATTGAAAACTTTCTCAAGTGAAACTTACTTGTCTGTTTTGTATGTAGAATGCGTTTTGGCATCGTGTTCGCCTTCTTCAGCTTTGCGACAGACTGCCAGTACCTAGTAACGTTTGTTGGTTGGAAGGTATAGTGGGGGTATAGAGGAAGGGGATTGGCGCGGGGATCCGAATTATTGTTTGTTTTGTGTATAACTGTGTCGAAAAGTGTATGTGATTTATATTGCAATTGGTCGTTTAGTATGTTGTTTGGTTGTGTTGTGTGGTGTTTGTATATTTCATACTGTTCAGCTGTGTTGAGTTTTCACCCTTTGGGTACGAGGTGTAATATTTCAAGATTAGTATCTATGTTGGTGTAGCTATGGTTATGTGTGTGTATGTGTGTGGCAAACGCAGAATGTATATTGTTGTTGGAAAGGGCCTTTAAGTGTTCAGAGTAACGGGATGAAAAAGATCTTCCCGTCTGGCCTATGTAGAAACTAATGCAGTTATTACAATTTAATTTGTAGACAATAAGAAATCTTTATTTACTCATCAATATTCATTTTGTCCCCTTCAAATAGTCCCCATAATATATAACACACTTGTGCCAGTGTTTTTTCCAATCTTTGAAGCACTTCTGGAACGCAATTTCCAGTATGGCGTTCAGCTCCTTCAGCGATTCTGTCTTTATCTCCTCAATGTTAGCAAAACGTCGTCCTATCATGGTTTTTTCATCTTCGGGAATAAGAAAAAGTCACAAGGGGCCATGACCGGCGAATACGGAGGCTGAGCCATCATAACGGTGTTGTTTTTGGCCAAAAAATCATGAACAAGCAGTGAATTGTGAGCAGGTGCATTATCGTGGTGCAATTGCCATGAGTTGTTTTGCCACAAATCCAGGCGTTTTCTTCGGATTGCTTCAAGCAAACGGCATAGAACTTCCAGGTAATACTCCTTATTGACTGTACAACCTGGTGGCAAGAACTCATGGTACACTATGTTGTTGAAATAAAAAAAAACAGTGAGCAGAACCTTCACATTCGATCAAACTTGATGAGCTTTTTTTGGTCTTTGCTCTTCAAGAACCATCCATTGGGACGATTGGCTCATAGTTTTGTCATATTCGTACAACCATGTTCCATCACCAGTTATGACCTGTTTAAGCAGTTCTGGATCGTCGTTGACATCATTCACCAACTCCTGAGCAATGTCCATTTGGCACTGCTTTTGGTCGAAATTCAACAATTTTGGGACAAATTTTGCTGCCACACGTCTCATGCCCAAAACATCCGAAAAAATTGCTTGGCATGAGCCAAATGATATGCCAACATCATCAGCAACCTCTCTGATAGTGATTCGGCAATTGTCCATAATCATTTTCTTCACTTTTTCAACATGGTGGTGGTGATGGTGATGATGACGATTATGACGACGACAACGACAATGATGATGATAATGATAGTCACCAATTACAAAAGATTGTGATTGGTGAAGCAGTATTATGTGCTGAAGCAATATAATCAATTAGGGAAGTTAAAAATGTTATTCTTACCTTACCAAACGTTTCTGAAGAACATTTAAATTCTTGTTATGCATTACATTCTATGTGTGTAAAACAAGTGTTCGGTCAAAAGAAAAGCAGTCAGAAATATCAGAATTTTTTTAATGAACGTATTTTTCTATTTTTTAATTAATGGGTATAACATTATAGTAAAACAGAGAATTCAGTTCAATATAGTAGTTTTTATGATTATCACTCTAATTATAATAACATGTACATGTATTCAGTAATAAAAATAACTCAAGTACTGTATGTAAAGTGTAAGCTATAATAGTTTTTTCTTCAAGCAAATTTGTTTTATTTTTTATTTGTACATTGTTTTATATAGCCTACAGGACGTCTCAACATTAATTTAGTCAATCATTTACACCGAGTTTATTTACAGTAGTTTAATATTATACATTTTTTATATTTACAGTATACTGGGAATTTTATATTGTTTTACTTGTAAATTTGTTACTATAAATTAGACACAAAATTTACTAAAACACACAAACTGTACATTATTGTTAATCACCTAATAACTGTACTATATATATTTTATACATATTTGCATTAGTTTAAGTGACATGCAATTTGACTTGTAAATTGTCTTTATTCAAAAGCGCATTGTATACAATTTATAATTATCCAGTAAAGGTACTTTATTTTGTTCCGAACAGGAACACACACCTTTGTTAAACTATTTACCTAGGACTTTCCAACTGTAACCTTTGTCATACACTACCTCCACCCCTACATTTCAAATCTCACAGTTACTACCATTTTCTGTTTGCTTAGATATATTTCATCAGCTAGACTAATTTTATATATCTTACTTTTTATTTATTCGTTCATTTTTTGCACAGCTTTAAAATTACATCTCTTTTTCTTCTATGCTGTACAAAGCAACAACAACTACTACTAAAATACACCATGTTTTGTGTTGTTATTAATACTAAAACAAACGAAGTTGGCAAACTGAATTTTGTTTTATTTTTCTGCTACACGACGAATAAGTCGATAGCTTTCCCTGTACTAATAACTGTATTATTTCATTTATTTTCTTCTAATACTAAAGCAATCATTTGCTAGCAACAAATGGCTTACATTAGTACGCTTTACAAACCAACTATTTAATTAAATGGTTGCGGCAGTGTGGATGCATAATAATAAAAACACACCATATGCAAAAAATGCCTTTTATGTATTTAATCTTTGTGTCAAATAGGAGTTTCAAGAACGCCATTTATCAGTTAATATTTGAATATGACATCCATCAAATGATATTGACCACACATTCTTCCCTCACACACTCTCCCTTGTATTAGAAATCATAGCATAATGAACTGCTACTATGGTGTTAAAACTCATAGTATTTTTCTTTAACATCAATATAAAAATGTTTCACGGACAAAAATTCCATGCAGCCTGAACATGCAGACTTCGTCCAAACAAGTTCAGATTAAACAGATTCTACACTGTATAATAATGCAGATGCATACAAATTAGAGTTAATATGTCTACGATCGTTGAATATAAAATGTTTACACAGATTTTGTACATTAAACAATCATTTGCTAAATACGCACACATTCTAAGCCTTTTTGATAACAGCAGTTTATAAGCATTAAAAATCCCCAAAAGGATCTTTAATAAATTATGCTTAAATAGAAATGAACACAACTGAAGTGTTTTACAGATGATACTAAACTTTTTCAATAAATGAAGGTGTCCAGTACTCTGTAATGTTTATCATCATCAAGGCTTTACATTCCCTTACAAATTATAACTGCTATTTGGAATCCTCAACTAACCAGTAGTGACAAGTCACTTCATTCCCACCCTTATAATATTCATAACTCTTAAAATTCTAATATCATTACATTAACACTAATACATATTTTTTAATATAAAATATTATACAATACACTCATGATTAACTTACAATGTCTACCATGTCCTGGTCATCAACTGTGATTGTTGTATCAACACTGACGCCTGCTGCTGGATCTCCCTTACACACTTGTCCTTTCTTCAGATCAAGGGCTAAACAATAAATAAAAACTGAAGTAAAAAAAAAGTTTTCTTCAATTTCAAATTATACCTTAAATTCAGAAATACAATAGTCAAGCCTCTGAAACTTTACATAATTAAAATAAAGTCTTATCAAAGATACATCTTTTACAAATTCACAACAAAATTAATAGCGACTTTTTTCAACATGCAAGACAGTACAAAGTGATTAATGTAAAAGTATAATGCGACAGTACAATCATACGCTGTACTGTGCATTTAATAGATAAAATAAATATTTAAATTAAATTTATAAATATGTAATAAATAAGCAAGTATGATATTGAAAGCTGAGTTTATGTTAAAAATACAGAATGTAGACAGACAGGAACTGACCTGAACACTCACGCAACTGTCACTGAGAGTGTGTACAGTAGTAAGTGATGTGTGTGAGTGAGGCCAGTTCGAGCATGAAAGTTTGAGCATGAGCGTGAAAAGGACGCGCAGTGCGAATTCAGTGCGATTTTTAAGTGCGTAGTAATTACACGGATTATCCTATTATGATGGCAATTACGTTGGACATGTGTAATTAAATCATCCATCATTAGAGCACCCTATAGTTCACATTAGACTTTGCCAATGGCAGAAATGTGCAAAAATATGAAATTGGACGAGAGTGGGAGAACTGATGCCACTGAACAATTTCAAACAGGCAGAATTCTGTCCCAACAGGAGCTGTATGATGCTCGATTATAAATAGGGCACGAAAGAAGCCAGCCTTCTTCTCAATCAGTCTTCAGTAGTGGCGGGACGCTCTGTCCATTAACGACGCGAATTTTTAAATTTTGTTAATTGAACAGTAGATGTGGATGGACGCTATGTTCGTCAGAAGTGCAAAACAGTAACTCTTAATCTGTTTCCGAATACGAATATAGAACATACTTTACGATGTCTACACACACAAACGTCCATCAGTCAAGACAAGCTACTATGTTACATCATGCAGAGGAACGCTATGCTGAACAATAGCGGTGTCTGCTAGAACTACAGCAGCAGGTGCAGAGCAACCTCTCACACTATACTACATCAACCAGATGGGACCATGATAGACGAGTAACTGGAGGACGACAAGTGGAACCTGGGGACGTGCAGGGAACTCCATCAGAAGACGACCTTCGGATCAACGGAGGACATGAGTATGAGCTACAAAATTGAGGTGACAGATAATCCATTTATAAATTTTTTAAATGAGAGACTCAAGACATTTTGAAATTTAAACATGAATAAGAGTTTATGTAAAATGTAGATAAAGAGGTTCAGAGAATCTGATTTAAATTTAATAAAATATTTTCTGTGATGTTTAACGATTAATTTAGTCAATTTCAATTTTATTTTAAAGTTTGTAGAGCAATCAATGATTACTATGTATGCAATACATAAATTAATGTAGTTGAAAGTTATATAAAGAAAAAAAAAAAACTGCAGTAAAGCACACTGTCAGACTGAGCAGTTGAATTTTAATATTAACAAATAAATATTTAGAACATATGTATAAATACATACTATTTTATACATTTTATTGTACTTACCGTTATTCCTAAGGGTCCCCCCAGAGTTCTATAAGCGAGATCAGAAACAGTGTGAGGTTACGAAATAATTATTCTGACACATTTTGAATGAAGAGAATTTAACTTTTCCTTTAATGTTGACTCATTTACAATTTCTTTATACACTTTACTGTATCTGATGTAATTTTGTGGAAACCTATTGCTTGGTTACATAATCAGCGTACGATAATCGTACTTAATCTAACTTATACTACATCTTACCTTAATTTTTTGCATACACACACGCAAAACTGCCCAGCCTGCATATTTTGTACACTCACTCAAACACACAGAAATTACCCCGCCCTTAACATTTTATAAGAATACCCCTTACGGCCGGCACGCGGTAACTGTTCGAGCTCGTTTCATTTATGTTAATAATTTCGTAGCGGTAGAATATAACTGATGCGATTACTCTCCCATGCTCACTACTAACACTGACTCCTGTTGATTACTTTGAAACTACTTTTTGATTAAAAATGTTATAAACTTTGGCCAAGCTCGCTTGGCTCCGTGTCGGCGCCGACACAATCAGTGACGAACTGGGCAATGTGCTTCGTTGAGTCGCGGGAAATGCGCAGTCACGGCCATCAGGTTTTAGGCGCCGTTCATGCTTAATTGTTGTGGGGTAACCACTTTATGCATGGAATAGAGCTGGTATATGTGTGGTGGGCGATGACGATATTGGCCTCGGCTCTGCTGATGTCATTAGTAACGGGGTTTAACGACGTTTCCGGTAGCCAGTTGTTTAGAGCTACTAATTTTTCGTCCCAGCGCCATGTTTGCCTCGACTTTGGTGTTTTTCACGGCGTCACTCCAGCGCCCCGCCCGGCCACGCTAAGTGCGAGCGTGAACACACATATACAAAGTTCTTAGAATTTCGAAGGGGGCGCGAATTCCTTTGCCGCCTTACTCAACTGCAAACTGCGTTTCGCTTTGTTACACCACTGTTTCTCAATATGTGTTCTGTTATAATGAAATGAATCTTTGTCGTAATATGAAATTTCACAATGTTTAAATAAAACTCCCGCACAAAACGAAATAAATAAAAATACCAATGCCCCATACTGTAAAAAAATAAAAGGACCCATAATTGACACGTTACAATACCCCCTCGATGAGAATTCTGCTGTTCACAACAGAAGAAATCTCATCGATAAACCCCGAAGAGGACCGGTGAGGAACTGGTGCCAACAACCCCCTCTTGTTCTTACTCCTCATGGGTACACGACCCCCCGGGCTCAGCGACTATGGACTCATCTGAACGAGATCACTGGACTTCTCCGTAAGAGATCCCAACACCGAGAAATCGAACCGACAAGTACCACAGCCCACCTCACCTCCTAACATGCTACCCCCAAAATCCTCCATCCCTGGCTTAAATTATTCCAGATCCTCTACCAATATGTTTCCCCTTGTATGCAAGCTGGGCTGCCTTTAGCAGATACTGGGCTCACACACACTCACATTACATATTACACCTTGACAAATTCTTTAAAATTTACAAAAAATAAACAAATTCAAAATTCAAAATAATCTACTTTATCAAAAAATTCTCTTCCTGGTTTTCTGTTTTCTACTTAAAATACATTAATTTAAACCTTTCTCCTAATCTAAACGCACCCTTAATCTAACATGTAATCACTTATAATCTAACAGTACACTGCAATACAAATAAATCAATAAAAATAAACAGGGTTAATACACACATAATAAAATAATTGTTACCTAAAATATTCATTCGCTGGCAGGCGAAAAATCCAGATATTTTTTTTTTTTTTCGAGAAGAAAAAATTAAAATTTCCAAAAATTTTAACATTAAAAAAAATTTTAATTTATGAAAATGTTTCCTTCATATTTAGACATTATTTGAAAATTGTTTTAAATTGATTAAACAAACAAATTAAATTGACTTCCTCCTATACAAGCTTAGTATGTGTATGACCTCATCAGCTGATCGAAACTAGGTCAAGTCCAAAACCCTTGACCTACATATGTTATGTATGCTTTCTGAAAATACATTTAACATCTGTAACAGTCTAATTTGAAACACAAAACAATAAAATAAAACATTTAGAATAACCAAAATATTAATAAATAATAAGCAAATTGACCTTTACATAATAATAAAATAAACAATTCTTAACTTTACATTATTTTCAACTCTATCAAGATTCTGTCACTGGTTTAAAAAATGAAACTTTTATATTCTATTATAAATCTCTTTCTTTGTTTAACAATCTTATTCCACATTACTGCGGGTGATTTGAACTATTTATTCTCATTTAATGTACTACTTGATCTGTATACATATATAATTAACCTTGCTATTATTACATTAAAGTAACCCAATCACATTTAACCTTGGTAAAAATCTACATACCCTACAAATTATAAACATTACATTTTAATTTCAACTGAACTGTTATTAATTAACCATCAATTATTTATCATTTGATTCTATGCAATTCAAATTTCTTATTAACCTTATGTTTCATCATTCCTGTTACATTATATTTCATCTCTGATTACTTTTCTACTATGAATTTTCTATCTAACGCTTCACATTTTAATCATTGCCTACTCTGGGTGACCCCTGTATTCTCTATGCTTTCAACCGAATAGACATTTTAATATTACTCCCTTTCTTACTAACAACCACTATGAACCACTTATGACACCAATCTCTCAATTATAAATACCTTTCACTAATTCCACTTACCTCTGGCACCGCTCATCTTTGTACTAGGATGTGTGTTCCCTACCTGGCTATCTACATACGAGCCAATGCCCCTCCAAAATATCGGCAAACACTCACTCAAACTACTCTATTCCCGCCACAACGCTGCACGCTGGTCTCTCGCCACGCCGCACGTTGCTCACACCTTACCACCTCACCCTTACTACAAAATATCATCAACAAATATGTTTATATCTCATTCACATTACTCATCTCTACATATACTCACTACTACTGTGTCCCGAAAATATCTAACACTATCTCTGTGTGTTCCCTGTATTTCAAAATTCTTATTCTCTTCAACTCCCCTTAACTTTAATTCTACTTAACTCACCTGTCTTATTTTCTTATCACCCAACCCTTTTTACAACATTTCACCTTGATATAACACTAGAAAATTCATCACTTCTCTCCTTACAATAATATACCTCAATTTGAACGTATTATCTGTTTAATCATCTACCAATCATTACAGAATCTTAATTTCATAAAATCATTTAGCTTCATTATCAAACATTCTTTTATACGACCTTAATTAAGTAATTAATTTTCAATTATTTAATTCACTTATTTAACAGTTCACAATTATTTTCATCGCTTAATTAGTCTGTCAAATTTTATAATTATTATTAATTCATACTGGTTAATTGCAAATTCAATTTAATTGATAATTAATGTTATCACTTTCTACTGTACATACACATTGTTTACATAACACATAGTACACTATAATGTAATACATACATACATTTAACATAATGACATCAACACATAAAAAAAATATACAGTCCAATTTATTATTTCTTGTCATTAACCACAAATCGTTCCATAAGACAATGCACTTCAAAACCACATTATTCACATCATTAAATGTTCATGAACAATAAACAATACACAATTACCCCATATCGTCAAATAATAGTCTAATCTTATGACTATACCAGTCATTTACAATTACATACATAATCTCATGATTATAAACATAATGATTACCTGTCTTGTCATATTCTTCTACAATATCGTTTGAATTAATATGATTATTCCACATTATTCCCTCATATACCTGGTCACGCTCGAGTATGGTCCTGTCGCCGTTATTATATTCTGTTAAAATCAGGTGAGTTATATTATCATCGTTAACATCATCTACTGCTATCTCAGTTTCGCTGTAAGGTAAGTACTCATTATTATTATTATTTCTCTCTAACTCTAACCTTTCCACGAATTCTTCATAATTTCTCTTTACTTTAAATACCTCTATTTCTCTCTTTCTCTCTCTCTCAAAACATTTCTCACCATCATACCAAGCTACACACTCTCTCTCCAAATATGCAGGGGACATTAACTTATCATTACGGCACCACCTATGAAGTGCACAAAAAACCAAGGGAAATTTATCTGCAAACCTATACTCTTCCAAATACTCACGTGAAGCCATTTCTTCACCCCCCACTACAACATTACGGGAAAAATCTACCACCTGCATCCACTCTACCTGTAAATTCTTTCTACTCTCTTTCTCTGATTCATCACACACAAACATCTTATTAACTTCTACTCTTTCTACAATTACGTTATCACTCTCAACATCTACACAATCATTTTCTAACACCATATTTTTATTTGTATTATCATTGTTATTACTTGTAAACCCATTATTTAAATTATCATTTCCACTACTACTTACCCCGTTATCTTTGTTTGATTTTAATTTGTCTATTACTTTCTCATTTTCTAACTCTATTTCGCCTAACCGCGTCTCTATTTCACTCAATTTCTTGTCATAAATACAGCTTTGTTCTTGAATTTCTTTTTTCATTTCATTAAAATCATTTTTCTGTTCGCTAAATTTTTGTCCTGTTTACTAAATTGTTGATTAAAAAGCATTTGCATCATTCTTATTATTTCGTTATTATCTGCCATTTTAAAATTTTGTTTAAATATTTCTATTTCTTTCAAAAAATTTTTTTTCGTATAATAAATATTACACGTTCATATTATATCTAAAATTATTGTACAATTTTTTCTACCACGTGTAGTTACAGCATAACCTTATTTTATGTATTTTGTATTCTTTCGATACCCACTCTGTTTCTGAATTCTGGCTTATTTATATAATTATTTTATATAATGTCCCTGTCATTCGGGCAGCCATTTGTATAAATACATACTATTTTATACATTTTATTGTACTTACCGTTATTCCTAAGGGTCCCCCCAGAGTTCTATAAGCGAGATCAGAAACAGTGTGAGGTTACGAAATAATTATTCTGACACATTTTGAATGAAGAGAATTTAACTTTTCCTTTAATGTTGACTCATTTACAATTTCTTTATACACTTTACTGTATCTGATGTAATTTTGTGGAAACCTATTGCTTGGTTACATAATCAGCGTACGATAATCGTACTTAATCTAACTTATACTACAGCTTACCTTAATTTTTTACATACACACACGCAAAACTGCCCAGCCTGCATATTTTGTACACTCACTCAAACACACAGAAATTACCCCGCCCTTAACATTTTATAAGAATACCCCTTACGGCCGGCACGCGGTAACTGTTCGAGCTCGTTTCATTTATGTTAATAATTTCGTAGCGGTAGAATATAACTGATGTGATTACTCTCCCATGCTCACTACTAACACTGACTCCTGTTGATTACTTTGAAACTACTTTTTGATTAAAAATGTTATAAACTTTGGCCAAGCTCGCTTGGCTCCGTGTCGGCGCCGACACAATCAGTGACGAACTGGGCAATGTGCTTCGTTGAGTCGCGGGAAATGCGCAGTCACGGCCATCAGGTTTTAGGCGCCGTTCATGCTTAATTGTTGTGGGGTAACCACTTTATGCATGGAATAGAGCTGGTATATGTGTGGTGGGCGATGACGATATTGGCCTCGGCTCTGCTGATGTCATTAGTAGTAGGCGGGGTTTAACGACGTTTCCGGTAGCCAGTTGTTTAGAGCTACTAATTTTTCGTCCCAGCGCCATGTTTGCCTCGACTTTGGTGTTTTTCATGGCGTCACTCCAGCGCCCTGCCCGGCCACGCTAAGTGCGAGCGTGAACACACATACAAAGTTCTTAGAATTTCGAAGGGGGCGCGAATTCCTTTGCCGCCTTACTCAACTGCAAACTGCGTTTCGCTTTGTTACACCACTGTTTCTCAATACGTGTTCTGTTATAATGAAATGAATCTTTGTCGTAATATGAAATTTCACAATGTTTAAATAAAACTCCCGCACAAAACGAAATAAATAAAAATACCAATGCCCCATACCGTAAAAAAATAAAAGGACCCATAATTGACACATTACACATAACTTTTTTACTGTAGAATATAAGATTTATTTCATGATAAATGAACTGCAACATTTGAACGTTTCAAGCGAACAATAATGAATATTTATGGCGAAGTAAGTGAGATTTTTAAACACGCTTGTGGTTTATAAATAAAAATTAAGAAAACTCATCACAATTCAATCAATGACTACTCTTATTACTATTACACCCAAACTCCATTAATTGGTACACTTTACCAGTAATGTTATATAAATTTTGGCACTCCACAAATTAAATTACATTTAAATTTGTAAATTGTTGTGTTACAAATAATTGGCGCCCAACGTGGGGCACGACATGCCTAAATTTAATAAATAAATGTATGCTCTATTGCTAAAAGTGTGGATAGGATTTTATGTATAATAATTGATGTTTATGTATAAATATTTG
The DNA here is from genome assembly GCA_034769895.1 of Magicicada septendecula. Lineage (NCBI taxonomy): Eukaryota > Metazoa > Arthropoda > Insecta > Hemiptera > Cicadidae > Magicicada > Magicicada septendecula. The sequence goes on from CM068367.1 coordinate 1,231,051,825, forward strand.
TTGTATGTTGTTTATTTTGTTGTGTTTAATGAGACAACTGGCGCCCACCAATACCACTGATTTTCTATGATAACAGGTGTAATTGTAACAAGAGTAATAATAATAACCACTAATAAAAATAAACAAATAAATCAAAAAAGTAGCAAACGGTTGTACAATAATAAATTTAAAAAATAAATAAATTTAAATACATCATATTCATTATGGCAGCACCAGAAAGCTTGAATACGGAAGCACTTCAAACTATGATGCGTGCCTGGGTAGATGAAATAAGCACAAAACAGACAGAAAATTTGAATGCTAGAATAGACGAATTAAAACAATCTAATATGAAACAAACAGAAAGTTTAAAAAATAAATTAGAAGAACAAACTGAAAATTTAAATACTAAATTAGAACAGTCTGAAAATTTTAAACAGGATACTATAAATATAACGGAGAGTCAGAAGAGTTAAAAATCAATAATCTACAGTTGAAACAAGACAACATAGAATTAAAGCAAAGTATAGCTAACAGTAATGCACAATTAACAGAAAAGATTGTTGATACCAACTCATGTATTGACGCTCTTGAGAATAATTTTAAACAAGCCTTACATGAGCAAGCAGTAAGGATTGAAAATAAACAAAAAGAATTGCGTCTCGAATGGAGAAGAGATATAAAAGAAATACATAAACAAATAAATGGTGATTTAAATGATAAGTTAACTACTATAACGCGAGAACAGGATGATAAAATTCAGACTGTTAATAATATGTCACAAGCGAATACCAGTAAAATTAAAGAAATAGAAGCGTGTACAGTAGTTATTGAACACAAAATTGAAGAGACTGTGAAACACCGTTCAGGAGAGGTATCCCGTATGAAGGAAGAGATCCAAGGTAATATGAACCAGCTACGAGGTGAACTTGAGAAGATGACAGAATCAAATGATATTTCCTACACCAATGGAAGAGAGGAGCAGAATAACTTTCGCAGGTGGTAAATGGGGGAACAGTATGGAATTCCTAGCTAAAATAGAGAAAGAAATGGAGAAGATCGGCAGTGCGATAAATGACGACGAGAAGATAGACTTTGTCACGCGACATGTTAAAGACTCAGCCAGTCAATGGTGCTCTATTATTAGAGATAACATCAGCACATGTCAGCAATTTCGTGATGCATTTGAGAACAGATATTGGAACATACATACTCAACGGCAAGTATGTGATCAGCTCGAGTATGGAAAGTTTAACGCACACAGATGCCAGAGTATAGAACAATACACAATTGTGCAAATAGAACGCGTAAAGCACCTTAAACCTAAATTTTCAGAGTACGAAATTGTTTCAAAGTTATCTTACCATTTCCAGAGAGATATTCAGTTAGCAGTTTACATGCAGGGAATTAAAACCACAGAAGAATTTTTAATACTTGTGACACAGTCGGAGAATATCAGTAAAGGTAAGAACACACGACACTGTGAACCAACACTCACTAATTATCACCATAACTATAACCGTAGTGATGAACCACCAATACGAAACACTACGCAAAATCGTGATAATTATAATATTAATTATACGCCACCAGTACACACCGCACTGATGCGCACAGCTGTAGAGACAGGGCAACCGAACACAGCAAAGCAACGAGGGAAATGCAATCAGCTGATGAAAACGGAGCTGCGAGACAGCAGAGGGTATAAAGGAGGCTTTGTTTGGCCTTCTACCCATAAACGTTTTTCAAAACCGTATGACAAAGGGGTTGCGGGTACTACAAAGAGAGATAGAGAAAAAATGAATGACAGAGAGAGAAAGCGGCATTCTCCAGCCAGCCTTCAACGTCGAACGCTTCACAATAACGAGGGAGGAATACAAAGCAGAAATAACTGTATACGACGAACTATTGTGTAGTCTAAACTAAGGAGAGTGTAAATCAAACCGCACTCGACGCCCTAATGTGAATAATTATTTTGAAAATATTACTGTTAATTATTAATAAGATAAGGAATTAAATAAAAAGGAATGTTAATGTTAAAGAAATATAAGAAATGTAAGGAATGTTATATTTAAAGAAAGGTAAGAAATGATAAGAAATGTAAGGAATGTTATGTTTAAAGAAAGGTAAGAAATGATAAGAAATGTTAATGTTAAAGAAATGTAAGAAATGATAAGGAATGTTATTGTTAATGTTAAGAAAGGGTAAGGAATGTTAATGTTAAGAAAAGGTTAAGGAATGTAAGGAATGTTATGATTAAGGAAATGTAAAATTCCAGAGTGAAGGATGGCATAATATGTTAATGGGCAGAGTATTTACCATTTTTCGAGAAAGCAACTCGTTTAGGAAGTTTTACATATAAAATAAATAGGTCAGTGGAACCAGTTTAAAGGAGAACGATTGTTAAGGCGGAGCTACGACTACACCAGTCAACAACACCTGTATGGGGAGGGGAAACATTACTTGCTCAATCCTCCAACTAAGGGTGAATTGAAACGGTTACTATTCATTATTATTGTTTTTTTTTTATTCTACGAATAAGTGTAGCAATAAATAATATGAAATATAAAAATATGATGTGTCTAATGATAAGAAAAAAATTTTAATAAATGGATTTATTAAATTTTTTTTATCAAGCAGAGGAATAATGCGACAGTACAATCATACGCTGTACTGTGCATTTAATAGATAAAATAAATATTTAAATTAAATTTATAAATACGTAATAAATAAGCAGGTATGAGATTGAAAGCTGAGTTTATGTTAAAAATATGGAATGCAGATAGACAGGAACTGACCTGAACACTCACGCGACTGTCGCTGAGTGTGTACAGTAGTAAGTGATGTGTGTGAGTGAGGCCAGTTCGAGCATGAAAGTTTCCAATCTCACCCTGAATAATTGTCAAATTACAGTTTTTATTTAATTATAAGAAAACCATCAATGGTAAGAAAAATTCAGACTCCAAAATATGTATAAAATTAATACGCATGTGTAGTGAGAAAATGGCGTGAAAAGGACGCGCAGTGTGAATTCAGTGTGATTTTAAGTGCGTAGTAATTACACGGATTATCCTATTATGATGGCAATTACGTTGGACATGTGTAATTAAATCATCCATCGTTAGAGCACCCTGTAGTTCACATTAGACTTTGCCAATGGCAGAAATGTGCGAAAATATGAAATTGGACGAGAGTGGGAGAACTGACGCCACTGAACAATTTCAAACAGGCTGAATTCTGTCCCAACAGGAGCTGTACGATGCTCGATTATAAATAGGGCACGAAAGAAGCCAGCCTTCGTCTCAATCAGTCTTCAGTAGTGGCGGGACGCTCTGTCCATTAACGACGCGAATTTTTAAATTTTGAAATTGAACAGTAGATGCGGACGGATACTATGTTCGTCAGAAGTGCGAAACAATAACTCTTAATCTGTTTCCGAATATAAATATAGAACATACTTTACGATGTCTACACACACAAACGTCCATCAGTCAAGACAAGCTACTATGTTACATCATGCAGAGGAACGCTATGCTGAACAGTAGCGGCGTCTGCTAGAACTACAGCAGCAAGTGTAGAGCAATCAATGATTACTATGTATGCAATACATAAATTAACGTAGTTGAAAGTTATATAAAGAAAAAAAAACTGCAGTATAGCACACTGTCAGACTGAGCAGTCAAATTTTAATATTAAGAAATAAATATTTAGAACATAACTTTTTTACTGTAGAATATAAGATTTATTTCATGATAAATGTACTGCAACATTTGAATGTTTCAAGCGAACAATAATGAATATTTATGGCGAAGTAAGTGAGATTTTTAAACATGCTTGTGGTTTATAAATAAAAATTATGAAAACTCGTTACAATTCAATCAATGACTACTCTTATTACCATTACACCCAAACTCCATCAATTGGTACACTTTACCAGTAATGTTATATAAATTTTGGCACTCCACAAATTAAATTACATTTAAATTTGTAAATTGTTGTGTTACAATAAATTACTTCAGAACCTAAAATTGGATTGTTTTTTCAATGTGTTTATTATGTAATTAAAATGTAATAGATTGAACTTGAATGGGTGCGCACCCAAATTCGCGTACAGTTCATACGCAAATTTGACATTTTTATTATGTAACGATCTCGAAAAAGTGATATAGTTTATTTACTTATGTTTTATTTTAATATCTGATGATGGAGCATAGTCTCCGAAACGCGTCATAGATGAGATTTACAAGAAGTCACAAGGCTTGAAGGTAAAATAATTTATTAATTAAAATGTGTTTATTGTATTTTAAATAAAGAAAGATGTTGGATCCTGAAGCTCGAATAGGGGGGGGGGAGGTGTTAAACAATGAAATGATGTTAACCAGTACAAATTTCTTGGGTATTATGTCTTGTGAAAATACCCAAATCCCAAAAGAGTATCTGCTCTTTTCCTTGTCTGCCAGCATTCAACACCTTAGCACGAATCCCCCCTCACCCTCTCGCTCTATCTCCCTCTCTATCTACCTCCCTTGTTGACAAAATACGCTTCTGGATTTCCACACTAATATTATTTTTACAGTTTTAACTTCTGAGCTGAGGTAGGTACAGCTATGTACTATGTTGAATAAGACCCAATTTCTAAATTTTTAGGGCCCACACAACAGTCTTTTCTTGTCACTGGCACAAACTTTGTTTTTCCCTGATTAATTTGCAGATGCATTCTTATTGCAGCTTTCTCCAATTTCACAAAGCACAAGTTCTCAATGTCATCTGCATAATCTAGAATTTGAACTGACTTATAAAAGATGTTTCCTCTTGTATTAATACCCGAGACTCTATAACTTTCTCTAAAGCAATATTTAAAAGAAGACAAGCTAAAGAATTTCCTTGTTGGACCCCTTTCCTCATGTGCACAGGGTCCAATAGCCTATTCTGGATTTTTACCTGACATTGAGTGTTCCTCGTTGTGACCTTAACTAGGGCGATCAACTTTTCTGGTATCTTCAACTAAGCCATTAGTGAATACAAATATTCCCTATCTATACTATCATAAGCTGATCTAAAATCAATAAAGAGGTGATGTGTCTCTATTCCATACTCGCCACATTTCTCAAGAATCTGGCGTGAGGTAAAAATCTGGCCGTCTGTTGACCTGTCTTGGCGGAGTCCGCTCTCATAATCTCCTATCGCCTTCTCTACAAACGGTGCCAGTCTGTCAAACAAAATATTGGAGAATGTCCTATATGCAGTACTTAAAGGACTGATTCCTCTATAGTTGGCACAGTCCAAGATACCACCTTCTTGTGGATGGGGCATTTAACACTCAGATTCCATTCTTCTGGAATTGTTTGTTATGGGTCTAAATTTACCTAAATATTATTGTGTAATTTTATAAATTTTATAACATGTGCAGATGAGGCCCCTTTGAGGTGAGGCGATAGCCAGTAAATATTTGCATGACCATACATGGTTATGAGATTATAACGAAAATCTATTTATAGCCAGTGATTAATTCCGTTAGTATGTTGTTGACGAGAAACAGTTAATTACGAGTTAAAAAGGTGATACTAAATTCAGCGGAACGTTGCAGTACTGAGGACGAGACGAATAGCGGGGAGCGGGGTGAACCAGTTTGAAGACGAAACGAACGGAAATTGTTAACACAAAAAGTCAGTCGACAACCATCTTTTGCACTGTGCAGTAGCAATCGCGGGCGCCCGCATAAACAGCATAAGACGTAAATTGAACAAAGTGAGATTTCAATCAGTTTTGGATTTTTCAAAAAGTATAAATAATGTATTAACCAGTGATAAATAAAATAAACAAACAGTTTGGCCGGAAGATATAAAAGTGCAAACAACAGACAGTGTACACAACGAGAGATGTGTAGGATGAAACCATACGCATCAACAGGAAAGTAGACATTTAAAAAAAAATAATTAAATACTGTAAATACTGGCTTTTACCTAAATTTTAAAGTTGAGCTCAACAAAAAACATAAAAGTATGTAAATGTGTATGATTGTGTGTGTGAAGAATATGCCTATAGGCCTAACAAGAAGTGCTGAGTTTGCATAATCTTTTATATACGTATTCATATTTTGTAATAATTACTGGAAATCAGTATCACGCCTTAAGGCGGAATAAGTGTGTTAATGATCTTTTTTATGTTCTCAAAGGAAAATAAATAATGTTATATTTAACTTGATTTGCGCATTATGTTATTTGTATTTGCCCACTGTTCTCTGCCTAAGTACACTAAACGAACCCCTGGACTAAACATTACATATAATCATATTCATTTAATTTAATAACCGATAAGACTTCAGTTGACGTCTGAAAAGGTACAAATTTTAATGGTCAATTAATGAGCAAGACTACAAATTGTGCCGGGTTTTTGAGAACCCGGCGTTTCTATAAAGAATTTAATTAATACAATTAACTGCCGAATTAATTAATTATGGTAATTAAGCGTAGTGTTCTGTATTACCATTTCGTTGTTTCACTGAGGGTCAACGCGCTCTGTTGGCGGGCCGGGTGATTATGTTTTTCGACACAAAGCTTTTGTGCGTGTTTGTTCAGTCGGACCTGAACAACAGCTGCTTCAACAGCCGTCCTCCTTTGGCAGAGCTGGGCTTTCATTAATTGTTGTAAATTCTATTCTTCATGCCTGAGTAGACGCTAAGCGATCTCCGGTGTGTTAAATGTATATATATTTCATTTATTGCAAGATGTCTAAATTTAAACCATAATTAACTTGGATGTGAGTGGATAAAGGTTGAAGCTTACCTCGTGACGTACTTACCGGAAATGTATAGTCATTGTTAAATATTTGATTTATTTAAACAAGAATATAGCCTAATATCTTGTATTTTATAATTACCAATTGTACATGTGAAAAGAGGCGTAAAAGGAAAAATTATTATGTAATTTTGTGGAACTGGGGAACTTTACTGAATTGTCTGAGTGAGCACGTGGTGTTATATGCTTTATGCCTGTCGGAGAATGTGAACTTTTCATACATTCCTTAGGCTATGAATTATAATATAATACATTCATATTTCGTTATGAATTTATATCCAATTATGAAGCATTGAGGCCTTGTGTGTGGTCTAGGAATTTAAAACCCAAAAATGAAAATGTTAAACATGTTATGATGAACAAAGTGAGATTGGTATATGAGTGTTATGGTTTGGTCAGTTAATTATGATTAATGTCCAGGGTTCCCGACCCAGTCGGAAATGTGACCCCTCCGCATATGGTAATTACAACTTCCACAATGATTTAAAAACACCTGGACTCTCGTATCTCGGCTGCCAGAGGTGGAACGACTGCATACCACAATCTGGACCAAAATGAGGTGATATTTAAGCTTTTTTAACTACACTAGGCCGCTACAGCAAACACCATGTGTTGTGAATTTAATATAAAAAAAAAACTCAAGTTATACAAAAAAAAAAACTTCATTGTGCTCACGTCCAGCTGGACAGAATTTTGGCTGCAAACTTTCGCTAAAATAGTTCTCATAATGTACTTACGCTCCAGATTAATTGTAGCCCTGGTCGCGGGCATGTGTCCGGCAGTCATTAATTTTATACTTTATTTCTTTTACTGTGATTCTGAATGGGGGTTGTAAAGGTTTGTGGGATTCTGTATTTTAGTGAAGTAGGTGGGTGCTGTTTGTAAATGCTGGGGGCTAGACCGGCTGGTCAGGTCCTTATTACAATCTTGGGTATTTTTGCTGGTTAATCATTATTTATATATATTTCAAAAATGGGAGTTTTTTTTTTAAAATTGTATTAGGCCGGTTCACACTCTTTAACCTGAGGCAGTCACCTGTTGGTGCAGATCTATACAGGAACTGGACATGTTACCTTATATTATGTTGGGTCAGGTTGTGGCACATGTCCGTGGCCAGGTCAATTCAGATTTTCTGTAAATTTTTATATTTCTATAAGGTTTAAAATTTTTACAATTTTTATAAAATTATACGGGCTGTGCTGGCAACTTAAATTTATAATTGTAGTTTCTGGTTATTATGGCAAGTCCAGATTTTCTCCACATTTATGTACGTATTTGATAAGAATATACAGGCTGTCAGCCACGCTTAATATGTTGTACTTTGTCTGTGATCTATATGTATATATGTATGTATGTTCAATCATGTGTTATCTTTATGTCAGGTGTTATAAAAAAGGGGTATTTGAAATAATTGGGGTTGTAATATTTAAACAATTTATATGATTATTTATATTTATGTGATATTTTAATATATATACACAAGGTATGATTTAAGAAATATTCCATCATTATGTGTCGGAATAATGAATAATAGTGATATATATATATTTATATATATATATATTACTTTAATATTTATAACTAAATTTACCTCAAGATATACTTTTTTCCTATTAGGAACATGTTTCGAGAGTTTCTGTTCTCTCATCTTCAGCCTTCGCCATCTTGTTTCTGGTGAAGTATTTGTGTGTTGGCTTCTGGATGTTATTAAGGTAGTTTGTTGGTCTTTGGTCTTTTAAAGTTGCATTATTGTGTGTGGTTGTGGTATCTGTTTTTGTATTTTGTGTATTTTCGATGTTGAGTGCTTTGAATATTGTGTCATGTTTTGTATTGATTTGTATTTGTTCTGGTATTAGTTTGTTTTGTGTTTTATGTTTGTAAATCTGTAAATTTTCCCAAATGTTCATTATGGTGCCTTTGTGTGGTATATGTTTTATTAGTGTTACATTGGTTATGTCTGGGAATTCATGTCCTGTGTTTATTGCATGTGTGGCTAAATTGGATTTATATATATTTGGTTTTTTGTATGCATTTAGGTGTTCAAAATAACGTTTTTTCAGCTGTTTTTTTGTTTGTCCTATATAACATTTATTGCAATCTTGGCATTCAATTTTGTATATACCGTTGGTTGTTGTATTATCTTTTTTGTGTGAGCTATTTAGATTTTGTAATTTATTTTTATTAGTTTTGTATGCTATTTTTATATCTGTGTTTTTAAATAGTTTTGTTAGTTTTGTCATTTTATTATTTATATATGTGAATGTGGCCCATTTTTTGTTGTTGTTATTATTTATGTGTTGTTCAGTTTGATTAATTCTTAATTGTTCAGTTTTTATTTTGTATTTGATTTTATTTTCTATTTTGATCATAGTATTTTTATTGTATCCATTTGCATAACCAATTTGGTATATTATATTTCTTTCTTTGTCAGTTTCTTGTTTGCTTAGGGGTATTTTGTACATTCTGTTAAATAACGAATAAAATGCTGCCATTTTATGTTGTGGTGGGTGGTCAGAATGGTTAGGTATAATGATGTTAGTGGAAATTGGTTTTCTATATATTGCATATTGTATGTGTTTGTTGTATCTTGTGATAGTTATGTCTAAATAGTTGATTTTGTTATGTTTTTCTTTTTCTTCTGTGAATCGTATTTTGGGATGTATGTTATTGATTTGTTTCAGTATGTTCTCTGCAGTTGTGTTTTTGTTATTTGATACATATAGTCCATCATCTACATATCTTATCCATATGCCATCTGGGTCATGTGTTTTTATGATATTTTGTATTTTGGTGTCTATGTGTCCCTAAACAAACAAGAAACTGACAAAGAAAGAAATATAATATACCAAATTGGTTACGCAAATGGATACAATAAAAATACTATGATCAAAATAGAAAATAAAATCAAATACAAAATAAAAACTGAACAATTAAGAATTAATCAAACTGAACAACACATAAATAATAACAACAACAAAAAATGGGCCACATTCACATATATAAATAATAAAATGACAAAACTAACAAAACTATTTAAAAACACAGATATAAAAATAGCATACAAAACTAATAAAAATAAATTACAAAATCTAAATAGCTCACACAAAAAAGATAATACAACAACCAACGGTATATACAAAATTGAATGCCAAGATTGCAATAAATGTTATATAGGACAAACAAAAAAACAGCTGAAAAAACGTTATTTTGAACACCTAAATGCATACAAAAAACCAAATATATATAAATCCAATTTAGCCACACATGCAATAAACACAGGACATGAATTCCCAGACATAACCAATGTAACACTAATAAAACATATACCACACAAAGGCACCATAATGAACATTTGGGAAAATTTACAGATTTACAAACATAAAACACAAAACAAACTAATACCAGAACAAATACAAAACATGACACAATATTCAAAGCACTCAACATCGAAAATACACAAAATACAAAAACAGATACCACAACCACACACAATAATGCAACTTTAAAAGACCAAAGACCAACAAACTACCTTAATAACATCCAGAAGCCAACACACAAATACTTCACCAGAAACAAGATGGCGAAGGCTGAAGATGAGAGAACAGAAACTCTCGAAACATGTTCCTAATAGGAAAAAAGTATATCTTGAGGTAAATTTAGTTATAAATATTAAAATATTATATACATCAAGAAACGGACTGTAGCAGAAAGTGATTGAAATATATATATATATATATATATACAGAAATCGTGGCCAAAGAAACTGCTTGGATACTGGAAAAGAATAAAAAACGTAAAAGGAAAACTATGGAATCACCAGAAACACCGAAAACCAGTCCAATAAACAAAAGTAAGAGGACTAAAGAAAATGTAAAAAAATCGGCTAAGCCACCACCAGTGATACTGAGCAATGTGGAAAATTATATAGAAATAAGTCAGAAACTGAAATCAAAAGATCTGAAATTTAACACCAGCATGATGAACAACAATCAGCTGAAAATTAATGTAGACACAGAAATGGAATATAGAGAACTGACAAAACTCCTAAAAGAAAGTAAGTTGGAATGGCATACTTATGAAAATAAACAGACCAGACCAATAAGAGTCATGGCATGTAACTTGCATCCAACATGCAAATCAGAAGAGATTAAAGAGGAGTTATTGAATAGAGGATATAAAGTCCTTGAAGTAGTTAATAAAATTAGAAAGACTAAAGTTGACGGCAGGAAAAAATCACACATTTGCCATTATTTATGCTAACGTTTGACAGATCAGAGGATATCAAAAAAAATATTTGATATTCAATATTTATGTCATATGAAAATAAAAATTGAAGCTCTCAGGAGTAACAAACTGATACCACAGTGTAAAAGGTGTCAAAGATATGGTCACACTCATAAGTATTGCCAACATGGACCTATCTGTGTTAAATGTGCAGGCAAACACAGGACCATCGATTGCCAGCAAGAACGAGATGTGCTACCAAAGTGTTCAAATTGTGCAGAAGCACATCCTGCTAGCTACAGGGGTTGTTTGGTTGCACGTGAACTTCAAATAAGACGCAATAATTTAATAAGTGAGAGACGACCTAAAAAACCTCAACCAAGGACTTTCACAGCTAATAAAATCAATAGTGAAATGTCCTTTGCTCAAGCAGTTAACGCTAACAAGACTTTAGTTCAAAATGATGATTCATCAATGGTGCAAATGATGCAGAATATGATGGACATGATGAAAATAGTCATGGATAGACTAGATAGATTAGAATCCAGAAATCCGGGCACAATCCCACAGAGAACTAATCAATGGACCAGAAAGACCTAAGGATAGCTACCTGGAATGCCAACGGTATCCAGAACAGAAAGCAAGAAATAGAATTATTCCTCAAGGCACAAGACATTGATATATGTCTAGTATCAGAGACACACTTAACAAATCAGTCATGCTTAAAAATAAATGGATACCCGGTATATCAAACAATTCATCCAGATAATAAAGCCAAAGGAGGAAGTGCTATTATTATTAACAATAGGATTAACCACTATGAGGAGTGTCACCTTCAGACTGCAGAAATCCAACTCACTGTAGTTGGAATCAAATCCACCAAGCAAAAACTAATCGTTGGTGCGATATACTGTCCTCCAAGACACAACCTAAAGGAGTTAGATTACAAGAAATTTATATTACACCTAGGTGAGAGATTCATTGTAGGCGGAGACTACAATGCTAAACATGTAGATTGGGGATCCAGATTAACAACAACTAAAGGTAGCGAGCTTAATAAAGCAATACAAGAAACAGGTTGTAGCTTCCACAGTACAGGCAAACCTACTAACTGGCCCACAGACCCTAATAAAATTCCAGATCTATTAGATTTCTTCATATCAAGGAGGGTCTCGCAGAACTTTATTGATATCGAGGAGAATTTTGATCTTGACTCTGATCATTCAGCAGTAATCCTGACGCTGAGTGAAAGAATAATAAAAAAAAGTAAACAAACCAAGCCTAGTTAACAAAACTACTGATTGGGAAAGCTTCAAATTAGAACTTGAAGGCAAGATACAACTAAATGTCCAGTTGAGAACTAAGCAGCAATTAGAAATAGAAGCCGAGAAGTTTAATTATAATATTCAAACTACAGCCTGGAACAATACGAGAGAAATTACCCATGGAATTGTTGGTAACAACTATCCTAGAGAGATCAGGGAACTTGTCAAAGAAAAGAGGCGAGCTAGAAGAAAATGGCAACAGACTCGTGACCCAAATGATAAAACTGTACTTAACAACAAATCGCAACAACTAAAGCGTGTAATACAGAAGTTAAAAGAAGCATCAATAGCTTCCTATTTGGAAAATCTAACAGCAGATGCAGATACAGAGTACTCGTTGTGGAAAGCAACGAGGAAGCTTAAAAGGTCGATCACTCAAGTACCACCTATTAGAAAAAGCGACGGTACATGGGCTAGAGATAATAAAGAAAAAGCTGAAGCGTTTGCTGAACATCTAGCTGACATTTTTAAGCCAAATAATACCCAGTCAGATACGGAGCTAGATGAAGATACAAATCATGAAGAAGAGGACATTCAACTGGTCACCCCAAAAGAGGTAGCTAAGGAGATCAAGATAAACTTGAACCCCCGAAAATCACCTGGCTTTGACCTCATTACAGGTGAGATCTTAAAGCAGTTACCTAAGAAAGGGATTGTTATGCTTACATACTTATTCACTGCGGCACTTAGGCTAAAGCATGTTCCTAGTGTCTCGAAGGTGACAGAAGTTATTATGCTACGTAAACCAGGCAAACCGCCAAATGAAGCCAAATCATATCGGCTCATATCACTGTTGCCAACTATATCAAAGCTTTTTGAAAAACTTCTGTTGCAAAGGCTAAATCGAGTAATAGAGAGAAAAAAGCTGATACCAAATCATCAATTCGGGTTCAGACAAAAACATTCCACAATAGACCAAGTACATAGAATAACAGACACAATAGAGAAAGCACTAGAAAAAAAGCTAATCTGCTCGACAATCTTCCTCGATGTGGCTCAGGCCTTTGATAAAGTTTGGCATAAAGGTTTAATACATAAACTTAATAAAATGCTACCAAAACAATATGTTGACGTGTTAAAATCATATATATCGGAAAGATTATTTAGAGTCAAACAGGAAGATGACTATTCTGAGCTAAGAGAAGTGAGGGCAGGTGTGCCCCAAGGGAGTGTTTTGGGGCCCATCCTCTACTTGTTGTTTACATGTGACCTGCCACAGCCAGAGAATGTGTCTGTTGCTTCTTTCGCTGATGACACAGCTATAATGGCGATTGGTTCGACCTTAGGTGAAGCTACCAACATGCTTCAAGATGCTAGTGATCAGGTACAGCAGTGGACTGGGAGATGGAAAATTAAGCTTAATGAACTGAAATCTGTCCATATCAATTTTACAAACAAAAGAATAGAAACAGTCTTCCAGTTACCTTAAATGGTGTTGTAGTACCATATGCAAACACTGCCAAATATTTGGGGATGATCCTAGATACAAAGCTACGATGGAAGGAGCACATCAGAAAAAAAAGGACGGAGCTTGGTCTCAAATATAGACAACTGTATTGGCTCTTGGGACGAAATTCTCAGTTGTCAATACACAACAAAATTCTGATATATAACCAAATTCTGAAACCAATTTGGCTTTATGGAATTCAACTGTGGAGTTGTGTGAAAGAAACGAACATTAGATGTATTCAAACCTTCCAGAATAGAGTGTTACGGAACATGGTAAGTGCTCCATGGTACATCAGAAATAGTGATCTACATCGAGACCTTAGGATCCCTGATGTCGCCAGTGAAATTAAAAGGTTTGCTGCTAAGCACGAATCTAGACTACACCAGCATATCAATGTAGAAGCTATTCAACTGCTTGACAACGCCAATACAGTGAGAAGGCTGAAGAGAACTAAAATTTTGAATTAGTGTAGTGCAGTGTGTGCAGAAATCTAGAAAGTAATATATAGTACACCAGTGGGCGACTGTATAAGTAACTTAAAATTATAACAAACATTAGATGTAAATTGATGGTTGGTCTTTTAGACCAGTTTAAAAAAAAAAAAAAAAAAATTTCAAGTATTATTATCATTATATATATATATATATATATATGTATATATATATATATATCAATAGTATTCATTTTAACACATAATTCAACAATCCATAATATAACATATCATCATCATATATATATATATATATATATATATATATATATATATTATCACATAACGTGTGTCCCGTGTTATTCTGCCACACGTTGGATGTGTCAATTTGTAATATAGGACGACGAACGTCCGTCTTATTTTAAACGTGTATGAGTATAATGGGTGTAACGTGTCTTCTCTATACAGGCCTAAGTAGCCATTGATTATTTTTACTTAATATATTCTAATTATATTTCATTTCATTACAAAGTGTTTTGTTCTGTTGTTATAATTGATTCGTTTAGTGGTTGTTGTGTCTTGAATTTGTTTGTGTTCTGATTATGTGTCAAGATTACTTTCTATATCTTAATACCTAAAATATAACAATTAGGCCTATGGACTGTAAGCTTCCTTCAGCCATAAAATTAAAATGAACAATTCTTTACAAGTTATTAGTTACTGTTGGTTTAACATACATTTCATTCTTTTACTATTATTTTGAGTGAGAAACATCATCACTTCCTTCAAACTTACTTAATTTATTTTCCCTTATAATATAGGGTGTTTATTAATCACATTCTTAATTTCTTAATTCTTTACTAATCCCTTTCTCCATTCCATGTTAACACAAACTGTTTATCTTACATGGGCTTTCTCCCCTGAATAACATCGTATCCTTAATCTATCTCTACTCTAAATACTATTTCTAATTACCCTTAACTATATAATTTTTATAAGCTCACTCTTAAATCATTTACTGTTTCATCATTGATTTATTAAGTGTTTTCTTATCTATTACTATCTTTTTAATCATACTATCATTTACAATATCTTTTTTCACCTATCACTTTCACCTTTAATTAATTGGTGTTTATCACTGATACACTCATTATTTTGGGGTATTTACACCTTCACTATTATCACTTGTTAGACTTTTTATTTTAAGCGTTTATTGGTGGGTAATCCCTATTATTATTTTTCTTTGTCACTTAGTTACTTTCATTATATTTCTCACTATCTCACTATCTTTACAAATTTTATTTATATCTAATAAGTTCATGTCTTTTTCTAGATTTCTTACTTACATATACTACTAATTCGTGGGTTAGTGTATTTTTATTTAACGGTTTTTTATTTATTATGAATTACATTTGTCACTTAGACAATACTAATATTTCTTTTTTATATTTGTTATTCATTGGTTTCGTTTCCTTTATGATATTTGATGGTATCATCTCCCCCTTCCCTATTCTACACTATTTGTCTGTGTTTTATCACCTTGGTTCACTTTATTTTCTTTATAGTTGGTTTGTTCCGTTTTTAATTTCATTTTTCTTCTCCTTCACTTCCATCTTGTTTCACTTTATTTTGGTTATTACCTGGCCAATCTCTGGGGTTGGGTCAATGTCATTTGTCTGTCAGTCTAGTTTGTATTTTTTATTTAATAATCACCTTTGGTTTACTATTCTTCCTCCTTCACTCTTAATTACATTTACGATTTTTATTCTCTTTATTATTTATTTATTAAAATATATTATTTCTTAGCATTTCTTACATACTTATAGATATCAAATATGATCTGAATTTGGCGATGTTATATAATGCCCTTCCACCAAAATTGATCATTTTATAAAACGTGATTCTAAGTTTGATGAAATTATCAATTGTATTGTATCATTTTTTTTTCCTCAAATTCTCCTGCTTCTCATTCATTTTTTATGATTAATTTTGTGTCTTTTATTCCCTTTCTTCTGATTCCTTTCTTCATTATTTTCTCATATTGCGAACTGGCTTATTGATTTTTTATTATAAATTATTCCCTATAAATCTTATTTTCCCTAACTATCCCTACTTGTCGCTGAAATCGATTCGGATGGGCTCTATTGGCTTACCTAACTCCGTCGTTCAAAACTACTCTTATTCTGAGATCAGGGGAACATCATCCCTGCTCAGTTAAATGATTGCTGGACTTATTCAACAGTCAATCTCAATTAATGAATCTTCAATACAGTCACCTCATGACTCATAATAATAATAATCATAATATTTGTTGGGAATCTTTTACTTTTGTATTTCATTATTGCTCAGTTCGAGCCATATATTTTTTCATCTTTCTTTGTAGATACTACTTGATAATACTTGAAGCATTGCTTTTCATTGATACAATTCACATTTTTATTACTCTTTGTTTCATCTCATTTCACATTATAACTCTTAGAATTTTTATTTTATCTATTTCGTTTTTTGATCATTGGTTTGTTTAATCTTACTTCCCATCTTTTTCTAAATAGCTGTGGAAGTTGATCATTTTGATTGGTATTTTTTTTCATAATTTTTTAAATATCATAGTAAGTTAGTGCTTGTTACTAATTAGGAATTTTTTGTAGCTTATTCCTTTATAGTATGTTTTGCTTTTTATGCCTCATATTTTGGCTAAAGATTATTGTAACTTAATCTTATTTTGTAGGAATGTTTTGTAACTTCACTCCTTTATTATTATTTTTTATTTATTTATTATAGTAAGTTTGTTGTTCTTACTTTATATGGATTCTTTGTAACTTTATTTCTCCATTTTTAATTGTTCTAAAATATTATCGAAATATTTGCGTAAGTTGTCCTTACATAACTTTTTTGAATTTTGAAATTCATTTGAGATCTTTTTTCTTTATGATATTGGCAAACTTGTTCATTTGTCTTGTTATTTCTCTTTTTTTTAAGTATTTCGGTTGGTTTTTTACTTTAAGTTTTTTCAGTCATTGCTGATCGTCATAATATTTCTTAATTGATGCCTGATTGTATACACCCTTTATTTTCTTAGTGACGGGGTGAGCGATCTCATAAGTGTTATTGCCCTTGTCTCTTGTTATAATGTATGGTCATACATATTATTATACATGGGACCTTGTTATTTATACCTTTTTGTAAGGTGATCTTCTCCTTTTCTTTCATTATTATTGCCTTCTCTTATATATTACACTCTTTGTTGTCTTTCTTCTCTACTCCTTCAAATGTTAGATGTTTGAACATTTATTCTGGATGTTAGAGTATTTATTTTCCTGTTGCTCTACCTTTATCAATTTCATGGCATTACCATCTCACTACATGTTCGGGCCATACCCTTTCGGCGTAGCTGTGTGGATCATTCCTTTCATTCTCGTTGCTGGGATCATTATTAGGTTCTTGGCTGTCCTCTGCCCTGATATGGTTTATTCGAGCTATTCGGGGTTCTCTGTCGTTACTTGCTTGATTATGCAGTATTGAAAAACCCGGATTTTCACTGACTGTTACCCAATTCTCATTGTCATTATTGTTTTGGTTAGTGATTGGCTCCTGTTGGTGGTTTGTGTTATCACCATCATTCCCGACATTATCCTCGAAGGTGTGGACTCTTGTGTTTGGTACCTGGTTATAGTACGTTCGTCGGTTATTTGCCTGAGAATAGTTTCTTACTGGACTACGCCGTGCTTGACATCTCACATAATTCACTTGCGGTCGGTATCCTCGGTTGTTGTTGTTGTTACCGTTTCCTGGATGATAATAATTGTTAGGACCGTTCCGTTGGTGATTCCCTCTGTAATCGTTTCTGAAATTACCGTTGTTGTTATTGTTTGGGTGATAGTTCCTGGGCGCATTATTCCCACGTTGATTTCCTTGATAGTTATTGGTGTTGTTCGGTGGTGGCTTATTATCACCCTGTTGGTTTGGTGGGGATGGCCCTTCATTTGGTCTACTATTTCGGAAACTCGTGAATCTGTTCTTACGGTACTGCCATTCGTGTTCATGGCTCTCCAATAAACTAGCCATGTCCTGAATTGTCTTGATTTGACTGTACATACGGGCTTTCTGAATCGCATCATCATAGTGGTAAGATAATTGTATGGCTAAACACTCTTCCGGAATGCGTGGTTCCAAATTCCTGGCCATGCAGATTTTTCCCAGAAAGTATGATGTTAGGGATTGTCCGTTTTGGTTTTCATACCTTCCGTTACTTAAATTGTTACGGACCATGTTCTGGGTTGACTCTGACCAGAATTTCGCTTTGAATTGGGTTTTGAATTCTTGGATGCTCTGGATGTCTGGTCTTGTGGCGGTCCACCAGTTGTCATATGTTTCCTTAAACATGTCGTCTAGCATTCCCCTCACAGCTGTCCATCGGGTTTCGCGATTCTTTATTATCAATTCTTCCACCCTTTTCAAAAACTCCATCGGATTGCGCTTATAGTTGCGGACATTTATTGTATCTCGATTGTCATTGTTAAATATTTGGTTATGGTTACATGACCGGTCACGCCAGGCGTCCACTTCTTCCTGTAATAATTCTTCTCGTCTATGCATCTCTTCGATTCTTTGTTTATTTTTGTCCACTTTGCTGTCGATTTTATTTAAACTGCTGTACACTCCTTCCACTCTTTCTCCCAGGTCTGTCCGTACAGTTGCTATCTCCTTCTGGTTTTCTTCCCGGACTAGATGTATGTCCTGATCCATCTGTGCACATCTTTTGGCTGTTTCTTCGTGGCATTCCTCAATTCTTTTTTTATTTTCTCCTTCGAGGTTGTTCATTTTACTGAGTACTTCCTCATGGATTTCAGAAACATTTTCGTTGGTTTTCTCTAGCTTCTCCAACGTCTCCTCTAATTTTTCATTTGTTTCAGTGATCTGTTGTTTAGTGTCTATCCAGAACTCCATCAATTGGTGTTGTAATGTTTCGTTGTTTTGGTTAATTGTCTGTCTTAATTCTTCCTTAGTACTTTCGTTGGTACTGATTATCTTTTTGTTGATTTGTTTCAGACTCTCCTCACTCTTGTCAAATTTTTCATTAATTTGTTTTAGACTGTGACTGGTTTCTTTCTTCATGCTGTCAAATTTATTGTTCATCTCCTTCAAGCTCTCCTCATTCTTTTCCGAATTTCTGGTTAATTTGTTTTATCAAACTTTCATTATTTCGTCTACTTTGTTCCGCCATTGCTTCCATTATTTGTTGCCAATTTGGTTCTCCTCTAACTTCTCCCTTGTCACCCGCCTGTAGTTCCATTTCTTCGTCTTGGGTTGGTTCTGTTGTTGGGTTGTTTATTGCTGTCTCCACTTCTTCAATCGGTGTTCCTTCCTCTTCTTCCCCTCAATTTTCTTCCATTTCCTTTTCTTTGCCAATTTTTTCGACAATCCTCTGGTGTGCATATTGTAACCTTTCTCAATTGCCGCTAGAATTTCGTATTTCCCTCTCTTCTAGTCCCACCGGTTGGTCGCCAATTTATCACATAACGTGTGTCCCGTGTTATTCTGCCACACGTTGGATGCGTCAATTTGTAATATAGGACGACGAACGTCCGTCTTATCTTAAACGTGTATGAGTATAATGGGTGTAACGTGTCTTCTCTATACGTCGTCGCTTTAGAATGTAACTTACGCAGATTTCGTCCGTTGCGAACGTACGAATAACCAGGTCTCGATGTTCTTACCTGTTGTTCATTAGGGGTGTGAAAATCCCGGGTGGCGCCAAATTGTTTTACTAAAACAATTTAAAAAATTTTAAGTTTGTATGACAAGCGCAGCTCGGCGGTGTGAAGAATTCAATTTGTTCCCACCTCTCCTTGGCCGTCTGGATTGGGTCAGTTGTTAGTTGAGTAGGCTGTGCGATCGCTCGTCATCAATACCTGTTTGCTAAAATGTACACAAATTTTTATCCACCTCCTAATGAAATTATAACACATTGGTTACACTCAGTACTTACTTATTTTCGGTTAATGATTAATCATTCAGTTAATACAAATTATGTTTTCTTTGGTAATACATTTGCACCGGTAGATTATGTGAGACACATCTCTGGGGTTTGACAAATCAATCTTTGAACTTAACAAAAGATATTCAGTAATGGTGTCTGTTGAAATTATACACAAAATTATTATTGTTCGATCGTCTCGGGTTCTTGAGATTGCGTTAAAAGGATTATTAATTATTACAACAATAAAAATACACACCCTTACATCAGTTAAACTTTAATAATATAATGTGTAGTTATAATTTGTTTATTGGAGTGTAGTAAAAGTATTACAAAATATCGCTAACTAATGACAGGTTAACTTTGCCAGTTGATAAATTTTCAGTATCTTAGTTTTTTAATTAAATCTTTGAAAGTAATTATGTGCAGTTTAGTGAGAGTTCAGCTTTCAGTGAGAAATAATTAATGTGAGTTTATTCGGAAATTTGGGGGAATTTAATAATACTTAACGCTTCAGTAGACTGGATGAACTCAGTTGATCTGGTAATAATGAATTAGGCTGCAATCATATTTAATTTTCAATTGTTCGGGGCTTCGGGCATCTTTTTCCAAGTTAATCGGCAATATATTATTTTCTTTTTTCTTTAATTCGGCTTCGACATCAGTTAAATGGTTTCAGCCATCGTCTGCTTCCTTGGTATTCACTTGTTAGTAATTTCGTTTGATATGTTGATGTTTTAATTAACAATTTTGACCATTCAAGAAGTGGTGTCTATTCAACAAGAGCGTTATATCAGGAGTAAAGAAATCTAACGGTAAATTAGTAACCGAACGACTGTTGTCATAGTAACCAATTAATCCTGATTGGTTAATTCTGAAGTACGACTATTGTTATCAAATTTGAATTTTTATTCAAAATAGCTGTATATCTTCTTATTATGTTCTTCTGTCCTCTTCCCTACATATTAAATATTATCATCACTGTTATTATTTCCTTTCAAAGATTAATTTGGTACTACATAATGTATGGTTTTATGAAATATCAATGTTTGTACATTTATGTTGTAACTAATGGCTTTTATTGTTTAATTAGTTACATTTATCTTGTGTGTACTAGTAATAATTACTTTCACTTTTAAAACCGGACGCCATGTTGTCAGATTGGGCAACATCATACAAGTTTACATTTAGGGCCAGAATTCGGGTAACACGAACCAGGGTTGTGAAATATATTACCTGAAATAATTGTACTCAAGATAAAATGTACAAGTGACTTTTTATTTTTAAGATGAATCTAAATACATATTGAAACTGACTCTAATATGTACCAAACACGTACATATTACGCCATGGGGCGTCTAGCAAACATCAAACCCTCCAAAATACCTACAAGTAAACATGAAACATTGATATGTGATTATTAAACATTAAACATATATTTCTTTTATGAATTTGCTAACTGCTATAATTTTTTTTATTGTTCGACTAAGCTTTTCGTCATTGCTGACATCTTCAGGTCTTAAACAACGTCTATCAACTGTACGTTGTAGGCTTTTATACTTTAGGCCCCTCCCCTTATGTCATCACCCCTCCTATTGGTTCCAGCTGCTACCGCTCTTCACGGGAACTTTGTCTACCTTTTTCCGTTAGGCATTTTTCTAACGTCCGTCAAATTGTTTTAAGAATCTCCCGTTAATTTCTTCATTCTTGACTTTTTTTTTTTTTTTTTTTTTTTTTTTTTTTTTTTTTTTTTTTTGTAACCTTTTACATTTCGTCATTTTTTTAGTGTGTTATTCTTATTATTTTAATTTATTTTTGTTTATTGTTTAATATATAATAAAATATTTCTTCATTTGTAAAATCCACTTTTATATTCATTAATTTATTTTTATCTTCTTTTTTAACTTTAAGTATTTCTAGTTCTTCTATTAATTTTCTTTTTTGCGGATTGTTTTCTATTTTGATTATTTCCATATTTTCATTGGGATTTATGAATTTATGGCCTGATTCGTTGAAATGTCTTGCATATAGTGAGTTCGTTACTCTAACCCCTTCTCCTTTTGCGTGTTCATTCATTCTAATTTTAAATTTTCTTCCAGTTTCGCCCAGATATATCTTATTACATTCCCCACATTTTAATTTGTATACGCCGCTTTTTTCTGTTAATGGAATTTCTTCTGTTTTATCATTTTTTATATATTCGAATACATTTTTCGTTTTCTTTATTCCTATCTGTATTTCATATTTTTCGAAACATTTTTGTAACATTTTTGTTTGATATCCTATGTATGTTATTGCTCCTTTATATTTCTTTTCTTCATTTGTTTTTTCTTTTTTGTTATTTTCTATTTCTTTATTTTCCTCTATTTTCTTAACTATTCTATTAATTATTTTAGGGTTGTAATTATTATTTTTTGCTATTTGTTGTATTTTCTTTAATTCTTTTTGTTTAAGTTCTTCATTTTCTAGATAATTTATAGCTCTATAGCAAAATGAATTTAATGCTGCCATTTTATAATTGACTGGATGATATGATTCTTGTGGAATTATTAAATCTGAGTATGTTTCTTTCCTATATATATCGAATTTGAGTTTGTTATCTTCAATTTTTATATTGATATCCAGGAAATTAATTTCTAATCCTCCAATTTCTTCTTGAAATTTTATTGGTTTTTCTATGTTATTTAGTTGTTCCGTAAATTTTTTAAATTCATTTACTTCACCTTCCCAAACTATTAGTATGTCATCTACATACCTGATCCATTTTTTAATTCTTCTTTCTTTATCTATATCTTTTAAAATTTTGATTTCAAAGCTATTCATGAATATCTCTGCCATTAATGGTGAAAGCGGTGATCCCATTGGTAATCCATTTTCTTGTATGTAAAATTTGTTATTAAATCTGAAGTAGTTCTGGCTTAGGCATAATTCTAATCCTTCTATTATTTCGTTTTTCCATTCTACATTACTTAATTTGTTTTTCTTTATTATTTCTACTGTTTTTGCTATTGGTATGTTGGTGTACATATCTTTTATATCTAATGACATTAATTTTGTCTTATTTGTTATGGTAATTTCTTTTAATCTTTCTATTACCTTTTTACTATTTTCTATGCTGTGGATTTCTTCTTTTTCATATGGCATTTTGATTCTTTTACTTATTTCTTTTGATATTTTGTATGTTGGCGAATTTATAAATGATACTATAGGTCTTAATGGCATTTCTTTTTTATGTAACTTAATTTGAGATCTAAATTTTGGAGCTTCAGGATTATGTTCTATTTTTTGTTTCTTTTGCCATTCTGTTAAATATGTTGTCTTTTTTATCAATTTCTTTGTTTGTGATTGAAATTTACTTGTGTAATCATATTTTATTTCTTTATATGGCCCTTTTTGTATAAATTGTTCTGCTTTTTCGATATAATCTCTTTTGTTCATTACCACTGCTGTGTTACCTTTATCGGCTTTTATAACTATCAAATTGTTCTCCGTGATTTTCTTTTTTAATTCTCTTATATTTCTTTTTATTTGTGTTTCGTTTTTATTTCTTACATTTTTGTTTTTCTTACATATTTTTTCTACTATTTCTTTTACTTCACTTCTTAATTGTTTTTTAGTTTCCTCATTTTTTATTTTATCGATTATTTCTTCACATTCTATTATTGTATTTTCTTTATCTATGTTTGTTTTTGTTGCATATTTTAAACTTTTCCCTAATAATTTATGTTCATTTTCTGTAAACTTTGTTTCTGTTAAATTTAATACTTTTTCAGCAAATTTTATTTCTTTATCTTTTTCTTTATTTTTATTTCTTGTTCCTTCTATTAATTCCTTGAGTTTCTTATTTAATCTCTCTTCCATTTTTCTTATTTTCTTTTCTATGTATTTTTCACCAAACTCTTTTCTCATTTCTTCTATTTCTATATAATTGTAACTTGTATATAATTTTTGATGTAATTGATACATTTCTTTGTTATATTTATTTATTTTACTGTATAAGTTCTTAATTTCAAGTTTTATCCATATTTTTTCCGCCATGTTTTTCACTTGGTTTGCTACTTTGCTTTTGTTATTAATTTTAATTTTTGCGTATTTTGGAGTTATTTTATTAATTAAACACTGTTTATTAAACCAAATTTTCCCTAGCGTTTTTTTCAATTTTGCTTTAATTTTTAAATACTTAAAAAATTCCCTTACATTTTTATATTTATCTGCTTGCAATTCGCATGTTTTATTCTTCGTATTGTTTAAATTAGCAGCCATCCTTACTATTTCTTTTATGAATTTGCTAACTGCTATAATTTTTTTATTGTTCGACTAAGCTTTTCGTCATTGCTGACATCTTCAGGTCTTAAACAACGTCTATCAACTGTACGTTGTAGGCTTTTATACTTTAGGCCCCTCCCCTTATGTCATCACCCCTCCTATTGGTTCCAGCTGCTACCGCTCTTCACGGGAACTTTGTCTACCTTTTTCCGTTAGGCATTTTTCTAACGTCCGTCAAATTGTTTTAAGAATCTCCCGTTAATTTCTTCATTCTTGACTTATAATTTTTTTTTTTTTTTTTTTTTTTTTTTTTTGTAACCTTTTACATTTCGTCATTTTTTTAGTGTGTTATTCTTATTATTTTAATTTATTTTTGTTTATTGTTTAATATATAATAAAATATTTCTTCATTTGTAAAATCCACTTTTATATTCATTAATTTATTTTTATCTTCTTTTTTAACTTTAAGTATTTCTAGTTCTTCTATTAATTTTCTTTTTTGCGGAATTAATAGAAGAACTAGAAATACTTAAAGTTAAAAAAGAAGATAAAAATAAATTAATGAATATAAAAGTGGATTTTACAAATGAAGAAATATTTTATTATATATTAAACAATAAACAAAAATAAATTAAAATAATAAGAATAACACACTAAAAAAATGACAAAATGTAAAAGGTTACAAAAAAAAAAATTATAAGTCAAGAATGAAGAAATTAACGGGAGATTCTTAAAACAATTTGACGGACGTTAGAAAAATGCCTAACGGAAAAAGGTAGACAAAGTTCCCGTGAAGAGCGGTAGCAGCTGGAACCAATAGGAGGGGTGATGACATAAGGGGAGGGGCCTAAAGTATAAAAGCCTACAACGTACAGTTGATAGACGTTGTTTAAGACCTGAAGATGTCAGCAATGACGAAAAGCTTAGTCGAACAATAAAAAAATTATAGCAGTTAGCAAATTCATAAAAGAAATAGTAAGGATGGCTGCTAATTTAAACAATACGAAGAATAAAACATGCGAATTGCAAGCAGATAAATATAAAAATGTAAGGGAATTTTTTAAGTATTTAAAAATTAAAGCAAAATTGAAAAAAACGCTAGGGAAAATTTGGTTTAATAAACAGTGTTTAATTAATAAAATAACTCCAAAATACGCAAAAATTAAAATTAATAACAAAAGCAAAGTAGCAAACCAAGTGAAAAACATGGCGGAAAAAATATGGATAAAACTTGAAATTAAGAACTTATACAGTAAAATAAATAAATATAACAAAGAAATGTATCAATTACATCAAAAATTATATACAAGTTACAATTATATAGAAATAGAAGAAATGAGAAAAGAGTTTGGTGAAAAATACATAGAAAAGAAAATAAGAAAAATGGAAGAGAGATTAAATAAGAAACTCAAGGAATTAATAGAAGGAACAAGAAATAAAAATAAAGAAAAAGATAAAGAAATAAAATTTGCTGAAAAAGTATTAAATTTAACAGAAACAAAGTTTACAGAAAATGAACATAAATTATTAGGGAAAAGTTTAAAATATGCAACAAAAACAAACATAGATAAAGAAAATACAATAATAGAATGTGAAGAAATAATCGATAAAATAAAAAATGAGGAAACTAAAAAACAATTAAGAAGTGAAGTAAAAGAAATAGTAGAAAAAATATGTAAGAAAAACAAAAATGTAAGAAATAAAAACGAAACACAAATAAAAAGAAATATAAGAGAATTAAAAAAGAAAATCACGGAGAACAATTTGATAGTTATAAAAGCCGATAAAGGTAACACAGCAGTGGTAATGAACAAAAGAGATTATATCGAAAAAGCAGAACAATTTATACAAAAAGGGCCATATAAAGAAATAAAATATGATTACACAAGTAAATTTCAATCACAAACAAAGAAATTGATAAAAAAAGACAACATATTTAACAGAATGGCAAAAGAAACAAAAAATAGAACATAATCCTGAAGCTCCAAAATTTAGATCTCAAATTAAGTTACATAAAAAAGAAATGCCATTAAGACCTATAGTATCATTTATAAATTCGCCAACATACAAAATATCAAAAGAAATAAGTAAAAGAATCAAAATGGCATATGAAAAAGAAGAAATCCACAGCATAGAAAATAGTAAAAAGGTAATAGAAAGATTAAAAGAAATTACCATAACAAATAAGACAAAATTAATGTCATTAGATATAAAAGATATGTACACCAACATACCAATAGCAAAAACAGTAGAAATAATAAAGAAAAACAAATTAAGTAATGTAGAATGGAAAAACGAAATAATAGAAGGATTAGAATTATGCCTAAGCCAGAACTACTTCAGATTTAATAACAAATTTTACATACAAGAAAATGGATTACCAATGGGATCACCGCTTTCACCATTAATGGCAGAGATATTCATGAATAGCTTTGAAATCAAAATTTTAAAAGATATAGATAAAGAAAGAAGAATTAAAAAATGGATCAGGTATGTAGATGACATACTAATAGTTTGGGAAGGTGAAGTAAATGAATTTAAAAAATTTACGGAACAACTAAATAACATAGAAAAAACAATAAAATTTCAAGAAGAAATTGGAGGATTAGAAATTAATTTCCTGGATATCAATATAAAAATTGAAGATAACAAACTCAAATTCGATATATATAGGAAAGAAACATACTCAGATTTAATAATTCCACAAGAATCATATCATCCAGTCAATTATAAAATGGTAGCATTAAATTCATTTTGCTATAGAGCTATAAATTATCTAGAAAATGAAGAACTTAAACAAAAAGAATTAAAGAAAATACAACAAATAGCAAAAAATAATAATTACAACCCTAAAATAATTAATAGAATAGTTAAGAAAATAGAGGAAAATAAAGAAATAGAAAATAACAAAAAAGAAAAAATAAATGAAGAAAAGAAATATAAAGGAGCAATAACATACATAGGATATCAAACAAAAATGTTACAAAAATGTTTCGAAAAATATGAAATACAGATAGGAATAAAGAAAACGAAAAATGTATTCGAATATATAAAAAATGATAAAACAGAAGAAATTCCATTAACAGAAAAAAGCGGCGTATACAAATTAAAATGTGGGGAATGTAATAAGATATATCTGGGCGAAACTGGAAGAAAATTTAAAATTAGAATGAATGAACACGCAAAAGGAGAAGGGGTTAGAGTAACGAACTCACTATATGCAAGACATTTCAACGAATCAGACCATAAATTCATAAATCCCAATGAAAATATGGAAATAATCAAAATAGAAAACAATCCGCAAAAAAGAAAATTAATAGAAGAACTAGAAATACTTAAAGTTAAAAAAGAAGATAAAAATAAATTAATGAATATAAAAGTGGATTTTACAAATGAAGAAATATTTTATTATATATTAAACAATAAACTAAAATAAATTAAAATAATAAGAATAACACACTAAAAAAATGACGAAATGTAAAAGGTTACAACAACAAAACAAAAAAAAAAAATTATAAGTCAAGAATGAAGAAATTAACGGGAGATTCTTAAAACAATTTGACGGACGTTAGAAAAATGCCTAACGGAAAAAGGTAGACAAAGTTCCCGTGAAGAGCGGTAGCAGCTGGAACCAATAGGAGGGGCGATGACATAAGGGGAGGGGCCTAAAGTATAAAAGCCTACAACGTACAGTTGATAGACGTTGTTTAAGACCTGAAGATGTCAGCAATGACAAAAAGCTTAGTCGAACAATAAAAAAATTATAGCAGTTAGCAAATTCATAAAAGAAATAGTAAGGATGGCTGCTAATTTAAACAATACGAAGAATTAAACATATATATATATATATATAGTTCGCACAACCCAGCACTTAGAAGATTTAAGTCACTCTCTCCCTCTCTCTCTCTCACGCTCTGGTACAATTTATTTATTTTTTGAGCTCATTTAAATTTTTAAATAAAATTTGGTTTAAAATTGGTCATTTTAACATTGAATGAATTTTGAGTTGGTCATTATAATATTGAATGATGTTGTTTTACTTGAAATAAAAAGAATGTTGGAACGTTCTCACCAAATTTTGGACAGGTCTCACCGCACTGCTAGGGTCGTCGATCGTGCACAATCTGTTCCTACTTTACATCGCTTTTTAAGGCCCACACCGTCGTGTCTGCCCACGAAAACACTTTGGGCAGATTCTATACGCACGCCGTTCCTTAACGGTCCATCGGCCGATGACACCTGTTCAAGTCTTTACCGCCCCAACATTTCTGATATTTTAGACAGTTAATTAACCACTTTTGGTGGTGTAAAAGTTAAAATTTACACTTGGTGAACCCTTTTGCCGGCCGGCTACGTTCACGCTTCCGGATGAAATGACCAAGAGTCTTTGTTTTACATTGCGTAGGTGGGGTAAAAGCGACGTCATCAGGCTTTTGTTCATATAGCCAAGCCTTGAGTTGTTTACGGAAATATGCAATCCTCACCACTGACGTCATCAGGGCTAGGCACTTTATCGCTCTGTGTTACATACGTTTTTTGCTGAGTTTGTTGTTTTGCAATGAAAATGGTCAGAATTCTGTCAATTCACATTTGCGTATTATAAAATATTTATATAGTCCACTCACCACAGCTTTACAGGGATTATGAAATATTTAAATAATTAGTAACCAAATTGTTAAAAATAAATGAATACAATAATTATGGCCTTTTGTACCATGTTTTTATGAATTTAATATTCCACCAGAATTGTACCATCACAATGTTAATATTTGGTATTTACATTTCTCCTTTAAATTAATTTCTTATTCTAATATTTTTCCTTTAAACTGATTTACAAATTATTCTCGGCTATTTACTCGCCTTGAATTTATTAATTTCCTGGTTGTTTTTATACAATTGGCAATTATTTATTATTGACAGTTATACATTTCCTAGGCCTAAGTAGCCATTGATTATTTTTACTTAATATATTCTAATTATATTTCATTTCATTACAAAGTGTTTTGTTCTGTTGTTATAATTGATTCGTTTAGTGGTTGTTGTGTCTTGAATTTGTTTGTGTTCTGATTATGTGTCAAGATTACTTTCTATATCTTAATACCTAAAATATAACAATTAGGCCTATGGACTGTAAGCTTCCTTCAGCCATAAAATTAAAATGAACAATTCTTTACAAGTTATTAGTTACTGTTGGTTTAACATACATTTCATTCTTTTACTATTATTTTGAGTGAGAAACATCATCACTTCCTTCAAACTTACTTAATTTATTTTCCCTTATAACATAGGGTGTTTATTAATCACATTCTTAATTTCTTAATTCTTTACTAATCCCTTTCTCCATTCCATGTTAACACAAACTGTTTATCTTACATGGGCTTTCTCCCCTGAATAACATCGTATCCTTAATCTATCTCTACTCTAAATACTATTTCTAATTACCCTTAACTATATAATTTTTATAAGCTCACTCTTAAATCATTTATTGTTTCGTCATTGATTTATTAAGTGTTTTCTTATCTATTACTATCTTTTTAATCATACTATCATTTACAATATCTTTTTTCACCTATCACTTTCACCTTTAATTAATTGGTGTTTATCACTGATACACTCATTATTTTGGGGTATTTACACCTTCACTGTTATCACTTGTTAAACTTTTTATTTTAAGCGTTTATTGGTGGGTAATCCCTATTATTATTTTTCTTTGTCACTTAGTTACTTTTATTATATTTCTCACTATCTCACTATCTTTACAAATTTTATTTATATCTAATAAGTTCATGTCTTTTTCTAGATTTCTTACTTACATATACTACTAATTCGTGGGTTAGTGTATTTTTATTTAACGGTTTTTTATTTATTATGAATTACATTTGTCACTTAGACAATACTAATATTTCTTTTTTATATTTGTTATTCATTGGTTTCGTTTCCTTTATGATATTTGATGGTATCATCTCCCCCTTCCCTATTCTACACTATTTGTCTGTGTTTTATCACCTTGGTTCACTTTATTTTCTTTATAGTTGGTTTGTTCCGTTTTTAATTTCATTTTTCTTCTCCTTCACTTCCATCTTGTTTCACTTTATTTTGGTTATTATCTGGCCAATCTCTGGCGTTGGGTCAATGTCATTTGTCTGTCAGTCTAGTTTGTATTTTTTATTTAATAATCACCTTTGGTTTACTATTCTTCCTCCTTCACTCTTAATTACATTTACGATTTTTATTCTCTTTATTATTTATTTATTAAAATATATTATTTCTTAGCATTTCTTACATACTTATAGATATCAAATATGATCTGAATTTGGCGATGTTATATAATATATATGATGATATGTTATATTATGGGTTGTTGAATTATGTGTTAAAATGAATACTATTGGTGTATATATATATAATGATAATAATACTTGAAATATTGTAATATTCAGAGCGTTAACAAAGAGAAGCATGCTTATAATAATATAAATTTATAAATATGGTTTAAATACAAAAAAATACAAAATATGTATTATAATTATATGAAAACACATGAGATAATAAAAGTTGTTATTGTTGGTTAATAGAGAGTTTTAATTGCAAGTCCCGTCTCACTGGACCCAGCACATTTTATGCTTCTTCTAGGCCTTCTGCCTAGTTCTAAATATCTAGTAGCCCTTCCTTAAAAAAAAAATTATAAAACACAAATAAAAAAATAAAGAGGGGTTACAAAATGGCGCCCGAGTAACAGTGACACTGTAAATTAACATTATAAATTTACATCATTTACATTAAAGTTGATTTACAATTTAGTCGAAAAATGGCAGAGATAGACGCAAATACAAATTTAGATGAAACTACAGATGTAGGGTCAGTGTTGAATGTTACGCAAGATAGTATGGTAACCACGCATGAAAATGTAGAGAGTGTAGGCGAAATATTGAATGTAAATGAAACGGTTGAAGGAGGTAGTAGAAACAACGAGGTAAATATATTCAACCAATTAGTGTTGATTATGGAAGTAATGAATAAGAATAATGATAATTTGAACACGAGTTTAAGTGAATTTAAAACCGAAATTAAGTCAGAGATGAATAATAAGTTTGAACAACAAAATAAGAATAATGATAAAAATAATGATAATTTGAACACGAGTTTAAATGAATTCAAACCTGAAATGAAGTCAGAAAATAATAATTTGAACACGAGCTTGAATGAGTTTAAAATTGAAATGAAGTCAGAGATAAATGCTAGTAACACAGAGCTGAAAACGGAAAAAACAAACAAGATGAAAAATTAAGAGAAATAAATAACAAATTTGTAAACATAAGAAGTTAAATAGAAATGAGTAAATTAAGTATGAATAACCAATTTAAAAGTATAAGTGAGAATTTTAATGAAGTGAGTGAGAAATTCGTGGAAATAAATAATACACTAGAGAAACAGAGTAAAACTATTGCGGGAGTGAAAGGTGAAGTGACTATAAGTATAAATAAAATACTGTAACAGTACAGAGTTTCCTGTACCATAATAACGGTATAAGTAATAGGGTCATTGTAAATTTTATTGTGTTTATACATATTGACAAGGGCAAGGTTAGTTTATCAAGGTCCCAGTAGATACGCAAATTCACCAGAGGGGAGCCGATCCAAGGTCAGCAGAGTACGAGCGAAATTAAACAACGGTAATGGCGGCTTTAGGCGCTACAAATTGACAATACGAACTTTTCATTGGTCCACTGTAACAAATCGTCACCAAAAACACAATGACGATATAAAACCATTACGTATTAACCAAGGCGGTGGTTGGAAAACAATAGACGGTGACGTCAGATGCACGACCACTTACATAACAATTACGTCTGACCCAGCCCCAGTCTTCAAAAGCAACTCAGAGAGCACACACGCTCTAACAGTGTAGTGGGCAGTTTTTGCCAGAAAAATGTAAATTTATTCAAAAATGTAATCATAACAATACAATAGAATCAGTGGACCATAATGTCGAGAAAAAAGTAAATTCAGTGCACTTAAATAAAACAGCAACAGTTTGGCCAAACACCTGCCAGCCACATGGGAGTCTGCCGAGGATAGTAAACGCCGCATCATTTCAGGAAAGCCCTTTAAAATTCTTTTCTAAATTTAACACAGAAAAATGAGCTCTAATCAGAACAAATAATCAATGTGTTCAATATTGTGGTATGATTGGTTTGAGTGAGAGAGTGAAAGTGCGAGTGGGCCCACTTTAAAGTAACTATATCTGAGGCATTGGTTTGTGGTTAATTATAAAGTAATTATTCATGTCAAAGAAATAAATAACACTTTTGAAAGTTACTGCAGTAAAGAAGTTGATAGGAGATTTATTTTAAAGCAAATAAGAGTATATCCATATAGTATTAAAAGCATGGTGAGAGGCGGAAATAATGTAGCCGCCATGTTGGATTTTAATAGTCGTTTAAAGACTCCTGTGGTTTATAGCATTTGAATACTGATATAAATAAAATTAATTTGTTTGCCACATGTCAACTGGATGTTATTTCGAAACCCTTACTGCCTCTGATTTCTCGCTTAACGCAACCTTGGACCCGAAAAACCTAATGTACATTAATAAACTGAGCACATGGTCACACCGGATGTCTGGTGTACAGTATTTAATAACAATCGAATACAAATACATAATTATCACAAATACATTTATTATTATTAATTATTTCACACAGTTAGTATTTTAACAATACAAACTGAGATGAAAAATGATATAAAAATAATTACAAGCAGAATGATCACTGTTGCACACCAATATATAAAAATTATCCCGATTAGCGCTTTCAAGCTTCACAGCACATCGTCAGATCGGAATAGACAGAAATTATGATTAGCGAATAATATAATTAGCGAAATAAAAATAATCAGTGAAAAGCAGGATAAGAAACTGATAGAAACAGACAAAAAATTCGAGGCGTTCACTAGTAGATTTAACGATAAATTTAAAAAACAAAATGACAAAATTGAAGGTAATGTTCAAGGTGTGATTGATGAATGTGAACAGATTAAAAAAGCAAATAAGCTACAAGAGAGTGTGAATAATGAACTCAAAAGTAACATTGAACAACTGGATACAATTAAAACTAGTGTAACTAATTTGAAAAGTAAACACAGAACATGAGCAAGAAATAATTAAAGTTAGAGAAGATCTAAGCCTAGCAATTAATCAAAAACTAACCAATATGTGTGAGAGAGTGAATGTTGATGTTGAATTAGGTTATTTCAGTGATGAGAGTAAGGGAGTGAACCCCATACAATTTTTAAATTCTATAAAGAGTTTTAATAAGTATAACAAAGAAAGCTGGGAAATAAAATTAGTACGAATTTTGAAATATTTTAAAGGGGATGCTAAAATTTGGGCGGACGCTCATAATGATAATTGAGTAGACTTTGATGAATTTGAGCGAGCGTTTAAAAATAAATATTGGTCAGAGGAAAAACAAGAGGGTTTACGCAGCACAATAATCGGATGGGGTAGTTTCAATATTAAACATATGAGCATTACGTCGTATGTGACGCGACTATATAGCCAGGTTAAATATTTAGAACCACCAATGCCTCTGTCATCTTTTATAAGGTATGTCAGTAAACATTTACCTAAAGACGTACGATCCACCATTAGAACCCGGGAGTTTACTGATATAGCTGAGTTAGAGAAAATATTAGAAGCTTACCAGAGTATGAAAGAAGAAGAAGACAATAAGTATCAATTTAGAGATAGAGAATCGAGGCCAATAAATACCAAATTAAGACAACCAGACCATTTTATTAGACATGATAATAATATGAGTAGATCAGAGGGGGGTGCGTGGTTATGTCCACACCCTAATTGTAGAGCTAGCAACTATAATAGTTCTCGAAATCAGTGTTATAGGTGTCGGGGTCCTAGGGGTGGTGCCCAAGGGAGAGAAGATAATTATAATAGAGGGGAAAATTATAGTAATGGGTTTAGAGGTAATAATAGAGGGAGAGGTTTTACCAGTAATCGGAGGATGCTGGGAGGATTGAACAATAGAGGGAGAGGGGGATATGTTGGTAACCTAAACGAGACTAGGGGTGTTGAAGTACCTTCTAATAATCACAACCGTAGAGGGGATCATAGGGGGGTTTACAGCGAACCACCACCTCCAGCACAGTTAAACTAATAAGGACGGTTGAAAAGGAAAGTCCCCAGCCGTCTAGAAATCACATAACAATAGGGTCACTTATTACCAATATACATAATGAATTATCCGATGAAGAAGTAGGGGAGAGTAGCAGTAATTTTAGCATGGCAGAATTCGAAGCCGAAGTGTTTAATTCCAATTACACTTTTCTAGTAGATTCAGGGAGTGAACTGACCGCTATAGATGATAAAGTTTTTGAAAAAATAAAAAATCAAACCACTGAGACCATTCCACAACTACCAGTATTGGGAATTAGTATTATATGTGTAACAGGTGTTCGGAGTAAAAAAGTAACTAAGCAAATAATGTTACAGCTAAAAATAAATAAAAACACAATAAATGTACCTTTTTTAGTCATTCCAAGTTTGAATATGGGAGCAATAATGGGTAATGATTTTTTAAATAATTTTAAAGTTGAGTTAAACTATTATACTATTTTGATGTATTAAGGAGTAATATGAAGGTGCTTAACGATTGTTACGTAAATAATTTGTTCTAATGTAGTTGATTTAATGTGTTTTACTCTACATAAGGAGTTTGTTAATTTTGAAAGGTGAATGGAATATTTATAATGGAAGGTATTTATACGTTGTAATGGAAATGTTTATTTAAATTTTGATGGGAATCAGAGCGATCATTTTGAATTTTGGGGTAAGAGTTAAAGAAAGAAGGTTATTCAGAATGTTGGTATGTAATTCTTACAAGGTATTATACTTAGACTAAGTATTCATCCATATGTAGGATCTAAAAAAAAAAAAAAAAAAAAAAAAATCAGCTAAGGGGAACCAGATCAGTCAGGGATATGTTATTATACCAGGCCACTATTTGATATTTTTTGGTTTCATGTTTCAGTGTCTGGTGATGCTGTGGCAGCAGTCCTGTGCTGGCCAGCGTGTCAGAGCAGGAGCGTCAAGTGCTTGTCTGGCCTTGCGGTGTTGGGATCTCGAGAGAGATTCCAGTAAGGTCATTCAGGTACGGTCACAGTCACTGGACCAGGGGTAAGTTAACTACAATTTTGATAAAACGTAAGGGGGTTGTGGCGACATATTTTGGCTGATCCCTTTAGAAAGTATGAGAGTGTCAATGAGAGCTTTTATGCTTCGGCATAAAACCTCTCATTGGGGGGGGGTATTGTAATGGGTCTAAATTTACCTAAATATTATTGTGTAATTTTATAAATTTTATAACATGTGCAGATGAGGCCCCTTTGAGGTGAGGCGATAGCCAGTAAATATTTGCATGACCATACATGGTTATGAGATTATAACGAAAATCTATTTATAGCCAGTGATTAATTCCGTTAGTATGTTGTTAACGAGAAACAGTTAATTACGAGTTAAAAAGGTGATACTAAACTCAGCGGAATGTTGCAGTATTGAGGACGAGACAAATAGCGGGGAACGGGGTGAACCAGTTTGAAGACGAAACGAACGGAAATTGTTAACACAAAAAGTCAGTCGACAACCATCTTTTGCACTGTGCAGTAGCAATCGCGTGCGCCCGCATAAACAGCATAAGACGTAAATTGAACAATATGAGATTTCAACCAGTTTTGGATTTTTCAAAAAGTATAAATAATGTATTAACTAGTGATAAATAAAATAAACAAACAGTTTGGCCGGAAGATATAAAAGTGCAAACAACAGACAGTGTACACAACGAGAGACGTCCCGCAGGATGAAACCATACGCATCAACAGGAAAGTAGATATTTAAAAAAAAAAATAATTAAATACTGTAAATACTGGCTTTTACCTAAATTTTAAAGTTGAGCTCAACAAAAAACCTAAAAGTATGTAAATGTGTATGATTGTGTGTGTGAAGAATATGCCTGTAGGCCTAACAAGAAGTGTTGAGTTTGCATAATCTTTTATATACATATTCAAATTTTGTAATAATTATTGGAAATCAGTATCACGCCTTAAGGCGGAATAAGTGTGTTCATGATCTTTTTTATGTTCTCAAAGGAAAATAAATAATGTTATATTTTACTTGATTTGCGCATTATGTTATTTGTATTTGCCCACTGTTCTCTGCCTAAGTATACTAAACGAACCCCTGGACTAAACATTACATATAATCATATTCATTTAATTATTAATAACCGATAAGGCTTCAGTTGACGTCTGAAAAGGTACAAATTTTAATGGTCAATTAATGAGTAAGACTACAGGTTTCTTAATTCCATAGCTTTATCATTAATTGATGTAAATGCTTAAGATAAACTATGCCAGCATTCTTCAATAAATCTCTTTGGATTAGGTCTATCCCTGGTGCTTTGTTGTTCTTCAGTTTGTTAACAGCAAGTTCCACCTCCTCTATAGTTGGTGGTGTTACTTCAATTTCTAGTCTCCCTTGCGTTACTACAGCAACCTCCTTTAAGCCAAACTCAACATTAATTATTACCTGATCTCAGTTTCCTACGAAGGTAACAATACCACATAATGTTAGTCTCAGAAAAAAAAAGCTATCGCATTTACTATTCACATACATTAACAACTATCTTTAATACAAAATTTAAACTGTTACGTACTCCACTTAGCTGAAACTTTGCCTCCTTTAGTTATAAGGTACACAAAAACTCCATTTATAGATTTCACTTTTTCTTTGTTAGCATCGACAACTTCCTTCATTCCTGCAAATACAGCATCACTGACTAACTCTTCTTCACTTTCACTCACAGGATTTGCTACATGTGTAACAAGAACTTCTTTCAGATCCACATAGGCTCCTAACAGACAAAAGAAATTATATATAATTAATAATTATATATAATTAATATAATAATATATTATATTGTATAAAATTAATATAATATATTAATATTATTATATTAATATATAATATATTATTATATATTAATATATAATTTATATATTATTATATATAAATAAATAATATTTATTTATAATTATTATAAATAAAGAAATTAAAAATCAATTTCTTATGTATGATAATAAGCTCAATAGACAAAAAGGTTGGTCTTGAAATTAATTCTTATTGCATATTATTGGCAAGCTGGGAGCCTTGCTTGGGTTGCTGCTGAGGTGGTGACATGATATAAACAAAGAAAATTTTTTTACTCAATTTTGTGCAAAATTGCAAACTACAGTCTTCACAATTACACTTTACTTTCACACTGTCAATAAATATTAAATTTTGAATATAAAAGTAACTGTATACTATAATAATCATGATCATAAAATAAACTGGAACATTCATTTGCATATACAAATATTTAAACTTCTGTAATTTTAAACTATTAATTTTGTTGATATAATTATTAACATTTGCCTTACTTTAAAACTCTATGATAAACATTTTTTGTAGTTTCAAGAGGGCCAAGCATATATTTATTAAAATTTCCTACTCTTGAGAAGTCATGAATTTTTCTGATAAACCCTACAACTATTTATGACTGTCCTTGTGCTTTATTCAATTTTACTTGGAATTGTGCTTATTTATATTCAAATGTACATCAGTGGGATCAACAGAATTCTTGGAATAATACCGCTTGGAAGAATAAAGCAATTCTGAGTACCTGGACTACAGTATGTCTTATAATACAAGCAAAGACGTTGTGAATAAGTTGCATAAGTTCAACCTTATGTGCGGGACTATCAGGTGCACTCTTAACTCAGCAAGTAAAGAAACACACCTAAAATTCTACATGGTGATGGCCCTTCCCACACTTTTTATGGGTCTGAGAATTAGAATTTAATGAAAGGCCAGGCCAGTTACATCCAAGCAGTTGAAATGAGATTTCTCAGGCACATGGCAGGGTATACTCTGCATGATCGTAGAAGAAACACAGATATACGGCAGGAACTGAATATTGTAAGTATACTCGACAGGATTGCCCAGTATCAGCTGAATTGGTGGGAATATCTTTGCCAAATGGATGACTGCCTCATCCCCAAACAATTATGGAATTATAAGCCGAGGGGACGGAGAGGTGTCGGACGTCTGAGGAAGCGCTGGAGTGACCAGCTCTAATCTTTTGTCTGTTTGAGACTGGAACAAATCATCCTTGATTTAATCCTTGAAGATGATGATGATGTAAGAATAAATCTTTGCCACTACCTTGTCAGAAAGGTCTTGAATTTCAGGTCAAGTTGGATACAACTAAATATAATTAATAAAAACAAGCAGATCATGCTTTAGGCCATATAATCAACCTGTTTCAGAATACTCTATATAAACTTTCTGACAAACAACCGAGTTACATTTATTGAACTTATTTCAATATCACACAAATGGTCAAATAAAAGTTGAATCAACGTTATGTTCCCCACATGGTCTCCTCTCTGCACATATAACAATCTTATTCTCATCCAT
Source organism: Magicicada septendecula (assembly GCA_034769895.1). NCBI lineage: Eukaryota > Metazoa > Arthropoda > Insecta > Hemiptera > Cicadidae > Magicicada > Magicicada septendecula. Next base: position 1,231,090,805 of record CM068367.1, read on the forward strand.
TGGAATTGTTCTAATGCCTTTTTAAATATGTCTACTAAATTATTACAGCCACAAAATCTTACAAACTCTGAACTCTGCAATGCATATGGAAAAAATGATGATGTGTACTCAAAACTACAAGCAATTTTTCAATCCATAAACAATTGAGGCTATAAGTGTATACAGAAACCCAAAGCCATCAACTTCTAATAGCAAACAGTATCTGATTATACATCAATCATAGATATAAAAAAGAAACCAATTATTTCGCTAAATCTTAATATACTCTGAACAATGCTCCTAAATATATGGAAAAACTAATAACACACCAGTGTAATTCCAAATGCCAAACAATGGCTAAATAGAATATAGAGGTAATATGAACAGAGAACTAAGAACCATAGAAACAAAGCTTTAGTACAGTACAGATTTAATAAGCCATTTGAAATGGATTTTAGTATTATTATTTGAAAATTATTAGTTTCAATACGTTCTTGACTATTTTTAATGTAATAGTACGTTTATTTTAATGTAAGAGGCTTTAATGCAACACATGTCCTTCCCTCAGTTATTTAGAGTTCACTGTTCCTCTGTAATTGTTAATAATATTGTACTTCCTTTAAGTTAATTGTTAATAATATAATAATTCTTTTATGTGTAAACAAAATTTGGTAACCGTCTCCTGTGCTCACAAGCAAATAATATATTAAGCTATTGCATGTATTGATAATTATTCTTACCAGATACAACAATATTGCCAGACTCAACAGCAGTTGTTTGGAAATGAATTCTATTACCCTCTTGCCACATGTCAGTCCTTAAAGTTTCTCCAGGAATTACTGGCTTAACAAACCGAGCCTGTAAGAAAGTAAATAGAAATAATTCTGTTATATTTTACTTTGATACACTGTATGAAATTTTAATGGAGCAAAAAAAAAGGATTTCAACAAAATTTTTCAGTTTCACTACTCCTGCACAAGCAGGACGAATGTTATTTTCAGAAAATTTTGTATAGCACAATGCCATCAAATTTATTAGTCATAATACATTAATAATAATACAGATGAATTATTATTTAATAACAATATGTTACAAGTATTTTTTTACACTGTAAAAACAATCACTCCTCTTCATTCCCAGACAGATATTAGCATAAATATCTACCAATTTAATTGTGTGTGTATGTGTGTGTGTGAACACTTGATACCACATCATAGCATACCTTTATAGCACGACACAGAGCAGGGTTGTTTGATGCATACTGGCTTAAAACATGTCTTGCTGAAAATCCAAGAGAACATAAACCATGTAATATTGGTGTAGAGTAGCCTAAGACTTTTGCAAAATTTGGATCAATATGCAGTGGATTTAGGTCACCTGATAGTCGATAAATAGCTGCCTGTAACAAAATGAAACATTTTCCAGTGCTAATTAAAGCTCACGTGTTCTCAATAATATACACAAATTCATGTGGCAATTAACTGTTGTGTATTATGTGTGTGTGTGTGTGTGTGTGTGTGCATGCGTGTGCGCGCATGTGTATGTGATCTGCATCAAACAATAATATTTTAATATGCTTTTAAAAGGACTTACAACTGAAGATGTTTTTATTTTAATTATTGAACATACACTTGTTTTATTAAAATATATTTTCTTTATTCAAGTGTGTAAGCTAAGTATGAAATACAATTATTTTAATGAACAAATGTGTTTTATTTGTAACTGCCACAAACTAATAAAACATAAACTGACATAACTGGAACGTTCAGTAAAACGTATTGCTCTGGTAAAGCCATGTGAATTCTTCTAAACATTATAATTTTATTATATTTACTATTGTTTTTATTGCATTTTATTTGACCCTCAAGAAAAATTTGTCATCAAAGTATGTGGAAAACCAATGCACTGTTAAATATTGCAACTGCTACAAGCTGGCAGAAACAAAATAGGCTTTCTAGGTTTTTTCCTGAAATTTACAAAAGTTATGAATGGACATGTGTTTGTTAAGTAAGCAATACACTTTTTTGTCTTTTTCTTACAATTAAATTTGGAAATACTATATGGAGACTACAGGTATGTGTCAGATTTAAAGACGTTACAAGAAATGTCATAAACTTAAAATATCTCAAAATACACAAACAACATGCTAATTTTGCTATGCTCACCAAAGCCAAACTAATAAGAGCTCAATCGCATTATAACAAAGTCAAAAAATAGAAATATAAAAGGACATATTTAACACGCTTATTAATATAAATAACCATAAGCCACCATTCTCAAATGAATAATTCTGTTGGACATGACAAGGCTAAAATTTTCAACAATAAAATATTTTCCTTATGGTACATGGAAAGTAATTAACATGATTAAAATTAACAAGACTAAAAACTCGCATAAAATTAGAATAGTGTACATTTATTTACTTGACCATCATTTTTGTGAATATCACAAGAAATATTCTACACCCAATTTATGATTTCACGATTACTGGCTCATGTGGACAAAGGGGAAATATAACTACTGATAAATGCTCCAGTTGAATTAATTAGATCAAATTTATAAAATTTTAGCAGTACAGCAAGCTATTGGATATTGTAGCATAACAAAATTATCATGCTAAACATTTAACTTAATGCAACATAAATAAGGAAGAAAAGTTCCATAGTGAGTGAGAAGAATGAATTGTTTTAAGAATTACACTAGAAACTGTATATTAAGTCAATAAAATGTTAATAAGAATGAAAAATAACAAAGAAAATCATTGATCAAAATAACTTACTATGTAAAAACCCAATAAACCAGCAGTATACCCAGTAGATTGGGGAAGCAGTAAAAAGGAAATACAAGAAAAAGGAAATAAAAGGATGAAACCATGTTAATAAGGGAAATGTATAAGGTCAAGATGCAGAGAAACCACAAGACCAGAAATTACTAATATAATAATGAAGAAGGGACAAAATATGTCAAGATTCCCACACAGAGACTAGAACCAAGAAGAGTTATTCCAAAAAATGGTAATCATGGAATACATACCATTAAACAAAATTAAAACTAATATATGTAGACCCAATAACAAGTTACAAGATACAATCCCAAAGAAAACCGAATTGTATACTAGTTGTAAGCATAATATGTGGAAAAATTATTAAAAGGACTACCATTAATGTAGCCAAAATAAATGACACCTTATAATAAAGTGTAGTATGAAAAATCTATTAAAAAAAAAGACTACCATTAGTGTAGGAAATACTAAATAAAAACTAAAGAGACAGTCTCATGACTGAGTGCAATGTTGATAAATAAAAGTGTTTTAGTGATTAGGCATAATAACAATATAATAGGTATAAGATGTTTTCATTTTATTGTATTAGCAAATTAGGTAGGGGGAACACAAGAGACAGTTAATAACTGATAGTGTCATTAGTTATAAAATGTTTTTATGTTAATGTGTTATCAAATTAGTTATAGTAATTAAAAGAGACAGTTAATAACTGAAGTTGTTATTAGGAATAAGATGTTTTAATAGGATAAGGTTTGTAATAAAAGGAAACATAAAAACAAAGGACAGCCAACAACTGATAATAGTGCTGATAATAATATGTTTCCATTATAATTCTAAATATGTAGAAAATAATAGGCATAAGATGTTTATGTTATGGTTACATGATATTATAAAAAAAGAGTTTAGTAGATATAAGATATTTCATTGTATTTTAAAACCATGTTATTTAATTTTACAGTGTGTATGGCAGAGAGGCAAGTAGGATATAGAAATGTAATAGTTTTATTCAAAACAGTAAACCATATATAATGTACAAGCAGACTAGCTAAGACACCATTTTAGAAAACACAGACTAGTATAATTAAACCAAAACTATCTATCAGAGAATCAAGATATACAATAGGAATAGAATTAAATACATACAATACAGAAATTGAAAATATAATTAATACAGATACAATTAATAGCGAATAGAATGACAAAGGAAAGAAAATTAACTTCTTTTTGAAACAAATAATACTAGGCCTATAATGGTAATCAAATCAGACTAAACAGTAAATTAATCAATATTGAAGTGTTTTAACAACAAAATTATTAACAACAAAGATAATCACGGAGTTATTAAGAATATTCCATGGAAATATTATCAGAAATAACAATTAAAAACCACTTAAACAATAAATTTGTACAAAATATGAGGCACACAATCATTATAAAAAATTGTAATTTTTGGGCTTAAATGAGCTTGAAACAAACCCAGCTATATATCAAAAGATGTAAAATTAATTAATCAATATTACTGAGTAGTTAGATTGATGTAAAATTAAGAAATATTCGAAATACAGTAAAAAATAAGAAAACTTATTATGTATATTTAGAAGGTGAACCAAGTCTTAGACAGATATTTTTATAGTTAAACAATATAAAGAGGAAACAGACATAGCACAAATTACCCTAAAACGACGACGTTGAGTCTATTAGTCTATTGTTAATCGTGAAGACGACTAGTTGGAAATGTGTTAGCAGAATACTGAAAACAGAATAATTTGTGTAAAACCGAGTGTGGTTATGCGGCGTGTAACAGAGATGATCTAAAAGTGAAAATAACCTTAACTATCAATTTCTAACACTTCACAAATTACAAACAACAGTAATAACACCACCAAACTCAAACACAAGAAATCAACAGCCATTTTGAGACATTTTGGACCATATTCGCAGAACACAATTACACATATTTGAACACCGGACACTTCACAAGAAACCCATCACGAAAACGACATCGCAGGAGACGAGAGGACACTCTACACTATATTCCTGGACCAACACTACTTCGCAGAGAAGGGAATATCATTTTATTTCTGCGGGAGAATCTCAGCCAGTTCCAGCTGTATAGCAGCTAAAATCGAGGAGACGTCGGCCATACTGGATTTACTCACCAACACGAGTTGCACTGCCAGCTTGAAGGGAGTGACATCATTTCGTCGATTTGGTTCGCTATTCATTTTTCTAATTGACAATTTAAATAATAATCTTGTTTTATTTCAGCCAAAATAATTTAGTTTAAGAATACCTGTAAGAATGTATCTTGTTCCTTGCCCTCTGACCATTTCGACTCGTTAAAAGAACCATAATTTCTAACCTTGTAAAAATATATTTTGTTGATTTTGTTCGCTACCGACTGGAGCACATATTAGCCAATGCCTTGATCATGCGCAGTTCGACTGGCGCATAATTTTGAATGTTAATAAATGAACATCATTACTCAGTTACAAGAGTTGTTTTTATTTCTATAATTAATGTTAACTATTTTTTTTTTTCTAAACAAAATTAATTTACAGTGATAGAACAAATATCTAAGAAAATTACACACTCAATTAATTAATCAATTATTAATTAATTAAATTAAATAATTAAACCAAAACTCAATATCAGTAAAAAATTTCACAACCTACAAAATTTTATTTTTATTATCAATCAATCACACTTAACTATAAAACATTATTTATATTTAATTTATTCTTCGTAACTGGTGAATCCAAATTGGAGCTGAATCATCGGCGAGTTCAACACCGAGATCCAGACAACATACATAATTCTTGCTATCTACACATATATAATATCTACACATATTATATTTTATTTATTTTATATTTGTAAAATATATTACAAATTGGCTAGCCCAAACAGTGGGGTTAACTAAAGAGCACAATTCCATTATTATCATACATCAATATATTTTATTTAATAATTTTAATTTGTAAAAAATTATATTACAAATTGGCGTCCAACTAAAGGGCTTTAAATAGGAGGTAATAGTGTTATAAAATAAGGACGAGTGTCCAATTTCCTATTTTTAGCTTGGCAGCGGTCATTAGGTCGGAAGAGGGAGCGAGATGCACAGCAGAGCTACATCAAGGAAAAGGGCTATGGAGGCCGAGCAGGAGGTAGACATGGAAGATAAAGAGGCGACACCCGTGGAAGATGTGGAGTCGATGTTACCGCCAGCAGAACCAAACAAGCCTGCACCACAGAAGGAACAGCCAGAGAAATCCACCACAAAGGAAGAGACAAAATTGGATAGAATGATGGAGATGTTACTCAGAGAATTTAAAACGACAAAGGAAGAGTTGGGTAATAAAATGGAAGAAAACAGTAAGAAGATGGAGGAGAAAATGGAAGAAAATAATAAGGAAATGAAAAGTGATAACCAACGATTGAAGGAGGAATTAAGAGAAAACAGTAAGAAGATGGAGGAGAAAATGGAAGAAAATAATAAGGAAATGAAAAGTGATAACCAATGATTGAAGGAGGAATTAAGAGAAAACAGTAAGAAGATGGAGGAGGAAATGAAGAATGATAACCAACGATTGAAGGAAGAATTGGGTAATAAAATTGGAGATACCAGTAAGAAGATAGAAGAGAAGATGGAAGAAAATATTCAGAAAATTGAGGAGAAACTGGAGGAAATAAAGACTGACAATAAACAGACGAAAGAGGAATTAACCCAGATAAGCCAAAAACTGGAAGAAACCAACAAGAGGATGGAAGAAACAAGTCATAAAATGGAAAGCAATAATCAGCAATTGAGAGAAGAATTGAAGGAGACGAACCAAGAGAACATGAACCGATTAGATGGAAAAATGGAAGCATTGAAGGAAGAATTGAGCCAGAAAATAGCTGAAAATAATGAAACAATCAGCAAGAAGGTAGAAGAGGAAATAACGGCAATCGAACAAAGGGTTACAAGAGCTGACGAAAGATGGAATCAAACCGAACGAGAAGTACAGAGTATCAAGACAGAAATAAACACTAAGGTAAACAACATTGAAGAAACGACTAGGAAGACATTGGAGGAAAGACTGAAAGAAACACGTGAAGACTGGGAGCGAGTGCAGGACCGATTCACAGAAAAATGTGACGGCATTGAAGCTACTGTGACCAGTATCAACAGTCAGGTGCGACAGAACCAAACAGACATAGACCTGTTCCATAGTCGACCGACAAGCATTACCAGTTGTCCTAACAGCGAGAATCGTGAAGGAATTAACTTCAGGTTTTATAAAAACAAACCAATGGAGTTCCTAGCCAGAATCGAAGAGTACTTCACCAAACACAGAGGTAATCGCTGGAGGGAGAATAAGGAAGTGCTTGACGAATCGTTCAAGGAGATAGCAGATAATTGGTGGATGGCGATAAGAGACGAAGTGACCGACTACCAACAATTCAGAAGGCTATTCATAGCCAAATATTGGTCTGAATCAACACAAAATATCGCCAGAGACGGGATCTGTCATGGAAAATACAACCCGTATGGAAACCAGACTTTAACGGCGTACTTCTTGGGAAAGGTGTGCGTGGCCAAACACCTAGAGCCCAGAATACCGGAAGAATGCCTGGTCAGCAAGCTCTCATACCATTATGAGGAAGATATAATAAGGGCCAGAAGAAACAGTCAAATAAAAACTGTGCAAGCAATGACCGAGCTCTTAGAAATGTATGAGCATGAAGACTACCGCCAAAGTCGCAGGAGATATGAAAAGCCGGAACCAAGAAGTAACACCAATAATTTGAATAATAATAATCGGCAGAATGTGGGCAACAACAATAATTATAATTCCGCAAATCGGAATAATGCCGAATACAATTATAACACCCATAATAACAATAATTTACCTAGATTTAACAACAATAATAATAATAATCATGTTCCTCGCATTAATAATAATGACAACAACAACAACAATAATAATAATAATAATAATAATAACCATCCACAAAACAACAACGGTTATTATAATAATAATCGTAACTATGTTCCAAATGGTCAGAGGAACCCCAACCCCTCTAATAACAATTATCATGGTAATTATAACCGGAATTACCCGAATGGGGGTAATAACAATAATTACAGGACATATCGACCCCATATTAACTACATCAGAGCGGAAGGCAGTGGACAGAGGAGGTACCAGCCTCAACGAAGGAGCCGATATTACGAGTACGAGACCTTTCAAGGAAGTCAGGGAAGTAATCGTTACAGAGAGTACGAGCCCAGACGTAGTTCCAGCCTGGACAACAGCGAAGACTACCTGTAACAGAAGCCCAACAGGACGATCGCGCTGAACCAAACGAAGCAGTTTCAGGACTCCAAGCTGATGCTTCCAATGGCCTAATCCGTAATGATGCGGAACATTTAAACGAACGGAGGCAGTAATAAACTCCAATAACCCTTTACTGCTCCAATCTGCTGGGTTTAACCAAGAAAGAAATTCGAAGAAAAACAGAAAAAATTTTACTATAATATACAGTAATTATTTGAAAGATATCCGTAAGGACCTGCTAGAAGAAAGCGAAATTAATATTAATAATAACAGTGAAATAATATATATAATTGCAGAAATTGAGGGTATTTCTGTTCCTATAATGATAGACACTGGAGCCAATGTCTCTATCATAAATCGAAATGAGTTGGACCGGATACAGCAGGAATGCCACAAAAACTTACCGGTACTACCTATTAATAATATTGTACTTGTAGGAGCTACCGGCCGACAGAACAAGACCATAAGAAAACAAGTATCCCTAAGTGTCAACAGTCAGGGCATTAGTGTGGATATGATATTTCTTGTTGCAGCCGGATTACCTTTCAACATCATGATAGGATGTGACATATTGCGCAGAAACTCAGCAGTTATCGACTTGTGCCGAGGAAAGGTATCACTCTTTGCTGAAGGTTCGACCTGGGTAGCCAATTTAACTAATAACAAGACGTTAGACTCCAGACAATTTCTCAACCACCAAAATAAGGTGAATTACTTGTCCAACTACTCAACAAACAACAAGCCAGTACATCAGGATTCGGAGGATGACCTATGGCAACAAAAGATCCAGGAGATACGTAACTTCCAGTGCCACAATACCACCGAGCAATTAAAGGAAAACCAGCTGAATCAATTGGTCAACATATATGAAAAATATCGAGCTGTATTTTCGGACGAACCTGGAAAGATCCGGAACTACCAATGTTCCATACGATTCAGAGAACCGGTAGAATTTAACCGAAAGTCGTATCCCATAGCACAATCTTTGAAGGAAGCCATACGCACAGAGATCCAGAATATGATCAGTAGAGATATCATCGAGAGCAGTCAATCGCCATACACTAGCCCAATTGTGGATATACAAAAGAAAAATGGAAAGGTAAGGCTTTGCCTTGACACACGTGAGATAAATAAAATGATAATTAACGATCGTACCTCACCTGGCGAAATTGATGAGATTTTGAAGAGGTTCCACGGAACACGATTCATTACCACGTGGGATACCGTCTGCGGCTATTGGCAAGTGGAGTTGCACCCAGCAAGCCGGCAATACATGGCGTTCATCTTCGAAGGGCGCAATTACCAGTTTAAGAGGTTGCCCTTCGGGTTGGTGAACTCAGTAGCTGTTTTTGTCGCCTGTATGGATCATATACTAGGACCAGAAGCGCTCCAATTCACGACTGTCTATGTTGATGATCTCCTAATAACATCAACCAACTGGGAAGAACACTGTTACCGTGTGGAGTATGTCTTGAAAAAGCTTGCTGAAAATAATGTCACCCTGAAACTAGACAAGTCCAAGCTTATAGCTAAAGAAGTACAATTCTTGGGTTTCCAGCTAAACAGTCAAGGAATAACACCATCAACAGAAAAGGTAGATGCCATACAACGATTCCCTACACCAAAAAACAGAAGGCAACTACAATCATTTTTAGGCCTGTGTAACTATTATAGGAAGTTCCAAAATAATTATTCCGAACTGACAGCCCAGTTTCAGTACCAGTTATCGTCCAAGAATAAATGGCGATGGGGTCAAGAACAAGACGAAACCTTCAAATCAATTAAGGAGAAGTTCTTAGAAGCAGTAATGCTCAACCATCCAGATTTTAACCGACCCTTCTTTCTAAACTGTGACGCTAGTAACATTAGCTTGGGGTCAACACTGTACCAAGAAGATGAAAGTGGAAACCATCTAGTAGTGAGCTTGCTAGCAGAACCCTTAACCAGTGTGAAAAGAACTATAATGTGACGGAAAAAGAACTGCTAAGTGTAGTCTTTGCCTGCGGGAAGTTTCGGACGTATATCCTCGGATATCCAGTGACCGTTCGAACAGATCACAAATCAATATCATTTCTGAGAAGATGCAAGTTAAGCCATGGTAGATTGACCAGATGGGTACTCGCCCTGCAGGAATACGATATACAGTGGGAGTATGTTCCTGGAAGTAAAAATGTAGTAGCCGACGTATTGTCGAAAGTGAATCTGGAAGAACAAACGTTCGAAGGCGAAAAGGAGAGCATCTTGAAAATCTATAATATTATTAAGGACAGATCCGATTTAGAAAAGATAGTGCAGGATATCAGCGAACACCAGCAGTCCGACCCGAAGTTAAACCACATTAAACTTCATCTCTCCAACCAAGATGACACAATAAACAAATTTTATTGTATACATAATGGAATTTTATTCATCAAAACATCCCTTGATGAAGACATATGGAAGATCATGATCCCCACTACAATCGAAAAGGATATCATCCTGGACTATCATCTACGATACGGTCACATGGGAGCCATGAAGGTGATCAAGGCGATAGAAGAGAATTGTCATATAAAAAGTATCAATAGAAAGACGAGAAACTACCTCAAAACCTGTCTGATATGTCAATTGGTGAAAACCAACAATGAGAGAAAGGAGGGTATGATGATACCAATTACCTCACAAGCCAAACTGGAAAAGGTCTTTCTGGACATATGTGGTCCATTTCCCCGCAGTGGCGGACGCCATCGATACAAATATATTATTATCATGATGGATCATTTCACCAAATTTACAAAACTGTACCCTGTGAATAGAGCCACCACTTTGAAGACTCTAGGAATAATAACAAATCATTACATTCCAGAGGTAGGGAGCCCGACATCCATAATCACAGACCATGGAACGCAATTTAAGGGTTAGAGGTGGAAAAACACTCTGAATACGTTGGGCATTAAGACATACAAGACATCTGTCTACCACCCCAGCAGCAATCCAGCGGAGAGGATACTGCGAGAAGTCGGAAGAATATTACGGACTTATTGCTATAATCAACAAAAGAAGTGGCAAGAATATTTATTAGCTACTGAAGAATTCCTTAATTTGTCATATCACCCCGCTATAGGTACCACGCCATACACGGCAATGTATGAAAAACCGCCTCCAAGAGAAATACAAGACATAATAGAGTTCCCCAGGAGTCAAGAATACAAATTCAATCGAATCAGATTCTACAATAAATTGGCAGAAGACCAGGAAAGGCGCAAGAACAAATATCAAAAGGCGATTAAGAAAATAATAAGCTATGAAGTCGGAGAGAAGGTACTGCTAAAAAACAGGGAATTACCCAGTACTTTGGAAGGCATTACCAAAAAGTTGTTACTGCTGTATACCGGCCCATACCTGATTATTAAAAACAATAATAACAATACGTATGTACTAAAGGATATCATTTCAAATAAAGTAAAAGGAACTTATAATCAGTTATCCATTAAAAAATATTTAGAGGAAAAATAAGAAAAAATTTCAAAATTCCAAAAATTAGTAAGGACAACTTACACAAAACATTTGAAAGATAATTATGAATAAATAAAAAGAATTTTGATGAACATAATAATTTCAAAATCCAAAACTTAGTAAGTACAACTTACACAAAACATTTGAAAGACTATTATGAATGAAAAAAGAATTTTGATGGAATAATAAATTTCAAAATTCCAAAACCAATAGTAAGTACAACTTACACAAAACATTTGAAAAACTATTATGAATGAGAAAAGAATTTTGATGGAATAATATTTCAAAATTCCAAAAATCAGTAAGGACAACTTACACAAAACATTTGAAAGACTATTATGAATGTAAAAAGAATTTTGATGAAATAAGAAAAAATTCCAAAATTCAAAAATTAGTAAGTACAACTTACACAAATCATTTGAAAGATTATTATGAATGAGAAAAGAATTTGGATGAATAATAATTTCCAAAATCCAAAAATTAGTTAAGGACAACTTACACAAAACATTTGAAAGACTATTATGAATGATGAAAAAAGAATTTTGATGAATAAATATGTTCAAAATTCAAAACCAATAATAAGTACAACTTACACTAAAATATTTGAAAAACAACTATGAATAAGAAAGAATGTAGTTGAATAAAAATATCTAAAGTTAAAAAAATATTAAGCTCATATCATTACTCATACGAATGATGAGAAATAACTCATAAATATGGAAAAAAGATTTTGTAAGAAAGAGATACAAAATTCTAAAGGAGAAAGGAAACCAGAATATCATATGACTTAATCGAAACAACTTAACCAAACTCACAAAGAAAATAATTTAATAAAAATGGAACAATGAAGAAGGACCAACTCAGTAAAGACCAAATAGTGAGACCAGAAACCAAAAAACTCTGATACTATTACTGATAATGTTGTTGCAATAACCACTGTTATAGTGAAAGTGATAAAGAATTAATTCATGTTATACCATGAGCAATAAAAATAACTCATTGGATACCAGATGGTAGAAAGAATAAATAGAAATGCTAATTACTATGTAAACATGATGAAATGTATATTATACCACATACCTAAACAACCTAATATGGAATGAGCTTTAAGAGAGAAGAAGAGTCAAGTGTATAAAAGTATTAATTAATATAACGTATTATGAAGTGAAAAATCTAAAGATGTTTATTTTAGTCAAAAATGACTACTTTTACTGTTTATTTATTTTTATGACTGGATGTAGAAAATGCCATCAGTCTTGTATTTTGAGCAGAGATGATAATGCCTCTGGACTCAACTAATTGAAGTGTTGAACAGCAGGGATTGAAGCCAAAAGTGCCACTCTGAACTGTTCCAATTAATTTGTTAGGGAATGTTAGGGAGTAAACATACTGGTGAGGAAGCACCAAATAAGAAAGAATATAAAATGATAATGTTATACACAAGATTGAAGATCACTTATTAATGAAGAAAGAAACTAATGAAGGAGATACACATCATCTGAGAGGAAGCAATGGTGGAAAAAGAAGGTATATAAAACGAAAACATGTAATCACGAAGAAAATATAGTAAATACAAAAGAATTAGTAGTAATTATTTCATCCATACTAAGAGTATGATCTGAACTAATCACTTTTACAGGAGAGCATATGTAGCATAACAAAATTATCATGCTAAACATTTAACTTAATGCAACATAAATAAGGAAGAAAAGTTCCATAGTGAGTGAGAAGAATGAATTGTTTTAAGAATTACACTAGAAACTGTATATTAAGTCAATAAAATGTTAATAAGAATGAAAAATAACAAAGAAAATCATTGATCAAAATAACTTACTATGTAAAAACCCAATAAACCAGCAGTATACCCAGTAGATTGGGGAAGCAGTAAAAAGGAAATACAAGAAAAAGGAAATAAAAGGATGAAACCATGTTAATAAGGGAAATGTATAAGGTCAAGATGCAGAGAAACCACAAGACCAGAAATTACTAATATAATAATGAAGAAGGGACAAAATATGTCAAGATTCCCACACAGAGACTAGAACCAAGAAGAGTTATTCCAAAAAATGGTAATCATGGAATACATACCATTAAACAAAATTAAAACTAATATATGTAGACCCAATAACAAGTTACAAGATACAATCTCAAAGAAAACCGAATTGTATACTAGTTGTAAGCATAATATGTGGAAAAATTATTAAAAGGACTACCATTAATGTAGCCAAAATAAATGACACCTTATAATAAAGTGTAGTATGAAAAATCTATTAAAAAAAAAAGACTACCATTAGTGTAGGAAATACTAAATAAAAACTAAAGAGACAGTCTCATGACTGAGTCCAATGTTGATAAATAAAAGTGTTTTAGTGATTAGGCATAATAACAATATAATAGGTATAAGATGTTTTCATTTTATTGTATTAGCAAATTAGGTAGAGGGAACACAAGAGACAGTTAATAACTGATAGTGTCATTAGTTATAAAATGTTTTTATGTTAATGTGTTATCAAATTAGTTATAGTAATTAAAAGAGACAGTTAATAACTGAAGTTGTTATTAGGAATAAGATGTTTTAATAGGATAAGGTTTGTGATAAAAGGAAACATAAAAACAAAGGACAGCCAACAACTGATAATAGTGCTGATAATAATATGTTTCCATTATAATTCTAAATATGTAGAAAATAATAGGCATAAGATGTTTATGTTATGGTTAAATGATATTATAAAAAAAGAGTTTAGTAGATATAAGATATTTCATTGTATTTTAAAACCATGTTATTTAATTTTACAGTGTGTACGGCAGAGAGGCAAGTAGGATATAGAAATGTAATAGTTTTATTCAAAACAGTAAACCATATATAATGTACAAGCAGACTAGCTAAGACACCATTTTAGAAAACACAGACTAGTATAATTAAACCAAAACTATCTATCAGAGAATCAAGATATACAATAGGAATAGAATTAAATACATACAATACAGAAATTGAAAATATAATTAATACAGATACAATTAATAGCGAATAGAATGACAAAGGAAAGAAAATTAACTTCTTTTTGAAACAAATAATACTAGGCCTATAATGGTAATCAAATCAGACTAAACAGTAAATTAATCAATATTGAAGTGTTTTAACAACAGAATTATTAACAACAAAGATAATCACGGAGTTATTAAGAATATTCCATGGAAATATTATCAGAAATAACAATTAAAAACCACTTAAACAATAAATTTGTACAAAATATGAGGCACACAATCATTATAAAAAATTGTAATTTTTGGGCTTAAATGAGCTTGAAACAAACCCAGCTATATATCAAAAGATGTAAAATTAATTAATCAATATTACTGAGTAGTTAGATTGATGTAAAATTAAGAAATATTCGAAATACAGTAAAAAATAAGAAAACTTATTATGTATATTTAGAAGGTGAACCAAGTCTTGGACAGATATTTTTATAGTTAAACAATATAAAGAGGAAAAAGACATAGCACAAATTACCCTAAAACGACGACGTTGAGTCTATTAGTCTATTGTTAATCGTGAAGACGACTAGTTGGAAATGTGTTAGCAGAATACTGAAAACAGAATAATTTGTGTAAAACCGAGTGTGGTAATGTGGCGTGTAACAGAGATGATCTAAAAGTGAAAATAACCTTAACTATCAATTTCTAACACTTCACAAATTACAAACAACAGTAATAACACCACCAAACTCAAACACAAGAAATCAACAGCCATTTTGAGACAATTTTGGACCATATTCGCAGAACAGAATTACACATATTTGAACACCGGACACTTCACAAGAAACCCATCACGAACACGACATCGCAGGAGACGAGAGGACACTCTACACTATATTCCTGGACCAACACTACTTCGCAGAGAAGGGAATATCATTTTATTTCTGCGGGAGAATCTCAGCCAGTTCCAGCCGTATAGCAGCTAAAATCGAGGAGACGTCGGCCATACTGGATTTACTCACAGCACGAGTTGCACTGCCAGCTTGAAGGGAGTGACGTCATTTCGTCGATTTGGTTCGCTATTCATTTTTCTAATTGACAATTTAAATAATAATCTTGTTTTATTTCAGCCAAAATAATTTAGTTTAAGAATACCTGTAAGAATGTATCTTGTTCCTTGCCCTCTGACCATTTCGACTCGTTAAAAGAACCATAATTTCTAACCTTGTAAAAATATATTTTGTTGATTTTGTTCGCTACCGACTGGAGCACATATTAGCCAATGCCTTGATCATGCGCAGTTCGACTGGCGCATAATTTTGAATGTTAATAAATGAACATCATTACTCAGTTACAAGAGTTGTTTTTATTTCTATAATTAATGTTAACTATTTTTTTTTTCTAAACAAAATTAATTTACAGTGATAGAATAAATATCTAAGAAAATTACACACTCAATTAATTAATCAATTATTAATTAATTAAATTAAATAATTAAATCAAAACTCAATATCAGTAAAAAATTTCACAACCTACAAAATTTTATTTTTATTATCAATCAATCACACTTAACTATAAAACATTATTTATATTTAATTTATTCTTCGTAACTGGTGAATCCAAATTGGAGCTGAATCATCGGCGAGTTCAACACCGAGATCCAGACAACATACATAATTCTTGCTATCTACACATATATAATATCTACACATATTATATTTTATTTATTTTATATTTGTAAAATATATTACAAATTGGCTAGCCCAAACAGTGGGGTTAACTAAAGAGCACAATTCCATTATTATCATACATCAATATATTTTATTTAATAATTTTAATTTGTAAAAAATTATATTACAATATGTATGTAAATACGCCTACAACTCATAATGCAGGCATGTTTATATCAAAATCTATCAATATTTCTTTCTTTGTCCATAATAGTTCCATTCCTTTTATGTTATTTGTTTCAAATAACATACACAGTTTAGGATCTAGATTAGAAAACTCATCATATGGTCAACTGAAACATACAGCAAATCACGTCTATTGAAGAAGATTCAAGTGCAAATTGTTATGACCCTTTCTGAATTATGCAAAAGCTACTTTAAAACTAATTCAGTGTAATAATAAACTGTAAATATAGCAGTTTTCTGAAACATACATAACACACCTTCACTTCACTTCGTTTTAAACAAGGTTCCTATTTACTCAAAGTTATATTTCTAATTCTTAAAATTTTAGGACCAGTTATTCATTACAACAGTTTCTTATGTAAAGTGTTCTATTATAATGTACAATCTGATTCATGGATACCAGTGCAAAAGTAGAGAAGTGAATTTATGAAAGCTAAAAAAAAATACTTTACCAAACTTCCCTACAGTGTGCATTGAATGAAACTATGTGATATTGCTGTTTTAAACTTCATTAATAGTGTACACTATATAGTTTGAATACCATATTCTAGCCTTATCAATCTTCATAACAAGAAGTAATGACTTTATCTTCCTTCGCATTAGCAACCTTGAATTAAAAGATCTTTACATATATGATGTTACTTCGAAAAGTTCACACCCTGACACTAGTGTGTTGTAATGAAATAAAATACATATCGCATTTGCCTTAGAAATGATCTCCACATCTGATGTGAATATTTTTCTTGAAAGCCATTTCTTCAGATTTGGGAACAAATTTGGAAAAGTCACTGGGGCCTAAATCTGGTGAGTACAATGTATGTGGCAGTAATTCATGAAGCACTGCAACTGTAATTGATGAAGTGTCAGCAGGTGCATTGTCTTGATAGAAAAACCCTTTTTCTTGCTAAATGTTGACATTTTTGCCTTACTACTCACTCAGTTGCTCCAGCAATGCAGCATAGTACTCTCCGCTGATGGTTTTCCTTTGTCTGAATAGTCTACACGCACCACACCCTATGAATCCTCCAAAACTGGTGCCATCACTTTTCTGGCTGATGGAACAGTTTTCACCTTCTTTAGATAACTTCCATCTGGTTACATTCATTGTCTAAATTCCGGTTTTGTCTCTGGTATGTAGTGGTGAATTTGTGTTTTGTCAACAGTGATAAATTGTCACAGAAACTTGGATTAATTACATTTAAATATGTCCAAGCACTATTGAAAAACATTCAACTGAATGCATTTCTGACCAACTATAAGCAAATGCAGCACCCATCACACTGAAAGCTTTTTTTCATGCATATGTTCATGCACTGTGTTGTGGAGACAATGTATTCAGATGTTTGCAATGTCAGAAACTCATGTATTTTCATTTAACATGGTAGTGTAGATTTTTTCTATGTTATTGTCAGTTGTAGTGGTTTTATATGACCTGAACATTCATTGACACAAATTGCCAAATAACTACATTTGAATTTAGCAGTCCATTTCTTTACCATTAAAAACTATGGTAAAGAGTATCCCACAGTGGATACAGCTTGGTTTTTATTTCCTTTGGCACTAAACCTTTTATAACAGAGTAATTTATCACTGCATAACATTAGATCTTGTTTTTATTTTTAACAACAAGCTTGTTTATTTTATTAGATCACAACAGTCAAACTAGTAAATACTACAATTTTAAATTTTATGGTATGCCAACTGATGGATCAAACTTGCAAATAAAAACAGCCACTTGATAATCTGATGATACTATCTCTATCAGGGTGAGGACTTTTCAAACTACCCTCATAATATAATACTTATATTCATGTGCATTACCAGTCCCCAATTACTGGTATGATACAGTATCACTGAATATTTATGGTCAAATTTCTGAAAGATTAAGGCCATTCTTTTCTATTTTTATAAGTTTTATTCTTTTATTATTAATAGAAATGATACAATATTTTTGACATATATAATTTATTTTTACATTGTCATGTAAATTAAAGAATATATTAATTCACTAGATTAAGATCGGTGCAGAAATTAAGATGACTCAAATAGAGAAATCCAATATTTATTTACAGCATAGTATACATTAAACACTACATTAGTAGCTCTTCTGTAACTCCAATAAAACCATTAAAAAGTTCAACATCTCAAAATATTCTTAGAATCAATCAATCGTATAAAGTTCAGAACATATTTCTCCTAGCAAAAACATTTAAAATAAATACTTTGGCTATCTTCTTATTGTTGATGCCATCCAATACCTTTTTATGGACATAGCATAGGGCTACATGTTTGAGCCTTCTCTGGGCCATAGTTGACCTAAGATAACTCTTTAGTTTTCGAAGAGCACTGAAGTTTCTTCGTGCCTCACAACTAAATGCTGGGCACACATGAACCAAACTTTCTACTTTTCTGAAAAGATCTCTGACCTCTTCAGTCATCAAGATGAAGGCTATCCTCGCTTCACATAAACATGTCACCTTGTGCCTTTGTAGAAACAGTTATATTTTTACCAGTGGCGTAGCTAGCCCTGAGTGGGCCCTGTATCAAAATTTCTTGGGGGCGGCCTTTTTTGGAAAATAAACAAAAACACTCGCATAAACAAAATATATTTGAAAGTGTCAAAAACAACAATACATAGGTATGTATTAAAAAACTTAATAACTCAAAAAAAATTCTAGTAGTTAAATAGGTACTTTTCTTGCCTTTTTTTCGGCGAACGTATTTATTATAACATCCATAGCTGAAGACGATTTTAGTTTCTCAAGTTCTTCTTTTTCTATGGACAGTATTGATAAGTCCGATAGACGTTCTTGTCCCATAGAAGTTCTAAGACAATTTTTAATACGTTTTAGTTTAGAAAAGCTTCTTTCAGCTGTTGCGGCTGTAACCGGAAGGGTCAAAAATAGTAAGCATGCTGTTATAACCTCTGGAAAACTGGAGGCGAGGCTATTGAAATTTATTAACAATAATTCTGCAAGTTCCTTAATGGTATGCATTTTCTGAATTTCAGATTTCAAACAGCTTTTCAAAGCAATTAATTGATCATAGAGATCAACTTTCATGTCATTATCGTATTTACCAGCCAGTTTTGCTGCTTCCTTTTTATAACTTCGTTTGGAAAGGATAAGAGTTTATCCGGTTGTAAGATTTCAAATATATTACTCAGATCACAGAGGCTATAAATCTTTGTTTAGTTTGAGAAATCAATATATCTAGACAGCAATAATACACATTGACTCTGAAGTACGATTCCGGATCTGAAATTCTCTCATCTTCTGATAACTCATCAAAAAAGCGCTTCGTTATCCTTCGTCTTTTATTTTTGAAAACAGGTGTTATATCCCACTATTTTGCTAGATCTCTGGACTCGTTTAGCAGACTGTTGAATGAATTTTGATTTCTCATTTCTACCAGTCTGTCCAGAAGATTATTTAGCAAAATACTAGCTTTTTGTAAGTCATTATTTTCATGCAGTAGGGCTTTAGAAACAGGGTTGATGATTTCAAATAGCCGAGAAAAAAAGGCGACAAACACTATAAAGTCGTAGCTCTCTAACATATTTATTATATTTTTACATTCGTCACGTTCGTCTTTTTTGGTTGAAATTAAATTTGATATAAAGCTTTGATTACTATTGAATAATTTTTTCTTATAGCAAATAAAGCGTAATTTCTTGAAAACCATCTAGTAGGGCATACTTTTTTAAGAGTAATTTTATATTTTTCAGATGAATCGTTACTCAACATTGCCCAGCGTTTTATGCTATTGCCAAAAAAAGTATATATTATTTCCAAATTGTCGAAAAATTGTGACACTTCGGAAATGTGTTTAGCAGCATCATTTAAAATTAAATTTAATGAGTGTGCTGCACAATGAACATAATCGCCATTTGGTGCATGCTCTTTTATAAGGGCTTGTAACCCTCCATATACACCCGACATTGCATTTGCTCCATCATAACCCTATCCCCTATATTTGGACAAATTAATTCCATATTCTTCGATTGTATTTAAAATTTCAGTTTTAAGTCCTTCTGCACTACAATCGGCTACTGATGTAAACCCCAAAAAGGACTCGCAGATTTTGATTTGTTTAGGTACATCATCATTTTCTGTTATCGAGATATATCGAAAAACTACAGAAAGTTGGTCAATTTTTGACAGATCTTGTGTTGTATCCATAATAATCGCCAGAAATGGAGCTTTTTTAATTTCCAAAACAATATTTTCCCTAACTTTGGTTCCAAGCAAATTAATAATCTCATTTTGAATCGTGGGGCTTAAATAATTTATTTCACCCTTTGGCTTTAAAAGAAGTTCTTTTAAAACAGGATCATAATTAGATAATAAGTGTAAAATTGACATGAAATTTCCAGATTTGGAATCATGGCCTCTTAAAGGTAATCATGGCACGACGCTAAAGTAATTATAACATCGAAATCGTTGAGAACTAACGGAATGGTTGGCAAGCTGGCGCGTGCGGACAGCGTTTTAGGGTGCGTTCAGAGTTCAGACGGAATAATATAGAGCTGTGGCGGAGTGTTTCATTATTCATTCATTAGGGCTCTCTTATCAATAAGACTATGGATAACATTTTACAAATTTTTGCTTACACATGTTGGGGCCCCTGTAGCTCGGGGGCCCTGTATCATTAATACACCTGCTACAGTGGTAGCTACGCCCCTGATTTTTACTTTAAACAATGATGCATTAATTTCTGGATAAGAGGATAATGCTTCACATCCTCCCTTTTGAAAAACAATGTTTTCTAGCAAAACCTGTTGGATTAAGTTCAATTACGTCTTGTCCCATGATCAAACCTAAATTATGTAGCTCCATTCTCAACTATACTAAGCAGACCATTATGTCAATCCTTGTTCTGTCAGTTCAGTCAGTGTTTTAATTATCAATTCATATCTGTTCAAAATTTCCTTTTTTTGTGGCTGCCAACAAAGCCATCTTGTGGGACACAGTGGTTTGATCTTGCCTATGTTACCAATAGGACCCTGACCATTCTCATGGATATGCATAAACACAGATTTTGCTTTAGTGTTTGAAAACAAAATTCCTAATTGGTGGGACCATTCTATAGCATTTTTTACTGTTATAGAAGACTCACAACTTCCTTCCGTGACAAAATTATAGCAGTGAGAACCACAGTACTTTGATTTAATCAGCCAGAGGCTGCTTCTGGGTTATGATAGTCTGTACACCTTTATTGACGGCATTCATATTCACAACTACACGAAAATTTGCCAATGGTAATTGCCATTAAGGAGAGCAACAAAAATGGGTAATGCTGTGTCTAAACCACAAGTTACATCAGTTTTATGCAAACCCATAAAACTTTCTAGAGGTTCCAGGTTATTGTCACACAACACAACAAACACAGATACTCTCTTGTTCATCTCCTGAAACCTCTTGTACACCATCACAACTCACTAAATAAATTGAAGATTTGTTAGCTTATTTTTTTAAGTGAAATAATTAGCAAATATTTCATTTGCTAGGATCTGGATGATTTCGTTTTGTAATACAGGTTGTATATAATTCTGTTTTCTTTGGAGCCACTGCTTAAGAAATAGCTTGTTGTCACTGCAAACTTCCAGCAATTCCATGAAGGTTCCTTCAAAACTTGTATGACCTCTAAACTTGTATTAGCCAATCCCTGTCTAATCTAATCAGATATTCAAGAGTAGGCCTACTAATAATAACCATTAATGACTCCTTGGCTTTCACTTTTGACAACTGCCTTTCAATAGAGGTTTTTTGTTGAGATGGCTAAATACAGTATGAGCAGCACTTTTTTCATTAATTTTTCATGATGGCAAAACAATACAAGACAGACTGGCAGGTGAATCCATGCATACTGCATTTGAAGGAGTGGGAGGGAGTACAGTGGGCATAGTTTGTTGGATGGGATGTTATTCTTTTACATGTGTTTACATTTGTATGGCAGTGTCAACAAACAAGTGACGAGGGGATTCCTGACCCGATGGGTAGGACAAGCATTGACTCTAAGCACATGTACATAAAATTCCAATGCTATAAAATCATTAAAAAATACCCAAGTATCCACTTGTTTGTGTTGTTGTGAGCAAATATTCATCAAGTCTCATTAGGGTGAGGATTAAAAAAGTGGTGTTCAGCAAGCTGTGATTCTATTTCCTCATTTAAACAAAATTATTATTTCAACGGACAATACCCAGGACACTTTCCCGTTATGCCTAGTAATTCTCAAGTGTTACCAAATTCTCTAAACATCAAAACAGCTATGACATGACCTTCTGATTTTTAGATGGTGGTTGTTAGTATTAATCAAATGTTTAAGGTCAGTGTAACCTTTGCTTAACCAAACATTTGTAATATCATTCGGATTGGCGAAACACATATAAGGCCAGTAAAATAAAGAGGAACTAGATGCACAGCCACATAGCCAAGAATGTTACTTATAGTAAGAGGTATTAAAATATCTTGTTACCTGGGTTTTGTTCAACTTTTTGGTTAGGGTACTTTACTCAAGCTCTTTTCTGGACATGCTGCAATTTCTTTTTTCTCTTCATATGAACTTATTCAAAAAGGTTTTTGTACAAGGGAGTGAATATTACAGCTGGACTATGATGTACAAGCTGCTGAATTTGAATCACTCATAATTCATGTACTGACACTTCATGGATAGATGGGCAGATATAAACAGATGCACACTAACACTTGTCTTGGCTTGAAACTTGCAATTAAAAAGCTATCCTCATACAGTGATAACCAAAACAATAAACAAGAGAAAAAACTGCCACATTTACACCGTGCTGGGACACTGCTAGCACTCCTAGTGACTTAAATCACTACTAAAGAGTGCTCACATGTTGCATCTCTGAGAGTCAGGTGCTGTGCGGTTTAGCACTTCTACATAGGTACCAGCAAACCATCATACTCATAGTTAGATTGTTATAAGTTTGAGTACTTCTAACTGTAGTGTAATGTAAAAAATAAGGATAATAATGAAAGTGTAGTTATGAAATCCTAAATAAGTGCTAAGATTTCTGAAATTATGGCTAACTTATAGTTAGTGCACTCAAGCAATTTTTGAAGTGATTGGCTTGGGGGTGGAGGGGTCCAGTCAACTGTTTAAACAGTGCACAGAACTGGAAGGGAAGTGATATTAATGACTTTGATCAAATCAAGTCATCAATATCATTTTTACTGAAAAGTAGGTGACAATTAATCTGAATTAATTTGAATAAAAAAATTATTCAGGATTTAACTTTGGAGAAAACATTGGGGAGATGGGTCCCCCTGTTCATGACACTTGTCCTTATACTTAATGACACCGCAAGGTTTACATCAAAATGAAATGTGCAACATAATAACTGACAATTTTAAACAAAATTAAAACAGAAGGTGTTTTAATAAACAACATAATACAGTAATTTAGATTCATGTTCGTGTTGGTATCCAAGTCACTTTTATAATTATAGTAAATTATTACCTTATATTCGGTCCGCCGTGTGACTTCTCAATTTTGTTTTGCATTACGCGTTTCAAGGCATATGCCTCATCATCAGACATTAAAATTTAAAAACTTAAAAACAAACACATCACACAAGAAATGTGTTTGTTAAAAATAAAATTGCAGATATAAACATATTATGTGCACTTGTTGTTGGGTGCGCACCCGTTCAGGTACTGTCTGCTACTGTTAGGATATTGTTGAGCAGTCTCAAGGCGGTATCATACAGGCGGTTAGATTCAAAGTTCAATTGTTCATTCAAAACAAACTCGTGACTGCTATCATTACTGTATGCATTATAAATTTCAAGCTCTTCCAAAGCATTCATAAATCGGCCCTTGTTGCATATGTGCAATGGCATCAGATTAGACTTAAAGTCTGTATAGTTGTGATTATGTAGGGTCAGATGTCGAGTGTAATTAGATTTTATATAATTGTAATTATATGTCATTTTTGGTATGTGTTCACGGAAGCGTTTATAAAAACCTCTTCCAGTCTGACAAATATAGAAACTGCTGCAATCATTACAGACCAGTTTATAAATACCTGTTTTTTCTTCTATGGGTAAGGGCATTTTTGGTCTAAGTATATTTATCAACTTATTATTGGTTCTGAATGACATAGTAAAACCAATATTGTTCATCACTGAAGACAAAATTTTTGGCATAACATACGTGTATTTCGCAGATATAAACTTTTTCTGTGTTTCATTATGTGAACGGGGCTTAAGTTGAATGTTATTATGTTTCTTTAATAATTTATCAATGATGGAGCTACTGTAACCATTGGAAACTGCGATAAATCTTATAGTATTTGGCTCAGCCTGAAAATCATTATTGTCAAGGGGGACTGTCAGCAATCTGTGGATTAAACTATTATATGCTGCCATTTTTTGTGAATATGGGTGGTGGGAGTCTGCATGTATTGTATGGCTAGTGGCAGTAGGCTTCCTATGAATATTGAATTTCAATGTGTCCATTCGTCTAGTGAGGGTCAGGTCTAAAAAGTTGATTGCGTTATCATGCTCAGTCTCTAGGGTAAATTGAATATTCTTGTTGATTCCATTTAAAAAATTTTTGAAGGAGTCAACTTGTCTCAGAGTACCGTCAAAAATAATGAACGTGTCATCTACATAACGTGAATCAAATTTTATCTTATTTGTGCATATGTTATTATTTAGTAGATGAGTATTTTCATAGAAATTTAAGTATACATCGGCCAATAGGCTTGAGAGGGGTGAGCCCATAGCTAGACCATCATCTTGGCTATAGAATAAACCATTAAATGTGAAATAGTTTTGCATTAAAATGACTTTAAGCAAGTCAATCAGCTCATCTATCATCTGTGCACTCATGGAAGCATTATTATGTAAATTGTCCCTCAATAACTGTAAAGTTTCATCGGTTGGAATATTCGTATATAAATCTACTATATAAACTCCTACACAAAACACAAAACAAACAACAGACTACTATATAAACTCCTACACAAAACACAAAACAAACAACAGACAAAGACAGAAAACAACAAATTCATAACACTACCATACATCAACAAACAAACTGAAAAAATAGCCCACAAATTCAAAAAAGCAGGATACAGAATTGCTTACAAAACTACTAACAAAACAGAACACACACTATCAAAACACACACACAAAGCACAAAACAAATTCGATCTACCCGGTGTTTACAAGCTAAATTGCTCAAATTGCAATAAATTCTATGTAGGCCAGACAGGACGTAGCTTCAAACAGAGATACATTGAACACACAAAGGCACTCAACTCCACTACAGAATCCATCTTTGCAAACCACCTCATTGAAGCAAACCACACATATAAAAACATTGACAATAACATGAACATTCTACACGTACACACAAAAGGCCGAAAACTACACACTCTAGAACAACTGGAAATATACAAACACACAAAAACAAATAAAAACGACATCCTAAACGAACAGACACAATTCAAATCGCATGCATTATTCGAACATATCTCACCCCACACACACAGCATCGATCTTTCGAAATTCGATTCCGTCACCCACAACAAGACGGACAGCGCTACCAGCGGCAGCCTCTGAAGAAGCCTTTTAAAGGAGAAAACCGGTTCAGGCTGTAAGGTAAAACTTTATGCTTTTACTTATAAAAAACCTAGTGTTCCGAGTCTGTGACAGTACGAAAAGCCTGAATTCGGATTTATGGTACCAGTGGTATCAAACTATTGTATTTCATTATTTTTGCACACACATACATGGGTAGGAGTTTTTCCCTTTGTCTAAAAAGACAACGACGCAGATTTCAGCAGAGCAGAACGATTCCAAGGTCAGGAGGAGACGTGTGAAACCGAACGCATACAATGGCGGCATAAGTGAAGACAGACTCTAAATATCAATTCTCATTGGTCCACAAGGCTGGACGTCATTAAAAATATAAAGATGACATAACAACAATGACATGACAACAGGGCGTGAGCCGTTTGAAACAAAAGAACAATGACGTGATGCACTCACACATACGAAAAGATGTACATTGCATCCGCCCAGTCTTCATACTACAGCCAAGACGACAACACCTATTAAAAGGTCGTCCGGCAACTAATACCAGCAACAGTGTAAATTACAAGAACATGTAACGATAATCTCAATCAGTGATCAAAATGTAAAAAACAGAGTTTAAATTCAGTGTAGTAACCATCAGAACTATAAGCAATATGCAGTAAAACGACAGAAAATACAGGCCGGCGAAGAGGAGATTCCGAAAAGGTCTACGCCGCTTCTGAAACAGGAAAGTGCACTAATTCTTTTACTAATTACAATACGTTTTGAGCTCAAACATGAAAAATCAATTCAATTTGAATTGTCTTTATTTTAAAGAAGAACGAATGAGTGTGTGTGTGAACGCATGGTAGAGTGAAAGGCCGGCCTACAAGGTATACATTGGTTTGTGGAAAGTACTTTTATTACCATCAGTAAATTTGCAATAACGACTGACAAAAGATATTAAGCCAAAAATGAATACGTAAATAAGAATGAAACACTGAATATTAAATATCGTTGTAAGAGTAATTTGTAGACGCCATCTTATTTTGTAGGAAATAACGTCATTTGTAATCTGTATTAAAAATTTGTGAAATTGGCTTGAGTAAAAGTAATGTTCATGTCTAAAAATGCTAATAGAGTTTTTATTTCACACTCCACTGTTTCCGCAATCTCGCCTATAACGAACCTGGACCCAATAAATAAAGTAATAAGAGCAAGTGAACCATGAGTACCGGAGCAGTATACCATAATTATGTGGTAAGTACGATGATTATGTACTTGGTAAAAAATAAATAATAAGTCACGGTAGGAGTAACTCTACAAATGTCGACCCGAACTAGGGACGTATTTATCTGTAACTCTACAAGTCGTTAAAGTAATAGTGATATTTAGTTAAGTAACGGACATGTCATGGACACGAAATCCAAGAAGAATATTCAATTTACCCTAGTGACTGAGCATGATAACACAATCAACTTTTTATACCTGACCCTCACTAGACGAATGGACACATTGAAATTCAATATTTATAGGAAGCCTACTGCCACTAGCCATACAATACATGCAGACTCCCACCACCCATATTCACAAAAAATGGCAGCATATAATAGTTTAATCCACAGATTGCTGACAGTCCCCCTTGACAATAATGATTTTCAGGCTGAGCCAAATACTATAAGATTTATCGCAGTTTCCAATGGTTACAGTAGCTCCATCATTGATAAATTATTAAAGAAACATAATAACATTCAACTTAAGCCCCGTTCACATAATGAAACACAGAAAAAGTTTATATCTGCGAAATACACGTATGTTATGCCAAAAATTTTGTCTTCAGTGATGAACAATATTGGTTTTACTATGTCATTCAGGACCAATAATAAGTTGATAAATATACTTAGACCAAAAATGCCCTTACCCATAGAAGAAAAAACAGGTATTTATAAACTGGTCTGTAATGATTGCAGCAGTTTCTATATTTGTCAGACTGGAAGAGGTTTTTATAAACGCTTCCGTGAACACATACCAAAAATGACATATAATTACAATTATATAAAATCTAATTACACTCGACATCTGACCCTACATAATCACAACTATACAGACTTTAAGTCTAAACTGATGCCACTGCATATATGCAACAAGGGCCGATTTATGAATGCCTTGGAAGAGCTTGAAATTTATAATGCATACAGTAATGATAGCAGTCGCGAGTTTGTTTTGAATGAACAATTGAACTTTGAATCTAACCGCCTGTATGATACCGCCTTGAGACTGCTCAACAATATCCGATCAGTAGCAGACAGTACCTGAACGGTGTAACGTTACATAACCCAGTCCCAAAAATGATAACTTAATTATCCTACCATAAAGGTCAGAAATGGGTATAATATACCTAGCTCTAAATTACTTTATATCACCAAACATTATAAACTATATTTAATTGATATAAAGTGTAACAAGTGAGTTATAGTGTACCCAGTGAGTAAATAAGTGACTTTGAAGGGAGCATCTTACAGACTTGTGCTGTAGAGGTAGAAACTATTGATTATAATAGTAGACTGTGATGCTACTAACCAGTTATGTATTTTGTTTAATTATTGTATGATTTGTATTGTGTAGGCAACTAAAATTTAGTACCTGGGTTTAATTTTATATTTAATAAAATAATTATGTTTGAATATAAAATAACCCAGGGTTAAAAATAAAAGAGTTAAATATAAGATGATAATAAAAAATAAAATAATACTGTATGAGGAAAATGGCAGAAGAAAATAGTGCAGTGTAAGGATACTATAAGAAATTAATAAATAATATATAAATTCAATTAAAGGAAATAATAATATTAAAGACTTATATCTAAAGTTATAAGAAAATAAACGAAAAAACTTTATATAAATCAAAGTGGATAATAAACCAAAGTTAAAAAGAATTATTTTTCTATAAATAAGAAATAAATTTATAATAATTAAAAACTGCCTATATACTCAAAAGTAAATAGAGGCACCAATAAAAAATGATATAGAAATTATGGGTTACTACGAGTAACGGGATAACAACATATGAATTAATTGTTAAAAACGATTGGAAACCGTTCGGTTGAGAAAAAGTGATGACACAAAAATTGTATTAAAAACATTTTAAAACTTTCGGAAACGGTGCAAAAATAGAACAAAATTAACTCACAGTATCCACCTTATGTTCAAACTCCTTCAGATATCAAATATAACTTGCTTTACTCGATAAAAAAGTGAAGTAACCAATTCCAAGATCTGGCCTAGCCGAACCGCACTTCGAGTTTTTAGCGAGATTGTATCTTAGAGACATTCAATGAAATTACAAAACAACTAGAACTACAACACTAGAAACAGCTCCATGCAAGTAAGAACTTCGAGGAAAGAGGTAATATAAACGTTTTTTAATAATTATTAACCAAGAAAACCTCATATCAAATCGTTGTGCAGTTCAGAAATTTCGTAAATGATTTAATGTGTATAATAAAGCAATAATCTGCACTCTTGCGGACAAATCCGGAACTACGTACTACGAAATAAACAAAAAATTCGAAATTGATTATTTTTATCTTGTAAAGCGTAGTATATAATTATCCATTTCTGACCATCTCATAACACAAAGAACTTACCCTTAACCCTGGGGAAATTAATAAAATGAATTATTTGTTGGTTAATGTCTAATTAAGGATAAAATTATAAAAACATCAAAAATATATTTTATGATAATTTAAATGTTTACCTAACTAAATCGATTCAATGTATTATTGACTGAAAAAGATTGATTATAATATTTGTATACTGGAAGAAGAGGAAATCAATATTATACAAATAAATACTCTGAATATTTGATGTTAAATAATCAAATGTGTATTCTTTATTGTAGAGGGTAGTTGTTGTAGATTTTTAGTAAGCCAAGAAGAGGACTATCCACCGGGGAGTATTACCGAACAGTGGTGTTTGGTTAACCTAACATTTTGAGGTTGATGTCAAAATCAGCTGATCTTATGAACAGCGAATATTTTAAAAATAAGAAATTGAATACTCTGGGTGTAACCAAATTGTTCTTAGTCTCTCTTCTAACTAAGATTAAACAACTTCCTTATCTCTACCAAATCACACACGCTCGATTTGTTTCGTTTGGTAAACTTCAAATCCGATTGATTTAAACATTAATAATTGTAATTCATAAGTGACGATCGCAAGAGGGTGCTTTGACATTAGCTAGTACCCGCGGGACGTTACAACGGGTGCGCACCCAACAACAAGTGCACATAATATGTTTATATCTGCAATTTTATTTTTGACAAACACATTTCTTGTGTGATGTGTGTGTTTTTAAGTTTTTAAATTTTAACGTCTGATGATGCATATGCCTTGAAACGCGTAACGCAAAACAAAATTGAGAAGTCACACGGCGGACTGAATATAAGGTAATAATTTACTATAGTAATTTAGAAACACAAAACACACTTTGTAAAAAAACCTAATGCTACATGAACTTAAAATGAAATCTGATGATTGATTCTCAGCATACCTGATCACAAAGTGTTTTCTGTGACACACTGGTATCCGGTTTTCTTGCTGGAGGCTCAACAGTAGGTTTAGTATTGGTTGAATTACGTTTTCCACCAAATCCCCCTGCTCCAACGACAAATACAGTAATCTGTCCATATGCTAACTTTTCTCCAGCTTCATCATACGTATCAACTACAACAAACACAACTTTCTGTATTGCAGTACATAAAGAGTGAATCCTATACTGAAGTTTTCTTTACCAAATGTTACTCAAGTTAACTTTGAGTTTTAATTATTAAATCCTTGCAGTTAATGATTTTATTTAAGAAAAGTTAAATATTCTTACTGAGACATTTGGCAGTACATGTGTAAATGGTGTATGTGACAAATGTTTGTTGTTAAATGCAATTACAACTGCAAGATACTTTAATACTCTTTACGTTTCTTTTACACCAAATGTCAGCTTGTTTGAAACAACATCTTTCCTATATATTGTACATATTGTATGTAGATTTCACTGAAAGCAGACAAAGAATGATAATTTTCAGTATGTTAAGCGCTGTGTCAACATGTATGAAAATATAACACAATAGAGTAACTGAAAATATATTGAGATATCATATTAAATGATGATTATCTATAGATAAAGAGTTTATGAGAAATTGAATGTACGCTTGGGTTTGGGTAAAATGTGATTAGAATCTTTAGCTGTTAGCACTAGCATCAGTTTAATACTTTACAGGTTGAGACTTCCAAGTATTGTGGGGCTTTGAAAGATCAAAAACCACCAGACTGAAAACTGTGTGTGTGTGTGTGTGTGTGTGTGTGTGTGTGTGTGTGTGTGTGTGCGTGCGTGTGCGTTCAAGATTTTAACAGAACTGACGCTTTAACTAAGAATGTCTATGGCAGTTTTAAATTGGCAAGACAGTAATTTGACAAGAAAAAGATTAAGTGTATCTTATTACTTAGTAAATAAAACCAGAAAAAAAACAAAAATTATAAAATAACATGTTAATATTAGAGATCACATCACTGGCACAAAATTGCATGACTTTGTTGCATTATATATAAATACTGAATATGCTTATGTACTTTCAATTATATACAAAATGATAAACAAACCAAAATAATTATAATCTACAGTTAAAGACAATGTGATATAGTGCATAAGTGTCAATTTGTAAAAAACATTCAATGACCCAACTACAAGACTGTTGACTATAAAGTTAGACTTCTGAAGTTACAAAAATTATATTATGTTCTATAAGGGATAAAAATTAAATTTTCAGAAACAGCAAACTGTCTCCTTACTGAACACTTGCTTTTGCTGTTTAGCTAGCAAAAGGAAAATCCATTGACTCAATTTTGCCAGTTCTGATTTAGGACATAACCAAATTTTGTGGTCCACACACACAAATAATAAAATTGTTTTTCAATTCTTGTCAGAAAAATATACACTACATATTAACTAAACTAGTTAAATAAACATTTATAGTGAAAAACTAAGCAATATAATTTAATTAAGCAGTGGTAATTGATTATAACTAACTTCAGTTATTAGTATTTAACATTTCATGTAGTAAAAATGAATTGTCTGAAATGCAATAATATTTCATGAACTTCTGTGGTATTTTTTAAAATATTTTGGTGACCACAGTAATTTTGGTTAAATAATTATTTATTTACTTTTGCCTGACATTCTTTGGAGAAACAATAACCTCCACAAACTGGTCTGGCCAAATGCTTAAGGAGAATAATGAACATGTATTGCCCATACCATATAGCAAACATGGAACTATGGAGAAAGCCAAACAATAACCAATAATTAGAACTGTGAATAGAAAAAACTGAACTACTTCAGTGATACTCTAATAAAGAATGAGCGTGATGTAACACAGCAAGCGATGGATTACCAACTAACCAGGCCTCAGACATTAATAAGTCTAAATAGAGAATTGGAGACAGCAGAGATATGATGAGAGAACCTAAAGCACTATCTCAAAATACATAAGGGTAAACATATAGTTTTGTAGAAGCCTGACAACTCACATGAAATCAGAAGATTAAAGAAAGTACGAGGTCTGACACAAAAATAACGAGACTGATGCTGTAATTTCTTTTATTTACCTGATATGTACAATTACTGGTGGTTTCCTTCAAAGAAGGACCCCATTGAGTCCACACACTTCTGCATACGTTCCTTCCACTGCTCAAAACATTTCTGCATATCGCTTTCTTTCAGGCTGCCCAGGAGCTCCACCGTTTTTGCCTATACCTCTTCCACCATTGAAAAATGGGTCCCTTTTAGCGCCGACTTGATTTTGGAGAATAGGAAAAAATCGCATGGTGCTAAATCAGGAGAATATGGAGGATGTTCAAGGACTGTGATGTTTTTACTGGCCAAAAATTGTTTGACTGATAATGCATTGTGGGCAGGCGCATTGTCCTGATGCAAGATCCACCCATTCTTCCACAATTCAGAGCACTTCTTTCTAACACCTTCACACAATTTTTCCAAAACTTGTTTATATATTGTTGGTTAACTGTTTGACCACTGGGTACCCATTCTGCCATAACGATGCCCTGGATATCGAAGAAAATAATAAACATTGCCTTGAACTTCGAACGACCATGCGTGCTTTATTTGCTCTTGGGGAAGATGGTGTACTCCAATGCATTGATTGCTGCTTTGTTTCTGGATCATATGTAAATATCCACGTCTCATCAGCTGTAATAACAGTCTTTAAAAAACTGGGCTCTCCATCAATCCATTCCAAAAGGTCACAACAAAGTTCCGTTCTCCTTTCCTTCTGTTCATCTGACAAAACTTTTGGCACCATTTTTGCACACACCTTCCTCATGTTCAACTCTTCTATTAAAATGTGTCGAACACTTTCTCTGTTCATATGCAACATTTCAGCAACAGCACGGACACTCAATCTTCGGTCTTTTCGTATTG
Organism: Magicicada septendecula; assembly: GCA_034769895.1. Classification (NCBI taxonomy): domain Eukaryota; kingdom Metazoa; phylum Arthropoda; class Insecta; order Hemiptera; family Cicadidae; genus Magicicada; species Magicicada septendecula. The sequence goes on from CM068367.1 coordinate 1,231,124,318, forward strand.
TGTCTTGAACTTTTACAATGTTTTCGTCGATTGTTGATGTGCGTGGTCAGCCTGGACAGTCGTCATCTTTCATGGAGTCCCTGCCTTCTAATAATCTCTTATGCCATTCAAAGACACATGCACGTGACAAACATTTATCGCCATAAGCTTCCAACAACATTTAGTAAGTCTCTGTTGCCGACTTTTTAAGTTTCACGAGAAACCTGATGTTAACGCGCTGATCACTTTTCATATCCGACATTTTCCGGCAAAGCGTAAAAACATGACTGTATTCAACTGCCCTCTCACTGCAACTGAGTCAACCGAGCGACTTGTAACTTGTCACCGCGTAAGAATACAGTTCAAGGTCGAACACAGTGCACGCTCAATACAACACGATAAGTAGTTCTTAGTAATGCTAACAGTCTCGTTATTTTTGAGTCAGACCTCGTATGCACAAAGGATGTCCTAAAAATTATGCACATTTATTAGTATACAGCTTTTCAAAAACAGTTTTCTACAAATAATTGTGTTGGACCACCTCCATTAACAGCAGATCCCCATGGAACTCTTCATGACATATAAGTGTGTCACTGAATGACTATTTTAATTAGCACAATTATGAAGTTGACACGTGATGCTATTTACATTCACACAGGTCTGAAAACTTACAAATTGTGGGACAGTAGTCACTTGAATTTGCCAGATATGTTCATTTACAGACAGAAACTTACAGTCACAAAGAAGGACAGCTCCCTTCCCTTTGTCCATCACGTCAGCAATTTTACAGTAAGAAATTACATTTCCTGATGTTGGAAATGGTTTCAGCAATTCAATATATTGTTCACCATGAAGTGCCTGCAATATTAAAACATTTGCCAATTACAAAGATACACATATGCAAATACACATGTATACCCTAAAAAATGCATTTGTATGAATTATGATGGTAGATCATGCTGCATTGAAAATAATTTTACTTTTAAAAAAATCAACCACAACCTAACAAACTTGACAAATCTATAATCTTGGGGAGACACTGTTTTTAGAACAAACTTTAGAACACTATAATTTTCATAATATCTGATATAAAAATTAAATAAACACATAATTAAAATTCTCACTGATTTATCTAGTTGACTCCATATTTTGTATGTTCTTTTAAATTTTCACTTGTGCAAAATGTATCTAAAATCACTGTTTTTTCACTCTTCTAGTGCACAGATCAACTTTTGACTTTGTCAACCTGTTGTGAAAAAAGCAGACACCAGAAACAAATTTCTTGTCAAAGTGCTGTTTAGCATTGTGTTCTATGTGGGGTATCAAATTTTTACTTTTCTATATTTTAACCTCTTAGAAGTTACAAATTTTTTTGTAAACTTCTGTTAATTCCATAATGGTTACAATTTAAGTAGTTTTTGCACTATAACTGACAAAAATTGTACTAATGACTATTAATTTACAGGAAAATAGTAAACATGTCTACCTAATTTATATAAATTATATTTAAACTGCTATTTAGCAGAATTTTTAAAATAAATTAATGTGTAGAGTTACTTCTTACAGAAAATTAATGTGTAGAGTTACTTCTTACAGAAAATTACATTACTGAAACATGAATTAATACTTCATGGGCACAGCTTGACAGAAGATACTCCAAGTAAAAGTAGAAATATTGCCATACATCATCAAGAGCAGACATATGCACGCACATGCACGTCTACACACTGTGTGTGTGTGTGTGTGTGTGTGTGTGTGTGTGTGTGTGTGTGTGTGTGTGTGTGTGTGTGTGTGTGTGTGTGTGTGTGTGTGTGTGTGTGTGTGTGTGTGTGTGTGTGTGTGTGTTTCTATTGCATGATTTAAATTATAAAAAATAATGAAATACATATAACTGACTTGAACATACACTATGATCTAACACTAAATTTAAACATTAATATACAAATCATTAAAATACACATCACTGAATGTAACACATTGTTGGTAATAATCTTTTAATGCACTCTTTTAAATTTTAATTAAAATGATAATGTTAAACACAAATTCAGAGATTTGCCTACATGTTACACAATACGGTGTGTAGTGTATCCATTTTATTTTTTCATATCTTTGTTGATATTCCTATAATCAAAACATGTGATTTGATACCTTGTCCACCAAAACTGGTCCTGGCAATTTAATGTTACAAATTAACAAACAAACTAACAAAGATACTACCTAATACTGTTTAGATAGAAGAGTAGACCAAACTAAACATGGTTACTTAACACAATACGAAATTACCGGTTTGGCCCGAATATAAGACGGCCTCACATATAAGATGACCCTAGATTTTTGTAGGTGTTTTATAGGAAAAAAAGGGCCTGCATATAAGACGACACTGAATTTTTTGAGGTGTTGTATGAGAAGGACAATTAATGGTCTAAATATCATCATACATTGAAATCACACTAAGTAAATATGGCTATTTTACATTAAAGGTGAAATTACCTTTAAAGTACCTGAAAGTGTTAATGTACCTTACTGTTTTTAGTTCCAGTCATCATCCTCATTTTCTTCTTCTTCTCCAAGTTCATCTTCAGAAATGGTACTGGAATCAGATTCATAACTGGAGTAGTCTTTCTACAAAATGTCATCCTCACTCCCATCCATGTTATTAGAAACACAACATTTTCAAACCCCTTTACAATGGGTTCACTTTTGATTTTTCCCCAAGGCTGTGATTATTCACTGGGCCAGTAACTGTTTCTTCAACTTGCCTGTCGAAGTCAATGCATGGTTTCCATTAATTAACCAGTCACTATAGTTCTTCCATAAGTAGTCCTTAAATGGTTTATTGACAACCACATCTAAAATTTGAAGCTGTGAAGTCATTCCCCCAGGAATTATAACAAGATCAGTGTTCATTTCTGCAACCAGCTTCTTTATTTTCTCGCTTGTGTGACCATGCTACAACTACCTCTCTGCCCTAGTAAAGCGCTTGGCTGACGTCCCCAAACAACCATATGCCAATCTGCCAATCTTCAGTCATCCATCCCTTTTCCTGTGTTGTAAAACAATCCCAGCTGGTAATTGTTCCTGCGAAAGCATTTTCTCTTCAAAATAACATCGGCAGAAGTTTTCTTCTATCGGCAGTTACTCCTAGCATCACAGTAATGCGTGACTTTTAGTTGCCTGTAGATTTAATTATAACTGATTTTGCACCATTTCTGTCCATAGTAACATTTTACGGCATACTGAAAAACACTGGTGTTTGGTCAGCAATTGCCATTTGGCCCACAGGTAACTGTGGGTTCAGTTTTATAATTTATCGCTGATAAGCGATCAATTTGTCAGTATAATCTGCAGGTAGGCGTTGCGACGTCGTAAACACAGACCCGAATGCTGCATCATGCGTTTACACCAGCCCAAGTTTGCTAAACAAATGGGCCGTTTTATGCACTGTCATACAATAAATTTATCGTTCCGTACTCAAAAACATATCGCGGTGTCCTAGGAAACGCATCCGATAAAATATCGTAAGAGTCGTTTAGGTACATGGACCGTAATTGAGGTTCATGCACTAGCCCGTGAGTTTTTTATCGTTTGATTTTCAGTCATCAGTGCTGCCAACCTTCCTGCCTAGCGTCGGCGAGGCCAGTTATGCCAAGTAATCAGTGGTATTCACATCGTGGTGTGATTTTATTAATTTGTTTTGTAAATATGGAAGACGTTAATATACGAGGGTCATTCAATAAGTAACGAGACACATTGCTTTAGCTTAAAACTCGTTTATTGAATCAATACAAAGTGATGGTTACTTTTCAACATATCGTTTTCAACATATCCCCCCCAACTGTAATACACTTATCCCATCGTTTTTCTAACTTCCGAATGCCCCTGGCATTAAATTCTGTGGGTTGCTGATGGAGCCAGTTTTGCACATGAATTTGACCTCTTCATTGGAACCGAATTTTTTCCCGCATAGTGCCTCCTTAAGGGGTCCAAACAAAAAAATGTCTGATGGAGCGAGATCTGGGCTATAAGGTGGATGTGCCAGGACCTCCCAGCCAAGTTTTGTAAGCATTTCTTGGGTCAGTTGAGCCGTGTGTGGGCAAGCGTTGTCTTGAAGGAGAATCGCGCCTTTTGTCAAGAGTCAACGACGTTTGGTTCTCATGGCAGGCTTTACCTTGCTTTCCAGCATATCACTGTAATACTGATTGTTGATTGTTCACTGGTCTTCCAGATAATCATAGAAAATAGGGCCTTGAAAGTCCCAAAAGATCATCAACATGACTTTACCTGCTGATGGCTGCGTCTTGGATTTTTTTCGAGTGGGAGAGCTGGTGTGTTTCCATTCAAGGCTATGTCTTTTCGATTCCAGCTGAAAATGGTGGATCCAGGTTTCATCGCATGTAACAATTCTTTCAAAAAATTATTCTTTTTCAGTTAAACCACGTGCTTTCAACTGTCTACAGATTTGAAGCCTGGTTTGTTTGTGGGCATCCGTAAGTTGTCTTGGCACCCATCTCGCGCAGGTTTTCTTGTATTGCAGCTTATTCTGAATAATTTTATGGACAGTACCAACACTTACTGAGACTTCTTCAGCAATCATTTCAACAGTTATATGCTTGTTAGCCCGAATAAGCGCGTCAATGCGGGTTTCAAGCGAGGGAGTTGAAATTTCGACCGGTCGGCCACGCCGCTGCTCATCGCTGACATTTGCACGACCACTTTTAACCTGTTCTACCCATTTGTAAATGTTTGAACGGTGCAAACAATGATTTCCGTACACTTTTAACTTCCTTTCATGAATTTCAGAAGGTTTGACACCTTCTGCGACTAAAAATCTAATCACTGAACGTTGTTCTTCCGCGGTGCAATTATCAAGCGGACTCGCCATTGTTGACTGAGTAAATTAGAGGTTATGTTTATGAAATTTTATTAAACAGCTGATCAGAAGTCATTACAACGATGCCAACTTGTACTCCTGAAAGTATCGTATTGATTTATCAAGTAGTTTTTTAGCTATAGCAATTTGTCTCGTTACTTATTGAATGACCCTCGTAGAAAGGCTCACTGATGAAATTCAGAACAGGAGAGCACTACGGGATCCCGCTTCCGAAGCTTATAAAAACGAACCGATATGCGGCATACAACACACACAGATTCATTTTCAGTACTGATGATGACAACACTGAAAGAGTTTGTTCACACCCACTTCCGATAATTTTGACGCACGATAATAATCGGAGTCAACTCGGATGCACAACTTATCGTACGATTTGAATCGGATGCATAAAAGGGGCCTTAAAGTGAACTAATGTCTGTGACACATACGGTACTTCAGCGCAGTGGTGAAAGTGTGCTTGGGATTTTCACCTTAAGCTTGACCTTGAACTCATTATAAAACACGCGTGTTGATTCACGCTAGGCACTTAACATGAAATTTTTAAATGTTAGGTTGCGCATATAAGATGAGTATGGTTTTTGGAAGGGCATTTTAAGGAAAAAAATCATCATCTTATATTCGGGCCAATACGGTACTTAAATGATTATAAAACACAAATTATTCAGTAAAATATAACTATTATACACAAGTAGCAATTATTAATTAGTAACCTAATACGATGAACCATAAGTAAATAAGTAATATATACCAAAGAACTCCATACCTCACATTATTCTTAGTGCTCAATATAAATTATAACTCAATATAACAAATCTGTCATAAATTATAAAGTAGTTTCACAAACATTATAAAAATTAAGTCAGTAGTTATTAATAAGCAACTTATTTGAAACATACAAACATTACTTGTTGTAAACTTATGCCATGTTTACTTTTCCGTCTCAGTCTCTTTATCTTATTCATTTTCTTTGGTTTCATTTTTATTTACTACTAAGTAGTAGCCATGCGTGTCACACACCTCTAAGGGTACACACTGAATACAAACACTTACATTTTAAAACCTGTATTTAAAGACTTACAAATTGAATGAAAATTCAATTCAATTCATTTTGGTATTTCATTTATTTACATTAGATACCTATCTCTAACAACAAAAACAGAAGAAAGCCTCCATCTAAAAACCCATGTTCATTACCAGTATGAAGTTATATCAGATATTATCAGACCGCTTGTTCTTGTTATATGGTGGTTTTATTACACTTGATAGACCTGACAGAAAAGTTTGTCATGATGTTTTTTATTGTGGAATCACTTCATACTTCATTACTTGTGTGTCCTTCATAAATCCACATCTCATCAATGTATAAATGTGGCAATTCTGCGACCTGAACTTCTCAACTGATTTCAAGTAATTTCTTTGCCAAGTCGAAATGCCTACCTAAAATTACACATTTTTTTAATAAATTGAAAGCCCATATATTTCAAAAGTCCATGGAGGCTTGTATGCCACATATGAGATAAATCGTGGTCACTATTAACTTCGAATAAGTTTTCTAGGGTTGGTGCTTCATTACAGATAGCACACTGATACATTCATACACTTGCACTCATACACTGAAATGCTGGCTTGTAGTTGATATATTGTGTGAACAGTGAACGGCCCTGACCAATAGCATTCCAGGTGTGCCATGTAGGTTTGTTTACATCAGGATTTAACTACGAACGGAAATAGTATGCATAAATAGTATTTAGTGTACCATACTAATATTGGTGATTATTTATCAAACACGATAGATATAAAAACACTCATTACAGAAAAAATGTAAGATAAAGTTTTGAGGATTATAAAACTGTGTAGTACTGATAAATTTTTGTTACACAATAAATAAACTTTGACATTAATAGAATAAAACTTTTCTGACATGGATGGCAGGAAAGCATAGACCCTTTAAGAAACAGTGATTGTAGATCATATGGCATCTGTACTTCTACCAAATGAGGTTATGTTATTGTTAGTGGCATATATTATTTGTGTTTATAGTGAGTTTTATAGTGCTTCCTAGAGTCTCAAGTATAAAAAGTTCACCAGTGTTTTTGTGTTTTCTTTTCACATCTCTAAAACTGGAAAAATTCTATTTAACAATGCCTCATGTATAATTAAAATGAGTACACAATTGCAAAGTGAGTGGTGATGCCTATCGTAAAAAGGCAGAAGAAAAAAGACAAAGAGATAACAAAATTCCTTTAGAATATAATTGTCTTATTTTAGTAGTGCTGGCAAACGTGAACACCACGGTCAGAATGCTGGTGATGAATGCTCAAAAGTCAGAAGACTCCATTCTCCAGGCAAAAGCAGTGATTTTCTAAGTGAGTGTGTAAATACAGCAACTGTGGACATTGCAACAATTCCCGATAATGGTCTCGTTTATTGAGAAATCACTGAGAAAACATGAGATTATTTAATTTAAAAAAATGGTGTAAACCAAACAAAAAAGGTGATTTTTCTCATTCTTTGTGGCAATATGGTGACGGAGTAAAATGATTTTATAGTAAAATGTTTTTAAAAGGGTTTTAATTAATTGAGAGACTTTTAATCAAGACTATCTTGCTCATTCTCCTCCCTCCAGTCACAGATCAATGTTCTCAAGAATAGATCTAACCAGCGTCCTACATTCTTACACAGCTGGTATAATGAAAATGCAAGGTTCAGTCAAACATAAACTGGAAATTCTTTGCAACAGCAAAGCATGTGAACACATGGTGTCGAGACTACACAGGTGCAAGCAGTGGGCATGTTCTACATTCATAGTTGCAGTTCGTGTCCCTATGTTATCATTCTCTTGGTCGTTAAAAGATAATGTGTGACCAGTCAGTGCCTAGTGTCATTGCACAATGATTTATAATTACATTTTTAGCAAATGAAAACATTAAACCATGTGAAATTTTGTAATAATTACACTCACAGTTTGGTGATGAGACCTTACCAAAAACGCAAATGTTTGCATGGCATAAGTCCTTTTCTAGTGGTTAAAATTTTGGCAAAATTTGACTCATCCGTTGTTGGACAATAACCAACATAATGCTTGAAAAATTAATTACGTTCACATCATCAAAGGTGACTGACAGTGTGCGAATGTCTTCAATATAACTTATAGTTGTCATTTTATAAATAAATAAATAAATATTACGCTTTATTGTACAATATAATTGGACAAAGACTGCATATATATTGTATACTACCGTATACCATTATTAACATATAAGTGATTGTTTTTATATGATCATGCTTACTTTGGAAAAATCCACAGTATGGCCTGGTACTGCATTCTCAAAAATTCCTGAAGACATCATTGTCATCAAGCCAGGAATGATAGCAAAAGTTGGTAATGCACTAAACTCTTCATGATTCTCGTACAAATAGTGAAGATTACTGATGTCTTTAACACTTGCCCCAACTAAAAAAAATTAACATCATTAATTCACACACAGGTGTATGCTCACAAACACACATACACACATATGTGTGCACGCCTACACACATTTATGCAGAATGATGTAGAACGTGTGAACATGTATGCGTGCATGTGTATGCACAAAAAGATAATATAATACAATAAAATAATAGAGATAACAAAAAATAAAGGAGATAATAAAAATAAAAATTCATACTTCACATTATTATAATCAAACTACACGTTACTAACATTATACACAAAAATTGATAAAAAAGGAATACCAGATTGAATTTATGTTTGTTATCAACCCAAATATCAAATTAATATCTCCATAATAAAACAGAATCATTTGTGTGCTCTGAAAGAGGAAATATGCAATTTATTGACATACATAAAGTGTTTATTATTTCTAATTTTATTTTAATTTTATTTTATTTCATTTTTATTCTTCTATGACTTCATCAGATAATGTGAAACATTACATCAATTTCTAGTGCCAATGTGGATCATGTTAGACTAACATTGCCTACTAAAGATTGCAGGAAAAGTAAAATCACCACTACAAGCTTTATCCTTTTCAAAATTAAAACAGCTTTATTGCAGTAAAAATATTACTTTTTTTACAATCCAATTAGAGAAAAATTCACGTTTTTGGCACTTTTATGAAGTAATATGTCATATATAATTTGTGTATATTTACACCACTTCTTCTTAGTTTTCAATGTGTACTTTGTTCTAACTTAACAAAGATTTGTTAAATTTGTATTTTGGCTAACTCCTGGTGTTCTATGAACTTGAATGTCGGCTGACATTTACTATTAAGAACTCTATTTGCTACAACCATTAAACTTATTTCAAATTAATATTAACTGCCCAAAAGAATTGGTTGAACTCTTTTAAAATTATTTATTTGGACACTTTACCAATAATGTCAGATATATTAATATTTGTTTTAAATAAACTATTTAATCATGTCTCAACAGAAAATACATGATAGGAAACTGTTTATGATTGTATGTTACATTACACAATTTCGATGCCTGTTCTTAAAAAGATGACTTTGTACACTTTAATTTTTTTTTAGATACATTAGGGCCCCATCACAGTCATGAAAAACTGAGATGATTTACAGATTTTTTTTTTTTTAATTTGGGAGTTTGGGAGCAGTCCTCCTCATAATGGAAATAGCCACCAATCTTATCTGCTGATACTGATGCTTCGTATGTGAGACTGCTTAAGCCACATAAAACACTAAATGTTATAGTCAGTTACACTATATGAAAAATATGGATAGTACGTATGTGGAGATCTGAGAGCAATGGATCTTTTGATAAGACAGACTGCACACACTAAATACTGTTGCTGTGATACAGTATTGTTACAAAATAAAATTTACCTCCAACCATAATATGTTAAATATTGTTAATGAAAAATCATGATAAAGCCATTGATTGTTAAGGTCAAGATATCCTTTACCTGAAAACAAGTTCTAAAATTAGCAAAGCAAAAATAAAAGCAGCAATATTGTATTGGATAACAAGTAATGGTGGCACTAGCACTAAATAAATTTTCAAAGTAAAAGCTACAATTGGATTTGGGCTAAAGTATCCCTTCAATCTGATATCTGACAAATTTTTACAATTTTTTCAAATTTTTGACCACTTTGCCTTAAAATTTTGAAATTTCCACAAGTGAAACTTTGGTTGTTCAGATTTGGTTAAAGATTGCTTTAATTTGATACCCCACGTGGATTTCTAAGATTTTCTCAAAATTTTCTCAAGTTTTTGCCTCCTGACCACCTATTTTTGGAGAGATGAATTTCAAAAACAATAGGGGTCTGTGGAGTAAAATTACGGTTGCCAAGTTTTTCAAAAATCACTTAATGCATTAAAAAGTTATCATGAGACATACCCTAAACAGACAGACAGATATATAATCCCAAATAGTCAAGTTGAAACCAACATCTTACTTCACTCGTTCAATTATCACATAAAGGTAGTATCACAGAAGTTTTCAAACACCAGACAGTTAAACACATGAAATACCATTATTTTTAACTCAGTAAAAATTATATTGAAAATGTCAAGATTCAATTACAGGAATTGTGTATCTATGTATATAAGTGTGTGTGTGTGTATGTGTGTGTGTGTGTGTGTGTGTATGTATGTGTGTGTGTGTGTGTTTTACAGGAAATAAACACTACTGCTATAACCTTTCACAATCAGAAAAATGAATTAAAATTGAATACCTCCAAGAGCATAGAGAATGCAGTCTTTGTTTGTGATATTATATACGCCCTCAGTTTCATTCTGAAATAAACACCACAAATGCATCTTAAATCTCACACAAACATTAAACATGCAACACAAACGCATGAAAATTTTAAATATTTAATAAGTTTCAAAGTAACTGTAATTAATAACAATTAATTTACAAATGTTCACTTACATAATGGCTTACAAATATTATCACTTACATAATCAATTTATTTTTAGCAATACGACTACTTTTAAATGATCCATGTTGGTGATTAGGGATTATAATGATTAGTGTCTTAATGAATGTTATCATTCATTAATTTTCACTTACTTTCTTGAGTGGTCAATTTTAACTTAAACCAATATCAGCATAGCATTTTCTGTTTTAGAAGCTTGGCCCTTGGAAAGAGAATAAAGTAAATGATAGTTACTTGTCAGAGCTTCCAAATTAGTTAGAAAACATTTTTAGCATTCTTTCTAGTACTGGCACCCCTAATAAAACCAAATTATCATCTGCTATATTTACAAATATTTTAAGACAAAAGAGTGTTTTAACTGCACCTGATTTGGTAAGATTATAATCCGAATAGCTGGCAAGCAACAAACAAAATATGCAGGAAAGAAAACAACAGCATGCAGAAAACAATTTGTTAAAAGTTTAAAGAATATTTGCAACATATTTTGGAATAGATGTCACTTTAAATTAATAAGATAATTTAAATTTTAATATTGTATACTGTTAATACTGTATTAATCCTTACAAAGAAGGCACAATTAATTATATACATCTAATGAAAATTATATATTTTTTGTGTTCCCATAATTATTTTCAAAATGACTGAACATGTAAATAATTTTGTTTCATTTCTACATTTCCCTCTGCAATAAATGTAAAATTATTCATTTTAAATGATGTAGCTCGACTTTCATTTTAATCAAAAATGTATACACAATAAATAAAAAAGTGGCAAGTATTACGTATTCCTAAATCACTTAACCTCCAAATCACGCTTATACCCACGAGTAAGTGGTTTGTACAAAATTTAATTTATAAAAACTGTCCAAGTTTGAGCGCCAAATGTAATCGTTCAAACCACTTTACCACATTTTAATTAATAATCAGACTCATCACTTACCTTCTCTGGGTCCCAAGGTCCTTCACACGAACTCGTGATTTATAAACGTGATTTAGGGTTTGCGTCATTAATATACTCGACTCTCATGTTTGTTAATATCTCAGTTTTATTTAACATTTCTTTGTATTCTCTTTTTTTTTAATTTCTTATTTCTTACTTTCTATTTTCATTTTTTAGAACAATTACTGATTCTGATGTAACACTGCAAAATTAATATATTTACTACTATAATGATATTAAATATTAAGAGAAATATTTCCTTTTTATTAGACAACCCAGTACCCGCTCACTCTCTCATTCACACATTTTACCCCCTTAAAAACGAGAGATCTCTTTGCCCATAATAACTTTTTATTTTATTGATTATAATTGAAAGTGTATGTTTACTTTCCTGTCATCGCCTCAAGTCCGTGTTGAAATCACTACCGGTTTTTTGTTCACTTGGTTATTCCGAAAGACTCTCTCACTAGTTAAATTTTGCTCACTGGTCGTAGTCTGATGTTGCACTGATATTTGAATACTGTATTACATTTTTTCTTGTAGTTTAATCACATTAAATTAGAATTTTTGGCTCGCGAGCCTTTGTGTTCACCCGGCCGGATGGATGTTTTGTAGTTGACTGACTTTTGTTCTCTGCGCACCGGGCGAGAAAGAATGCACCTGTGCGTGCCATTAGCGTGAGAACGTTGGCCGCCGTTCGCGCGTGTGTCTGGGAACGCGCACCCCTGTTGACAATTTTACATTCCTGTGCCGAGCCATACCAGTCTCAATGCTATAGTCCATACACCATATATTCTTTGTTGAAGTAAAATTGAAAATATTAAATTACAAAATCGCATAGATTTGTACCATTACAAGATTAAAGAAGTAAGAATAAAAAATAAATTTTAATTGCCTAAAAAAATAAATAAGATTTGTTCAGTAACATAAAAATGTGTTAACCTAATTATTACGTTACACCCGTAACCTGAGTTCTGCATCGAGTATTCCTCTAAACGAAACCTGTGAATCTTCTGATATAAGGGCATTACATAATCAAAATTAAGTAAGTGTAAGTAATATGGTTTCGATGTATATTAGGGTGTATCGATAAAAATTTTTTTTCGAAAACCGGTTACGGCTAGTGCGGATTTTTGGCCAAATGGCATTAATAAAACGTATAAAAAATCCCAGCTCGATCAGACAACTCCTTCTGCTGCCGAGTAGAGGTCAAATACAGTAGAACCCCTTAATTCCGAACCCCAGAAATCCGAAATCCCGGGAAATCCGAACATGATTTTTAAGAAAAACAACATTTGAAAAAAACACATAAAAACATAAGAAACACATTTATTATTACATAAAACTATCATATGTAACCTAATTTTACGTAAAGAATCATTGAAAAATTAATAAAGTATGTACAAGTATTGCTACTTACATAAAACAGTATTGAAATGTAAAAAATATTGGAATTAACACTGTATAAAAACAACAACGTCATACAGCATTTCATTAACATCAGAGCTGAATGGCCAAGGAAAAACACAAAAGAAACACACACAAACACTACACTACATTTTTTCACTTAAAATCAGTGATCTTCATCTGGCGAAGTGACATAAACCTTCCCGAGGATGCGATGTTGCGCCAGCGTCACATAAACATGGCATCATTGGGTGTAGCAGCTGCGTGTTGTTCTACGTAGCGCAACGCGATGTAGAGAGCGACGGCAGCGTCAGAATGAGTCACGTTTGTTGAGGTATCTTCTCCCTCGCTATCGCTATTGATACATTGTCATGTTGATCCTGGACCACAGACACTGTCATGCTCGGTGCATTCTTCATTGTCGTCTAGTGCTGCCCACTCCTCCAGACAACCTTTTTCAGCATCCTCACATCCTGGTACTTTTTGAAAGAGACGAAGGAGCTCAGTTTCATCATCTCGTGTTGTAAGTGGTATTTCCACAAATTCGAGGCTGGGCCAAAGCTTCGTCCAAGATCTCTGCAGTAAATTTTTACTGGTATTGTTCCAGGATTCTGCAACCCAGTAAATCACATCTTTTATTGTTATCTTCTTTAGCTTCTCAAGAATAGAAAGAGAACAATCTTCTTCAATAAGAGTTTGCAGAAGCATTTTTCTGTAGCTTAGTTTTGTGTTCTGTAGCACACCTTGATCCACAGGCTGCAGCAGCGATGTCACGTTAGGTGGTAGAAAAATTTTATACTACTTAGGTAGAAAAATTACCAATTAGGTAGAAAAATTGCTTTTATGTCTCTGCACTCTAACTGCATGTCTGAAGGATGTGACGGAGCGTTGTCTATCAAAAGTAGAGCTCGAGGTGGCAGTCCATTTTCTTCATTAAATCTTGTTACCGAAGGAACAAATTTCTTTTCAAACCACTCCTTAAAAAGATTACCAGTCATCCACGCCTTAGTCTGATTTCTGTAATAAACAGGGAGAGAATTCATATTCATATTTTTAAGGGCTCGTGGCTTGGCAGATTTTCCAATCACCATTAATGGTAGCTTGTTTGTTCCCGCGGCGTTACTGCAGGCCAAAACTGTGAGACACTGTTTGTTCATTTTAAAGCCTGGCGCAGAAGATTCCTCTTTAGAAGCAAGACTTTTAGTGGGAAGTGCTTTAAAATTCAATACAGTCTCGTCTGCATTATACACTTGCTGGGGCGAGTAATTTTCCGACGAAATCAAATCGGCGAATTCATCTAAATATTCTTTTGCAGCAGTATTATCAGCTGATAACTTCTCTCCGCTTATCGTCAGTTGTCTGATTCCATGCCTTCTCTTCCATCGATCCAACCACCCATTGCTAGCAGTAAATGCCAAATCTCCGTTCATTAGTTTGTTCAGCCGCAATGCCTTTTCTTGAATTAATGGACCACTAATAGGAACTCCTTTCTGCCTCTCTTGTGTAAACCACAAAAACACTGCTTCATCAATTTCTTCATTTACAGAAACTTTTGCGTGATGGCGTTGTTTCAATGTTTTTTCACTTGTTGCACTGCAAAACTGTTCAATTTTCGCACGATTCTTTTTCCAGTCACTGATTGTTGCCTTACCAACACCAAATTCAACAGCCAACTTCGTCAAACTTTCCCCTTTGTCTAGTCGCATTACACTTCGAGTTTTTCTTTTAAAGTACAAGAACTATGTTTTCGTTTGCTTGCCATAATTTAAGAAAACTAAAAAACCCGATCTACACTGCTCACTTCAAATGCAAAAACAATAAACCTTAAACGAAAACTCGAACAAACTATGTACACTGGATGGAAACAGTAACAGCAGACAAATGCACAGGACAACAAATGCCAGAGGACTAACTGGAATACAAAGATTTCTAGACCTATTGTAGTTGGACTGGGCTATTTTTAGCGCATTTCCGCCCGACAGCAACAGTGATTCACAGGCAGTCAAGGTCAGCAACCTCCGGCGGCTTCATCTCACCCCTACGCAACATTACCGGGTGGCGCGTACACCGTAACTAGTGTTGAGTACTATGTATGCAGATTTTTCGGCTAATCCGAACATTTCCAAATCCGAACAGGCTACAGCCCCAATTAGTTCGGATTTGAGGGGTTCCACTGTATTAGAAAAATCACCAAAAAATCACTTTTTTATTGATATCTTCAAAAAATCATTTTTGATATTTTTTACATTTTTTGGTGGTTTAAGTCATTGAAATAGCAAGGGAAAAGACTAATAAATACATAAAACATTTTTATTAGGGCTCTTTCTGTGCACCACAAGCCTAAAAACCTAGTGAATATTTAGTAAAAAAGCAATGATTTTCCTGCCTGACAAACGTTACAAAATATGAGCGTTATAATTACTTTTACGCTTTTATTAAAACAAAAAGGTTTTAGTATGCGACTAAAAGGAATTCTGTAGCTCCTTGTTTATTTCCACTTGCTGAGAACAAGTTTTGGAAATAATCCAGGACTCACCACGTGGAGGTGGCTGCAGGTCGAGTACTAGCCGTAACAGGATTTCGAACAACATTTTTTTTCGATACACCCTAATGTATATCCTTAAAACATCGTGGCGACCTTGTTAGCGAGTTTGGAATTTTCTGTGGAGTTTCTATATAAAAGGTAAGTTTAACAGAATTAGGGTAAGTGGAATATGTGGCGTATAAAAAAGGTAGAAAGTTTGTGCCTCTACAAGTGGCGACCCATGCCAGGATCCTGGTATATAAATATTATACAAGGTAGATCTATTTGAGATGCAGAACATAGGTATTGGGTAATGCGTAATTTATGAAAGTATTGTATATGTTAAACTTAGATTCTATGGTTATGTTTGGGTAGTGTCACGTGCCTGTGAAATTTGTGTGTTTACTTTTACGTATTGATAACGATTTTATGTGTGTGGTATTTTGGGAAAACGAAGTAGATCCATCATGGGATAAGGGTTTTAATAAGTTAATTAATATTCAAAAACAAATATTAATAATAGGGAAAAATATCTAATAATATGACGATCAGGTAACATACAAGGTTGACAGGTTAAGTGCAAATGAAAACATGAGTAACGAAGAAATAATAACGAGGTAAGTAGTAATTATGGTAACGAGTTTAATAGTGAAATAACAAGTAATAACGGTAAATAATGGTGTTATGATGTGAGGTATTTTGAGAGTAGAGAGTTAGTTGAGGTTAGAGGAGTATTAGTGAGGGAGTATGAAGAGTGTTTTAGTGGATATCGGGGTCAGAGGGCAGATTTTCCCAGGTTATATGTGAAGAAAAGCTTCACAAATGTTGTTGTAGGATATTTGGGGTGGCAAGGTGTCAACAAATAGTCCAATAAGTTGTTCTTAGTAAGGATATTTGGGGTGACAAGGTATCAACAAATAGTCCAATAAGTTGTTTTTGTGTATCTGGTGAGGCCAGATGATGTTTTAATGTTGATATATTGCCCTCTGGAGGGAATGAAAATGTGAAATTGGGGTGGAAGAGGTATTATGAGCGAGATAGAGAGAGAGAGAGGTAGGAATATTTAAGGTGAATAGAGATCATGAAGAGTTAAGATAGAGTATAAATAAATAAAGAGTTAATAAAATAAAGACTTACCTTATAAAGTAAACAGCACGGTAGCAAATGAGTATTTTGAGAATAAGCACTTACCTGGGTATAAATGGGTATTATATTAAAAAAGATAATATAATAAATGTAAACAAAAATAAAAAATGTGGGAATAATATCAGACTAAATTTGGATGAAAGGAATGATTTTGTGTGTGTAAACAATGACTATTAATGTAAAACAGATTGCATATAAATGTGTATTAGTATTAAATGTATTTGTGTAATAGGTTATGTTGTACACAGTATTTTATGTAACAAAGGTTTGTAGTAGGGAGTGATTTTATAATAATAATAATAATATTTGATTTGACTAAATAATTAACAGGATGTAATTGTGAATGTTATAAGGAAATCAGATGAATTGAAATTGTTTTGAATAATGTAATTAAAGTGACTTACAATGTTTTGAAAAATGATGGAATTAAATTCTGTAACGGTACAATAGGCCCATGTAGGAATTTTTGGGTACATAACAAATATAATTTTATTGTAAAGCCAATGTTGAAATATGTGAGGGCAAAGTTTTTCCATATATATGATACAACGCAGTTCGCCAGGACGAGTTGGCGTCAAGGTCAACTGGTGTACGTGCCGATCGACAGCAAGTCAGACACAACAATGACCGGACACTCCTAAAAACGTCATCAAAAGTATGAAAACGTAATCGATGCACCATATAACAAAGACGTCATCGCCAGAGAACAATAGATTCGATGACGCATTAACCCTTCCACTTGGGGAATATACGCCATATTGTCTTCCCCAGTTACCTCGTACTCCTTGTGCGAACTGCACGCTACTAAACTTGCTGGCCAGCAATTGCCAGCAAACATATAAAAAGTAGTTAAAAAATGTAATTAAAGTGTAAAGTGAAACTATTTACAATCAACAGTATCAAAATGTAACGTAGAATCAGTGGAAGCAATATAAACACAGAGACAGTCAATAATTCGGCAATCACCGGTGGAACAATGAGGGACGTCTGACTAAATCGGCAATCATCTAAATTCAGGAAAGTAGATACCTTCAAGATTTCAATCAGATACCTTTTAACTTTTGAGCTCAATTAAAATTTATTAAAATGTACCGTTAGAATAATTTGTATGGGAACATGTGTGATGAGAGCTTGGGTGCGTGTATACCGGTATATGCATAGAATAAAATCACGAAGCATTGGTTTATGTTACGTGATGTAGAAGACGTAACAAAGTAAAATAGTAAACTGCAGTATGTTTTAAATTCATTTTACAGTAAATTAAAGACAAAATATATATTATGTAATTGTGGCCCACGTACGGCTGGTACAGCGAAAGTAAGTCGCAGCCACTTTATTTTTATGTTTGGTAAAGGAACAAGACTCCATTTTGTTTTTTGTGTTTGTATTTTCAAATGTTTAAGATTTCGAGAATTAAAACACCAGTTTTCAATAGTAATATCAGAGTATGTTATTTCTAAAAACCATTCAGTCTCTGGCTCGCTTAAAGACCCTGGACCCGAACGAAAATTTGTTATGTTGGCAACAGCGCCACATGGTGAATCCACATGTACACAAAGTATAAGTGAACCAGATTTAAAAAGTAAGTCAAAATATTAATATTAAAGACAGTAAGTTAACAATTCATTTGAGATGGGTTAATTAATTTAAAAGATGTGAAACTTTGGTAATAAATTTGAGAAATTTATTTTGAATTGAATTGTATAATAAATGATAAATAATTAAACGTAAAAGGTGTTAATGCATTGAGATTACAGGCAGTATGGATTGTATAATAGGTTATATTATGTGTATGTACATTGTATTTTGGGTACTTAACATTGAGAATTCTTATTGAGTGTATGATAATACAGTTTTGAGTGAGTGATAACAACAATAATATTTTATTTTTGATGAAGTAATTGACATTATTGAAATTTTATAATGTAATTGAAGTAATTTGAGGTAATTAATTTAAATTAATGGAAAGATGGATTTAAATGAATTTAAAATGTTGTAAAAGTTGGATTTTGGGTAACGATTTTTTTAATAATACAGTAATTGATTTCAGTAAACGGGTGTTAGAATTAGGTAATGAAATTAAACCGGTCAGAGTTAGCTTTGCACGGGTATTAGACAACGTAAGAATATCTGGAGGTAAAGTAAGATAAACATGGGTCAGTAGTAGGGACACAGAAGGGAGAGTGATTGTGTGTAGAGAGAAAGAGAGTGATGAAAGTGGAGAGTAAATAGGCGAGAGCAGGGTACATATATTTTGTAGTGAGGGTGGAGGTGTAAGGAGTCCTCAACACAAGGCGTTGTGGCGGGAGGTGAATAGTTTTAAATGAGGTTTGGCGGAGTTACCTGGGAGAGGCCAGGAACTAATAAGGGAGTGAGTATAAGGGATGTAACAGTACATAATGACCCAGTACCATAGTTATGGGTCATATCGGTATTTTCAATGTTTTGTATTATGTAATTATTTAAACATACGGAATGGTTAGGTCCATTGTCCCTCTGGAAAAAGGAGCAACGCAAATTCAGCCAGCGTAAGACACCAAGGTCGCCGATGAACGTGCGGAATTCAAAATAGGCCATGGTGGTGTTTATGACGAAGGACTACAATATGAATTATGATTGGGCTATAGCACGGCTCCGTCATCGCTAAGAACAATGACGCACTGAATACAATATGTGCAACGAGGTGTTGTCCAGCAAGACAAAAGCTGGATGACGAAAGAACTATACACACAAGCGCAAATTTACATTTGCCTCGATCTCATTCCGACGCCATTCTTCATAGCAGCCACAGCGATGTATCGTTGTGTGCACAAAATTTGACAATAGTTTAAATTAATTGGCAAAATGTTAGCCACAGTAGTGGAGCAAGAAAGGCTCATCTTATGTTGATAGTATAAAGATACAAAATATGTAAATTCAGTGTAAACATCAATCTAATTGAACGGCAGACCAAAAGGCGAACACCGGCCATCACCATGGGCGTCACCCACCACCAACGGATGGACATCAACACCTACTAATCAGAGAAGTTCCTTTTTGTCATTTTATCTCTAATGAGCTCATTAATATTAAATTGTTAATCAAAAGAATGTACGGGTCGAATATTGAATGTGCGAATGAGAGAGTGAATGTATGGCCATAACCACATATGCCAAGGGCATTGGTTTGTGTAAGAAATAATTAACTATTAATAAATAATTTTGGAGCTGCAGCAATAAAGTTAAATTGATATCAATCCAGAAAATAAAGAAATTAAAAGAATACCAAGAGATATAGAAAAGTAACCGCCATTTTGTTTTGGGTCAGATCACATGACGTCACTATTGTGAACACATGGTTATGTATGTATTAACTTAGAGTGAATTGATGGTTAACTTCCAGAATATTTTGTTATCACTTGTGTCGTCAACTGTGTTTCAAAATCTTCCTGTACCCGAACCCTGGAACCCCTTAGGTATAAAACAGTTCATCAAAGAAGAAAATGAGCCCGGCGACTAATGAATTTGGTAAGTACTCAAACTTACCAGAGTATGGTATTTGTCATACATATCTTGTTAGATATAAGTAATAATAAACAGTGTAGTAAGTTATATTACAATTGCCGCCCTCACTGGGACATGGTTATATATTTAAAGTTTATTGACGAATTGCGCCCAGAACAGGCAGTTAATAAGTTTATTGACAAAGGTAGTATTTATAAATATAAATATAAACAGATTATAAAAAATATAAGTGATATTACAATTGACGCCCTCACAGTGGACTTTGTATAAAATTAATTTATATAAAACAGATAGATTGAGAAACACAGAAGACGATATATAATGAACGAGAGGTTATGTTAACGAAGTTGAATAGTTAAGTACGAGTTGAGTAAATTGCGTAGTCAAATACAAACAAAAGATAAATAACCATTTAAATACTGAAGTAATGATGGCAGAAAACAATAATAGTGTAGAAATGAACAGTACAGATACAGAATCAATTTTGGTAGACAGAATCAGCGCGAATTCTACACCTAGAGCAGTTGAAAATAAGATATCATTGGAAGATCTGTTCACATTAATTGTAACGTGTCCAAAGTTGGGTCATTTTATTTCTTACAGTTCTGGGGCATTTGTATTTCATTTATTTCATTTCTACGGGTTTTCAATATAATTGTGAAAGTTTTATATTCCGACAATGATATTTCCATTGGAACAGAACCACGTGGCAAATAGAACAACGTTGAAACAAAAGCATAGACGCAGTTTGCTGTTGAGCAATGCGGCTAAAGAATTTGCACCTCCACAAAATTCTAAGAACTTTGTATGTGTGTCGACGCACGAGCGCAACTACTCACGCAGGCGCTCCAAGTGACGCTCTTGACTAAAAACCAAGATGGCTAGAGCGAAGAATTATTCATCATCTCTTCATCGGTCATCCGGAAATACTGCTAAAGCCCCGCCTACTATTAATGACATCAGCAGAGCCGAAGTCAATATTGTCCTCTGGTCACACACATATACCAGCTCTATTTCATGCATAAAGTGGTTACCACACAACAACTAAGCATGAACGGCGACGAAAACCTGGTGGCCGTGAACCGCCGTTCCCGCCCGCGGAAGCAAGCAGTACCTGTTACATTACTGTTCCCAGTCTACAAGCTGCAGTCCCTGGTACCGGGCTGGCCCAAGTAGGCTCGTCACAAATATTTTAATTTTTCCAGTAAAGGGTGTAAAACAATCTAAATTCATGTGACTGCGGTCGGTTTTAAAAAGAAACTGTATCAGTTATAACGTTTGAATAATATAGAACAAGCAATTTTCGTGAGAAGATGCGTGTGTGCGGTGACCGCGTGGCCGGCGTTTGGGGTCTGGGAGTTATAATGTAAAATGATAAGGGGTTTATAATTTACAGTGTGAGTGTGAGCGTGGGCAAAGCTGGGCTGTTTGTGTCTGTGTTTGTATTTTATATTTGCGTTTGTGTTTTGTGAAATGATAAGGTAAGCTATAGTTAGTAAGTTCCGTTACAAACCAGGTGCACGAGTTGCACAATATGTGACTCCATGTAAATTTATTTGTCAAACAATAATTTCAACGATTGAGCATTAAAATTATCCATTCTCTTCAAAAATGAGTTGTGTTAGTGCTTTGCATAACCTATAAACCATGTTTGTATCTAGCTACATGTGATCGGACCCTGGAGCCCTATAGAAGAGATTGTAACGGTAGGTAACCACTAAATTGCTTTTCGTATTAATAAATGTGATCAAAATAATTGGAGGATCACAATTGGCGCCACGGAACAGGCACGAATTGTAATTAATGATATTTAATTAAAATTCCACATCTACAAAGATACAAGCATGTGTTTGAGGTTAGCATAGCAAAATAATATTATATTACAAAATTTAATTAATTACATTATTTACTTAATTAATTTATTTAATCAATTTATTTTATTTTATTTAATCAATTATAAAAAATGGCAGATAACGAAAGTAACAAAAATGAAATGGCTAACGTCGAAGTTTTTGACGAGTCAGAGATGAGTAGTTTTGAAATACATTCGACTCCGAGTGTGAGTCAGAATGAAGTAGAAATAAGTATAACAGATCAAAGTAAAGTAAATGAAGATTCAGGGATTCAAGTAACCCCGAAATTAGATAAGGAAAGTAGAATTAATAGTAAAGAATGTAGCGGGGCATTTTTGGGCATACCTGGGGTAATAACATAATTTGTATTTTCTGTTAATAAATAACATAATTGGCAATAGGGACAGAAATTATAGACTTGGGTAAATTTCCTGTTTAAAACGAGAATAACAGTGGCAGCATTGACTGTGACAATTGTTTAATAATTGTGTGGACAGTTTTAATAACAGCCAACAACTGTACCAAAGTCAGTTCAAGGACAATGACGAACCCGGAAAACGTAAACACGTTATGCAACCAGACATCAGGCGATGTGTTGCGTCAGCAAATTATATAACGATGTGTGTCACCTCAACAAGAAAAAACAGTCCACTGGCGCAAGGATACAAACTGTAAACCAATGAGAGTTGGGCGAACAACAGCCGCTTCACAAATTAGCGCAAGTAGTTCGCCCCCAGTCAAAATTCCATGCTCGCGCGAGCAACAACTGCAAAAAAGTTTCGAAACATAAGTGCGGGCCCGCATACAACCAAAAATGTGAATCTTTTTATATATATGTAGAATACAAACAGTTTTTCGGACAATATTCATCCAAAATTAACAGTTCGGCAGAAAAACGTGATAGTGCGAACTATAAAACAGTAAAACAGTACACGCCATGAGGAGACACCCCAGGAGTCGAACTTCTACTCGTAAACAGGAAAGTAGCCATTAAAAAATAATAATTAAAAATGCTGGTTTTTTTTATCTTTTCTTTTTAAAAAATTTAAATAAAATGGGGAAATAAATTTTGAAATATTTAAAAAAATGAGATCTCTAAAGTAGCTTTGTGTGTGTATGTAAGAATATGTTATTATTATAGTTTATCGTAATAAGAAGGCTGGTTTGCGTTCCCATTATAATTCTTAATAAATGTATTTCAAGAATCTGTTATTGTATTGCGAGTAAGTAAATCCCGGTAATTAATCAAGGTAATTAACAACTATTATTCACGAACAAATTTTGCCTGTACGATTTTATAAATATGAAATATGAATATTAATAAAGTATTAATAACATTTAATTATTAATGAACATAAATGATTGTTATTATTTCAGCAACCACATTCTGTTCTCCTAGTTCGCTGATTCGAACCTTGGTAATTTTCTTATTACAGTTGGTAACAAGATGGTGCTCGAAGGAGTTATTTAGTAAATAATTGAATTAAAAAACCAAATCCCTTAGGTTTATCAAATATCAATTTGTATAATACTGAACAATGGCTTCCGAACAGGGACGATTTATATAATTATATAAATATAAGCCTACGGGGAGAACAGAATGGTTGTTTGGAGTTTGTATTTACGTATATACGTAAGATGGACGTTAAAGGTTATGTTTGATATTGGTGAGTAGAATATTTTTTTTTTTGATAAGTATGCGTTACATCTGGCAAGATTATATAAAGAAATATATATAAAAAAAAATTTTAAGAAAAATGGCAGATAATAGTACTGTCAGCTTATCTGACAGTCAGTTTAGTAGCGATTCGGGAGTTCAAACGAGTGATAATAATTTAGAAAGTCAGCTGACCGAATCGAAAATAATGGAAGGTGTGACGAGTCAGTCAACGCCGGCCTTAATTAAGAGAGAAAGTAATAGTGAAATGATGAGTATGATGCAGTTATTGTTGAATAAATTTGACATGAACACTAGTGATTTCAATAACAAATTAGATGAACAAAAAAACGAAATGCAAGATTTCAAAAGTAGTATAAATAAGAAATTAGATATTCAAAAGAATAGTTTTGAGGAGTTATTAAAAAATCAGAATAAAGAGTTGAAACGTGAGATACAAGAAATGAATAAACATTTAGAAAGCACTAACGAAACAATAAGAAACAGTTTAGATAAGTTAGAACAGAAGTTCGAGAAATTAGGTGACAATGTTTTAAGTAAGACAAAATGTAAAAATGACGAAATAGTAGACAATTTTGAGAGTATAGTGGGGGTGAAGAATAATGTAGAAGCAAATGATGAAAATATAATAACAAAGAGTACTGATGAAGTTTTAGAATGCAATAATGAAATGTTAATGAGTGTTTATGAAGTAGAGAGAGAGTGGAAGAATAATGTAGTAATTGAATGGGGACAGAGGGCAAATTTTCCCCTTATTGTTTATAATGATGATGATGATTTAATGTTGTTTTTTCAGGGCAAGAGACCCTTATTGTTAAATGAATTAATGTTGTATAATGTTGTACCCTCTGTCCGAAATAATTGTGAGAGTGTGATGTGGTGCTATGAAGAAAGAGAGTTATATATTGAGAATGAAATAGAACTATATAAGTTAGAAAGAAAGTATGATGAATTGAGAAAATTAATAAAAGGGGTGATGATGAATCATGTGAAATACGTACCTGTTGGAAGAGAGACAGAAAATAATTTTGATAATATCTTACCTGACTATAATGATTTACCTGACGTAGTAGTTGAGGAATACAAAAATGATAAAACAATTTACCTGACGTTAACAAATAACACTGATACAGACTGGACAATTCTAACTGATGTTGACATGATGTATAATGGTATAATGGATGAAATAGAATTGATGGATTATTATGATAGTAATGATAACAAATTGTATGTTGATAAAAATGATGAATGTTACAAATACACTAGATATATATATGACGATGGTGGGTGAGCTAAAAGATCAGTGTTGGGACATTTTTAAATATTGTAAATTTTTGGTAATGACCTTGCTGATTTGGACATCTGAAGTGAGATACACTTGAACAGTTTTGACGCATATTTTGTAAATAATATTGAATTCATTTGTGTGTATTGTGAAATGTTAGAAAAGTAATGTGTATATGTTTTAGAAAATGTTGTGTTAATAATAATAATATTATTAATATGTTAGCACTCTAATTAAATAACAAAATAATTATGAAGACAATAATTAATGATTTGTAGAAGTTGATAATAATTGAAATATGTTATTTTAATAATCAAATGAATTAAATAAGTTGAGATGTTTAGATATTGTGATTGAATATTATGTGTTTGAATTTTATAAGGAAGTTAAATTGTGTGATGAGATTTTAATTTAATAATCATGAATAAATAAATAAATGTTAAATGGTTTATTTTGTGGAATTTTGTGGAACATAATGATTAAAAATATGTGTTAATAATAAATTTAGAATTTTTGAAAATCTGATTGCAACACAGGATAAATTCATAATGATGATAAATAAAAACAGTTAATGAAAAATTTTAAATAATAATGTTTACAAATTTTTAGATAAGTGATGTAAAAGAGAATTGTTTGTTTGAATAATGATGATTTGCTACTCAATAATTTTGTTTGAATTTAAAAAATAGATGCACTAAATACTTCTTATATTGTGTTATTATGTCTTATTGTGTTGATTGCATTAGTATGTTAGGAATAAGTATTATAAAAATATAATATGTTTTCAATGTGTTTATAGATTTTAAAATAAAATGAAAAATAGTTGTAATAGGTAAAATTTTCAATAGGTTGTAAAAGATAGAAGTGGGTGATAGTAATTGTTTGAATAAAATGTTTGAACCAGTTCAAGTTGAATTTTGTGGGACATAGATCTGTCCAAATCGAAGTAAGAGTTAAAGTAATAGTGGAAATGAAAATAATGCAATATTGTTTTGAGTTAATGTATGTTATAGAATTTTGAGAAGTATAAGTGGAGACACAGTAGAATGGAGAATTTATGTAGAGTCTTGAGTGATATATTGTTGTTTATTTGTTGATGTTAATTTGTTGTAATTGTAGTGAGGTTATGAGATTGAGATTTTTTGGGGATGGCAATTTTGTAGTAGTGGTAGTGTAATGTGGGAGTCCGCAACATAAGGGTTGGGACGGGATTTGGTATAGTTTTAGTGGGAAGGGGCCGCCTTAGGTAAAAATCCAGGGGCCAGAGAACGGGAATTGAGCTTTTTTGGGGGGGGGAAACACGTATCCTATGTACAAAGGGTTAGAGAGTATTTTTTTTTATATAAGAGTAGAAGGTGGCGATTGGAGTTAAAATAGTAAGTAGTTAGAGGTAGAGAAGGGTTAGTAAAATTTTGATAGAGGGGTGTCATACTAGTTAGAGATTTTGTAAGGGAACGTTAGAGTAATAAAAGGGGTAAGTTTATGAGTAAATGCCAAGAGGATAAAGTAAATTATAATGAATAACGTAGAATCACCCAAAGTAATGAAATGGAATAATGATGGCCATAATTGAAAAAAAAAAAAAATAAAATAATTTTTGTAATTTTGAGAAACGAATTAATAAGAGTAAATCAAGTTTAAAAGTAATTTTTTGATTTTATATGCCAATTTAATGATATAAAGTGTGTAACATTTTAATTGTAAGTTGTTTATTTTAAAATGAATTATTAATGTACTGTGTTTTCTTATGTTAAGTTATGTTAGGTATTCTGATATATACATGTTAGTAATAAGTGAGTAAAAACAAAACCAGTGCTTCTTAGCGCAAACCAGCACCGCTAGGGGGGAACAGATCAGTTGGGGATATGGTGTTGTATAAGGCCACTATTTAATATTTTGATTTGTTGTTTCAGTGTTTGGTGGTGCTGTGGCGGCGGACCTGAGCTGGCCTGCGCGTCAGAGCAGGGGCGTTGAGTATCTGTCTGACTCTATGGTGTTGGGATCTCGAGAGAGAAGTCCAGTATTGTCATGCAGATGCGGTCACAGTCACCGGACCAAGGGTGAGTTGATTATTCTTTTTTGCCAACCATACAGGGGGTTGTGGCGACATATCCTGGCTGATCCCTTTAGCAAGTATGAATGTGTCAATGAGATTTTTTATGCTTCGGCATAAAATATCTCATTGAGGGGGTATTGTAGCGGGGCATTTTTGGGCATACCTGGGGTAATAACATAATTTGTATTTTCTGTTAATAAATAACATAATTGGCAATAGGGACAGAAATTATAGACTTGGGTAAATTTCCTGTTTAAAACGAGAATAACAGTGGCAGCATTGACTGTGACAATTGTTTAATAATTGTGTGGACAGTTTTAATAACAGCCAACAACTGTACCAAAGTCAGTTCAAGGACAATGACGAACCCGGAAAACGTAAACACGTTATGCAACCAGACATCAGGCGATGTGTTGCGTCAGCAAATTATATAACGATGTGTGTCACCTCAACAAGAAAAAACAGTCCACTGGTGCAAGGATACAAACTGTAAACCAATGAGAGTTGGGCGAACAACAGCCGCTTCACAAATTAGCGCAAGTAGTTCGCCCCCAGTCAAAATTCCATGCTCGCGCGAGCAACAACTGCAAAAAAGTTTCGAAACATAAGTGCGGGCCCGCATACAACCAAAAATGTGAATCTTTTTATATATATGTAGAATACAAACAGTTTTTCGGACAATATTCATCCAAAATTAACAGTTCGGCAGAAAAACGTGATAGTGCGAACTATAAAACAGTAAAACAGTACACGCCATGAGGAGACACCCCAGGAGTCGAACTTCTACTCGTAAACAGGAAAGTAGCCATTAAAAAATAATAATTAAAAATGCTGGTTTTTTTTATCTTTTCTTTTTAAAAAATTTAAATAAAATGGGGAAATAAATTTTGAAATATTTAAAAAAATGAGATCTCTAAAGTAGCTTTGTGTGTGTATGTAAGAATATGTTATTATTATAGTTTATCGTAATAAGAAGGCTGGTTTGCGTTCCCATTATAATTCTTAATAAATGTATTTCAAGAATCTGTTATTGTATTGCGAGTAAGTAAATCCCGGTAATTAATCAAGGTAATTAACAACTATTATTCACGAACAAATTTTGCCTGTACGATTTTATAAATATGAAATATGAATATTAATAAAGTATTAATAACATTTAATTATTAATGAACATAAATGATTGTTATTATTTCAGCAACCACATTCTGTTCTCCTAGTTCGCTGATTCGAACCTTGGTAATTTTCTTATTACAGTTGGTAACAAGATGGCGCTCGAAGGAGTTATTTAGTAAATAATTGAATTAAAAAACCAAATCCCTTAGGTTTATCAAATATCAATTTGTATAATACTGAACAAGAAGTCGCCTTCACTGACGGAAACATAGCAGCACAATCTACTCCGTCGACAACACGAACCAGAGAGTTGTCGATGGACGATCTATTCAATCTAATCAAAACCATGTCTGAAAATATAAATAGCAATTATAAAGAGCAACAAATTGATTCCAATGTCAAATACAATAAAATGAATTCAATTTCTAATTCAATGAATGATAAATTGGATAGGCAAATGAATTCAATTTCTAATTCAATGAATGATAAATTGGATAGGCAAAGTAGCGATTTTAATGCAAAGTTTGAAGTTCAGAACAGAAAATTCGATGAATTAAAAAGTGAGATTCAAGAATTAAATAAATGTTTAGAAAGTACTAATGAAACAATAATAACCAGCTTGAATAAGTTAGAACAGAGTGTTGAGCGGATGGGAGTACATGTGATGAGTACAGAGAAAAATAAAACAAATGAAAATTGTATTGACAAGTGTAAAAATATGATACCAGAGAAAGAGTTAATCAATGATAACAATAATGTTGAAAATAATGAGAATAATAGTAATGTATTTGAAGAATTAGTATCGGAGATTGATACGGTAAAATTAAAGAATGAGAGTACTGATGAGTTGGTGGAATGTAGTGATTATGAGATGTTAATGTGTGTCAGTGAGTTAGAGAGAGAGAGGAAAAATAATGTTGTAGTAGAGTGGGGACAGAGAGTAAATTTTCCCTTTGTTATTTATGATGTTTATGATGATGATTTAATGTGGTCACAAGTGTTGTTGGGCAAGAGTCCCGTATTGATAGATGAATTGAGGGGTTTATTTTTGTTGAGTAATTGTGTACCCTCTGTCCGGAATAATTGTGAGAGTGTGGTGTGGTGTTATGAAGAAAGAGATTTAAACAGAGAATTGTGTGTGGGGAAAATAACAGAATTATATAACTTACATAGAAAGTATGATGAATGGAAGGAAAGTTTAAAAATATATTTGAGTAATAATGGTTATCATGATTTGACTAAAATAATTAACCCGATAGTGAATGAACTTAATGACGGAGACTTAACAAAAATACCTAATGTAGACCGGTTTCATGAGTATTTGAGTATGATGAATGAGTCTAGTTTGTATGGTTACAACACACAAAACAGTCATTTGTGTAGTGATAAAATTGAACGATGTTATATAAAAACAAGACTTATTTTTGACGATGGAGGGTAAACTATTAAAACAATAAAAGACAGGATAAACATTGTGTTTAATGGGTTTTTGACGTGGCAAATTGGGACAATGAAGTGCGGAAAAAACTGAACAATTAATAACAAGAGTTTGTAAATAAAAATAATGTAAATTTATGTGTGGGCATTGTGGAATGTTAAGTGAATAATGTGTGTACATAAGATGATTGTTGTAATAATAATATTGAAACATTTGCAAGTTAAATAAATATCAGAATTAATTGTGAAAACAGTAATTGATTAATGGTAATTGTTTCGATAACTATACAATTTATATTTTCAGTAATTAAATTAATTAAAACAATTTGATACATGTTAAACATTTTGATTGATTATTTAAAGGTTATATAATTGAATTTTTGTTTGAAGTCAAATGGTTTTATGAGATGAATTTTGTAATTAAAGGCATTGTTGGATGTAAACTAATTTTTGTGTTAAATGTTACAGAGATGAGTTGAAAGGTATTGTAATATGGTGATTAGGTTTTGTATATATCATGTTAACTGAACTGTAAGTATAAAAAATTCTATAATCATGTATAACAAAAATGTTTACAGGTAACTAAGATTTTAATTCAGTAGTACGATGTTTATTTGAAATAATTGTGTTGAATAAGTATGATAATTAAAAAATTCTAATAATAAAGAAAAAATGATATAATTCATTATTAATAAAATTTTAAAAATTTTAAGAAAGTCAAATGGTATAAAGGTATGAATGAGTCAAATGATTATTGATGAAATGATTATATTTATATAATGTATATAAAATTTTTTAATTAATTAGTTAGTAAGTTGCTATTGCGGGGGTGGCCTGTGCTCTCGCAGATAGCGAAATGGGTTGGGGGTAACAGTGAGTGTTACCCCCATCAGAGGCGAAAATGGCGAAAATGTGCGGCACACCTTTTTTCGTGTAAATTATAATTTACACACCGCTAAACGACCGTGTCGCGCATAATAGTGATGATTGAAACAGGCAGTCAAATTGAAGTTTAGATTTCCCCGACTTTTCGGGCGATTACTGCCTTACCAGCACTAATCGTGGATTTGGCTAGCGGCCAGCTATGGTCATATCAAGTCCCTTGACCATAGCTGACTTGAAATTGGTACATAGTAGAAATTCAATGGGGGGAGACATTAGGGGAAATCTCCGGAACTATGAAACAGCGGCTGCCACTCTGCCCGCTTGGGGGTAGCAGAGACAGGTGGTAGACCCGCAGTAAGGGTGTGTAATTTAATAACCAGAACATGTTGATGTTCACAAATGTTAAAATGTAATAGCGGAAGCAAAGACGCGGAGAGGTAAGACCTGCTCCAAAATATACAGTCTTTGTCGAAGCGCCAGGGTGCCACAGTCCTCCATAATTCGAAATAGTGTGTGTGGCTGGGAGGTGACTCAAAGGAGTCACGAGTGTAAATTTTATAACATAACATTTTTTATTCAAATTTTGATCAAATAAAACTGCTTGTGCTCTGTTAAATAACTAGTTGCTCAGACACTCAAAACAAGGTGTTCAGGCTATAATTTTAAGTGTATCATTTTATTGGTGTAAGTTAGCTATAGGTGTTGATAAAAATATGTGTTTTCATTCTGTGTGTATACTTTAAACTAAGCCAATAATTAAACGTCTGGCAGGCGGCCAACATAAATGATCAGAATCAGAAAAAGGGGAAACAATGAGGGTAGGAGTAAGTATTGATAAATAGATATTTCATGTAGTTTGTTCAATTTTGAGATGTGTTTTTATTGTGTTAGTAGGATCAGCTGATCAGCAATAACATGTCACTGGTATATTAGTTATAAATGTTTTAAGTAACTGATGTTCAATATAATGTTTTTAATGTATTACAGATATTTTAAAGTAATGATAAAAATAATTTGCTACAATGAGAAAAAAGTAACAATTTGTGATAGTTAACAAGAGATAGTTTTGGGTGATAAATATTTTATGGGACATGTAGATCTGTCCAAATTGAAGTTGAGATAGTAGAAATGAAAGTAATGTAATGTTGTTTTGAGTTAATATATGTTGTAGAATTTTAAGTAGTATTGATGTTGACACAGTAGTAAGGGAGAATTTATGTAGGGTTTTGAATGATATGGTGTTGTTTATAATTAATGATGTTATTTTGTTGTAGTTGTAGTAAGGTAATGAGATTGAGATTTTTGGGGATGGTAATTTTGTAAAGGGGGTGGTGTGATGAGTCCGCAACGACAGGCGTTGTGGCGGGAAAGGGACCGATTGGCGCCGGAAAGGGTTACCTAGGGAGGGTCCAGGAACCAACATAAGGGAGTGAGCTTTGGGAGGGAAACACACATCCTATGTACAAAGGGTTAGAGAGTATTTTTATAGATATGGAGAGAAGGCGGCGAATTGAGTTTAATGATAAGTTGGGGTTAGATAGTGTTAGGTAGAGCTTTTGATAGAGATGGGTGTCATGTGAGTTACAGTTGTTAAGGTGTTAGAGTCAGAGAGAAAGATGATATATGTAACAGATCTAATACAGTCAATGAGAATAAATAATTTACATCACCCACAGTAATGTGGAATCAGATTGTTAAATAAAGAGAGAGATTTAAGGATATAAAGTTTTCATTTTTTAAACCAGTGACAGAATTTTGATAGAGTTTGGTAATGTAAAATTAAGAATTATTTATTTGAAATAATTTAAATGTCTATTTGATTATTATGTTAATATTTTGTTTATTTCAAATGTGCTATTGTATTGTTTTGTGCTTCCAGTTAGGATATTACAGATGTTGTATGTATTGTCAGAAAGTCTACATAACATATGTAGGTCAAGGGTTTTGAACTTGACCTAGTTTCGATCAGCTGATGAGGTCATACACCTACTAAGCTTGTATAGTAGGAAGTCAATTTTATTTGTTCATTTAATTAATTTAAAACAATTTTTAAATAAATTTACATATGAAGGAAACATTTAAATAAATTAAAATTTTTTTGAATTTTAAAATTTTTGAAATTTAAATTTTTTTTGAAAAAAAAAGAAAAAATCTTGATTTTTCGCCTGCCAGCGAATGAATATTTTGAGTAATGATTCTTTTCTTATGTGTGTACCTAACATGTTTATTTTTATTGATTGATTGTATTGCATTGTATTGTTAGACTATAAGTGATTACTTGTTAGATTAAGGATATGTTTTGATTAGTAGGAATGTCTAAGTTAAGTCATTTGAAATAAAAACAGAAAAAACAAGGAAGAGAATTTTTTTTGATAAAATATTATTTTGAATTTTTTAAATTTTTTATAAATCTTAAAAGATAATTTTTCAATTTTACTATGTATTATGTCAACATGTAATGTGAGTGTGTGTGAGCCCAGTATTTGCTAAAGGCAGCCCAGCTTTCATAAAAGGGGAAACATATCGGCTGAGGATCTGGAATAATTTAAGCCAGGGATTGAGGATTTTTGGGGGTAGCATGTGAGAAGGCGAGGTGCGCTGTGGTACGAGTCTGT
This sequence comes from Magicicada septendecula, assembly GCA_034769895.1. Classification (NCBI taxonomy): domain Eukaryota; kingdom Metazoa; phylum Arthropoda; class Insecta; order Hemiptera; family Cicadidae; genus Magicicada; species Magicicada septendecula. The sequence continues at coordinate 1,231,157,538 of CM068367.1, forward strand.
TCGATTTTTCGGTATTGGGATCTCTAACGGAGAAGTCCAGTGATCTCGTTCAGATGCGTCCATAGTTGCCGAGCCAGGGGGGTCGTGTACCCATGAAGATTAAGAACAAGGGGGTTGTTGGCACCAGTTCCTCACCGGTCCTCTTCGGGGTTTATCAATGAGATTTCTTCTGTTTTGGACAGCAGAATTCTCATTGAGGGGGTATTCTAACGTGTCCAAAATTGGGTCATTTTATTTCTTACAGTTCTGGGGCATTTGTATTTCATTTATTTCATTTCTACGGGTTTTCAATATAATTGTGAAAGTTTTATATTCCGACAACGATATTTCCATTGGAACAGAACCACGTGGCAAATAGAACAACGTTGAAACAAAAGCATAGACGCAGTTTGCTGTTGAGCAATGCGGCTAAAGAATTTGCACCTCCACAAAATTCTAAGAACTTTGTATGTGTGTCGACGCACGAGCGCAACTACTCACGCAGGTGCTCCAAGTGACGCTCTTGACTAAAAACCAAGATGGCTAGAGCGAAGAATTATTCATCATCTCTTCATCGGTCATCCGGAAATACTGCTAAAGCCCCGCCTACTATTAATGACATCAGCAGAGCCGAAGTCAATATTGTCCTCTGGTCACACACATATACCAGCTCTATTTCATGCATAAAGTGGTTACCACACAACAACTAAGCATGAACGGCGTCGAAAACCTGGTGGCCGTGAACCGCCGTTCCCGCCCGCGGAAGCAAGCAGTACCTGTTACATTACCGTTCCCAGTCTACAAGCTGCAGTCCCCGGTACCGGGCTGGCCCAAGTAGGCTCGTCACAAATATTTTAATTTTTCCAGTAAAGGGTGTAAAACAATCTAAATTCATGTGACTGCGGTCGGTTTTAAAAAGAAACTGTATCAGTTATAACGTTTGAATAATATAGAACAAGCAATTTTCGTGAGAAGATGCGTGTGTGCGATGACCGCGTGGCCGGCGTTTGGGGTCTGGGAGTTATAATGTAAAATGATAAGGGGTTTATAATTTACAGTGTGAGTGTGAGCGTGGGCAAAGCTGGGCTGTTTGTGTCTGTGTTTGTATTTTATATTTGCGTTTGTGTTTTGTGAAATGATAAGGTAAGCTATAGTTAGTAAGTTCCGTTACAAACCAGGTGCACGAGTTGCACAATATGTGACTCCATGTAAATTTATTTGTCAAACAATAATTTCAACGATTGAGCATTAAAATTATCCATTCTCTTCAAAAATGAGTTGTGTTAGTGCTTTGCGTAACCTATAAACCATGTTTGTATCTAGCTACATGTGATCGGACCCTGGAGCCCTATAGAAGAGATTGTAACGGTAGGTAACCACTAAATTGCTTTTCGTATTAATAAATGTGATCAAAATAATTGGAGGATCACATAATTAAAACGCAAAACAGAGTATTGAAAGAAATTGACGAGAAATTTGATAGCCTTGAGAATGAATTAAAGAAACAAAACAATGTACAAGATGTAAAATTGAACCAAGTAGACGAGAAACTTAAAAAAGTTGAAAACGAAATACATAAACAAAATTCCAATGTAAATGAGAAAATTAGTATAATTGAAACACAATGTGATGATATTAAAAAGCACACAGAAATTGTAGATGAGCAAGTTAAAACTAAGATAAGTAATTTAGATGATAAAGTCAAACAAATCAATGAAACCCTTCAAAATCAAATAGAAATCCAGAGTAGAGAAGTGGAAAATAAATATGTAGAGAATAGTAGAGAATCAAATAAATTGAATGAAAATAAAGACAAGGTAAGTAGTGGTGAGAATTATGATAATAGAATTACAAATATGGTGTTAGAAAATAATTGTGTGAGTATTGAGAGTGGTGATAAAAGTATAATGGGAGTAGAATTTGATAATGAAGTGATAAAAAGTGTTGATGAATTAGAGAGAAAGTATAGAGAGAATTTACAGATAAAGGGGTTGCAGTGGGTAAATTTTTCCCGTAATGTTGTAGTGGGGGGGTGAAGAAATGGCTTCACGTGAATATGTGAAAGACGATAGGTCTACAGATAAATTTCCCTTGGTTTTTTGTGCACTTCATAGGTGGTGCCATAATGATGAATTAATGTCCCCTGCATATTTTGAGAGAGAGTGTGTGTAGCTTGGTATGATGGTGAGAAATGTTTGGAGAGAGAGAGAAAGAGAGAAATAGAGGTATTTAAAGTAAAGAGAAATTATGAAGAATTCATAGAAAGACTAGGCATAGAGAGAAATAATAATGATAACGAGTACTTACCTTACAATGACATTGAGATAGCAGTAGATTAGGTTAACAATGATCAATTAACAATTGTTAACAATTAACAATAACTTACCTAATGTTAACAGATAATACCAACGGAGACTGGACAAAATTGACCAATATTGAACAGGTATATGAACCAACAGAAGTGATAATGAATGACATAGAAATAAGAGATTATTATAATAATAATAATAAATTTGATATAAATAAGAATGATCTATGTTACAAATATGTTAGACTATTGTTCGACGATATGGGGTAATTATTTATTGTTTATTGTTCATGAACATTTAATGATATGAATAATATGGTGTTGAAGTGCATTGTCTTATGGAACGATTTGTGGTTAATGATAAGAAATTATAAGTTGGACTGTATATTCTTTTATGTGTAGATGATATTATGTTAAGTGTATTTGTGTATTTTGCTGTTGTGTATTTTATGTATTTTTATGTAAACCATGCATTGCAGAATTTTAGATATTGAAGAATAATTAAGTCAATAATGATTTTGAAAGGATATTATGGAATTTAGATTCTAAAGGGTTAGTAAATGATTATGCAGGTAATAGATTTGGGTATTGAGAGGTATTGTTGTTAGTTGGTAAGTGATGAATTTTGTAATGGTGTATTAAGTTGAAATGTTGTAAAGAGTTTGGGAATGAGGATAAATCAGGGCACTGGAGTTAGTTAGAGTTAATGGGAGTTAGGGAAAATAAAGTGTTGAGATGTTGATAATATATAAAGAGGTGTTAGATATTTTAGGGACACAGTGGTTAGCGATTATATGTAGAGTTGAGTGATGTGAGTGGTAATTATATTTGTTGTTGATGGTGATATTTTGTAATAAGGGTATTGGTGTAGGAGTCTGCAACGAGAGATGTTGAGACAGGAAGGATCATTGTGTGCCGGAAAGGGTTATCTGAAAGGGTCAGGAACCAATGATGGAATGAGCATAGTGAGGGAATACACACATACTAGTACAAAAAATGCGCGGTGCCAGAGGTTTGTGATGGGGGTTATTATAGAGATATTGGTGTCAAAATATATTAATGGTTAGAAGCAGCTAGTGTAAAAAAGGGGTAGTAAGGTTAGATTGACAATGCCAAAATAAGATAGAGAGAATAATGAACAATAGAGAGTCACCCAAACGAGTAAGGATAGAAGGGTTAGAAAAGGAGAATTCATAGCAGAAAGGTGAGGTAAATGAAAGGTAATGATCAATCTGAAATTTTTGTTGTTGTATATAATCTAAATGAATGTTAAATATTAAATGTTGAATAGAGAGTTGATAATAAAAAATGTTATAAAGTTCTGCTACAAGTTGTGTAAATGTAAATATGAATTAAGTAATGTGAATTGCTCAAGGTTAGTGTTTAATGCTTATGATGTACCATGTTTTATTATGTTGATAATAGAGTGTGTGGTTAGGAGGTCGTTACAGGGGTAATGACGATGACAAGTGTTGAAATATAGTAGATTTTAAGTTGGAAGTCGATAGTTACAAATGAATTTAAATAAAATATTATAGTAAGCTGCCATTTAAAAAATAGAAGAAGTGAATCTAAGTTGAGTAACAAAATTTAAATAATAAAAGTGTCTGCCACGATAGTTGTAAGTTGAAATTGTAGAAATAATTAGGTGAAGGTATTTTGGGGGTATATTAAAGAATTGTTGATATATTGTGTTATGTGTAGTTATATATATATGTTGTTTATTTTCTTACAAGTAAGAAATTGAGTTTGGTGGTGGTAAAAAATCAAGGTATTCTAAGTCTTGTAGTTGTGAGGTTGAAACTTTTGAATTAAAAACAAACCAATGCCCCAAACACAAACCAATGCATCTAAAAGGGAACATATCAGTTGTAGATATGTAAGTGTATTAGACCACTATTTTGAATTTTGTATGCAATGTTTCAGAGTTTTGTGGTGTTGTGACCGCAGTCCTGGGCTGGCTGGAGCGTCAGAACAGGAGTGTAGAGTGCCTCATGGCCTTATGGTGTAGGGATCTCTCAGGAGAAGTCCAGTAAGGTCAGAGGGTGCGACCAACATCATTGGACCAAGGGTAAGTGATGATAAATTTTTTTTATATAGTAACATTACAGGGGGTTGTGGTAACATATCTAGACCGATCCTTTTAGTAAAGTGTGAATGAGTCAAGGAAATTTTTTGTGTTTCGGCACAATAATTTTCCTTGAGGGGGTTTGTAACAGTACATAATGACCCAGTACCATAGTTATGGGTCATATCAGTATTTTCAATGTTTTGTATTATGTAATTATTTACACATACGGAATGGTTAGGTCCATTGTCCCTCTGGAAAAAAGAACAACGCAAATTCAGCCAGCGTAAGACACCAAGGTCGCCGATGAACGTGCGGAATTCAAAATAGGCCATGGTGGTGTTTATGACGAAGGACTACAATATGAATTATGATTGGGCTATAGCACGGCTCCGTCATCGCTAAGAACAATGACGCACTGAATACAATATGTGCAACGAGGTGTTGTCCAGCAAGACAAAAGCTGGATGACGAAAGAACTACACACACAAGCGCAAATTTACATTTGCCTCGATCTCATTCCGACGCCATTCTTCATAGCAGCCACAGCGATGTATCGTTGTGTGCACAAAATTTGACAATAGTTTAAATTAATTGGCAAAATGTTAGCCACAGTAGTGGAGCAAGAAAGGCTCATCTTATGTTGATAGTATAAAGATACAAAATATGTAAATTCAGTGTAAACATCAATCTAATTGAACGGCAGACCAAAAGGCGAACACCGGCCATCACCATGGGCGTCACCCACCACCAACGGATGGACATCAACACCTACTAATCAGAGAAGTTCCTTTTTGTCATTTTATATCTAATGAGCTCATTAATATTAAATTGTTAATCAAAAGAATGTACGGGTCGAATATGAATGTGCGAATGAGAGAGTGAATGTATGGCCATAATCACATATGCCAAGGGCATTGGTTTGTGTAAGAAATAATTAACTATTAATAAATAATTTTGGAGCTGCAACAATAAAGTTAAATTGATATCAATCCAGAAAATAAAGAAATTAAAAGAATACCAAGAGATATAGAAAAGTAACCGCCATTTTGTTTTGGGTCAGATCACATGACGTCACTATTGTGAACACATGGTTATGTATGTATTAACTTAGAGTGAATTAAAATTGATGGTTAACTTCCAGAATATTTTGTTATCACTTGTGTCGTCAACTGTGTTTCAAAATCTTCCTGTACCCGAACCCTGGAACCCCTTAGGTATAAAACAGTTCATCAAAGAAGAAAATGAGCCCGGCGACTAATGAATTTGGTAAGTACTCAAACTTACCAGAGTATGGTATTTGTCATACATATCTTGTTAGATATAAGTAATAATAAACAGTGTAGTAAGTTATATTACAATTGCCGCCCTCACTGGGACAAAAATATTAAATATATTACAATTGCCGCCCTCACTGGGACATGGTTATATATTTAAAGTTTATTGACGAATTACGCCCAGAACAGGCAGTTAATAAGTTTATTGACAAAGGTAGTATTTATAAATATAAATATAAAAAGATTATAAAAAATATAAGTGATATTACAGGGAAGGGAACACACATCCTATGTACAAAAAGAGTATCAGGTGCTTTGTTATGAGAGGAGAATGATTTAAGTAGAGTTAGAGAAATGGTGGAGGGAAATATTATTGAGAGAACGGTGTCACCCTATTTCAAATCCGCTAGTTGTTGATATAACGAAGGAGGTGAGAGTGGGGTTAGGTTTAAATGCCGGTAGATAAAACAGATTATTATTGCTGAAAGGGAGTCACTCGTTTATTGATAAATGAGAATATGAAATAAAATATAAAAAATTCTGAGTAGAAATTACAATGTAACAGTTGGAAAATTTAATTAAAAAATTGAAATTAAAGTTGTATTATGTTTTCATGTTCTCTGTATAAGGTTATGCTGTTATGATAAGATATCAGCTGATACACTGTGTTATGTGTATATTATATTTTGTGTAACCAATTTATAGTTGTAATTGATTTTGTAATAGTAATAAATTTTATTTGAATAATTGTCAGTATGTAATTATGAATGTTTATACAGTGGAACTTGGTTATTACGGCCTCAGCTGTTACGTCAACTCGGGTGTAGCGTTATTTTGTCATAAGTCCGGTCAAACTAATGTCTTTAACATTATAAAAATTCCCGGTTTTAACGTCACTAAATATTGTACTACTCTGTTATAGCATCAAAAATTTCTCAGATATTTTACTCTAAATTTCATATAAACGTATATGTGCGCGCGCTACGCCCATGCCTACAGACATACATTGTATGCAAGCGATAAGCACTGTAACAGGACCGCCGGCGCCAGCCGGTGTCTGGCGACTGACATGTCTCCCCACCACTCTCACCGGGTCAGTAGCACTGCGCGTCTCGAGGCTACTGTTCACGCCACGCTGTTACAGTATTTACTGTACAGTATTGTTTACACGTAGTCTCGTCTCTGTTTTTGGTTGTTATTGTTTCTGTATCTGCTCGTACTGTGACAGTTTCTTTTGTGTGTTTTATAACTTAAGTTTCAGTAGCCACTGTTTATAGAATTGTATACGTAGGTCTACATTTTTATACAGTAATCATGGCAAGTTCTAGTGCAAAAAGAAATGTTCTGTCTATTCAAGAGAAAGTACGTGTAATTAGATCATATGAAAGCGGACGTAAAATAGCTGATGTATGCCGTGAGTTTGGTTTAGTGAATTCTACTGTAGGCTCAATTTTAAAAAACAAGGACAAAATTTAAAAAAAATTTGAGGAAGATGGAGAAAAAATTTTAAAAATTAGGAACTGCGAACATGGTGATGTGGATGCAGCATTATTGAAATGGTTCAAACAGTGTCGATGTTCAGATATTCCTGTGAGTGGACCAATTCTGAAAGAGAAAGCTACAGAATTCGGAAAATTGTTTGGTACTGATTTTACGTGTTCCAACGGATGGCTAGATCGATTTAAGGCCCGACACTCGATTTCCTTTGCAAAAATTTGTGGTGAGGCAAAATGCGTAGATCTGAACGTTACAGGCGATTGGGTGCGTAACACTTGGCCAGAAATTAGACAATCACATAAAGATGAAGACATCTTTAATGGAGATGAAGCCGGAATTTTTTATAAATTAACTCCAGATAAGACTTTCAAATTTAAAAATGAAAAGTGCGTTGGTGGGAAGCTCTCTAAACAAAGAGTTACAGTTTTTGTTTGTGTGAATATGACGGGAACCGAAAAAAGGAAACTTTTAGTTATCGGGAAAAGTTTGCATCCTAGATGTTTTAAAAACATCAAAAAACTTCCTGTAAGTTACACTGCCAACAAAAAAGCGTGGATGACTTCTAGTATTTTTGAAGATGAACTAAGAAAGTGAGATAAAGAACTGTCATCGAAAAACAGAACTACTTCTAGTTCTGTCTACTTCGTCTACTTCTAGTTGACAACTGTGCAGCCCATCCAAAGTTAAATTTGACAAACATTAATCTGGTCTTCTTACTGGCCAACTGTACAAGTGTCCTGCAACCTATGGACCTAGGCGTCATTAGAAGCCTAAAGTGTCACTACCACAAGCAACTTTAAAAAAAAATTATTTTCTGTATGGACACGGCGCAACCTGCCACAATTTCACTCTTAGATGCAATACAATTCCTAGACGACTCTTGGAAGAGTGTAACACAGAAGACGATAGCAAAATGCTTTAGTAAAGCACAACTCATACATGAAAATTTACCCGATGATGACGAAGACGATGCCTTGCTGCTCTCGGAGTGGATTAAGAAATTCGACATAAATGAATTTGGAAATGAACTTGATTCCTATGCATCAGTGGACGACCAAGTGGAAACATTCCAAGTGTTGAGTGACGCAGAAATTATCGCGGAAGTAAAAAACATAGAAGCAGAAGATAGTGTTGAAGAAGATGCTGAGCAAGAGGAGGATGCCGACATCGTTTGTCCGACAGTACAGGAAGCAATGAGAGCTGCCGAAACTCTTTCATGATTTTACTGCTTTAGAGAGACGTCTGACGACACGTTCAATGCATCTCCACAGCACAACAGAAAGAATTTACTTTTCAGAAAGGAGCGTTCAAAAGAAAATTACGGATTACTTTCGACAGTAAGCCTAAATGTAAGTTACATGTACTTTCTTTTTGATCTTTTAAAATATTCTTCATGCTGTTTGTATAAATGAAATGCAGTTTGTAAACTTTAGAATAAATATCACGAATAATGTTAATAATGCAAAGATCTTTTTTTTATTTCTCCTTCCTTACTAGTGATTAAAAAGGGTCTTTTATAACGACTCTTTTATAATGTCACTCGGACATAACGTCATTATTTTTTTGGTCCCTTCAATGACGTTATAACCAAGTTCCAATGTAGTGAAAATTAAATTGAGGATCTTTTAACTTCATTTAAAAGATAGAAAAATGTGTAATAAATTTGAATAATCAATTTTTGATTTCAAATGGATAATAAATGGCAGATAATAAATTTAAATTAAATGATTAAAATGTTGAATCATTAGAAATTGAAATTAAAAGTTGTGTAATGGTAGGAAATTTTATTCAGATTCAAGTGTGAAAGATTTATGTTAATGTAACAATGGTAATGTTTATTTTTAGTTTTTATTATGTTGATTATGGAACTGTGTGGGTATATATAAAACATGTATAGTATGTTTTTAAATGCGATTCCCCACATTTCGGGCGGTCCCGGCCTTACCAGCCCAGACCATGGTTTTGGTTGTTTCTGAAATTGGTATAACATAGAAATTTAACAGGGAACAAAAGGGGAATCTAAGAATTTTGTTTTTGGAACACGGCTATACATCTATGTATGGGTGGTAGACCGAATAGGGGCGTATCAATAAGTTTATTAGTAGGGGTACTGGTACCCTGAAGGTTATGTAACGCCAAAGCAAGGATGGGGGTGAAAGAAAAGAAAAAAGTGTTCATTCACCCCTTCCGCCTCAGTCCTTGTGGAGGCAACTGGGTGCTACAGTCCAGGGGGAGGCAATAGTTGTGAGTGGAAGGAGGTTTTTAAATTGTTAATAAATAAGTTCCTATTGAAAAAGAAATAAAATAAAATTGATGATTATTGTAATGGTGCTGAGAATAGTGGAGTAGATTGTTTGATTAATTTGAGTTATTTTGGAGTTAAAAATTTGTTTGTTTGTTGTGTCTAACCTAAATGGTCAATGTGTATTGTATAGGTTATAGAAGTACAAATAATGTGGATGACGTAATACAGAAAAATGTAATATGTTCAGGTTAAGTATAGATGCATTAAGAAATGTTGTTTATTTAAGTAGATCATTGAGATAAAACCAGTACTTTTCTCAAGACAAACCAGTACGACTAAGGGGAACCAAATCAGTTGAGGATATGGTATAGTGAAAGGCCATTTATTGATGTTTTTATGAATTGTTTCAGAGTCTGGTGATTCAGTGGCCACAATCACCAGACTAGGGGGGTAGGTTACCCATGATTTTAATAAGGATTTACGGGGGTCAATGGCACTATATCCTCGCTGGTCCTCTTAGGTTTTTTAGCAATGAGAGTTTTTCTGTTTTGACAGAAAACCCCTCATTGGGGGGTTATTGTAACGGTACAAACCGATGAGAGTATACAATTTAAAACTTTTATTTAACCAGAGTATATTTTTGGGTCACTGACTATAGCTCAGTGTGAGGTACGGAATGGTACAGGAATGCAGATGATCAGCAAGGGTGCGTATTCATGCATACGCGCGCATGTGTAGGCCAACTTTCCCAGTGTGAAAGACACGTACAAAAAATTCTATAGCCAAACATACGATGGAAACAACCAATCACAGAACGAGGTGAGGCCGTGCGGCCAACGCCTAACGCTTGGCAGGCATGCAACCAAGCGCGCACGAGATTCACCCAGTTGGTCACCATTAGTCAAACAGTGCAGTTGATAATACAGGAACAGTCTCAGTAAATTAGTGACGGGAGGCCGTGCGTGTAAGCACGCGCGGCCTGCCCAAAAGTATTTAAAAGTAACAGTAAACCGTGATTCTGCAATATTAACAGTTTTCGTTTTAAATGTAAATAGTGGAATAAAGAAGAGAATTGGACAATACAGTGCGAAAGTGAAAGTATGGACGAACAATGATGAACAGCACGTGTGGATGAGTAAAACAGGAAATTAATAAAAGTGAAATAAAAACTTTGGTAAAAAGAGCTCATTAAATAAACGGGGGGTAAAAGAAAATCTGTAATTAGCGTGTGAGTGTGTGTGTAAGGGAAGAAGGGATAATATTAAGAAATAAAGGTACTGGTTTGACGATAGAGGTTAGTATAACACAATTTTATATAATAGAGATTAATCAAAAGAACAGATTAAAGAAGTAAGAATAAAAAAGAAATTTTAATTGCCTAAAAAATAAATAAGATTTGTTCAGTAACATAAAAATGTGTTAACCTAATTATTACGTTACACCCGTAACCTGAGTTCTGCATCGAGAATTCGTCTAAACGAAACCTGTGAATCTTCTGATATAAGGGCATTACATGATCAAAATTAAGTAAGTGTAAGTATTATGGTTTCGATGTATATCCTTAAAACATTGTGGTGACCTTGTTAGCGAGTTTAGAATTTACTAAGACTGAAAGCAGTCGCGGTGGTCATCGTCCAGTCAACATCAATTCCAGGCAGTCCTTGGGGCCCGTGGAGTCGAGATAGCAGCGAGTGTCGGCAGGGAACAAATACGGAGTACGAGATAGTCGGCTACCGTTCCTGAGGGCTAGATACAGACACCTAGAGCAAGACAGTTCCTGGAGGCGGTTGCTGGAACGTGGAACCAAGACGACGGATCGATGGAGGCCGGATCAAGATCGTCGACCGGAAGGACAACGGAGACAACACAACAGAGAAGCCAAATTTAAATAAATTTGTTGTCAAAGTATAAAGCTTTAAATTGAAAAAGAAAGAACTTTTGAACATATAAAAAAAATTTATTTCATTGTGTAAAGTAAAAAGGACATTTATTTTAAATATAATTTTGTTTAAAGAAGACTTTGAACAGTTAACATTTACAGCACTGTTTAAATAAAGAGAACATTTATTTAAAGTATATTTTCAAAGAAGATTTTGAACATTGAAAATTCAATAATTGTTTAAATAATGAAAGAACATTTTGATATAATTGTGTGTAAAAGAAAAGGACAATAAATGTATGTATTTTCACTAATTGAGCATTCTTTTCTGCAAGTCTGGTCTGGGCTATAACCTGTTACCTTGCAGAAAATGGTGCCTGCAGCTTTGGGGCATTGAATTGTAAGCCCAATAAAATAAAAGTAGACCAGAAAATAGTCTGCAACTTTGGGGCATTAAATTGTGAGCCCAATCAAATAAAAGTAGACCAGAACACAGCCTGCAACTTTGGAGGCAGTGAAGTTAGCCCACTAAAGTAAAATAAAATTAAATCGCAAAATTAGTGAACGATACAATTATTGGAAATTATATGTTAGAATAGGAACTATATTTTTATGTGTATTAATTTAGGACAGGTAATAACATTTTAGGTAATTTTATATGTGTGTTAAGTTAGGACGATTATTATCATTTTAGTTAATTTATATGTGTTAGGACAGTGAATATCAGTATTAATTAATTTATTCGAACTGCTAGTGCTAAATAGTAATAATAATAATTATAAACGGACTAAATAAGAACTGTAATAACCAAATTTATCGGTAAAGAAAAAAAAAGATGGCGGAACAGGCTGAGATGATGCGTATGTTACAAGAATTAGTAAAAGCTCATAATGAAACGAAAGCTGAACTTAAAGCTGACGTGCAAAAAATTAATAATGAATTTAAAGCGGAAAATAAAAAACGCGATGCCGAAAGTAAAGCTGAAATGCGTGAACTTAAAGCTATCATACGAACAGAATATACCGAGTTCAATAAATCATTAACAGAGCATTTGGAGCTATGTAAAAAACAATGGGAGGAGGTAACGCCCGTAGCGAAACTTCAATACACATACGACACTCATAAGCCATCAGATAAACCAGATACAACACAACAGAACACCGTTACAAGCTGTCAAGATCATATACAAACTAATACACCGCTACTAAACCAACAAAAGACGGAATTAGAACAAATAGAGAATAATAATAAGTACTCACATACAGTATTAGAAGCTGTGGATACTGAACCAAAAGCACTAATCCATAAACATCACTATAGCACTAGCACGGATTTGAATAAAGACAATAAGATCACTATAAGTTGTAGCACTAAATGTAGTAATAACGTAGTTAAGTGTGAGGATGCTTGTTACAAAATTAGTAGTATTTATCCATGTGATCTGCGGGAAGCATTATTAGAAAGTGACAAGGATCACTCGGAAAATTTTGAACGTAATACTACATGTCCTACACTCGATGCATATACAAAGAACGTTAGAGCACACATTTTAATTGACACAGAACCAGAAATATCGGCTAGTAGTGAAAATTGTATTCAAAGAACTAATAATAACTTTAAAAACACTGCAATATTACCCACGAATAAATTACAGATCAGACGGTGGATAAAAAAATTTTAACCTGGTAGTCGTGGGACTACCGGTAGACATGGAATCATGGGCAGACTTGTGCTTTGGGAAGGAATGAAGGGTTGGTTAAATAAACAGCTACATAAGTTTCAATGTATTTTATTTATTCAGAGAAGGCGTAGAGCACACGCCTTCCATATTACTCGCACTTGAGTACTCGTCCGCTCCGAACACTGTGGCCAAGAGACTTATGTATGATGGTACGCACGGTCTTAGATCACTCTTGAACCACAAGCGATCGCAGATCCCACACACCGAGCCAAACGGATTGTTAATAAAGTGCTTAGAGAATTCATCGTCGACTCCTTTGAAGCGGCAACTTGGACCGGGCTGTTCTGCGCAGAGCATCGAGGGTCCAATGTTGTCGAAGCACAAGTTATTAATGTTCTCATCGTCTGTTTTCTTGCTAGCTAGCCGTACGCTCGATCTGAGTCGCTTTGGGGGCACGCCGGATGACCCAGGTATCGGAGAATAAATTAACAATGAAATAAATGTCGCTTGGGCGCTGACAGGGTTTCATCAATCTTCAAATGGTTGCCATTTTCTAAGTTCTCGGCCGATTTCTTTGATTTTAGTCTCAAACGATAGGCCTGTTGACGCTCTGCATAGGATTTGCCGGTTTTCGGTTTGAAATTTTTGGTTCGAGTTTTATCGCGATTTTTAGGTTGGGGCATTTCAAATTTTTGAGTTCAAATGTTATTATTTTCTGTGAGTGCTTCTGGTACTCGGAATTGGTGTTATTGGAGAGATTTAGTTCTGAGGATCACAACGCACTTTGTATTTTCGCGATCGGACTTGTAGTTCCCGAGATATTTAAGTTTTAGTGGAGCAATTTAGAAATTTTCGGCGCAAAAACACCCTCACGCAGACAAAGCCTAGAGGCGACTGAAGTTGTTGGAAGGGGGCCAAGTGACTCGATCACCTGACACCTGGTTTGCTGGGATTGGTTGAGCGGTTCGTGAGATAGTGGTATGCCGAAAGTACATTTGAAACATAACGGTCGATTTTCACGAAACGTGCGAGTAAGACATTACATACCTATGGACTCCATGTCAAAATAAAACGCTAGCCACTGGACAAGTAGATATTACATTAAAATACGATGAACTGGAAGTGAATAGTCCAGCAATAATAATAAAGAAACTAATGTGTAATGTTTTACTTGGAATCGATGGTCTAACGAAATGTAAGGCTCAGATCGAGTTGGCTAACGGTCTCAGGCATGGGGTTATAAGCGGTTGTAAATATCAGCTGTACTTTAAAGATAACAATGTAAATAACGGTGAGCGACCTACACACACTCTGATTGAGATACGGCGGCTTAGCATATCGATTAAACTTGACGATACAAATTGTTTAAATGCAAACAAACAAAGTTATTAGAAAATGTCATAGCACATCACTGGGAAAATATTAACATCATGAACTACCGAATCCATAAAAGAAAAAAGACCCTGAGTATAATACTGAGTATAAAACTGAGTATGACCCTGAGTAAAATAATAAAAAAGTAATAATAATACGATGGAATGCAACTGCAGATACGCAACTCGCTCATAGAAAACCACAATGTATGAGTGGATGGACATTATATAGGCTGACTGATAATATGAAAACCAATAGACATAGTTGCCACATTGCATAGTATTAATAAAGATATGAAATGAAGAATTAATTATGTTTTGGGTTATGAAAATTTCTTGTTACGTTTTGGGTTATATTATTTGTTTAGAATGTTGAATTAGAAGAATGTTTTAAGTTTGAACAAAAGAAAAAAAAATTAATTTTCAAAATAAATTTTTTTTTTTATTAACCTGGAGGCTTATGCAACGTGACAGGCTGTCCCACGTATGTAAATGTGGAGCATAATTATTATCAGCTGTTATGTGTGTCCAGGACGATAGAAGAATGTTTGGAAGTAAAATAATATTATTAAAAATTAAAATTAATAGGATAAATTAGTAATAAGACAATGTGAAAACTATGAAGACATAATTTAATATGTGAGTGAAATGTTGTGTAGTGTGGGTAGCATATAGAAAGTTATAGAAGTTTATTCATATGTAATAAAGCATTGTTCTAGAAAATTCAAGAATAAGGAAGTCAGTGAACACGTGGCCAGTCCACACTCACCCACACTTTATCCCCTCCATCAGAGACAGAGTTCAGTCTCATCCAGTACATGTTTATAGCACTGGACAGTATACAGCTAATGAATTTGCTTTTGCTGTACTGTTGTTTACTACATTTGATGAAGTCTAAAATGGTCTGACTTAAATACACATATGACCATATGAATCATATCATTTATCATAAATATTATCTGAATTAAGGTACTATATAATTGCAAACATAAGTCTTTATGTGGTACATTATTACTGTAACTTTTGTTAAAAAATTTATGAATATAAGCATCATTATGGAAGAATATCACATTGTAAATTATTATTATTATCAATTATCACTTCACATAGTTCCACTATGAGACTCACCGAAAAGATGGCTACAGAAGAAGGAGCACAGGAAGGAGAGCACGGCCCCAGCGACAACGGAGAGGAGGAGGACGCGTCCACCGAAGGCTTGACCCGAGGCTTTGCTTATCAAGCCTGCAGAGGGGAAGACATTTGCGGAGGTCCTGACACAGATCAGGAGAGATGCCAACCCGGAGACAACGGGAACTGAAATCAGGTCCGTCCACCGGACTCGCTCTGGGGATGTTCTCCTGGAGTTGGGATCTAAGACCACCAATACCACGGAGCGCATGCTGAACCTGGCTTCTGTGAGGCGTTGCAGGGAGTGTTGGGCGAGTCTGCTTCTGTCTGCAGCCTGGAACCCAGGGCAACTCTTGAGATAAGGGACCTTGACTGCCTCACAACAGAAGAGGAGGTCCGTAATGCCGTCAAACGCGATGCAGATGACCTGGCTGGGGACATGAGAGTGACGCTGACGAAGGCAAACACCCAGGAGCAGAAGATGGCGATTGTGGAGCTGGGGGAGTGAGGAGCTGCTAAACTCCTCGAAACTGGTCACACATAAAGATCGGATGGGTGTACGGCAGAGTGCGCTGAAGGGCCCTGGTGATGCGTTGTTACGCCTGCTTTGGTTTTGGCCATCGACAGGTTGACTGCAAAGGGCTCGACAGAAAGAAGGCAGGTATATGCATACAGTGTGGCTGTGCAGGCCATCTGAAAAAAGACTGCCAAGCAGAGCCGAGGTGTTTCCTCTGCAAGGAGCGTGGTTTGGACCCCGATGCCCTGAAACATGTTCCCGGGACGGGTATCTGTGCGGTCTTTTGACAGGCGCTTGGGAGGGCCCAGAACAGGCTTGGCCGATGAAGATTCTCTACCGAAACCTGCATAGGAGCAGGACGGCGGATGCCCTCCTGGACCAGCTGAAGCTGGACGTGGGTGCCAATCTTCTGATCATGAGCGAGCAGCACCACGATAGAGAGGAACCATGATGGTATGCTGACTTACTCGGGATGGCTGCAATCTGGATTCCCGACCCAACCATGTCCTTCCCTTCAAGCCATGGTGCCGGAAGTGGTTTCGTGTGAGTGAGATGCGAGGACATCACTTATGTGAGCTGCTACCTCACCCCTAACAAGACCATCCACGAATTTCGTGAGAAAGTGGACAAATTGGAAGACACGATTCGTGAGATGGAAGGACCCTGCATGGTCGCTGGAGACTTCAACGCCAAAGCAGTGGAGTGGGGAATGCCTGCGACGTGTGACAGGGGACGGTACGTGTTAGAGATGGCAGCAAGAGTCGGATGGAGATGCCAGTTGATACCTTTCTGGTAGCATATGCTGATGATGTGGCTGCCATGATCACCACGAGAGATGCAAAGGAGGCACAGCGCATGCTGAACCAGGTCATGCGCAGGGTCCGCACCTGGATGGAAGAACACGGTCTGAGCCTTGCGACGGAGAAGACAGAGATTGTGCTGCTCACTCGATGATGTATACCCACAATCACACAATTCGTGGTGGGGAAAAAGGCGATAACATCAAAGCCAGTGGTGAAGTATCTAGGGGTGCACCTGGATACTCATCAAAGCCAGCAGTGAAGTATCTAGGGTGCACCTGGATACTAAGCTCTCCTATTGGGAGCAAATCCGATGTTCCTTGGAGAAAGCCGCTAAGGTCTTGCTGCGCTGAGCAGGCTAATGGTAAATGTCGGAGGCCCAGCTGCGAGAAGATGGTGACTGCTGATGTCGGTGACCAACTCGATTCTCCTCTATGGATGCGAGGTCTGGGACGATGCACTGAAGCAAGAAAAATACCGCAAGCAGATGGCCGCAGTACAACGAAGAGGAGCACTTCGAATTGCAAGCTCCTACAGAACAGTGTCGGAACCAGCAGTGTTGGTCGTCGCTGGAGTAATGCCAAGAGATCTGATGGCTGAGGAGAGGAGGAGGGTCTACAAGACCAAGGAAGACTTGGGGATCGTAGAAGCAAGAACAGTGGCCAGGGCACACTCCATACGGAGCTGGCAACTACGGTGGGAGCAGGAGAGTCGAGCTAGGTGGCCAGTGAGGTTGATTGGGAACCTCCCTGAATGGGTGGACAGAACGCATGGCGAGGTAGATTATTACCTTACTAAATTCCTGACAGGGCATGGTTATTTCTGTGCATACCTGCGAAGGATGGGTAAGATGGAGGATCCGTCGTGCGTGTATGGCGACTCATACTCTGATGACGCTCATCACACTTTCTTCGAGTGTCAACGGTGGGTGCTGGAGAGGCGAGGAGTGGAATCGGAGATTGGCCCCATGATGCCTGATAACATCATAGGCGTCATGCTCAATAGCAAAGAGAACTGGGACATGGTTGTGACCTTCGTGAGGATGGTCCTACGGCAGAAGAAGCCTGAACTGGACCCTCTCACACAAGTCGATGATATAGACAAAGCTGTAGGAGCCTAGTAGGCGCAATACGAGGTGCCACCTTGAAGCCATTTGAATGGTTGTTCCAGGAGGGGTTCCCTGCCTGTACAGTGGAGGTTTTTTGGTGGGTGCGAGTCCCACACACCGGGAGACCAGTCGGGTGTCTCCTGATGGTGCATAATGCATTTTTCCTCCTCCGCAAAAAAAAAACCATGAGACTCACTAATGGATATATTATTAAGAGATGTAAGTGTACTTTCACCGAGTTCCACATTCTGTGAGCTTTCTAAAGTCTTTTCATTCCTATATTACACCATAGAAGTATGCCACTTAACTGCTCTGTTTTTAAATGTGAAAATCTAACTTTATAGAAGCTGTAATGTAAGTCTAAGAATTTACTATATGATTATGCATACAAGATCTCAAATAAGATATTTCTTAGCCCCTTTTCCTACCTTCCAGTTGCATTTATACAAGGAGGCTTTGTTAAGTTCAGCAACCTAATCCAATATACGCCTAGATCAAAGGAAATGCGAGTGAGTCCCGGTATATTTTTATCTTCATCCATGTAGCCAGCAAGAGATGATGCTGCTGGCTACATGGCATGCACCTACTGCAGCAGTGGAGCTTTTGATAGTGTCCATAGTGGCAGATATAGTTTAAGTTAGAAGGTTCACTATAATGAGGATTTTAAACTGAAACTGAAGACAACCTGTCTTAGGGGGAAAGGAGACTATGAACAAAACCACTGAGCCAGGGGTGCTTGACATTTTCAATATATGTCTTACATTATGCCCAATGGACAAAGGCAAAGGAACATGGATATCAGATCCAAGAAAAATAACGAAACATGATACTAATAATTGGATAAAAAGAGATAGTACTTAACTGAATACCGAGACAAATAAAAAAGTAATTACAGGAATAAAGAAAAATATTTAAAAAATGATATTGTTTAAAAAACATGTGTGAAATATAAAAACATCAAGTGTAGTAGATTTTCAAAAATATGCCTGTTATCCATATGTTACATGCAACAACTATATGATGCCCGCATCACACGAGAAGAATGAACAACGACTTTTCTTGGGTTTTTAGATTGTACCCACGAGGACAAAATAGTGATAAATAATGGCACAGCAGAATAAGTTATTTATTTAGGATTTGAAATACTATATGGTCAGAGTTGCTAATGTTGAACAACGTCTAATCAAATTTTATCGCATTATATAAACAGAACAATCAGCAAACACGTGGAAGAATAACACATGAAAAGACATATAAGTAAATATTATAAATACATACAAATTATTTTGATCAATACAATTCTATAAAGCAGCGAATTCTTTATTATTATAGGGAGGAGAGGAAGAAAATTCAAACATCATAAATGAAATTCCTCAGCAGAATAAAATACAGAGCAAAAATGATTGAATTGGAAACATACAAAGGGGAAACATACAAATTTTTGCATCAATGAGAGGACTGACAACAATAAAACAAAATGTAATCACAACTTGCAAAGAACAAAACAGAAATAATATCATTAAATGAAAAAAGATATAAATGCCTGGGGAGAGAATCATAGGATAACCATATAATAATGTAACAGGCATATTTGAGCATAACAACTAAAGCAAAGAGAAAGGAACAAAGATTTCAATAATATTTAAGTCTACAGTAACTTTTACTTAGAATTAACCTTTACTACAGTAATTAACATACTTAGAATAAAACTAGAACACTGCACTTACAGTTTTTTTATTCCCAGTTGATGATTCATTATTTTTCATTTCTTCAAGAACTGTCATGAGAGAACCAGAAGCTTCCTTGAAATTAAAACAAAAATGCAAGATTCACAAACATATACATAACATTATATAATTACTTTTTTAAAACCTATACAATTATTTAAAAAACAACCTATAATTATTTTCCTATACAAGAATTTTTAAAAACATAATCCTCTACATTTATTTCAATGGCATAGTTATCACCATAAAAAGACTGAAAGTATTCCATATTCTGATGAATCTGAGTATTTTTCATTGTGTAAATCATTATAAAGGCATTGAAATACATTATCCTTACATATAACAAAATATATACACGATTATTCCTTATGTATTACATTATCAAATAATATTAATTACTTCTTCAAAAGAAGTTTTATATTCTTTATCACTATATTTATATCACCGGTATTTACCATATGACCTGTATAAATTCATATAAGTGCAAATTATGTTTAATATTAAAATAAGTGAATACTAAGAGATAAATATTACAAAATTGCATCAAAAAATATAAAAGGTCAGTATACCTGATCACCTTCTGTGGCATGGCACTATTATAAATTTTTAAATATCTAGTAAAATCCAACTGCACAAATAATTATTATTTGACAATCTATATATATAAAAGAGAAATACCACTGACTCACTGATTCATCACGAAATCTCCGAAACTATAACACCTAGAAACTTGAAATTTGGCATGTAGGTTCCTTATGTGATGTAGGTATCCGCTAAAAAGGGATTTTTGGAAATTCGACCTTTAAAGGGGGAAAAAGGGGGGGAATTTTGCCTGACTAACTGACATAGAATCAACGTAGAGCAAAAACTACTGAATGGATATCAATGAAACTTTGAACATAGCTTCATCATAGGTCTTAGGTGCTCACAAGAAACGGTTTTAAAAACTTTCACTCCTAAGGGGCAAACCCCCCCCTCTATTGTATGTTATAATAGATTATAGATTTTAGATATAAGATAGATTGTAATAATTGATAACTGTTGTGTGTAGATACTCAAGTCGAGTATGATGTTATTGTTGATGATTATTATTAGGTATGATTATTAATATTGGAATTAGTGTTCACGTTTGAAGGTTTGTAGTTTAAAAGAGTATTTATCACTTCACTGTGTTAACCTCCCCACTTACCATCCGTGGATATCTTCACTATTCTCGATGGCGACTTCTTTTACTGTAAACACACTTGATATACATACATAGATATTCCTTTTGAATATCACAAAGAATGCACATAAACAATAAAATAAATCAAGCGTTCAATGATAAGTTGAATAGTATCAGTCATTCAAATACTACCGCCACCATATGAGAGAACTGTTTATAACAAAATTAAATTACTACTTCTAATTTATAGAAATTAAAACTCTGATTCCACTGATAATAAACTGAGGATTTATTGACACTGATTAAATCCAGTAAACTCTTTTAAAACAATTAAAAAGATATTTTTACAACAATAACAAAATTAAACAAATATTTAGATCTCTGTATCTCAAGGCTGTTAACACTGTTGTAAGGTACAATGTTTTTTGTGAACGAGGTTAGGTTCACTTTATTTAATTATATTACCAATCTAGTGAGTTATTTGAAGATACATGATACCAGATAAAAAGATGTGAATAACAATATTTAATTATCTATTACTATAAAAAAGAACAAAAATTTAAAATTATAAAACTCGGTACCATAACCGATAATATCGTACTATCGTACGTTATGCAAGAGTATATAGCAGTTAAGGTCGAACCATGCTTTGAGCGTTGCTCGGTTAAAAATATTATTATTATTAATTCATTAATTAGCAAAACCATGTACTGGAAAGAGAAAAAATCTAAAGAAAAAAACTCTTATTATAGCTTTCATTTCATTAAAATCGTTCAAGAACAGAATTGTTTCTTTGTGACAAAACTATATTCTTCGGTTCTAGGTTAGTTTACCTAGTGACACGTAAGTCGTTATTTAGAATAAGTATGTTATTTATAAAATTCTTAATGATACATTTACAAACATTTTATTTATAAATCATTTGATGTATAATTATCAGTTATTAAAATATTTGCACAAGAAAATAATTATTTATTAATTCAAAAAGTTTAGTCAAGTAAGCGACTATATTCACTGAATCATGAGCGGTATCTGAATTTAATTCAGCCATTCTTAATTCTCCTTAAAATATAAAATAATTATTCTTGAATTAATTATTGTCATTGGATTGTGCTACAACTCATTTATTAAATCCTGATAATTGTCCATCATCATTTATAAATGCACTCAAGCGTTATGACTAGTGCAGTCCAAACAATAATTTTCGTTATCAACAAAAACTATTACTTTTATTATTTTCTTTAAAATAATTAAAATATTGTACTCCCTGATTATACATGCACAGAACATGATCTTTATTATACACTGGTTATGTTAATTCACTATTCACTTGTAACCCCTCTTTCCTTTTATACCTTTTGTATATAGAAAACACCCTTCTTTTTATTTCTCCTTTTTTTTTATATTTATTTATTTTCCTTTTTTTTTTAAAGAGAGGCCACTAGTTATTTAGGACTAGGCGAGAGCCTAGAGAAGCCAAAATTGTGCTGGGTCCAGTATGATGGGACTTGCAAATGAAACTCTGCTCTAAGATAACAATAACAGGATTTATGGTATTTGGCTTTTGTACAATATATGCGCCCCTGAAAAGCAAGATAACTACAAGTATTTTACAATCAAAAATAGCTCACTTCCAAAAACCCCCAATCGTTATTATAAGTCCATTAACATATGCATCGCCAAATAGTTGAGCTTGAAAATTAATGGCGCATAAATAATAATAATAATGTGAAATGGCGCATAGTCTCGACCCTCCCAGTAATTACACAAATCATAACACGATATAAATATATATATATGCATAATCACGTATAATAATCTAACAATCACATAAGGCATAACACACAACATATAATTAACATAGAAACACATTTACATATAAATGGCACATCACATGTTCACCTGGTTAGCAGCGTATATTTTGTCATCACACCCTCAACCCTCTTATTCAGACCAAGTATCCAGCCCCTATTAATTTTCAATTAATAAATAACTAAACCCAAAAGCCCAATTAATACATCCCAAAAGAGTAGAGTAGACATGCCCCAAAATTCTAAGTATACGAACAGCCAAAGTCAATTCGGCTAAATAGCCCGAACGGTACACAAATACCACGCAAAAGTTAATTATCAATTTCGGATCTCAATAATGATAATAATAATAAGTGCCATCATGAGGTCAACATGGATACCCGGTTGCAGAACTGCATTTCTTATTTCTTTTATTTTCCTGACAAAATTTGCAAAACAGTGGAACGTGACCACCTATAAATACTTATACAGGTACTGATTAGTCTTGTATTCTTTGACATTGATTAATTAATTGGTATTATGAGCAATAAAGGTGTAACAATTACAAAATTTAAACTATGGCAAAATATAAACTATGGCAATATTTAAACTGGCTATGGCAAAATTGAATGGTTACAAAATTAGCTGAACAGTACAATTGAATTTCGAAAAGCAGAATCTATGTAATGAATGTACTGAAACATGCTTAAAGTGTTCATAAAAAACTTGGCCTCAGGCATGGTCATGCGTCCGGACGAGATCCAGCAAAATATGACATGATACAGTCCTGTAGTAAACGGCACCTACGGGTGTCGTCCACCTGTTAAAACACCACCCCGATCTTAATTAATAGAAAAAAAAACTCCAACCCAATTAACAAAAATAACTGACCATCGAATTCCCAACTGGCACAGATACATCCGCACATGCCTGCTCAACACAGAAATAATTTAGTGCCGACCCCTTTTACAGAAAACTCAGCTCAACCCGGGTGCTGCATGACCCTGGCCGAGTTTACAATTCTCAGAAGGAGACATACATTAATATACTAATGAGGCGTAAGCCTTAACAAGAAAATTACAAAGTAACATGTAAACCCAATTGCCCGAAACTAAGTCTACAGACTGGAGCGTCTCCACAAGTGTCTCAAAAAGAGTTTATCGGCCACAAACATTTTGTTCAAAAAGCTTAAATGTCACCTGGTTAGCCGCATATGGGTAGAGGGTCTGGTCGAGTGTGTGTCAGTCCATCCTAGCTGACAACTGACGGAAGTGTTTGAATCTATATCATGGAAAGCAGGTGTTCGGCCATCCTCTGGAGCGAGACAGATTCTCGTCTACATCGGAAACCCTGCACAATTATATCTGTGATTACTTACAGGTTTAATAAACGACACTACCACATCTACCCAGCTGACATTGCGTGACATGCCCAGTTTACAATCTCCGAAAATTCACTTATGTATAGAACCCCACTGAATCAAATAAGTCACTTCACAATAACACTTTTAAATATTATAATCTATAATATATCCAAATATAGTCATTCAACATAATAATCATTTCAGATAAATAGTTATTCACAAGTTTTCGTGAAGCATTTAACTCCCCCTTGACAGGAACTAGCAAACTTTAACAAGTTCGTGATGTACAATCATTTCAGAAAAATAACTGACTTACGCCCCATTCTGGTTTAATGAATTGAGTATTATTATTATTATTATATTATTATGATACATTATTATATTATTACTACTAATATCTGTTATCCAGCGTTAAGATTGAAACATACATAAAACAAATTTAACCTGTTGCCTGCCACGTGCTGATAAATTACTGCAATATCTATCGCAACGCATCTGCGTTAATATTAAGCAAATACAATTTATTTTTATGAATTATTAAGTTATATATCTTAACACACTTACCGGTAGGTCGCGTAGACTTCTACTTATACATAGTAGCAGCTAGAAGACGAAAACCTTTACATTTACGCTGTCAGCCGGATATAGACGCTGCTATGCTGAACGACAGAATTGGACTGAAGAAGCCTGCTGCTGAAAAAAGGGTATGAAGCATCGGGCACAGAGCGCGCGCGGATCGGCAGGGTGGAAAGATAATTCATAACGACAGCGAAGTCCGATAATACGTACGTAAATTCTTACATAAACATTCACGTTAATAAATACGTAAATTAATAGTTCAACTATATAAAAAGAACACCGCCGCGTTTTTCCCAAAACACGGCACACACTTAATTCACTGGACACTCGGTAATGTGTTGTTGTGTATAGGTTAATGTTTGTTGGTGTACTACTGTA
This sequence comes from Magicicada septendecula, assembly GCA_034769895.1. Classification (NCBI taxonomy): domain Eukaryota; kingdom Metazoa; phylum Arthropoda; class Insecta; order Hemiptera; family Cicadidae; genus Magicicada; species Magicicada septendecula. The sequence goes on from CM068367.1 coordinate 1,231,182,400, forward strand.
AGTGACGCGCACATTTCAAAATATTTTGATGACTTTCGGCGTAGACCTCTCGTCGTGAGTGATGCAGAACGAATGATACTTTTCGCTAAAGCGTCTCTTTCTCGTCTGGTCATTTTAAGCTATTTGATTGGTTCAAAAGGTCAAACTCTCAACCCCAAAACACTTTGGTCAAATAAAACTTTCAATTTTTGGCAACTCTAAGCGTGGGTTCGAGATTATGTGTGACGTATTCATGGATACTCAAAATGATTGAAAAACTTATAATTGTCATAACTTTCTTATCTTTTGTTGTATCGTCATTAGGATAGTGGCATTAAATCGCGGACACTTGTGGCTTTATTTTAAGTCTAAACAAGCACTAAATCCGTCCATTATTAATTCACTTGGACATCCTGAAAACTAATATGGTGACTCTTAACATAAATAAGTCTTTTTCACCATATTTCGTTATAATTACACTGTAATACTTATTACTAAACATTCTGAGTCCATTCTCCTTAATGTTAGTACCTAAAATGGTTATATTTATAGTTTACACAAAATCTGCTAATGGCGTCCATACCAACCATGTTCGATTGTTTATATTCACTTATAATGCTATTATTACTTATTCTACTACATATGTTTGACATCCTAACGCTAATATGTACATTTATTTACATTTGTTCATACTTTATTTTGCTAAAAAATGTTATTTTGTATATACTTATAGTATGATCAAAATACTTTCTGTTCTCATCCTTCCATTTCGACACTTATCTAGTTACTTTAGTACACATGGGATATATTGTTAGTAATTAACATAGTGTACAATTGTTGTACATTGTTGGTTCAATGTATCCATTAACTTTTCGTTATCTGAAAGCTCTCTAATTTATAGCATGGTGTTTATTTACATCTGGTTTTACAATTGCAGTTAGTTAGTTTATAATATTTTGATTGTTAAACTACTAGTATTACATTTGTGAAGTGTACTCATAGCAGTATTAGACATCTCTCTAACTACTGGTAACAATTGTCACTTTCTTTTGATAAGTTTTGATAATGTTTTTTGACTAACTCTCTTGTCACATTGGGGTTCTGTCCATTTAACTTTATATTATATTCAATCTGATTCAATTGCTGTGTTCTTCAGTACATATGGTATTCATTGGTTTGCATTAACATTCTTAGCTAGTTTCTGTTTGAAACAATTATGGATAATTGCTTGGTTTAACTAATGTACATGATTTTATGTTATAGGTTCAATTCTTGTGAGGTTATGTGTCAGTTGTCTGACAACAATGCTCTACATACTTTTATGCAGTATTTAACTCAACTATTTCCATCTCATTATGGCCTTCTACTACAATGGTTTATTATTAAGTTATACACATTTTTACATTATTTGTTGAAACAATAACACAGGTATTCTTAGTCTAATAATGTTACATATTTTGATGGGTTGCACCTAGTTTTTGGTACATTGATTGGTTTATACATAACAAACTAGCATATTTGCTACTACTTGTGCTGGTATTCATTTACATTTTGTCCTGTCTTGCTATGGCATTCAGGCACATTTCATATTCGGGCTTACAAAGCTTTTATTATTAATCCCTATGAACAATTAATTACTGTTCTGTCTCATATTTTTTTTGGTGGTCTTCTTGATTATCTATATGATTTTACAATCTTGATTAAACTTGTTACACTAATTGTCTGTGCATTTCACTAGTTAATCGTGGATTCTTTCACTTATAATGGTTAATCACTTTGCTCCGTTATAAACATTTTCACTGGTATTGTTTGTGTTGTTTACTTGGGGTAAAATGGTTATCATATCACATGTTGTTACACTTATATTAAGCACTCACTGTCATTGTTTGTGATCACTTAATTATGCTCAACACTGGTTTCTCTGTTATTGGTATTTGAATAATCATCATACTTCTTCTGTTCACAATATTGATTTTAATTCCTTGTATATCTTGTGAATGTTGATGTCTTGTACTGTTCATACATAATCTTCATTCTTCATGGTACATTTCTTTTCCTCTTCTTCTTCTTTTCTTCGTCTGGTTAGTTGTTTTTCACTGTCGGTGTACTCCTTGGTTATACATTATTTGTAATAATCCATGTCCCTTAATATTGTCATACTCTTCCATATTTTTATCCGTGGTTATGGTATTCATTGTCCCATATTATTTCACACTAATAAACAAATTCGTTTGTTTTATCACCCTAGTGGTTGTACTTGATTCGTCTCCTTTTTATTTTAATAATTATTTTCATCGTATCCCCTCACTATTTTGGATCTATTGGGCCTGGATTCTAACATATTATATTGGCTCGTTGGTATTTTCTCTCTCTTTGTTATACTCGATGATATCCTTATTATTCTTCCTTCTCCTTCGTTGGGTAGTTTCAATAATATTCGTTCGTAGATACACACTTTATTTATATTCTCCCGTTCCTTCTTTTATGCACGATGAAATATTTCATGATCTCCTTTTATTTGACATATTCGATAGTTATTTTATGTAACTGCCAATTTGGTACGTTACAATGTATGTATGTATGTTCCACATCTCCTCTTAAACCACTGGACCGATTTCAACCAAACTTGGCATAAATATTTTACGCGATGGGAGAACCAACATAGGTGAGGTGCTTTTTTCGATGGGGTCCTCTGGGGGGTTCTTTGGGGTCTTCCACATCTCCTCCTAAACCACTGGACCGATTTCAACCAAACTTGGCACAAATATTTTACGCAACAGGAGAACCAACATAGGTGAGGTGCTTTTTTCGATGGGGTCCTTTGGGGGGTTCTTTGGGTCTTCCACATCTCCTCCTAAACCACTGGACCGATTTCAACCAAAATTGGCACAAATATTTTACGCAACAGGAGAACCAACATAGGATAGGTGTTTTCTTCGATGGGGTCCTTTGGGGTCTTCCACATCTCCTCCTAAACCACTGGACCGATTTCAACCAAACTTGGCACAAATATTTTACTCAACGGGAGAACCAACATAGGGTAGGTGTTTTTCGATACGATCCTTCGGGGGGTCCTTTGGGGTCTTCCACATCTCCTCCTAAACCACTGGACCGATTTCAACCAAACTTGGCACAAATATTTTACGCAACGGGAGAACCAACATAGGGCAAGTGTTTTTTCGATACGATCCTTTGGGGGGTCCTTTGGGTCTTAAAAACTATTAGATCTGGTTACTATGGCAACCCAATAGAATAGATTCTGGTTACCATAGCATCGGTGGGAGTCTCCCGCGTAGGAAATAGCGCGGGAGTCGTCCGACGGGCCTTCCCCGGAGTTCATCCACGGAACCCGGGGAGTCTTAGATCGGATCCCGCGAAAGACGGCGGGGCCAGAGTCCACGGTTCTTATAAATAAAGATATAGGTTATGATATCAAAGGTGGTGTATGCATCTTAAGAAACTTCTTAATAGTGTGTGAATTCAGAGTTGTTTCAGTTTGAATTTAAAAGTGGATAAGTTAAGATCGAAGTAAGTTATAAGCGAGTATAAAAAACAAAGTTTGATAGCAAATGTATTCAGATCATAGTGTTCAGACAATATAAATGCACTTGCTTCAGTTTGTATTTAAAAATTGATAAGCTGAAATCTATAGAGGTATTGTATTGTTAGAATAAGTTTAGGAGACACAAATTTAACAAATGCCTTATTTCAACATTAACCCAATGAATTATAAAAGACAGTAAATACGCAGCACGTGCAAGTACTGTAGACATTTTATTGAAAACTAATTTAGCTGTTCACCCTCTCCCAGAGTTAGAAATCAAGCAGGAGCATCACGCGCAACAGAATTCTTCTCCAGATATAAGAATACAGTTTATGACATGTTCTTAAACAGGTGCGCTACAGAGTATTCCTCCAGTGAGAATGCGAACGTAACAATATAAGGAAGATTATACAATATACAAGTAATATAACGTTAGAACAAGAATAGGTGCCTATGAGCCTATGAATAAATTATGAACCCGAGCAACGCTGGGTAAATCGGCTAAATATTGTAACAGTACATAATGACCCAGTACCATAATTATGGGTATAAAGGTATTTTTCAATGTTTTGTATTGTTTAATCATTAAAACACAGAATGGTTAGGTCCATTTTCCCTATATACGGAGTAACAAAGCCAATGCAGCGAGAGTATCATACCAAGGTCGCCGATGGACGTGCTGGAATCGGAAAAGGCCATGGCGGTGTTTGTGACGAATGACTTTAATATGCATTGTGATTGGACTATAGCACTGTTCCGTCATAACCAAAAACAATGACGCACTGACTACAATACGTGCAACGAGGCGTTGTCCAGTAAGACAAAGCTGGATGACGTAAGAACCACACACACAAGCGCAAATTTACATTTGCCTCGTTCTCAATTCAACGCAGTTCTTCAAAGGAGACACAGCGATGTATCGCTGTGTGATCAGTTTTATAACAATAGTTTGCAATAACTAGATTAAAAATTAACAGTAATAGTGGAGCAATAAAGGCTCACCTTCAGTAACAGTATGAATCTTAATATGTAAAATCAGTGCACATATTTACTTCAATTAAACTCAGCAGAACTAGATGCGAACACCGGCCATCAACATGGGCGTCAACCACCAGCAGCGAATGGACAACACCAAACAACCATAAGAGAAGTCCAATTTTATCATTTTCTTATAGTTTAATGAGCTCATTAATCCAGTATCAGTAATTAAAGAATGTACTTGTTCAAGTGTGAATGTGTGTGAGAGCGAGGGAGTGAACTCATGGCCATAACCATAGATGCCGAGGGCATTGGTTTGTGTATTAACTAATTAATAAGTAATAAATGATTTAAGCTGCAGCAATAAAATTTACACTGATCTAATTTAGGAAACAAAAGAAGTATAGAGAATAATATGAGATATTAAACTAACCGCCATTTTGTTTTTGAGTCATCTTATATGACGTCATTGTTTTGACCGCATGGTCGTGTCTGTAATACATTCTGGAGAATTAAATTTTGATGGTTATTTTCAACAATACAGTGTTATCATTTGTGTCATCATCTGTGTCTCAAAATCTCGCTGTAAATGAACCCTGGCACCCCTTAGGTAAAAGCACATTTATAAAAGAAGAATATGAGCCCGGCAGCTAATGAAATTGGTAAGTACGTAGAGGTACCAGATTATGGTATTTGTTATACATATTTTATCAGTGTATGTGTAGTAATAAATAATAGAGTAGGGAGAGTATTACAAATGGCACCTGAACTGTGGACATTATATAAAAATTAATTTATATAAAACAGCCAGATTGAGAAACACAGAAGGTGGTACAAGACGGAACATAACCTAATACACAAGAGGTTATGTTGATGAAACAAAGCAACCAGTAATTGTATAATTAAAAATTTAATAGTCATTTAAACAGTTAAATTATGGCAGAAAGAAATGATAGTATGTTATGTGTAAACAATACAGACACAGAATCTATTTTATTAGACAAAATAAGCGCGAATTCTACGCCTAGAGCAGTTGAAAATAAAATATCGTTGGAAGATCTGTTTATATTAATTAAAACACAAAATAGTGTATTAAAATAGTGTATTAAAAGAAATTGACGAAAAGTTTGATAGCCTTGAGAATGAATTAAGGAAACAAAACAATGTACAAGATGTAAAATTGAACCAATTAGATGAGAAACTTAAAAAAGTCGAAAACGAAATACATAAACAAAATTCCAATGTTAATGAGAAAATTAATACAATAGAAACACAATGTAATGATATTAAAAAGCAAACAGAAATTGTAGATGAGCAAGTTAAAACTAAGATAAGCAATTTAGATGATGAAGTCAAACAAATTAATGAAACCGTTCAGAATCAGATAGAAAGCCAGAGTAGAGAAGTAGAAAATAAACATGTAGAGACAGTAGAACAGTTAGAAATTGAAACTAAGAATGAAGTGAGTAAACAGTTAGAATTAAGAGCTTATGTTTTACAAAACAAATTAGAACAATGTGAATTAAATGTAGTAGACCTAACAAAAGGTATTCAGACAATAGATAGCATTATATCAAAACATGAAAACAATACAACAAATAAAATAAGTATGTTGCAGAATAGAATTGAAGAAATAGATAGTTTACATATACAAAATTATAACGATGTGCATGATAGATATAACCTAGTTGAGAGTGATTTAACAAAAATGAAAAATGAGTTGCGGGGGGAGATTAGCAGAAATTTAACGGGAAATATGGAAAGGGTTATTATCACAAGAGATTTTTACAATGAAATAGAGTTAGAATTATTCAGTTACGAAAACCACACAATACACCCCATGCGATTTATTAACCAAACCAGGGAGTACCACCATTTTAGTAATAGTAATTGGGAAATACAGTTAACCAAAATAATCAGGTGTTTCAAGGGTAGTGCTGCGGTATGGGCAGAAGCACACAGAGTAGAGTGGGGTAATTATGAGATGTTTGAACAAGCTTTTAAGGGAAAGTATTGGCCAGAGGAGGAACAGGAAGCGTTGAGGAGTAAAATAATGGGAACGGGTAGTTTTGGGAGCCACTCAAATAATAACATAACAATATATGTAACACAGTTGTACAATGAAGTTAAATATATAGAACCTCAAATTCCTTTTAAATCTTTTGTAAGGTACGTTAGTAAACACCTACCTCGAGAAGTACAAATAACATTAATGACTAAAGAAATAGCAAATTTAAGCGAACTTGAGAAAGTCCTTGATATTTTGCAGAGTATTAGAGATAGGGAAGTGAATAGGCGATCAACACCGGGTAATTATAAACCAAACCAGGTAGAATATAATTCACAACAAAACAATTACAATGAACATAATGTAACGAGTAAAGATCATCATTATAAACCAGGTGAGTGGAGATGTTATAGGTGTCAGCAGGAGAATTTCGCATTCCGGCGACAGTGTTTCAAATGTAGAACGCCGAGAGAAGTACAACAGAGGAGAGAGGAGGCGAGACAAGACAAACCACAAGGCAGAGAGACATCTGACACAAGAGGAGCGGTGAACAACAACCAGAGGCCAGATAAGGGACACCGAGGCCCCTCCACCAGCAGACACCAGGAAAACTAGTAACGACAGTGGTAGCCAGGACCCGACCACTGTTCAGGGAAACGCAGGAGGTCCAACCAGTCGAGGAGATACACAGCCATGTAATCAAAGCAGATATTGTAGCTGACCTGATGGAAGAAGAGAACAATGCCAACAACAAGGTGAGAGCAGGACTGACAGAAATTCAGGTAACTGTAGGAAATAAGAATTTTAAAACATTGATAGATACGGGTAGCGAAATTTCCGTGATAGCAGAGAACATTTTAGCAGAATTAAGAGAGTTTAACAAAGATATTCCAATTTTGCCAGTAGCAGGAGTCACGGTGATAGGAGTCATGGGTGTACGCAGCAAGCGAGTCACTAAGCAGATACATTTGAGTTTTCTTATAGATAATGTAGAATTTGTAAACACATTTTTGGTAGTAAGAGGGTTAAGTTTAGATGTCATACTGGGTACTGATTTTTTGCAAAGGACGAAAGCTGTTATAAATTTTAGAGAGAAGGTGATAGAGTTAGATGCGGGTGACCGGTCGGTAAGAGTAAAATTTGAGCAAATATTAGATAGAGTTAGAACGTGCGGAGTTAAAATACTACAGAAGGGGGTAAGTGAGAATAATTTAGATACCAAGGTAAGTGCATGTATAGAGGCAGAATATATGAGTGAGTCGGAGAGTGAAAAGAGTAATATTAATGATGCTGTATGGGAGTTAAGGGCGGATGAATTTTGTAGTGAAGGTGAGGTGGTAAGGAGTGGCCAGCGTGTAGCGTTATGGCAAGTGATAGTGCGGTATAGAGGAGTGTTTGCCGAGGTTCCAGAAAGGGCAAGAGAGTATGAATGTGTATTACAAATAAGGGAACACACACCGTTCATGCAAAGGAGCTACCCCGTCCCTTACTCAAAAAGAAGAGCGGTGCAGAGAGAATTCGACAGGATGGTAGAAACAGGTATAATCGAACGGTCAGTATCGCATTATTCTAATCCACACGTAGTAGTAGTAATCAAGAAGGACGGACGAGTACGTTTATGTCTAGATGCCAGAAGAATAAACCAAATCATAATTCCCGACCGAGAGTCACCAGAGCCTATCAATGAGATCTTCCAGAAGTTCAGTGGAGTAAAGTATATGACATCGTTGGATTTAACCGCTGGGTATTGGCAGGTTCCGCTAGCAGAGGTTAGTAGAAAGTATACAGCATTTTTGTTTAATGGTAAGAACTACCAGTTTCGACGTCTACCCTTCGGATTGAACACCAGCGTCACCAGCTTTATAAAGTGTTTAGATAAAATTTTGCGGCCCAAGGACTTAGACTTTTTGACGGTCTACGTGGACGATATTTTGATTGCATCCAGGACCTTCGAGGACCATTTAGAGCACTTGGAATATGTATTGGCTAGACTAGAGGAAGGAGGACTTACAGTAAATTGGGACAAGTCGACATTTCTGCAGACACAGGTAAATTGTTTAGGATTTATTATCACGCCTGAAGGAATATCAGCGAACCCCAACAAAGTCGAATCAATCATGCGTTTCCCTGAACCGAGGAATGTGAAACAATTACAAAGTTTCCTTGGGTTATGTAATTTTTACCGAAAGTTTCAGCAGAACTATGCAGATTTAACCATGAGATTGAGCTCAGTACTCCAGAAAACCAAACAATGGAAATGGGGAGAGAAGGAACGCACAGCGTTTGAAGAGATTAAAAAGAAATTCAGTCAAATGGTAATGATGAACCACCCAGACTTCGAGAGAGTGTTTTATTTACAAACGGATACGAGCAATGTGGCCATTGGAGCAGAATTATACCAAGAAGGCGAGGACAAGGAACATAAGGTAATAGCATTTGCAAGTAGATCATTGATATAGGCAGAGAAGAACTATACAACGACGGAGAAGGAGTTACTGAGTATAGTATTTGCCGTTGGAAAGTTTCGAACATACATTCTAGGAAATCGCACAGTAATTAGGACGGACCACAAAGCTTTATCATTTTTAAACACATGTAAACTTGCTCATAGCCATCTAACCAGGTGGGTACTGATATTGCAGGAATATAATTTTGAGTGGGAATATATCAAGGGATCGGAGAACAAGGTACCGGACACTCTGTCAAGGATAGACATGCTGCACAACAAAACAGGGAGAGATTTAAAGGAAATCGAGATTTTTCGGATCAGCCGAGAGGATAGAATTTTTGGAGAGGAGATGAGGGACATCCAGGCCATGCAGCGAGCAGAGGGCAAGTCAGGTAAGATTATAGAGAGTTTAGAAAAGGAGGTAAGTGGATCAGAGTATAGTCAGTATTTTCAAGTGCATAATGGGTTATTGTTTAAGAGGATAGTAGGGGGTGAGCGTGTTTGGAAGTTAGTAGTTCCAGAAGGGATAGTTGAGAAGGTTATTTGGGATTGTCATTTAAGGTATGGTCATTTCGGAGCGAAGAAGTGTGTGAGTGTATTGAAAGAGTCATGTGTTTTTAGAAATATGGAGAGAAGGGTTAGAAGGTTGTTAAAGAGTTGTGATTTATGCCAGAAATCAAAAGTAGTCAACTATAGAGTCGAAGGGGAGATGAATGTTATAAAAGTGGAGAGACCATTTGATTTGGTTGCAGTGGATTTGTTCGGACCGTTACCAAAGGGTAGAGGCGGAGTGCAGTATGTGTTTGTAATGTTAGATACATTTTCTAAGTATGTGAGGCTGTATAGTATTAAAAGAGCTACCAGTCGGGTATTGAGTGAGAAAGTGACTAAAGACTACATGATACAAGTGGGTAAGCCGAAAATAATTTTATCGGATCACGGACCGCAATTCATCAGTGGTAGATGGCGACAGACATTAGGATGGGAAAGAATCATCACGAAGCATACGGCTGTGTACCATCCCCAGTCCAACCAGGCTGAGCGTGTAATGAGAGAGATACGCAGGATCTTTAGAGCCTATTGTCACGCTAAACACAGCGAGTGGCCGTTGTATGTCAAGAAGGTAGAGAGTTGGCTGAACAGTACCACCCACAAGTCCACCGGCTATACACCTCACGAGCTGATCAAAGGAACACGCCCTCCGAGAATATTGGAACAGTTGTTTGATTACCCACCTGAGAGTACATCTATGGATGTGAGCATCAAGATTCGTTTGGCAATGAGAACCTGTTGAGTAAAGGAGAAAGACGGAAGAGTAGGCACGACACAAGAGGTAAGTGGATGAAATATGAAATCGGACAGTTGGTATTGGTGAAGAGGCACGATTTATCAAATGCACAGGAGAAGGAAATTAAGAAGTTCTTCCTGCTCTACGAAGGACCTTATGAGGTAATTGAAGTTAAAATGCAGAATGCCTATGTATTACAGGACAGGGAGACTAAAGAAATAGTGGGTACACAAAATGCTAGTAATTTGAAGTTGTACTGGACAGCATAGAAAGGAACAATGGGTACTTGATTAGATGTGTGAATGAGAATTAATTGTGTATTGAAAAAAAAAATAATGTATTCCATTAACAAGTAGTTTCTTTGAAGATGTGAAGTAAAAGATGTTAAAATTGTTGTAAATACAGAAATAAGTGTTGCTTGTTTTCCATCTGAAAACAAGGAAGTATATGTATGTGAGGTAAGCAGAGCAGGTGATCCATTGTTGTCGTTCCTATCTTGTTATAGCAGTGAAAATAGTTGTGAAAAAGGTAAAGCTCGAACTTGTAAAGTGTCTATGTGAAAATTTTAAATAATTAACGAACTTGTTTTTGAGCAAGAGTGAAGAGTATTTTGTAGTTATGTGGTGTTAGTGAATTATAAGTCAAAATTGGACTGTGAGAACAGTTGATGTAGGAGAAGTTAAAGTATAAGTAATAGGCTAGGACAGTAGTGACATGTACTACTGTGGATAGCGAAATGGGTTGATGAGCAACACATAGAATGCTGCCATCATCGGAGGCCTCATGTGGGCGTAAATACACTGTACACCTTGAATGTAATTCATATTATATGTGATTTTAACTGTGCAGTGTATCAGTACTGTTAAAATGTAAAACATGAAAATGAAATTGATTTCCCCGACTTTTCGGGCGATTACTGCCTTACCAGCACTAATCGTGGTTTTGGCGAGCGGTCAGCTATGGCCATAATTTAAGTCCCTTGACCATAGCTGTCTTGAAATTGGTGTATAGTAGAAATTAACAGGGGGGTATACCTAGGGGAAATTCCCCAGAACTACGGAACAGCGGCTGCCACTCTGTTCGAGGAGGAACAGCAGAGCCAGGTGGTAGACCCGTTTAAGGGCGTGTGATTATATAAGTTTAGATATTATAATATCTTGTTGTTTAAATGTGAAGCCAACACAAGGACAAAGGAGAACACAAATTCCTCCACATTTACAGTCCTTGCAGAGGCACCCGAGCGCTACAGTTCGGTTGGGGGGCAATAGAGTGTGTGGTTAGGAGGTCGTTACAGGGGTAATGACATTAACAAGTGTCAAAAGATAGTAGATTTTAAAAGTTGAAAGTCTAAAGTCACAAATGAAGTTGTGCAAAAAATATTATAGTAAGATGCCATTTACAAAACAGATGAAATGAATCTAATTTGAGTAACAAAATTTAAATGAAAAGAGTGTCTGCCATAATAGTCGTAGGTTGAATTTGTAGTAATAATTAGGTGAAGGTATTTTGGGGGTATATTAAAGATTGTTTATGTATTGTGTTATTTGTAGTTATATATATATAGTTTGTTTTCTTACAAGGAAGAAATTGAGTTTGGTGGTGGTAAAGGAATATTCATTTTAGAGTCTTGTTGTTGTTATGTTAAACTTTTAAAATAGAACAAAACAATGCCCCAAACACAAACCAATGCGTCTAAAAGGGAACATATCAGTTGTAGATATGGAAGTGTATTAGACCACTATTTTAAATTTTGTGCACAATGTTTCAGAGTTTTGTGGTGTTGTGACCGCAGTCCTGAGCTGGCTGGAGCGTCAGAACAGGAGTGTAGAGTGCCTTATGGCCTTATGGTGTAGGGATCTCTCAGGAGAAGTCCAGTAAGGTCAGAGGGTGCGATCAGCATCATTGGAACAAGGGTAAGTGATGATAAATTTTTTTATAGTAACATTACAGGGGGTTGTGGTGACATATCTAGACTGATCCTTTTAGAAAAGGGTGAATGAGTCAATGAAAGTTTTTGTGTTTCGACACAAAAATTTTCATTGAGGGGGTTTGTAACAGTACATAATGACCCAGTACCATAATTATGGGTATAAAGGTATTTTTCAATGTTTTGTATTGTTTAATCATTAAAACACAGAATGGTTAGGTCCATTTTCCCTATATACGGAGTAACAAAGCCAATGCAGCGAGAGTATCATACCAAGGTCGCCGATGGACGTGCTGGAATCGGAAAAGGCCATGGCGGTGTTTGTGACGAATGACTTTAATATGCATTGTGATTGGACTATAGCACTGTTCCGTCATAACCAAAAACAATGACGCACTGACTACAATACGTGCAACGAGGCGTTGTCCAGTAAGACAAAGCTGGATGACGTAAGAACCACACACACAAGCGCAAATTTACATTTGCCTCGTTCTCAATTCAACGCAGTTCTTCAAAGGAGACACAGCGATGTATCGCTGTGTGATCAGTTTTATAACAATAGTTTGCAATAACTAGATTAAAAATTAACAGTAATAGTGGAGCAATAAAGGCTCACCTTCAGTAACAGTATGAATCTTAATATGTAAAATCAGTGCACATATTTACTTCAATTAAACTCAGCAGAACTAGATGCGAACACCGGCCATCAACATGGGCGTCAACCACCAGCAGCGAATGGACAACACCAAACAACCATAAGAGAAGTCCAATTTTATCATTTTCTTATAGTTTAATGAGCTCATTAATCCAGTATCAGTAATTAAAGAATGTACTTGTTCAAGTGTGAATGTGTGTGAGAGCGAGGGAGTGAACTCATGGCCATAACCATAGATGCCGAGGGCATTGGTTTGTGTATTAACTAATTAATAAGTAATAAATGATTTAAGCTGCAGCAATAAAATTTACACTGATCTAATTTAGGAAACAAAAGAAGTATAGAGAATAATATGAGATATTAAACTAACCGCCATTTTGTTTTTGAGTCATCTTATATGACGTCATTGTTTTGACCGCATGGTCGTGTCTGTAATACATTCTGGAGAATTAAATTTTGATGGTTATTTTCAACAATACAGTGTTATCATTTGTGTCATCATCTGTGTCTCAAAATCTCGCTGTAAATGAACCCTGGCACCCCTTAGGTAAAAGCACATTTATAAAAGAAGAATATGAGCCCGGCAGCTAATGAAATTGGTAAGTACGTAGAGGTACCAGATTATGGTATTTGTTATACATATTTTATCAGTGTATGTGTAGTAATAAATAATAGAGTAGGGAGAGAATTACAATATAGATATCTATATAAGCCAAATACCACTGACTGACTCACTGATCACGATATCTCTGAAACCACTGAATGGATATCAATGAAACTTTGAACGTAGCTTCATCATAGGTCTTAGGTGCTCACTAAGAAACGGTTTTAAAAACTTTCACTCCTAAGGGGCAAAAAACCAAATAATGAAATTTATCGCGGGAATTGCATACTTTGTAAATGAAGTGGTTGACATCTCAGTTTATTGGAAACCCCGAATACAGTTAGTTCTGAGTTTTTAATCATTGTTTTAAATTGAAAAACTTCGTTGTTTGCAGGTTCTTATAGTCGAGAAAATTTCGAAGTTCAATTAATTAATAAATGTATGTCCTTTTTTTTCTCGGAAATGGCTCTAACGATTTTCTCGAAATAAATAATAAATAGCTGTTGCTATGAATGTAAATAAACAAACTAAGAGTTGAGAATTTGTACAATCTATCTAATCCTATACTATTAAGCGAGCAATAATTGTACAATTACGTACAACATGAAACTCCATAGCGAAGCACGGGTATTTTGCTAGTATAATATATAAGATATAAATATGCAGGATACATGAACAGTCACTTACATAGAAAAAATTATACCTTGATATTAAGCAAGAAACTCCCAATGAGTACTATACTTGAGTTTACCTGGAGCAGTTCTTATTTTAACTTGCCACTTAAATTAAGTTCTGGTACTATTACTTTAATGATTTAAAATTACAAACAAAGTTTATATAATATATCACAAAAAACATCCTTTTTACACTGAGGATGCCTAGACATAGGCAAACTTTGGAATACTGTTTTAAGGATACTTTATACAATTAACAGAACAGAAAATAATAAATGATTATACGGGCTTCATAAATTATACATGCTCACAGTTATTTATTTACTATTTATTAACTTAAAGTTGTTATCTGTTGTAATAATTTGTATTTTCTCTAAATTAAATCAGTATTTAACAACCTTCAAATCATCTCACAAATTCAATAAACAACATCTATTTGCCATATAATCGAAAAGTTTGATACCATTTTAATTATTAGCTAAACATGTAAATATACCATTTATAGTTCTGCTTATCATTACTGTCACACACTTGTGATCTCTCTGTACTAAAAACATGTTACCTCAATGGAATCCAAATGTGATACTTTAGACATATCCGTCACCTTACTCCATCTATTTTGTACTGCTTCAGGAGTTACTAAATCTGAGATTCGATCACGTAACGAACAACCTTCCCCTCGGACCATGTGACCTGTATAAATGAATATTATAAATTCAAATTATGTTGAATATTGTAATGTGTGAATACTAAGAGATAAATATTACAAAACTGTTAAAAAAAAGGAAAGATCTGTAAATTTCCTGTTCATCTTCTGTGGCATAGCACTGGTCACTACTATAAATTTTTAAATACTAGTAAAATCTGAAAACTTTCCATATTACATTGAATCAGTTAAAAAACAATACATTATATAGAAAATAATTATAACAAAAATTCTAAAAACATAATGCAATATAATGGAGTACAACATTACAATCGAAATAATATAGATCATGAATTGTTTAGTACTCCCTATCTAGCAGGGCCGTCACTAGGGGGGGGGCAGGTGGGGCAAGCTGCCCCGGGCGCCGCGTCAGGGGGGGGCCATGAGTCGGAGAAATTTGTATTTCGCATATATCGTCGTTATGCCGTATAATATACTGGCTTGTAATAGTACCAGTACCAAACGCTTCCAAAGGTTCCAATTACTAGAATCGAATGTTAATCTCTGCTGCCCGCCGCGGTCCCCACTACGTTTGCACGACGCTTCGTCTATTCACGGGCCGATTTTACACTGTTTTCTTTGTGAAATGTTGGTAGGTTGACAGCTGACAGTACTCATGTTGTTTGCGTCAAATTTTCACTAAATCTTTCATGTTTTGAAGTTTATAAAATTTATTTATTCTATTCTTTATTTATAAAATTTATTTATTCCAGTGTAAATAAACGAAGCTATATTAGTGAATACAAAGCTTCACACAAGATGTAATATCATTTGATGTTCAAACTAAGTACAAAATAATTGTATTAGAACAAAATATATGTTAGAATTGATAAGAAACAATGCATGGACATTCAGGGCATACTCGCCTGAAAATGCATTATGAATTATTGTAAATATGTAATATTTAAGGAATAGCTGATAAGAGATAATGACTCTAACTATCAACAGTGAATGATATAAGTATCATATGATACGATGAAGTGGAAAAAACTTATATTTAATTAAGAACCACAAATAGTGCCTCGACTGAAGGGTAAATAAGTTAATTATGGACGGAATTAGTGCTTGAGTGGACTCAAATTAAGAGCAGAGCATCCGCAATACAGTGATACCCTTAGTTTCCAAATCCGAGTTATATTAAAAAAGTTATAGACGATTATAATTTTTCCAACAAATTAAAAGATTTGATAGCGTCATTTCTGTAATCTCAAACCTGAAGTTAGACGCTTAGAAATAAAATTTCTTAAATTATTAAGGCATATGGGTACGAGATTAACCGATTTCCAACCAATAAGAAGAGATGATTTCGACAGAAGCCGAGCGGGACAGTGAAAGAAAGCATCATTAAGTAACTGATCATCAACACAGAAGGAAGGAGTCTCCAACGAGAGTATATTTTTAAAATGTGCGCGTTCCCTAGTTGGTAAACAATTACATATAACCTAACTTTTGTATAAATAACCCCAATCGAGTGAAGTGCTATCAGTGATGTGAAAAGTGAACAAGCCATTGCCAGTGTATAATATCGGCAATGATGAGTGAAATAAAAAGGGAGTATTAATATGTAGTGACATTTTATTGAATTTTAAATGTTTATCAAAATAAGAAATTTTTGTGTTGATACCACGTTAGTCAAGTACACTTATACATGCCTAACCTACATAATGATTATTAATTAACAAGTTATTGAATTAAAGCTCTCAATTTTATTTATTCATTCTATATGAAATATTATTTAATTTTTTAAAAGGAATTGTAAACTGAATTTATTACTTAACCAACACTGGTGTAAGCAAACATAGATGCTCATTTGACTTTAATCAAAACGAAAGACAATTCATTTATAAACAATAATTGAGAACCGTCAATATGGTTAATGAATAATAACAGTATCATTAACAATTACTATGTGTAATTATAAGATTTTAAGGAAATCAATTTAAATATTTTTAATCATTAACTTAGAGGAATTGACATTCTAACCATTTTGTTTTTTACAACCATTAAAGGAATATTATTTCGATACTCAACAATTTTAATCGTATCGCACATACTTTAACCTAACCTGTGGAGTTCATAGCAAGCGTGCCTGATAAGATAGTTTCCAATATTATAATTAAAAACTTTTTTATATTTTGTAATCACTCTCCATAATACGTTATTGTCGTATTTAAGCATTTTTGTAGCCAGTATCTTGTATACTAAAAGAATTCATGAATTTTTGGTAATTATAAATAAAAGTCTAACCAAACCAGGTTAGCACAGTACAATATAAATAATCAGTGTTACCAGCCCTGAGCTTTAAGAATCTCTGTAACAAGTCAAATTGTTTTCTGATGTTTTATAAAATGTTTTAAAGGGTTTTGAATGAAATTTCACTATTGTTAATAAACTACCATTATAATTATAACTGTGCCAGTCTGTCATTTCAAGGTAGATTAAATTAATAACAATAACAGAGCATTTATTTTATAAAGTGGCAGTACGGCGAACCAGCGGCCAAGACTTGAATAACTTCAAAACAGTATCACAAATACAAAACAATTTTCTTTACTTTATATCCAAATGTACACTAATGATAAATGTTGTATGAACCGTATTATGTTATTTTAGTGCATTACAGGATCTACTTTGGAAGGTTGACACCAATAAATAAGTGGTAAGTGACAGGTAAATTCACCAGTGTCCAAGAAGAAAATTTAAACATTGTTTTCAGCTTTTAAAACCCTTTTGAGCTATCAAAACTCAACTTGAGAATATACCTCTATCTACTTGTTGTATTACAACGTGGCGCCCAACCTTTGAGCGTCGAATTAGGTCGATTATACCCAACTAAATAAATAAATATCAAATACTTTAAACCTTCATTCGAGCGGCAGTTACAATACGAGACTACAAAAATGATAAGGAGAGCGACTTCCAAGAAACGAGCGGCGGAAGCCGAAAAAGAAACCAGAATGGAGGAGAAAGAAGCAACATCAGCCGAAGATGTAGAAGAAATTCTGACAGTAGGGGAACCCAGACGACCCGAACAGGTGGAGGAACTCCAGCCACCAGAAAATCAACCGGAAGTAAACCAACCTAAGAAACCAACGCAAATAGCGGACAAAAATTTTCTGGAAATACTACAGGAATTAAATAAAAATATGGAATCGATAAAAGAAACCAATAAGAAAATAGAAGAAAACAGTCAATCCACAAAGGAAGAATTGAGTAAGAAAATTGAAGAAGGCCAAAGAGATAGCCAGAAGAACACAGAATTGTTGAATAAGAAAATGGATGAGAACAGCCAATCTACAAAAGAAGAATTGGGAGATAAAATTGGAGAAACCAATAAGAAAATTTATGAATTGAATGAACAAATTGACAAGAAAATTGAAGCGATCCAACTCAACAATCAGAAGATATGGCAACAGATGGCCGATAACACCAGAAGGACACAAGAGATTGCCAAGACGACCATCGAGACCATGAATGAAAAGATGGAAGAGAATAAGAAGGCAACAGAAGAAAAGGTGGAGACAGCCGTGACGGAAATCAGAAAAGAGATTTCTGAAGTACAAAAAGAATGCGAACAAAATAAACAAGAAATCACACAGACTAAGGAGGACATCAACGCCAGAATAAACACTATTGAAGAAATCCGGACGAAGCAAATAGAATCAGTCGAACTTAGACAAGCAGACCTGGCGCTAACGCATACAATCCTGGGAGAGAAATGCGAAGCTTTGAACACAACAGTGAACGCAGTAAAGGACCAGGTAAACAGCGATAAAGAACGGCTGAACGAACAACAGCAACAAGAGTTTAACAATCTCTGGGATGAAATGAACGCCATGAGAACATACCCGATTACGATGGCAGGAATACCACACCTGGACAGCCGGGAAAGCATCGACTTCAGGACATACAAAAGGAACCCAATAGAATTCCTGGAAAGGGTCGACGAAACATTAACAAGAAATCGAGAAAGCAGGTGGACAATCATAAAGGGGATGCTGGATGAGTATTTCAAAAACGTCCACGATAACTGGTGGACAGCGACCAGGCATGAAGTTCAAAGCTATGCAGCGTTCAAGGCGGCCTTCAAAACAAAATACTGGTCCGAATCAATGCAACATATTGTCCGGGACAACATCAGTAACGGGAAGTACGATTACAGTACCGGATTATCAATGACCGCGTACTTCTTAGGTAAAATATGCCTTGCTAGAAATCTCGAGCCCGCAATACCGGAAGAGTGCCTAGTAACCAAGTTGGCATATCACTTCCATGAGGGGGTCTCAAGAGGTAGGTTGACGGGACAAATCAAAACAATTCAAGCAATGTCAGCACTCCTGGAAAATCATGAGCAGGAGAGATACTACCAGAGGAATCGACAGAGACCAGGACCTTATTATGACCGGAGTGGACCCAGTAATACTTACAGAAACAATAACAATGATAGGCCCAACTACCGGGAAAATTTTAATAACCCGAACAGGAACAATAACGACCACAATCCGCGGCCGGATAATATTAATCATAACAATAACAATGGCCGTGACAACAATACCCCAAGGCCAAATAATTATAACAATAATAATAACAACTATCGGCCAAATAACAATAATAATAATAATAATTACAGGCCTAATAATAATTATTACATACATACATACATCCTCGGCGCTACAGCCCAGTCCGGGCTCTGGCCTCCAAAAGAAATCTTCCCCACTGGTCTCTACTCCCGGCCAATGTCCACCAGTTTGCTGCACCCAGCCTCACTGCCTCCTTACCAACCTGGTCCAGCCATCTTGTACGCGGTCTTCCCTTCCTTCTCCTTCCCATCGGCAAATAATTCATCACTCTTTTTGGGATTCTATCCTCCGCCATTCTCTGCACATACCAGCCCAACGCAATCTGTTAATTTGTATGAGTTGCACGATCGGAAGATCTTTAAACCTTTCGTACAACTCTCGATTATGCAATCGCCTCCAAATGTCGTTTTCCCTCACGATAATTGTCATTTTCCCTCACGATAATTGTCGTTTTCAATAATTATTACCGGCCTAATAATAGTGGAAATTACCGACCAAACAATGGGAATAATAACGGTAACAACAATTATCGAAGAGTGCATTATGCACATGCTAGTCATGATAACAATGGGAGACAATATTACCAAGGTCGCCGAAGTTACCATGGACATAACAGCAGAAGCAGCAGCGACGGTGAGAGGCAAGAATCTGGGTATAATACCAGCAGGAGCCGTAGCAGTGAAGACACACAGCGGGGAGCAGACCACGGAAATGATTATCACCTTGGAAACCGGCCAGAACCAAGGGAGCAGAACGCATCCAACACGATAGACAGGAACACTGAAGATGGTGACCTGCATTTAAATGGACAACGGCAGTGAAAAACTTAAGAACACCCTCACTGAACCGATCTATTGGGTCTAACGTAGCAAACAATGATGAAAAATCAATTACAATCATTCGAACTAATTATTTGAAGGATATCAGAAAGGATTTATTAGAAGAAAAGAACAATAATGTCAATGAAACCATTAATAATGAAATCGCATATGTAGCAGTACAAGTCAACGGAATACATACTACTGCAATGATTGACACTGGAGCAAACGTCTCGTTAATAGATAAAGTCGAACTAAATCATATCCAGGCTGAAAACAAGGCCATAATACCAACATTGCCGATCAACAATATACCATTAATTGGAGCGACCGGTCGACAGAACAAGACCATACAGAACCAAGTTCAACTAGAAATATGCAGCAATGGTGAAACCATCCATATGATCTTGGTAGCAAGCGGGCTACCTTTTAATTTATTAATTGGCTGCGACATATTAAGAAGATATGCGGCCGTAATTGACATGAGCAGAGCCAAGGTATCTCTCAACTCAGGAGATATTAAATGGACGGTGGAATTGATTGGAAGCAGAGAAGCCCAGCCCGACCGTGTAATATATTATATCAGAGAAGATTATGATCATAAAAGACAAACATCAATCAATGGAAAATTTTACCAAGACGAGGGAGACACATTGTGGACGGAAAAATTGGATGAAATCAAAAAGTTCCAGACAGCCAGAGTTGACAGAAATTTAACGTATGACCAAATAACAGAGTTAATTAACATCTATAATCGATATAGACATGTGTTTTCAGATACACCAGGGAAGGTGAAGAACTTCCAGTGTGAAATAAAATTTAAGGACCAAGCAGAGTTCAAGAGGAAGTCATACCCAATAGCCTTTTCTTTAAAAGAAGCAATACGTCTGGAAATACAACGATTAATTGAGGATGACATAATTGAACTGAGTAACTCCCCATACACAAATCCAATCGTGGCGGTACCTAAGAAGAATGGCACAGTAAGAATATGCCTAGACGCCCGGGAGATTAATAAAACAATATTAATTACAGGACATCGCCTGGAGAAATCGATGAAATCCTCAAGAAATTTCATGTAATAAAATATATCAGTATATGGGACACCGTATGTGGATACTGGCAGGTGGAATTACACCCCAATAGCAGAAAGTATATGGCCTTTATCTTTGAAGGGCGTAACTATCAATTCTAAAGGTTACCCTTCGGCCTAGTAAATTCCGTAGCTGTATTTGTTAAATGTATGGATGATATTTTAGGACAAGATACACTTCAATTTACAACAGTGTATGTCGATGATTTACTCATAACCTCTGATAATTGGGAGGAACACTGCACAAGGGTGGAACAAGTATTGAGGAAACTAGATAAAAATAACATCACCCTCAAACTAGAGAAGTCCAAACTAATAGCTGATGAGGTGCAATTTCTTGGATTTAATCTATCAGAAACAGGCATAACACCATCCCAAGAAAAAATGGAAGCTATACAGCGTTTTCCCACACCCAAGAACAAGAAACAATTACAATCGTTTCTTGGTATATGTAATTACTACAGAAAATTCCAATGTAATTACTCAGAATTAACTTCCAAATTTTCACAACAACTTTCGTCCAAAGATAAGTGGAAATGGGGACCTGAACAGGACACCACATTCCAAATGATAAAGGAGAAATTCCTAAACACTGTAATGTTACACCACCCAAACTTTAACAAAGCCTTTTTTATGAACTGTGATGCCAGCGATGTAAGTCTTGGATCCATCTTATACCAGGAAGATGAGGAAGGCAATCATCTTGTGATCAGTTTTGCCAGTAGGACACTTAATAAATGTGAACGTAATTACCACACAACGGAGAAGGAACTCCTCAGTATAGTGTTCGCATGTGAGAAATTCCGAACATACGTTCTAGGATACCAGCTGACAGTAAGAATGGACCACAAATCAATCTCATTTTTGAAGAACTGTCGGTTTAAACATGGAAGGCTGACAAGATGGGACACTAACCCTACCAGAATACAACATCCAATGTGAATATGTTCCTGGAAAAAGCAACATTGCAGCAGACGTGTTATCCAGGGTAAACATCCAGGACCAAACGTTCGAGGGAGAGAAGGAGACCATTGCCAAGGTATACCACATATTGAAGGACAAAACAGAGTTAGCAAACATCATAACTAACCTCAAACAGCATCAACAAAATGATCCCAAAATTAAGAACATATTACAGAGATTAGTGGAACAAGATGACAAAATTACCCCTTATTATTGTGTGCATGATGACTTACTATTTATAAAAACAAAACGGTCAAATAACCAGTGGAAGATCCTAGTACCAAGAAACATAGAGAAGGAGATTACCATAGACTATCACATCAGGTATGGACACATGGGAGCCATAAAAGTAGTTAAAGCATTAGAAGAACATGTGTATTTCAAAGACATGAATCGAAGAGTATAAAAACATATCAAGCACTGTCATCTATGCCAATTGGTAAAGTGCAATAATGAGAAAAAAGAAGGAGTCATGATACCTATCACCTCTGCTAAAACACTGGAGAAAGTGTTTGCAGATATTTGTGGACCATTTCCGCGTAGTGGTGGAAGACATCAATATAAATTTATCATAATTTTTGACCACTACACCAAATTTACCAAGCTCTACGCCATAAATAGAGCCACCACAAATAAACTATTAGAAGTAATTATACAAAAATACATCCCAGAAGTTGGAAAACCTGAGTCCATAATCACTGATCACGGGACACAATTCAGAGGAAGAAAATGGAAGGATACATTACTAAATCATGGTGTCAGAACATACAAAACCTCTGTATACCATCCAAACAGCAATCCTGCTGAAAGAGTCCTAAGAGAGGTGGGAAGAATATTGAGGACATATTGCCATAAACAACAACGGAAATGGGAAGAATATTTGTCCCCAGCTGAAGATTTTATCAACTTAGCATATCATCAGTCGACGGATGAAACCCCATACACAGCTATGTTTGAAAAGAGACCACCCAGAGAAATAACCAAAATGGTCAACTTTCCACAAGGAAGTGAATACAAGTTTGATCAACTAAAGTTCTATAATAATGCAGTGGAACGAGCAGAAAAGCTCAGAGTTAAATATAAAAAATTACAACCTAAAATCATCACATACAAAGTGGGAGATAAAGTATTATTGAGAAACAGAGAACTCCCAAGTGCTATTGGAGGAATTGTCAAGAAATTATTACTGCTTTACACGGGCCCATATACTGTGACTAAACACGTATGAAATACAAGACCCAATAACAAAAAGAATAAAGGGAAATTACAATCAAACTTCACTGAAAAAATATATTGAAGATTAGCTAACATGACGAGCCTGAAAATTATTTTGAAAAATACTTAAGTGATAATATTAATTTTGAAAATGATAGTTATGAATATGAAAATGAATGTTAACAAAATACTAATATAAAATGAGATGATAATGTGTACATAAGAAAAAAAGGAGAATAATATACCAAGAAGACACCTTCCAACCATGGCATATAAACAATAATTTCCAAGAGCCAGTCAACATGCAATTACCAACTTACCCATACGTACATTAAAAGAGAAAAAGAAGAATAATATACGAGACTGACACATAACATCTTGGCATAAAAAAAATATAAATTTCCAAGAGCCAGTCAACATGTAAATAACAACTTACCCGTACATTAAAAGAGAAAAAGAAGAATAATACACGAGGCAGACACCTAACAACTTGGCATAAAAAATATAAATTTCCAAGAGCCAGTCAACATGTAAATACCAGCTTACCCGTACATAAAAAAGAAAAAGATAATCTACGATGAGATTGAAAAAAAAAGGAGGAAGACAAAAGTGAATGAATTTTATTATAAAATGGATATACAATACATGAGGCATGAAACCAAAACCAAGTGAGAGCCTATTAAGTGAAATAGTACACAGATATGTGGGTAAAGAAGATACAGAAGAATATAAAGTGATATAAAGTGGACTACCAGAAGAAAGATTAACTGATACCGGAGAATAATGAACAATACCATACTAAGAAAGACAATCAAGAGAAAATACCAATGAAGAACTGTAAATAGAGTTATCCTAAAGAATCATATGAAGATTAAGTTAAGATGAATCAAGAAGAGAAGAATATAATTAAGTATAAACCGCAGATGCGTGAAGTAATCCCAAGAATGTTTATTATTAGTCGGTAGATTGACTACTTTTATTTTATATGATATGAATTGACTGAAGAATTGTTCCAGCAATCATTTATATTTTGAACAGAGATGATTTACCTCTGAATTTATTTTATGTTAGTATGGCCAGCAGAGAATGAAGGTCAAGCGAACACTCTGAGCTGCCCCAGCTAAAATGTTAGGGAAATAGGGAATTAAATAGTCTAGGGAAGACAAATACAAAGGAAGAAATAAGAAGTATGATTCATAAAAGAAAATGGAAGGATACAAGAAGAACAGAAGATTCAATATGAAGGAGAATCAAATAATTGATAAATTCTTCATTAAATTAGTAGATTCAGAATTAATCAATTTTATAGGAAGGCATATGTAACGTATCAAAATTATCGTTACATAAAAATAATATCAAATACCCAGAATGAAATATACTATGAACCTATATGAGACAATATAGCCAAGAAACACCAACAGAATGAAAAACGACACTAAAATGTAGAAGTCAAACGTATATCCATGGATAAATAATGTTGAAGCATATAAGCACCGTAGAAGGAAGAAATTATAATTGAATGAACCATCAATATTGTCACAAGAGGAAGAATGAACCAAACAACTACGTTAGCAACCAGGACCCAATAGATCATACAAGTGAGGGAAAAAATCATACAAGTGAGGGAAAATACCATATAAGTGAGGGAGAAAATATCATATAAGTGAGAGAAAAATAATAAGAAGAGGAAGAAACCTAATAACAAGAAAAGGAAAAAACCTAATAATAAGAAGAGGAAGAATGTATAATAAATAATGAAAAATATTTAACAAGGAAATGACATTACCAGTGTGAAGAAGACACGATAAATAAGGAAAGCATTTAATAAATGAAGAAAATACCCAGAGAATAAGAAGAATATACTACCAGTATGAAGAATACCAAACAAGTGAATAATGATATCCCAACACGGAAGAACTTGAAGGAAAACCAAGTAAACAAGAACATAGTGTTGGCAGTATAATAAGCAGCCACAGCCAATGATAGTGAGTTACTTATGGTGAATTGATCAATACCAAATTACCACGATCTCAAACAAAAAACACAAACAATCAAAGTGTAGTGTTTATAGATAGTGAAAATAATAAGTAGTGACAAAGATATACAATAATCTCAATTAAACAACACAAACAATCAGTGTATTAATTATGAGACAAAAATATAATAAAGTAAAGAATGATAAAGACCACAAGTGTACTTAAAATAAGTAAAGAAATAATTGCTCAACTATGAAGGTAAATGAAATTATTTACCAGTAGCTACCATGACTGACATTGAATATGAAATCCTTACTAAATATAATTTTAAATGTCAGGAGAGTGAAAAGTAAAATCAATACAGAAAGTGATTACTAGTATATCAGAGATAAGACAACTTGTATTAGAAAAACAAAACAGTATACCCAAACCAAATGTAAACATAGAATGTGTATCAATAACCAGTTAGAATTAGATAACAATATGTGAACAAATAGTAAATAATAGAAATAACATAAAGAAAACTATTGTACTAGATAATAGTAAAAATAATCATAGTAAATATATATGGAAATAAGCAAGAAACTAAACTATGACATGTAAGCATTGTTGTCATTCAGTAGAATAAACATAACCTCAACTGAACAGAATCTGCAACACAGAATCACAAATAACCATTAGAAAAACACTAATGAAAGTATTTACAGGAACCAATAACCAAACTAGAATAAATAGTAAATAGAATAAACCCAGTATGAAATAAGGAACACAAATATATACCTATATTGTTTAAACAAATCATAGCCAATTTACTAAACCACAGAGGGACTGACAGAATTACATAAAAAACTCAGATAAAACTAATCAAGAAGAGGAGATTAGCATAACAGTAGTTACATGAATACTCAATACTTCTTTGAGAACCATTAACAAACACTAATTACGTAAATTTAGTTAATAATAATAATAATAAACAATAATACATGTCAGGTGGAACTAGATGTAAGTAGCAATCTGTAACGGGGCTATTTTGAAGAGTATATTTTATTAATTATTTGTTTGGACATCCTTTACGGCCCCTCAGACAGGCTTGTTGGACACCCTGTATTCAAATCCATGCCAGTCAGAGCAAGGCACAGAACGATAACAATGGAATGTGACTGTACATGTGCGCCCGTGTGCCGTTGGCGATAATCTCGATGCCAAACTCGGCAACAGAACTGAACAACACGTGACTAATTAACCAGACACGTGAGCGCCTCAGCCAATCGCAGTTCGAGCTGACGGAAATGAATTCAACGGATGCAGAGAGTAGCGTCAATCGGTCGGCCGCATACATTCAACCTAGTCAGATGTGATAATCGTAGCCTCGGAATTTCGGTAGGCCGAAGCGAGTAAAGTAGCCGAAGCCTACCGAAACTTATTGATGTGTACGAAAGAAGATTAAAATGAAGGAAGAGATAGATACAGCGGGCGCATGAGTTAATCGATACCAAGAAGGCCAGTTCGTGGGAAGACGGAAAAGTGAAAGTGAACTACGAGTAATGGCGGAACCCGGGGAATAGCACGTGCAGTTAAGTACAGTGACAAATTTAGTCGTGGGCCAAACGTTTCAAATAAACTTGAATTGATGCTAAAGAGATCTCTAAAAATGGGGTTGCAAATTGTATGCAAGAGAGCATGAATGCGCAAATACTGGATCGTAGCTAATAAATATGTAATTAAATTAATTAACACGTAGGTAGAAGTGTAGGGGTTTCTATTAAAAATTTTTAAACATTAATTTGTTCATGAAAAAGAATGTAGAGAAAGACGTAGGTAATGATTCATAAATGAAAAAGATTAAATAAATAAGGCTTGTTTTACGTAATATAACCATGTGTTAGTTTAGTCATTTCGTCATTACCACTTCCTAGTATTCTGTGCTGATAACCTCGTCTAACGTTCTAGGGGTTTTCTGAGTTTTAAGGGTAGTCAGATAGCGGGATTTTTATAAGGGCAAGAGTGTAGAAGGTTTCGATGTATAACCTTAAAACATCGTGGCGACCTGGGCAGTTTCTTTCAAGGTAAGTTTAACGGGGACGATGACGGTAAGTAAAATTCTGGCAGTGGTGAGTATTATAATGATTGTAGTATTTTAAAATGGTAGAAGAGAAGTACCTTTACAGCGACGACTCTGCCAGGATGTTCGTATAAATATTATAGGAACTAGACCTGTTTCAAAGCACAGAAAATAGGAACTGGTAACGGCGTATGTATGTAAAATTTATCGTATACAATTACGTATGTGTGAATAGGTTATGTTTGGGTTATTATGGTTTACAGTTGTGTTAGGTGTTTTGGTTTTATAATAATAGTGGTTTTTATATATAAACGGTGTTGTATAAATAAATTTTGAATATGGGCTAAGTACGAGAGAATGATATTGGTTTCGCGTGGGAGGAGTGGGAAATCGAATTTAGAGGGGTTGTAGGTGAAATGACAGACGAGGAGTGGGGTAAGTTAGATGATAATTTAACGCGGATGGAAGAACAAGAAGAGGGAATATTCGCAGAAATTAAAAAACATAGTAAGGATAAAGGTAAGATAGTTGAAGTAACAGTGGTAGAAAATAAGACAGTGAATAGGCCTGACGATAGTGTAGGGGTGGAAGAAAAAGAGTATACATTAAATGACATATTCAACTTTATGATGAAACAGTTTGATGAGTTGAACGCAAAGTTGGATAAACAAGATGAAAAGTGGAGACTAAAGACAGACCAATTAGAGGAGAATAAAGAAGCTGAATTAAAACAGGTAAGTGGTGGTAGTAATATAACAAAAAATAATGAAGGAATAATAGACAAGGTAAGTGGTGGTAGTAATACAAGTAATTATAATGATGAAATAATGTTACAGAATTGAAATTACTAAGGTCGACGGGTCTGATGAGTCAATAGGTTATAATGGTGTCAAATGTTATATTGATAATGTTTATTATAATAATAATAATAAATTGAGTGTGAGTAAGAATGAGAAATGTTATAAAAAATTAAGACTATTACACGATGATGGAGGCTGAATATAAAATCAGTGTATGGACATTCTAAACATTTTAGTTTATGGTTACGACCTTGCTGAATTAGGAAATGAGGTGTGGTAAGATTGAACAATTAATGATGAAGATTTGTAAATAAATGTTAGTGAAATTAACTGTGTTTGTGTTGTAACAAGTATGTAATGTAAACAATGTGTATGTAGTAGAAATTGATTTTAATAATAATAATATTTTACCAGACAAAAGAAATAATGAGTTGGTAATTAATGAATTGTAATTGTGGAAGTAAGGTAATTAAAATATGTTATGTTTAATATTTTTGATTGATTTAAATGTTGTATAAAGAAATTTTTCTAATGAATTTAAATTATTTTATGATATGTGAATTTGTTAATAATTAATAAATAAATAAATGTTAAATTGATTTAGTTTGTGGAATAACATGATTGTTAAATGTTTCAGAAGGTACATGGAGTTATTGGTGTTTGATGGTTATATTTGTGTGTTTATGATAGTGTTGAGTGATACTGTATGAATTCTATATGTAATGTGTTTTTTTTTTGTATTAATTGTATGTATTATGTTAGTGGTAAGAGTTTATGAACATGTGCACTTTATATAATTTTGAAATATGTCAGTAATTAGGTCATTCACCGTGCCAAGAAAATCAGCTGATCAGCTGTAGTATATCACTTATAGTAATTTGCAAATTTTTCAATGTAGTTAAATATTTGAATATAATGAAAATTGAATATAATTAATGTTTGAATATAAGGATTTCAATGTGTTAAAAGATTTTAATTTAAATGATGGAAACAATGTGAGATAGTTAAGAATTTTAAATGGTTTGTAAGAGGCAGAATTTGGGTGATTATTATTTTGTTAGGACAATTAGATCAGTCCAAGTTAAGTTTAGAAGGGGAGTTGAATAAAGTAAGATTGTTGTGAATAAAAGTAAGGTAGAATTTGAGATGTAATAGTGACACAGTAGCTATGGGGATAATTTGTATAGTAATGATTGATATATTGGGGTAATAAACCAGGTGATATTTTGTAGATGAAAGTGATGTAACGGGAGAGTAATTAGTTGATGGTGATTTTGTAAAGGAGGGTGGTGTGGTAAGGAGTCCGCAACGACAGGCGTTGTGGCGGGTAGCAGTGGGTTTTCAGTGAGTGATTGCCGGGTAAATAGGATGGGCAAGAGGTGGAGCACGGCGGTGAGTTGAGGGAACAAAGGGGTACAAAGGGGTAGAGAGTATTTTTATAAGGGTAGAATGATGCGAATTGAGTTGAGTAGTAAGTTGGGGTTAAAGAATGGGGTAGATGTTTTGATAGAGGGGTGTCATATTAGTTAAAGCTGTTAAGTGAGTATTAGAGTCAGAAAGGGGGAAGATTATAAATGTATAAATGCCAAGGTAGTAAATCAAGTTATTATGAATAATTAAATCACCCAAACTAACTGAGAATGAAATGGTAAAGAAAGTAAATCATAGTCAAAACATAAAATTAATTGAAACAAGTGACAGATTTTGATAGAATTTGAGAATAATGTAAAGCTATGAAATGTGTGATTTTTGGTCAATTTAAATGTCAAGTTTATTGTTTATTGTAATAATAACCATGTTAATTTTAAATGTCTTATTTTATTACGTTGTACTATGTTTGAAGATAAAGAAATTTTAAACATGTTTTATGTACTTTATGATGTAGCTCTGTGTATAACATATGTATGTCAAGGTCGTTGACTTGACCCAGAGAGATCAGCTGATGGTTGATGTTAGAGGCAAGACCTGTTTCTAGTAACTGATTGATGCCATTTTGTTTTTTTTATTGAATTAAATATTTCTGTTTTCTGAAAAATGAAAAAAGAGATTTTGGTAAATTAAAATTTTTTTTTGATTTTTATGCCTGCCGTATAGGTGATGTTTGAATTTCAAGTGTATTATTGTTTATGTGTATTACTAGTGTTTTATTGAATTATACTGTTTAGAATATATGTGTAAACAAATGTTAGAGTAAGTGAAGTCATGTTTAATAAGGTATTCAATTTGTTTTTCTTTAGGGTTGTTATTAGTATTGAAGAGAATTAACAGAGTTGATGGATTCATGTAACAGATTTTTTTTTTTTTTTTTTTTTTTGATTTTGAGGAAGTAACTTAAATGATTTTTGTAATTTAACGATAAATATTTTTGGGAATTTCAAATGATGAGTTTGTTTAGGATGTATTAATAAGTATATGTATGCGCCCAGTATTGCTGAAGGCGACCCAGTATGCACGACAAGGGGGAACATATCGGTTGAGGATCTGGCATGGTATAAGGCCAGGTATTTGGAGTTTGGGGTGGCATGTTGGAAGGTTAGGTGCGCTGTGGTGCGTGTCTGTTCGATTTTATGGTGTTGGGATCTCGGATGGAGAAGTCCAGTAATATCGATCAAATGCAGCCATAGTCGCCGAGCCAGGGGGGTAGTTTACCCATGATATGTAAGAACTAATGGGGGGTTCTTGGCACCATATCCTCAACGGTCCTCTTAGGGATTTAGCAATGAGATTTCTTCTGTTTCAGCAGAAGATCATTGGGGGGTATTGTAACGGGGCTATTTTGAAAAGTATATTTTATTAATTATTTGTTTGGACATCCTTTACGGCCCCTCAGACAGGCTTGTTGGATACCCTGTATTAAAATCCGTGCCAGTCAGAGCAAGGCACAGAACGATAACAATGGAATGTGACTGTAAATGTGCGCCCGTGCACCGTTGGCGATAATCTCGATGCCAAACTCGGCAATAGAACTGAACAACACGTGACTAATTAACCAGACACGTGAGCGCCTCAGCCAATCGCAGTTCGAGCTGACGGAAATGAATTCAACGGATGCAGAGAGTAGCGTCAATCTGTCGGCTGCATACATTCAACCTAGTCAGACGTGATAATCGTAGCCTCGGAATTTCAGTAGGCCGAAGTGAGTAAAGTATCCGAAGCCTACCGAAACTTATTGATGTGTACGAAAGAAGATTAAAACAAAAGAAGAGATAGATACGGCGGGCGCATGAGTTAATCGATACCAAGAAGGACAGTTCGTAGGGAGACGGAAAAGTGAAAGTGAACTACGAGTAATGGCAGAACCCGGGGAATAGCACGTGCAGTTAAGTACAGTGACAAATTTAGTCGTGGGCCAAACGTTTCAAATAAACTTGAATTGATGCTAAAGAGATCTCTAAAAATGGGGCTGCAAATTGTATGCAAGAGAGTATGAATGCGCAAATACTGCGTCGTAGCTAATAAATATCTAATTAAATTAATTAACACGTAGGTAGAAGTGTAGGGGTTTCTATTAAAATTTTTAAACATTAATTTGTTCATGAAAAAGAATGTACAGAAAGACGTAGGTAATGATTCATAAATGAAAAAGATTTAATAAATAAGGCTTGTTTTACGTAATATAACCATGTGTTAGTTTAGTTATTTCGTCATTACCACTTCCTAGTATTCTGTGCTGATAACTTCGTCTAACATTCTAGGGGTTTTCTGAGTTTTAAGGGTAGTCAGATCGCGGGATTTTTATAAGGGCAAGAGTGTAGAAGTTTTGATGTATAACCTTAAAGCATCGTGGCGACCTGGGCAGTTTCTTTCAAGGTAAGTTTAACGGGGACGATGACGGTAAGTAAAATTCTGGCAGCGGTGAGTATTATAATGATTGTAGTATTTTAAAATGGTAGAAGAGAAGTACCTTTACAAATCCAACAGAGAATTGTAAATAATTAACACAGCAGGGAATATGATAGACCCAAGATAAGCTGTAGACAAAGACTAAAGACCTATTAATGGATGAAAATACATCCCTAATACAAAAATAATGTAAAATGAGAGTATCAATATGACAGGACCCATTACATGATGTAATAAAAACACTCAGTGTAAATAAACGAAGCTATATTAGTGAATACAAAGCTTCACACAAGATGTAATATCATTTGATGTTCAAACTAAGTACAAAATAATTGTATTAGAACAAAATATATGTTAGAATTGATAAGAAACAATGCATGGACATTCAGGGCATACTCGCCTGAAAATGCATTATGAATTATTGTAAATATGTAATATTTAAGGAATAGCTGATAAGAGATAATGACTCTAACTATCAACAGTGAATGATATAAGTATCATATGATACGATGAAGTGGAAAAAACTTATATTTAATTAAGAACCACAAATAGTGCCTCGACTGAAGGGTAAATAAGTTAATTATGGACGGAATTAGTGCTTGAGTGGACTCAAATTAAGAGCAGAGCATCCGCAATACAGTGATACCCTTAGTTTCCAAATCCGAGTTATATTAAAGTTATAGACGATTATAATTTTTCCAACAAATTAAAAGATTTGATAGCGTCATTTCTGTAATCTCAAACCTGAAGTTAGACGCTTAGAAATAAAATTTCTTAAATTATTAAGGCATATGGGTACGAGATTAACCGATTTCCAACCAATAAGAAGAGATGATTTCGACAGAAGCCGAGCGGGACAGTGAAAGAAAGCATCATTAAGTAACTGATCATCAACACAGAAGGAAGGAGTCTCCAACGAGAGTATATTTTTAAAATGTGCGCGTTCCCTAGTTGGTAAACAATTACATATAACCTAACTTTTGTATAAATAACCCCAATCGAGTGAAGTGCTATCAGTGATGTGAAAAGTGAACAAGCCATTGCCAGTGTATAATATCGGCAATGATGAGTGAAATAAAAAGGGAGTATTAATATGTAGTGACATTTTATTGAATTTTAAATGTTTATCAAAATAAGAAATTTTTGTGTTGATACCACGTTAGTCAAGTACACTTATACATGCCTAACCTACATAATGATTATTAATTAACAAGTTATTGAATTAAAGCTCTCAATTTTATTTATTCATTCTATATGAAATATTATTTAATTTTTTAAAAGGAATTGTAAATTGAATTTATTACTTAACCAACACTGGTGTAAGCAAACATAGATGCTCATTTGACTTTAATCAAAACGAAAGACAATTCATTTATAAACAATAATTGAGAACCGTCAATATGGTTAATGAATAATAACAGTATCATTAACAATTACTATGTGTAATTATAAGATTTTAAGGAAATCAATTTAAATATTTTTAATCATTAACTTAGAGGAATTGACATTCTAACCATTTTGTTTTTTACAACCATTAAAGGAATATTATTTCGATACTCAACAATTTTAATCGTATCGCACATACTTTAACCTAACCTGTGGAGTTCATAGCAGGCGTGCCTGATAAGATAGTTTCCAATATTATAATTAAAAACTTTTTTATATTTTGTAATCACTCTCCATAATACGTTATTGTCATATTTTATTTAAGCATTTTTGTAGCCAGTATCTTGTATACTAAAAGAATTCGCGAATTTTTGGTAATTATAAATAAAAGTCTAACCAAACCAGGTTAGCACAGTACAATATAAATAATCAGTGTTACCAGCCCTGAGCCTTAAGAATCTCTGTAACAAGTCAAATTGTTTTCTGATGTTTTATAAAATGTTTTAAAGGGTTTTTAATGAAATTTCACTATTGTTAATAAACTACCATTATAATTATAACTGTGTCAGTCTGTCATTTCAAGGTAGATTAAATTAATAACAATAACAGAGCATTTATTTTATAAAGTGGCAGTACGGCGAACCAGCGGCCGAGATTTGAATAATTTCAAAACAGTATCACAAATACAAAACAATTTTCTTTACTTTATATCCAAATGTACACTAATGATAAATGTTGTATGAACCGCATTATGTTATTTTAGTGCATTACAGGATCTACTTTGGAAGGCTGACACCAATAAATAAGTGGTAAGTGACAGGTAAATTCACCAGTGTCCAAGAAGAAAATTTAAACATTGTTTTTAGCTTTTAAAACCCTTTTGAGCTATCAAAACTCAACTTAAGAATATACCTCTATCTACTCGTTGTATTACAATAGTGTATGTTATAAAAACGAGCGTGTAGTGTATATTGTTTTTGTGTTCGTGCGTGTACACAATATAATGTGTATTTATATAATAATTTTAATGTGCGAGATGCAGGTGAAATAATAGTGAATGCTCAATATTCTCTTTTTAATCGAGTATTTTAAAAATTATTAATCTAAACATGCAATTAATTGATCTAAACATGCAATTAATCATTTTTAAAGTGCGCTCTGATAAAGTAATGATTAAAAAAGTGCACATCGATAAAATAATTGTAAAAAAGAATTAAACGTGAAATTAATACTTTTTTTAAAGTGCGTTTCGATTTAAATTTAAAAAGAATTAAACGTAGATTTAATACTTTTCAAAAGTATTACGTAGAAGGTTAAATCTTTTTTGCGTAATAAAGCGCTCTTTTGGGTTGAGAGCTCATTTTGGAAATTGTATCATTGTTTAACTATAAATAAGAATTAACTCTGTTTTTTTTAACTGAAAATTATTATGTTAGGCCTAATTATTTTTTGTACTGCCAACTATGAAAGTCCTTAACCTATTCAATGAGGATTGTGACATTTTTTTCTTTTCCAGTTATTAAAATAAAATGAAGATCTTACACTTTTGACTGAATTTTGGTTGAACAATATATCCCAAGATTTCAAATAAGAAAAATGTCCTCAAAGCAATCAGGGGCTCAAAGGCGGAAAATGGGAAGGAAAGCTGAAGCAGCTCATGAAGTACTTCTTAGTAAAGTTCCTAAATTAACAAGTTTTTTATGCCCACCTCGTCTTCATTTGTAGCTCTGCCAAATGATGAACTGCATTGTAATTCAACTAATAATGTAGAATCTCACCATTCCAAAAATTTTAGTACAAACAAACAAGACGCTCAAGATAATCCACTGACAGCTAAACATGAAACTACCCATACTTTTGAGGTAGACGATGTTCTCACTGATTGTGAATCTGAATCTATTACTAGTAGTTCTGAACATCAATTATCCAATGAGCCATCAACTTGGCCTGAGCACTTATCAGTGAGAGAAAGAGACATTATTGCAATGATGGAGCCAATACCTTTTTTGGCAAATGATAAAGAGTACCCACGGATTGACAAACACCATTTTTCCAATGAATTTCAATACAGAATTGCAGAAAATGGTGAAAGAATTAAACGTAGGTGGCTTGTGTACTCTTGAACGGCAGACGCAGCTTTTTGCTTGCCTTGTCGTTTATTTGAACCTTCCATTCAATCTTTTTTTTTGGAAAGAAAGAGGGATTTAACAAATGGAGAAAATTTTGTGAACGAGCAAAATCGCACGAGACATCACCTGGACATTTTCTTAACACTCAAAAGTGGATTGATGCCGAGAAAAGGTTGAAGGGAGATAAAGCTATTGATCAACAGCTAATAGACCAAATAAATGTTGAAACAGAAAGATGGAAAAGTATTTTAAAACGAGTTATATCAGTAATAATGTTTCTGGCCGAAAATAATATAGCTTTTAGAGGATCTTCAACAAAGCTTTTCACAAAGAATAATGGCAATTTTCTTGGCCTCATCCAGTTGCTGGGGCAGTTTGACCCGACAATGAAAGAACACTTACGACAGATCGAAGCTAAAGAACAGCGGATCCAAATGTTAAGCGTTAAAATCCAAAATTAAATTATTAACCTACTTGCTCAGCATGTCAAGGAAGACATCATCAAAAAAATACATTCTGCAAAATACTTTTCTGTGATCATGGATTGTACAGCCAGATGTCAGTCACAAGGAACACACGTCACTAACAATTCGTTATGTTCATGAAGAAAATGAAACTAATGGTGAAATAGTCGTCCAAGAAAGCTTCATAGGTTATACTGTTGCTGAAGAGTCGACAGGTGAAGCTCTCGCAAATCTTTTGAATCAAGAAATTGAATCTTGTGGACTTGATCTCAAAAACTGCCGAGGGCAAGGGTACGATAATGGGGCCAACATGGCTGGAATACAAAAAGGTGTTCAAGCTAGGATATTGTCAAACTACCCGTTAGAGTTCTATACGCCTTGCGGCTGTCATAGTCTCAACTTAGTTGTCTCTGATGGAGCAAAGACATCGGTAAAATCTACACTACTATTCGGTGTTTTGCAACGAATATACACAATATTTGCAGGATCCCCAAAGCGTTGGTGTATAGTAAGCGAGCATGTTCAAGGCTTCACACTGAAGCAAGTATGTGAAACCAGATGGGAAGCACGGATTAATTCTGTCTCTGCCATTCTTTACCAGTATGGCAGTGTTATAAAATCACTAGAACAGCTAAGTCAAGACTCAAATGACGCTACAATATCATCAGAAGGAAAGTCTTTGCAGATTCACATGGAAGACTTTTCTTTTCTGGTGTGCTTAGTCATATGGCACGATTTACTGTTTCAAATAAACATCGTGAGCAAAACACTCCAGAACAAAAGTGCTGACATTGCTTTGGCCACAAACCAGTTAAAGGCTTGCACGGATTTTGTAAAGCAGTTCCAAGAAAGTGGATTGAATGATTCTATAGCAAAAGCAAAAGAAATAGCCAAAGACCTTGACATTGATTCTACATTTCAGACAAAACGACCAAGGATGAAGAAAAACATGTTTTCTTATGAAAGTAAAGATGAATACAACCCAACCCCTGAGATATGTTTAAAACAGATGTTTTTTTGCCACTGGTAGACACAATGCTGACGTCTTTAAAAGATAGGATGGATAAGTTTTCTATCCACAAATCAAAATGGGGATTTTTATTTGATTTGAAGCATTTGCCAGAAAAGAAAGAACTTGAAGAACTTTGCATCAGCTTGCAAGATCACCTTACTGTAAATAACGTTTCTGACATAAATGGCAAGGACCTTTACAATGAACTTTCACATGTAAACGCTCTGACAAATGAAACCCCAAATGAAAAGCAAATGTCTCCTCTGAAAGCCTTAAGAATTATAAAGAAAACTGATCGAAGAGACCTATTCACTAACCTGTGGATTTCCCTCCGTATTCTCCTCACTATTCCAGTTTCAGTGGCAACCTGTGAGCGTAGCTTCTGCAAATTAAAACTAATAAAAACTTACTTGCGTTCATCAATGAAGCAAGAAAGATTATCCTCGCTCGCAATACTTACCATCGAGAATGAAGTCACCAAACAACTCAACATGGATGATATTACTGCCAATTTTGCAAAAATGAAAGCAAGAAGAATTCCAATTTAAAGTATATAGCAATACTAGCAAAGGCGGGCCCATTATATTGTTCTCGTACTAATTTAAAATGCTTTGATTTAATCTCCATTTTGAATGTAATTTTGTTTTAAAGTGCAATTTGACACGTAACACAATATACTATATCTTTTAAGCCCTTTCTGTATATAGGCCTACTCAATAATTAACAAATTATAAAAAACTCAATTTCTTTACTTTTAGCTATAAATAATTAAATACAATCACGTTCTATGAAATATCTTTTATTGTTTCTGTTCTTATTTACCTAACATTCGTGACTACTAGTCAGTATATTTTTATAAAAACCAGTCTAGATTGGCATGGTCAGGACACAGACAAGAGAATTTTCTCTTCTCTGTGGTCAGGACGATTTCAACCGTGGCGGGAGGGGGGCGGCCAACGTAAGCTTGCCCCAGGCGCCTAGACCCCTAGGGACGGCCCTGCTATCTAGCTTGCAAATATTTGTTTGTAAACTATTCCTTATTAGGACAGACTGATATGTCTGACCTTTCCTATAGTTTTTATGTATTACACTGGTACAGGACCTCTTGACACTAGTAATACAAAACATCAGAGCATGTCAGTCTGATACTCAGAAACTTTACATTTCTGTTAACATAGAAGAATATACAGCTCTGAAAAATATAATATATAAATGTACTAACATTTTGTTGCCCATCCAGCAGCAGCTTCCACAATGGTACCATTATCAGTGCACTGTTCATGACACAACCATACCACCACAGGTGCTATAAGTTCTGGTTTTAACTCAGCAAACAAGTCTCGAAAGCACAAACAATAATAAAATTTGAACAAATACATATTTTTACTATGCACAAACACTAAAGTACACCAAACAATATGAATTTCACTCTAAATTTTTAATAAGTTCCTCTATACTCTTTAAGAATTTAAGTATGCTCAAGTATATTAAATGAGTAACCTAATTTGAGTGTCCAATTAACAGTATGAAATAAACAGTAACAATATCTGGTATTACCAACAGTATTAACAGTACTATTTTGTTACAGTAACAATGAAATACTGTAGTATTATATATATATATATTTTTTTTTTTCTGAAAAAATTATTTTTTCTGAAAAAATAATAGCACTATGGAGTGCTAATTATTTTATTAAAATAATAAACATTGATTACACATCTGCAAAGATTTTATAAAGACAAATGATAAATTAAAATTGATTATTACGAAAACAAATTTATACAACAGTCTTTAAGTTTTCCTGATGAACATGCTGGAAGTAAGCATTTTCTCTTCCAAGCCAGTACAGGGACTTTGTCTATACAAATATTCAGGTATAAATACCTGGTATTCAGGTATACAAATATTCACTTTTTCCTGGTATAAGGTCCACTTTTATTAATCAGATCTCGTATATAAGCTTAGTCCAGTTTCTTTTTAATCTTATTTTTCCATCCTGAAATGGATATACTCCTGTTCTGGTTTCAGAAGCCTTGTATACACTGAGAATTTAAATTATTATTTACAAATATTCAAATATTTTAAGTTGAATTAAAAATCAGACCACTGCTTTCTGGACCTTCCTACATTATGACTACTCTATGAAGCACAAAAATATGTGGCCTTTGGTATAAAATCCTTTTCTGTGCGAAGAACATGTACCCTCCATTCTTATATTCATCAACTTTTTCACACAATGGAGACACCTCAAGCTCACTCTATATAAACCTCATTGCAAAGCATACCTTCTTTGACCACTCTTAAAAATCTCATTTCTGCCACAATTATTTTAATTACATGCACCTTTTGCAGAGCCCATGACTCTGCACCATAGAGCAGCACAGATAAAATTTAATTTTATCTCTGCACTATAATCATATAAAATTTAATTTTGGTTTCCAGGCTCATAATTTTTTTCTATTTAATACCAACTGATATAATCAAAACGAAACTTTGTCAAAATTAAGTGATACTTTACCTGGTGTAAATAATTATACAATATAATATCAAGGAAGGAAGAGTCAAAAAGTTGATGAATTTACATTAAAATGCCTTATAGTTGTCAAGATTACCTTCAATCAAAATTATGTTTGGAAGTTGTACCATTGTCCTTTTAATATTTGGCAGTAAAATTTCACTAAACAAACAAACTTAGTTAACAATTATCTTAAACAGTATTTTTTTTTCATTTCACTCACACAACGGTATTCATAAAAACAGAATACCTTAACAATTATATCTCAGTTTAGAACTCATATTAAATTCTTATTGTTAATAAAATATCAAATATTTAGTGACTGCCCTGAACATAAAAAGTATTCCATTCCCTCATAGAAATGTATTTTTATAATCTCAATCTTCCTCTGACTTACGTAACATACAATAGGAAACGTTCACATCACAATACAGTCACACACATTCTTTAAACATTACCAGGCGGCAAAACATCTTCAGTCAGTCTGGAAGCTGCTGTTGGTACTATCACATTACAGTGAATGTTATTTTTACGACCTTCAATAGCAAGAGTATTAGCAAGTCCTATCAGTCCCATTTTGGCAGCACTGCAACAGTTAACATGCGATAGAAAATAACTTGGGCTAACAAAGTTTTAATGCAATTTACACACACGCGCGCGCACACACACACACATGCACACAAAGTATTTTACATTGTCTTCACTTCAGAAGAAATGACAGAAGAAGTGAAGACGGTTTGCAGAAAGAAAATCCAACCCCTTTTTCATGATTTCAATAAAATTATGAATTTTGTGTATTATCCTGATGAAGAACTGTCACTTGATGAGTCAATGATGCTCTGGAAGGACCGCCTACTTATCCAGCAATATATCAAAGGGAAGAGACTCAAATATGGTATAAAGTTTTTTACTTTATCTGAGCCCAGTGAATTTAAGATTTGCCATCTGCAGTACACGCAGTGATATCCAAGGCCTCACTGGTAAGGATCATACTGTAAAAGTGGTTCTTCACCTAATGCAAGGTAAACTGATCCGTGGCAATTCATTATACATGGATAACTTTTATAACAGAGTCACCCTTGCGTCAAAATTACTTTCCAAAAACACATGCTGTACGAGAACATTGCGTTGTGAAAGGAAACACAATCCAAAACAGGAGATGGAAAAAACTGGCAAAAGGAGAAACCATAGCGCAGTATGCAGATAGGATCATGGTTGGTAAGTGGAGGGGCAAGCGTGTAGTCACTTATATTTCTACACAAGATGAAAATCAGCATTCCACTTTTTTAATGCAAAACAGAACCAATAACTTACGAAACCAATGCTGATAATTCAACATAATGCATACATGAAAGACGTTGACCATAACTATCAGTTTCTATCATATTATCTGTGCAAAAGTAAGACTTTATGGTGTTATACGAAATTTTTGTGCACGTTTTACAAATGCTCCTCATAAATAGCCAGAATTTGTATAACATGAATGTTAAAAAAAATGAGCCTCTGTGATTTACAATTACACATTATGAGACCCTCCTCCAAACAATGGAAAGTTCACAGCTGCAAATCACACCAGCTTCATGAAAACACAAGTGACGCACCTCTACATACCCTTATAAAACATCAAGACCGTGATGGCCAAAACCATGTGAAAAAGGAAAAGGAAAAGGTGTCGGGTCAGCTTCAGTAAATGGAACAAAACCATTCAAATGCCCTTTTACTGTTCCACCTGCTCAGATAAATTTCCTGCCCGGGAATTGTATTGATGAATTTCATACAAATTGTGAATAACATAATAAGTAATATTTTTATAAGACTATTAATTTTTGTTTCTTGTAATAACAATTATAAACTCTTCTTAGCTTAATATTACAATTTCAACCACTTTATTGCTTTTTGACAACAGTAATAATAATAATAAAATACTGATACTAATAGTGAACTATATTTCCAAATTTCTTGAATGGGTTAATTTTGGTACCTCAATTTGTCACGGTAAAAGATTTTTAAAATGTAATAGAATGCAAAGTGTTATTATTTTCAGTGTTATTGTCAGTGTACTATAAAGTGTTTAAGTTAGGACATAATGCAGGATACGTAATTTTACTCAGGCAAAGACTCACCCCAGGAGCGGATGACACACCAGTGTGTCACAGGAAATGACATCACTATTTCAACTAAATAACTCTTGGAGAATACTACTGACCTTAACCATAGATATTTCTGGCAAAAAGGTAAGTGTATCCACACAAAATATTTTCAGCCACCTAGGGCAGTGTATAGATAGGTTAAGGCCCCGCAACGAATGTGTTAAATAAGGAAATTATACCACCTCCTTCGTACCTCCCCTCCCACATCATCTCTTATTATGTTCAATCTGTATTATGTAAATTCCAATCCACATCATTTTGTACAGTCAATGTGTTTCAACTGAATCATACCATCAATAGATCTCATACTATATCAGTGTACACAAAGAGTGTAAACAAAGAATCTGTTTAGCAGCTTCTTCTTGAAAGTACTTCATGATTACGTTTTTCTTTAGTTTACAAAATCTGTACATAAGTGTGTGTGTGTGTGTGTGTGTGTGTGTGTGTGTGTGTGTGTGTGTGTGAGAGAGAGAGAGAGAGAGAGAGAGAGAGAGAGAGAGAGAGAGAGAGAGAGAGAGAGAGAGAGAGAGAGAGAGAGAGAGAGAGAGAGAGAGAGAGAGAGAGAGAGAGAGAGTAAAATAAATCAACATAAACATTTTCTACATTCCTGTTCTTCCCTTGTCATTTACAATATAAACAAAATTAACAAGCATACTATAAGTCAACCTCACTTAAAATATAAATCTGTAAGCCTTACATTGGCTCACCTGTAATTTGCTTGGCCAAAATTACCATAAATCCCTGAGTTTGATGAAGTCATAATTATACGACCATAGTTCTGCTTACGGAAATGAGGCCATGCAGCCTGCGTTGTTTTGAATGAACCCTTTAAGTGTACTGCGTGAATCAAGTCTGTTTGGCAAAACAAGATTTCTACATGTAAAAATGTGACTAATTTGAAGACAATTATTTTTTCAACTCTCTACTATTACAAAAATATGTAATAGTTACTTTATAATATTTAATAACATTCACCTAACCCCAAGTAACCCCTGAAAAAAAGAGTAACTCTTTACATTCACACATTTGTATTGTTTTATTTTATTTTGAAATTTATAAATAAATTCTGTCAGACATTGGTCTATAACTTTTACCTACATGATATACATCTGATATAGTAAAACTGTATATAATTTTGCTTACTCAACAAATTTTCACCAAAATTATGTGATAATATTTAGGCAAAGTCACACATGCATTATAATATTACTGTTCAAATGCTGATATAACCCACAGGAAGACACAACATACTGAATAATTCGTATTTCTCAGGAAATTCAGTGATTACATGGCCTGTAGACTGCACTGTACAGTCCACTGTGCAACATCCAAGTTTCATTATATATATATATTATAACAATATAAATTATATAATCTATTCGTGTTTGAATAGCTCCACGATCTTGGAGCGCCAATATTTATACAACGATACAAATTCAGTAATGTAATTTAAATTTGTGGAGCCCCTAATTCTTTTGGACACCAAATTTTATACAACAATACCTTTTGTGCTGTGTATACATTCATACAACATTACTGATACCGTGTATGTATATATTGGAGTTCAGGTGTAATCATAATAAGAGTAGTCCTTTTAGGAATTGTAAAATCTTATCATTTATTTATTCAACAAACAAACAAAAATAACAATACAATAATAATATTTACTTCGACATAAAATATTCATTATCTATTGTTTCAATGTTTCTTTCCTGCCGTACACTCATCATAAAAATAGATTTTATATCTTATATCTTATATTAGCAATTATATGTAAAACATTTCTTCGTTATACTATAAATTCTCGACTACTCAGTCTGAATGTGTGCTTTATAAATTGGTTAATACGAGGGCTATCCAGAAAGTAACAGACATTTTGACCGACCGCGGCGGTGGGCGGGGATAGAGCCGCCATCTTGGTGTCAGAACGTTCCTACACTCAGTACGCATCCAGCTGTGGTAGCGTGCGGTCTGTGCCCCTCTTACTTTGCTCTCTGTGATGTGTTAAAATGTGCGCTGCAATAGAAAATCCCGCCACTTGTGAGGTGCGTTCTGTGATTAGGTTTTTGTTGGCAAAAAATCACAAACCAATTGAAATTTATCGCCAACTTTGTGATGTGTACGGAAAAGGAATAATGAGTGAAAGCCGAGTGAGGCAATGGTGCATTGATTTTAAAAATGGCCGTACCAATGTTCACGATGAGGACCGCAGTGGTAGACCTAGCCTTGTGACTGATGAACTGGTGATGAAAATCAACGACAAAATTCGTGAAGATCGTCGTTTCGCGATTACGGAACTTTCAAAACATTTTCCCCAAATTTCACGGAGTTTGGTGCATGAAATTGTGGTGGAAAAGCTTGGTTACCACAAATTTTGTGCTAGGTGGATTCCGAAAATCCTAACGGAAGACCACAAAAAACAGAGACTGGCTGCAGCACTAACTTTCCTCGAAGATTACGACAAAAATGGTAACAAAGTTATCGATCGTATCGTAACTGGGGACGAGACTTGGGTGAAGCATGTCAATAGTGAAACAAAAAGGCAGTCGATGGAATGGAGACACACAAATTCTCCCAAGAAACCAAGGAAGTGTTTGCAAACGCTGTCAGCAAGAAAGATCATGGCTACTGTGTTTTGGGACTCTGAAGGAGTGATTCTCGTTGATTTTCTTGAACGTGGCACAACAATTAACTCAGAGAGGTATTGTGAAACACTGAGAAAGTTAAGGCGCGCGATACAAAACAAGCGTCGGGGAAAACTTAGTGCGAAGGTTTTGTTTTTTCACGACAACGCACGTCTACACACGGCCAATCGTACCTGAGAGCTCTTCGATGGTTTTGGATGGGAGGTGTTCGATCATCCACCATACAGCCCGGATTTGGCGCCGAGCGACTATCACCTCTTCCCAGCGATGAAGACATGGCTTGCTACACAACGCTTTGATACTGACGCCGAACTGCATGCTGGTGTAAACCAGTGGTTGAAATCGCAGGCGGCAGATTTCTACAGAGATGGTATTGAAAAACTTGTGCCACGGTATGATAAGTGCCTTAATTTGAATCGCG
Source organism: Magicicada septendecula (assembly GCA_034769895.1). NCBI lineage: Eukaryota > Metazoa > Arthropoda > Insecta > Hemiptera > Cicadidae > Magicicada > Magicicada septendecula. Next base: position 1,231,227,284 of record CM068367.1, read on the forward strand.
ATTATGTAGAAAAATAGCTTAAGAGTGTACCTTTCAAATGTATATAATACAATTTTCTTTTTGTAAATTTTTTATTTCAAAACGTCTGTTACTTTCTGGATAGCCCTCGTATTTCCATTCTTATTCTATACTTGACACACCTTTACGGCTTTATAATCATTTTAACGAAACTCACTGAATATTTCCAATTACTTTACTTTATATGCTTTCAATGAAAAACTTAAAGTATTAAATCAATTGTTAATTCTCCAAGCAAGGATTTAAATTATCTTTAAACTGACTGTTCATCATTAAAGAAAATTCTTATTACAAGTAAATTACATTCTCTTATCTCTATCTACATAATTTTTCTTTAATTTAAAATATTTTTATTAATGTCTTTCAATGTCTTTATTCTTTTATAATTATAAATTGGTTTTCCATCACCTCAATTCTGCAGATTGTCCCATGTCCTCCAGTGATCTGTCGGTCCTCTCCTACTGGATGTCCTCTAGCGTTTTCCGGTTCCACTGGTCGTCCTCCCGTCTCTCGTACTTCATGGTCCCATCGGCTGGCTGTAGAATGGAATGACGTGTTGCTCTAGATCAGCTGCTGTTGCTATATAAACCGTCTCTATTGTTCTGCATATCGTTCCTCTGCTTGATGTTCTCTCGCCATCTGTTTAGAGTGTAGATGTTTCTCGTTGTAGACTGTCTGTAGACGTCCGATAATTGTAGTTACAGTTCTTTTTTTATTACTTGAACTAACATGTTGTCCATAATACATTACAGTTTATAATAAGAGATCTTGTCGATGTTGGCCATAGTGTCTAACTATGTCTGAAGTAATAAAAATTTTGCATCTCTGACGGACATAGCGTACCGCTGCAATTGAAAACTGATTGAAGAGTAATTAAAATTTCTCGTCGCTGACAGACATAGCGTACCGCCACGACTGAAGACTGACTGAAGAGTAAATTTTGCTCTCCTGGGTTCGTATTTATATTCACCAAAAAAAACACACCTGTCGGCTCAGGATTCTTCTGCAGGTCAGAAGCTGTTCGCGGCGTCTGTTCCCCCACTCTCGTCTCATTTCACATAATCGCACATTTTCGCCAATTGCACTGTCTAATGCGGATTTCAAGGTGATCTAACATTGTCTAATTTAATTACACATATTATACGTAATTATCATAATGATCGCATCATTAGTGTAATTACTATGCTTTAAAAATCACACAGAATTCGCACTGATCGTCGTAAATACACATAATTCGCACTGCAGACGTGTCTGATTTTTATGCATTTTTAGAAGTCTTTATACTCTTTCTAATATTTATGGTTTGCTTAAAATTAAATAAAACCTTAATTTAGCATTTATTTGGGGTGAGATTGCAAACTTTCAGGCTCAAACAGGCTTCACGCACACACACTATTTACTTGTGTACACACTCTCAGCGGCAATCACGTGATGTTCCTGTTGATTCATGTTTATAAGCCAGCTTCCAATTTCACACCTGCTTGTCTATTACATATTACTAAAATTAATTTAAATATTTATTTTATTTCATATATGCGCATTACAGCATATGCTTGTATTGTCGCATTATTCCTCTGCTTGGTAAAAAAAATGTTTAATAAATTTATTTATTAAAAATTTTTTTTATCATTAGACACATAAAAATATTAATAATATAAAAATAGTAAATAGTTTCATTTATTAGTAATATAAAAATATATATTGCATATTACTTATTTTTATTTGTATTTATACACTACAATCAATAATAATGAATATTAATTGTTCAATTTCCCTTAGTTGGAGTGTAGAGCACGTAATGTTCACTTCTCCCCCCTACAAGTGTTGCTAACAATTCGTAAGCGTAGCTACTCTTTCCATTGTTCTCCTTCAATCTGGTCCCATTGACCTATTTATTTTTACGTGTAGAACTTCCTAGATGAATTTGCATGGTACTTGCATTGGTAAACATTTTGCATCTAAACATATTATGCCATTCTTCAATCTGGAATTTTACATTACCTTAATCATACATTCCTACCTTCGTTCCTTAACCCTTTTCTTAGCCTATTATTCCAATCTTCATTCTTACATTTCCTTACTGATGGCTCATAATTTTCTTCATTCTTACCCTGTGTTGTAAAATACACTTCAGTAACAGAATACTCTTTTAGCTTTGTAGTGTGTCGCATGATCGGTTACAGATGCACTGCCTTAGAAAACATATCGATATTTTACTCGTAGTCCTAAATTCTAAGTAGTCTCTGCCCTTTGACTTTTCACTATCGCTTTCTTCTGTGTCCTTGCATTTCCATTAAGGTATGAAGATTTCGCTTGATCAGCCGTTCTGACAATTATAACATTTATTTCTCATTTCTAACCCTTTCTTCATATTAATAACAACATCGATAATAACATTCCTTACCATTTTTTAACATACTTTCAACACATTAACATTCCGTACCATTTCTTATTTTTATTTAGCATAACATTCTTTATTATTTGCTTCCTTAACATTTTCTTTTCAATTATAACATTTTCTTAAATATAATTTCTAACCTTTCTACACATATTATTTCTTATTATTTAGCTCCTATTCTTATTAATAATCAGCAATATTATTTTTCATTTAAAAATAATTATTCATTCCAATAGAGCATTGAGTGCGGTGTCGTTTGATTTCCACCCCTCTCAAATGTAACAATTGCATTGTATTGTTTGACCAGCTGCTGGAAATTGTTTCCTTTGCCGTATAGTCACAGACATATAACAATTTCCGCTGCTTATCACCCTCGTTAACATTCCATTGTAACGTGTAACTATGCGTGACTGCATAACTCACCTGTTTGTACGGCAAGAATTTGTTTCTTAGCTGCGATGAATAACTTCTCTTCTCTCAGCACGTTTCACAATTCTCTTGTCACTAATGCATTGTGTAAGGTCAGTTCGTTTGAAGCCTATATAAACAGCTGTCGACGGTTTTTTCATTCGTCGTTTATGATAATACTCACCGTAGTTTTTATAATTACAGTTATAATTATCGTTCGCTTTATAATTCTCATGTGTATACTTAACATTATAATTATCACAAGTTTACGTAGTGTTTCGTATAGATGATTTATTACTATGTTTCTTGTTACAGTGATACTTCTTGTGTGTTAAGTGTTTACACATATTTTTCTTTTATGTGATTTATCCCTGTGTGTGTAACTTGCAATTTGGATGTTCCTATCAATAAGGTATGACTGCTGAATTTTTATTTTGCTCTCTTCTTTAATGTTAATTATTTCTTTAGAATTATCGTTATTAATTACAAACGTATTTTCTTTCATATTTTCAATTCTTATGTTTCCTTCCCATATCATCATTTCACATAATTGTTCCGTTTGTTTAACACTTATTTCACATCCATTTTCTGTGATAGTGTCTGTTCAAACTTTGTACTATACTTCTTATCTGTGTGTTGTAACCACCGCATTGCGGCACGAGTGGATGACGTCACTTTGCTTATCAAGCGCCGCCGGCAGTCAGCTGGGCTGACGGTGGTCAAGTTTAGTTCAGTTACTTAATAGACTCCGAGCTGTACTCTCGTTAAAAATTACTCTTCCAGCCACGGCTTCTGGATCATTATTCAATTATTTTCATGTGCAGCTTGCACTAAATTATTCAGACGACCTTCGTCTAATTACCATGGATTTTGACTTTTATCAAAACTAAATTAACGGGCATCATGGCCATAAAACATCCGAACGTGTCGGCAATAGCATCTAAAACTTAATATTTTCAATAAATGAACATTATACATCATCAATACAGTCCACTTCATTAAATTTCAAAACCAGCCCTTTCCACTTAGCGTCTTTGGAACAACTCTAGAACTTCAAGAGCTTCCAGTACGCAACATTTTTGGTCCAACCGAACCGGATTTCTTACTTTTTGTCCACAGCGACAACATTAATATTTCTTTTAATGGGCCCAAACGGCGTTTCGTTCAAGCCCCAACATTCTCAACTTTGGATTGCTGACAGTTGCGTGCACCTATTATTTTCAAAATTACCTCACAATTAACACTACAAGATTCTGCAGAGCAGTAAACCAGAGACGACGGGACATGGCAGGACAGCATTAGTGATTCTACATCAAAAAAGTTCCACAGCTTTAAATTATGGAGAGCTGCAACATCACGCGTCATCTAACCGGTAGAGACAAGAGGTGCAACAACTCCTAACAGGATCGAGCAGCGGGATCGATGCCAGCTTCAGCACGTCTGGATCAACGTCCACGTGACTATGAACCTTTTACTTATATTTAACGTTCCAAGCAATATTTTATATTTAACAGTTATTTATGACACCTTTGTGTAAACACACACCACCATTATTCAATACACGTTAGTAAATAGTTAGCAGCTCATTGTGAGTTCAAACATCAAACATAAGACTATATGTATTATTATCATTTAAATTTATAATGTTAATAATTTTTAATTGCTAACAGAGGTTGGTTTAATAGAGAGAGTAAGCATATGTTGTAGCAAGTATTGTGTTCATATACATAACGATCGCTAGCTACCGCAACGTATTCAAATTTATCAAAATTTAGGTCTATGGTTCACATGCTCTGCGCTCAAATTATTCCAAATTATATTTTAAATTGTAATCATGGCAGATGTAAAAGCTTTAATAAAAAAACGAGGCACCATTAAAAGCTTCGATATCCCGCGTAAATACCTTCGCGGACAACTTCGATTTGGAATCCAGCGATCATCATGCGCTAAAAATAAAACTTCAGCATTTGATGGAATTATCCACCAAATACGATGAAATACAATCCCAAATCGAATCCGAGGAAGCGGACTTTGCTTTAGCGAGTGATAGGGTCCAAACTAAAGACGATCTTTGTAACATAGAGTGTAAGTTGCAACACCTGCTGGAGCAAGCTGAGCATATGAACCAGAAACCCTTAATTAATGCTGAAAGTAAGCATCTTAAACCCCCCCCCCCCCCCATTCAGTTGGAACCGATCAAACTACCTCGGTTTGTGGGAAGCATTATTGAGTGGCAGCATTATTATCATATTTTTCTTGAACTAATACACGTCAGATCCGATCTGACGGACATACAAAAACTACACTATTTGCACTCGTCATTATCTGGCGAGGCGCTTAACGTAATAAAGTCACTGCCAATCACTCATGAGAATTACGCGGTGGCTATCGATCTGTTGAAGAATAGATATGACAGTAAGCTAATTGTCTCCGCCCATCATGTCGGGAATGTCCTGGACGTACAGTCGGTTCAACAAGAATCCCAAGTTAGCATATCTAGATTCATTGATGAAATATCAGCCAATATCAATGCTTTAAATAATCTCAACTTGACAGTTAACACATTCGAAATCATTGTTATGCATTACTTAGCTAAAAAACTTGATAGTTACACTTTCCGGTTGTGGAAAGAGAGCTTGTCGGAACATAAATTTCCTGATTTTTATAATTTTATGAAATTCCTAAACACACGCAGACAATTGCTACAAAATCTTGATAGCGCAACTACCTCAACGAGCAAGTTAAGTGGCAGTGATAAGACTCCTTATCGCAAGGCAGTTAAACCGATAAGCGCTCCAAGGGGGGCATTCCATTCTCATATCGGAAATAATTTATGTAGACTATGTAACGGAAAACAGAATTACTGATTGCTTACAATTCACATCGCTTGCTATCCCTGAAAGAAAAAACGTCATAATAAAAAACAAACTTTGTTTAAATTGCCTTCGTCCGGGTCACGAAAGTTCGCAATGCCCATCAAAATTTTCTTGTAAAAAATGTGCAAGGCGTCACCACACCATGATTCACTTCCCCAACAAAGACAGATCTTCCATCAATAACCAATGTTCACTAAAGTTGCAAACGAATAAATCAATATTGTTATCCACCGCTGTCTGTATGACAACTAATCAGGCCGGTAGAAAATTCCCCGTTAGAATTTTATTGGATTCCGGCTCGCAAGCAAATTTCTGCACAATGGATTTCGCCCGTAGAATGGGCCTTCAATTGGTTAAATCACAATTGCCCATAACGGGTATAAACAACTCACTGTCCCAGGCTGATTTCAGTACAAAGGTAAGGCTACATTCTCGCTATAAACCTTTTACGTTAAACGTGCATTGTGCCGTACTGCCCAGTATAACTAATGATTTACCGGCAGAATCGTTCGATCTCGCCTCTTTGAATTTACCGAAGCACGTATTTTTAGCTGATCCACACCTCCACTGCTCGTCGCAAGTCGATGTACTACTCGGCGCTCAATATTATCTCCAATTAATTGAACCTATTAAATTTATGCGCGGCCCGCACTTTCCTATAATTCAGAAGACTAAGTTAGGATTTATTCTAGCCGGTAACTTACCCTTCAATGTCGACATAACTAAAACGGTTTCATCCTTTATGGTCTGTAAGGATGATAGTCAGATTTCCTCACAACTAAAGGAATTCTTGAAGTTGGAGGAGGTCTCTAGTCGTGAACCCTACTCTGAGGAATCGGCATGTGAAAAGCATTTTGTGACAAATACTGTCCGCAACCACGAAGGGAGATTCGTGGTATCCCTGCCTCGCAGGTCAGACAAATCTCATTTGGGAGATTCTCTCCGCGGAGCTATCCGCAGGTTCCAATCGCTAGAGTTTAAGTTCAAGCAGAACCCTGCCCTTTACAAGGGCTATAGCGAGTTCATGCGTGAATACTTGAAGCTTGGTCATATGTCTCCACTTAATGATTACGATTTGTCGCTTGACAAATCAGACATTTTTTATTTGCCTCGTCACTCAGTCTTTAAGGGCTCCAGCCTAACCACTAAGTTACGTGTGGTCTTTGACGGCTCCACTAAAACGACAAATAATCTGTCCCTCAACGATACTTTAATGGTCGGTCCCATGATCCAGCAGGATCTGTTCTCGATCATAGTTCGTTTCTGTACCCACCGATACGTACTTATTGCAGACATAGAAAAGATGTATCGTCAAATTATGGTTAACCCGAAGGATTGCAATTTGCAGCGCATTGTTTGGCGTGACGCTCCGCATAAGGAACTACAACATTACACTTTAAGGACGGTTACATATGGGACTGCTAGTGCCTCTTTCCTTGCGACTAGATGTCTGGCGTAGATAGCCTACGAAAATAAATCCGATTACCCTATGGCTTGTATAGCCATAGTCAATGATTTTTATGTAGACGATCTTATAACGGGATCGGACGATCCGAACGTGTTAGCTAAAATGAAATTCGACATTGTGGATTTGCTAAAAAGATATGGTTTTACGTTACATAAGTGGTTTTCTAACCACCATAAGATTATGGCCTCCCGCGCCCACGTCTCCCATGACTTCAGCAAAGGTCAAAACGTGCGTACATTGGGAATCCAATGGAACGTTGACAAAGACAGTTTTTTGTATACCGTTCGGGATGCTGACAATTCGACCATGTTCAACAAAAGAAGCATGTTGTCGGTCATTGCAGGGATTTACGACCCGCTGGGTCTTATTGGGCCCATTACGTTTTGGTGCAAACATTTTGTACAACAGTTGTGGTTGGCGGGCACAAGTTGGGACGAACCCTTATCTGGGTCATTATCCAATCAATGGCTGGAACTCTACTCTCAATTAGTTTCCGACACTCATTTTAAAATTACGAGGTCGGTTAAGAGTCTGAACAATTATCAAATCAGTTCATTACAGCTTCACGGATTCGCCGACGCTTTGGTTAAAGGTTACGCGTGTTGTATTTATGTGCGGGCTTACTATTCGAACGGCGCCATATCGTCAAACCTGTTGTGTGCTAAATCTAGGGTCGCTCCACTGAAACAGATAACGCTACCCCGGCTTGAACTTTGTGCTTGTTTATTGCTAGCGCAGTTAACTTCTAAGGTTTTAGATGCCATGAACTACAATTTTGACGGACTATATCTCTATTCAGACTCGATGATAGTGTTGCATTGGATACATCAACAATCTTCCCGCTGGAAGGTATTTGTGGCCAACCGTGTCGCGGAAATACAGCGTCTTAGTAGCAGGGGAACTTGGCATCATGTACTATCACTTGACAACCCTGCCGACATTTTATCACGCGGTTGCCTCCCTCGTAGTTTGCACAGCCATACTCAATGGTGGCATGGTCCGTCCTGGTTAGCCCATGAGTCATCATCATGGCCCACTGGTGCCTTCGACATTCATATGCCCTGTACTTACCCCGACCTTGAGCAAGAACATCGTAAGCAGGTCCAAACCTCACTAATTGTCGCCTCTTCCACCCATAGCTATGTTGAAAATTATTCATCCCTTACAAGACTCATTCGTGTCTTCGCATATTGCCGCAGATTTATTCGCAACTCTAGGCTCCCGGTTGTTGACAGGGTCACGTCCTTTTTGTCTGCTCAAGAGTTGCATAACACACTCTTGTTTTTTGTTCACCAATCTCAGCAGCTGCACTTCGCCATAGAAGTTAAGGAGCTCGAGGCACATCACTGCCTTCCTCGCAGCAGTAAAATTCTTGCACTCAACCCCTTCCTGGATGACACAGGTATCTTAAGAGTAGGTGGGCGCCTACAATTTTCCCAACTTGACTACGCGAGTAAGCATCAAATAATTTTGCACCCGCACTCTCATCTCACTAAATTAATAATTGAGTATGAACATATCCGTTTGTTGCACTCTGGGGTACAATCAACCCAATCTTCTCTCAGACAGAAATATTGGATTATTCACGATAAATCTTATATCCGCTCAGTAATACATAAGTGTATCATTTGTTTCCGTTACCGTGCTAGAGGCGCGAATCAACTATTAGGTCAGTTACCCCATTCCAGGGTCACGCCTGCTAAGCCATTTTCCCAGTCGGCCGTGGACTACGCCGGTCCTGTACTTTTACGCCATGGCGGGCAGCGCTCAAAGTCCACGTCAAGGGCATACATCGCGTTATTTATATGCATGAGCACAAAGGCCATCCATTTAGAATTGGTGTCAGATCTCACCTCCAATGCCTTTATAGCGGCTTTAAAAAGGTTCATCGCGCGCAGTGGTATTCCCGCGCAGATATTTTCGGATAATGGTACGAATTTTCGTTGTGCCAACCGCACCTTACCTTACCTTTGAAATTTTTAAGTTCAAAGGGAGTTGAGCAATCCTCTCAGGAGTTTTGCGGTCTCCGTGGTATCAAGTGGTCCTTTATCCCTCCCTCAGCCCCTCATTTCGGTGGTTTGTGGGAAAGCGGTGTGAAAAGTGTTAAATATCATTTGCGTCGCGTAATCGGCGGTACTATATTGAATTTTGAGGAGTACTCTACTCTTCTCTCTCAAATAGAGACTTGCCTTAATTCGCGCCCTTTATGTGCTGTGTCCGACGATGCTAGAGACCCTGAACCCTTAACTCCCGCGCATTTCTTGGTCGGTGCTCCACTGACTGCACTTCCGGAACCCGACTATACCCAAAGCAATACTAGTCGTTTGGGCAGATGGCAGCTGCTCCAAAAATTTACGCAATCCATCTGGAAACGATGGTCCAGGGATTATCTGCACCAGCTGCAGCAGCGCAACAAATGGCGCATGACGTTAAGGAATTTGAATGTCGGACAGCTTGTCCTCATTTTGGACGATAATTCCCCCCCCACTTCAGTGGAAGCGAGGGGTAATTATTAATGTTTTTGCGGGTCAAGATTCCATAGTGCGCGTCGCGGAAGTTCGCACTGCGCTAGGTATCTTACGCCGACCCATCCACAAATTATGTCCCCTTCCGGCGGCAACAGACTAGTCATATGTGTGCCATACGAGACTTACTAGGAATGTGAACTTGTCACATTGCCTGGAATATGCCTGGGATATTCCCGGGGTGATCATACAAGTCAATTGTATCATTAGCGTTGTAATTATTATTACTACGTTCTGATAGCTATTATTGCAATAGGTACTGCGTTTTCATTGTTATCAATTATTTATATATGTTATTGGATTGTTATATGATTATATATTCAAACTTTTGAGATTTATTATTGTTACTTATTGTATGTATGTATTGTATTTTCTAATGGTAATATATTATGAAATTTATCAGGGGTTTGTTGTGTCAATATTATGGTTGCAATTGTTATATCTTTTTATTGTGTTATCGCTTATTATGTAATGCTGTGTAAATGTTAATGGGTATTATATGGGATGGATCAATACGTCTACTTAATCATTGTATTACTGTGTGTACTGTGGTGCTATTATGTTTTGGGTAATTTTATTGTCAGTTTTTCCTTGCTATGAGCATAAAGTTCGATTTCTTGTATACCTTATAATTGTCACTTGAATTTATCATGTTAATCATATTATTGTTATTAATTACCTAACTGTCATTGCGCTGTAGCCAATACGCCAATTGTTATATTATTTTTGCCATGTAAATTTAATTATTATATTATTAACTTAATGTTTAATTTACAAAATCGTCCCGATTTTGAGCGGGCAGTATGTTCGAACTTTGTACTGTATTTCTTATCTGTGTGTTGTAACCACCGCATTGCGGCACGAGCGGATGATGTCACTTTGCTTATCAAGCGCCGCCGGCAGTCAGCTGGGCTGATGGTGGTCAAGTTTAGTTCAGTTACTTAATAGACTCCGAGCTGTACTCTCGTTAAAAATTACTCTTCCAGCCGCGGCTTCTGGATCATTATTCAATTATTTTCATGTGCAGCTTGCACTAAATTATTCAGACGACCTTCGTCTAATTACCATGGATTTTGACTTTTATCAGAACTAAATTAACAGGCGTCATGGCCATAAAACATCCGCACGTGTCGGCAATAGCATCTAAAACTTAATATTTTCAATAAATGAACATTATACATCATCAATACAGTCCACTTCATTAAATTTCAAAACCAGCCCTTTCCACTTAGCGTCTTTGGAACAACTCTAGAACTTCAAGAGCTTCCAGTACGCAACATTGTCAATATGTGAGTTGGTATCACCAACCTTTTCTGTTAATTCTTTTACCTTCTTCGTTATTTTTATGGTGTCCTGTTTAAAATTTTCAGACTGTTCTTCTAACTGTTTCTTATTAGATTCTTTTAATTTGTCTATTCTAGAATTCAAATTTTCTGCTTGCTTATTTATATTTTCTGTCTGTTTTGTGCTTATCTCATCTACCCAATCACGCATCATGGTTTGAAGTGCTTCCATGTTCAGACTTTCTGGTGCTGCCATGGTGAATTATTATTAAAATATTTATTTATAATTTATTATTAGTGAACCGTATATGAGCTTTTATTTATTTATTGCTTAATTATTATTATTTATTTATTTTTATCTACTCATATTAAAATTACACCTGTTTGTTGGGGTGGGCACCAGTTGCGTTATTACAATACAATACACACAACAAAATAAACAACATATAAAAATATTCATTAATAAACATCAATTATTATACATAAAATCCTATGCACACATTTAACTATAGAGCATACATTTATTTATTAAATGTAGGCGTGTCGTGCCCCAAGTTACCGGGCGACAAAATTTATAACAATACAAATTATATAATCTATTTGTGTTTGAATAGCTCCACAATCTTGGAGCGCCAATATTTATACAACGATACAAATTCAGTAATATAATTTAAATTTGTGGAGCCCCTAATTCTTTGGGACGCCAAACTTTATACAACAATACCTTTTGTGCTGTGTTTACATTCATACAACATTACTGATACTGTGTATGTATAAATTGGGGTTCAGGTGTAATCATAATAAGAGTAGTCCTTTTAGGAATCGTAATATGTTTTCATTTATTTATTCAACAAACAAACAAAAATAATAATACAATAATAATATTTACTTCGACATAAAATATTCATTATCTATTGTTTCAATGTTTCATTCCTGCCGTACACTCATCATAAAAATAGATTTTATATCTTATATCTTATATTAGCAATTATATGTAAAACATTTCTTCGTTATACTATAAATTCTCGACTACTCAGTCTGAATGTGTGCTTTATAAATTGGTTAATATTTCCATTCTTATTCTATACTTGACATACCTTTTACGGCTTTATAATCATTTTAACAAAACTAATTGAATATTTCCAATTCTCTCTCTCCTATGGCGCTACAGCCCAAGTCGGGCCCTGGCCTCCACCAATCTCCGCCTTACTATATTTCCAATTACTTTACTTTATATGCTTTCAATGAAAAATTTTAAGTATTAAATCAATTGTTAATTCTCCAAGCAAGGATTTAAATTATCTTTAAACTGACTGTTCATCATTAAAGAAAATTCTTATTACAAGTAAATTACATTCTCTTATCTCTATCTAAATAATTTTTCTTTAATTTAAAATATTTTTTTACTAATGTCTTTCAATGTCTTTATTCTTTTATAATTATAAATTGGTTTTCCATCACCTCAATTCTGCAGATTGTCCCATGTCCTCCAGTGATCTGTCGGTCCTCTCCTACTGGATGTCCTCTTGCGTTTTCCGGTTCTACTGGTCGTCCTCCCGTCTCTCGTCCTTCATGGTCCCATCGGCTGGCTGTAGAATGGAATGACGTGTTGCTCTGGATCGGCTGCTGTTGCTATATAAACCGTCTTTATTGCTCTGTGTATCGTTCCTCTGCTTGATGTTCTCTCGCCATCTGTCTAGAGTGTAGATGTTTGTCGTTGTAGACTGTTTGTAGACGTCCAATAATTGTAGTTACAGTTCTTTTTTTATTACTTGAACTAACGTGTTGTCCGTAATACTTTACAGTTTATACTAAGAGATCTTGTCGATGTTGGCCATAGCGTCTAACTATGTCTGAAGTAATTAAAATTTCGCATCTCTGACGGACATAGTGTACCGCTGCAACTGAAAACTGATTGAAGAGTAATTAAAATATCTCGTCGCTGACGGACATAGCATACTGCCACGACTGAAGACTGATTGAAGAGTAAATTTGGCTCTCCTGGGCTCGTATTTATATTCACCAAATAAACCACACCTGTTGGCTCAGGATTCTTCTGCAGGTCAGAAGCTGTTTGCGGCGTCTGTTCCCCCACCTCGTCTCATTTCATTTAATCGCACATTTTCGCCAACTGCACTGTCTAATGCGGATTTCAAGGTGATCTAATATTGTCTAATTTAATTACACATATTATACGTAATTATCATATTGATCGCATCATTAGTGTAATTACTATGCTTTAAAAATCACACAGAATTCGCACTGATCGTCGTAAATACACATAATTCGCACTGCACACGTGTCTGATTTTTATGCATTTTTAGAAGTCTTTATACTCTTTCTAATATTTATGGTTTGCTTAAAATTAAATAAAACCTTAATTTAGCATTTATTTGGGGTTAGATTGCAAACTTTCAGGCTCAAACAGGCTTCACGCACACACACTATTTACTTGTGTATAGTGATGTTCCTGTTGATTCATGTTTATAAGCCAGCTTCCAATTTCACACCTGCTTGTTGTAATGTGTCAAAAAAGGGGGTTTTTATTTTTCATTAAATTTATTTAAATTTATTCTGTATCATCATTGCAAGTCCCAGGTAAAATAAGGTTGGATGCAAACAATGAACCGTAACGTAACTTTTTGGGCTGGGTGTTGTCAGAGAACAATAGTGGTTTGTGAATCGAATGTTTGTCACGTACGAACAAACTAGTCGGGCGCGGCTTCTACGCATAACAGGCGAAACCGACGCTACAAAAATGGCGAAGCAGAAAGATTGTCGGGCCATGTGCTCTGGAGACGGAGGAAATCAAGTAGAGGCTCCACCCACCTAAGCCTCTTATATCGTCACCGTTTAACAACATTAGCCCATTTGGCACATACTCTGTGTACGACGACGAAAAAATCGTAGCCTGAAGGCAGTGCCTTCCTATTCAGCAACAAGCTATAGTGGGGAGTTTTGTTGGCACTCTCCGCGGCAGTCGACTAAGAAATTTTTCCCCGGCCGGGTGAACACATAGGCTCGTGGGCCTAATTTTGATAAAATTACTAAAAATGTGAGTCAACTAGAATGTGATAAACAGTGAAACGTTAACTTTTTAATCAGTGAATCAAATTTAACCAGCAGAAAACTTTTTCGGACGAACCAGTGAACGAACAAAAACAGACTAATAACAACACGTGTCGGACACAGCCAGAGAAGTAGAAACATAACATTTTAATTCAATTCAATGGGGAAAATTATTTAATAAAGAGCTCTAGTTTTGTCTTTAAGGGAAATAATATAAAAAGTATGAGGAATGAATGAGTGAGTGAGCAAGCTGGGTTGTCTTAACATAACTTAGTTAATATTTGTTAAGGTTTGGAAGTAGTTAGTATAATGTTTACCAGTGTTCAAGTAGCGTAAAAGTTTGTTTTGTAATTTTTCGACGATAAGATAATTAAGTTGAACAGTAATAGTTTTGAGATATAAAAAAGGACACTAAGTAACTTTAAAATTAAATTAAAATAAATGTTGCAAGCGAATAATAAACAGAGCTGATTAATGTAGTAAAACAGCGTGTTTATTGCGTAACGAGCTGAGTAACCTCTCTTACTGACTGTGAGTTCGTGTAAAAGGATCCTGGACCCCGAACAGGTAAGAGTGATGAGAATTGAGTTAACGTGCGAAATATATAGATGTCTTTTAGTAATTGTGTACATAATATGAAAGTTAAATGATGCCCGAAAATACGAAATTAAATATTTTAATTACTAATTGGAGTGAAACATCTCAATGGCCCCCGAACTAGGGACTGTTTGTACGAAGTATATTTCGTATAGGCTATGCCTACTCGCAGATGTAAGAGACGTTAGTGGGAGTTACATATGAATTAAAATTAAGTACAGAGAAATAAAGAGTATGTTATAATATGATTCATAGATGTATTATGAACAAGTAAAAAACTAAATAATATAAAAAATGGATACTAATAAAAGTAATGATGAAAACGTCAGCTTAACTGACATTGAAACAGAGAGCTCAGTAAATGTTGAAGTAAGCGAGACCCAGTCAATGAATATGAACAAAATAAATGCTGAATCAACACCTACAGTCAGTAGAGTACAAAAGTTGTCATTAGATGACATATTTAATTTTATGAAAGCTCAAGATGTTAAAAATGAGAGTAGACTTGCTGAAATAAATAGTAATTTCAATGCCAAATTTGATGAACAGAAAAGCGAAATTAAAGAAATTAAAAGTAATTTTAATGATAAATTCAATGAACAGAATAATAAATTCGATGAGTTGAAAAGCGAAATACACGAACAAAAAATCAAATGCGAAAGCAATTTCAGTGAGTTAAAAACCCATATTAATGAGATCAATAAGCGTTTTGAAAACAATAATGAAGAATTTGCTAGTAAGTTTAATGAATTAAATACCAAAGTAGATAGTTAATAGATATAAAATAAATGAGATAGATAGTAATGTATCAGAAAGAATTGATAAACAAATAAATGAGAATAACGAAAAATTAATAAATAAAATAAATGAGTACAACAATGAAATAGAATCTAAAATAAATAAATGTAATACTGACACTGAATATAAATATAACAGTGTAGTGGTTAAGATTGAAAAAATGAATCAAAATATTGATGAACATAAAAGTAATACAGACATGAAAATCAATGAAATTGAAAATACTTGTAAAACGGAAATACAATCGTTACACAAGTCTGTTAATGTAATAACCAAAAATAGCATTCAATCCGAATGTATTAATGATAAAAAATTGTATTCAATTGAACAGAGCATTAGTAGTGTTAAAGATGAGTTGAGTATAGCAATAAACCAAAAGTTAAAAAATATTACTGAAAGAGTAGTAATTACGCGAGATGTGAATAATGAAATAGAACTTGAAACTTTTTGCAGTGAGAACCGTAAAGTGCATTCAATGCAGTTTTTAAACAGAGTACGGGAGTTTAATCAATTTAACGGTAATAGTTGGGAGGTGAAACTTTTACAAATTTTTAAATGTTTTAAGGGTAATTCTGAGATATGGGCAGAAGTGCATCGAAACGAGTGGGGGAGTTATGAAAATTTTGAAACAGCGTTCCGTAATAAATATTGGTCAGAAGAGGAGCAGGAGATATTGCGCAGTCAAATAATGGGAACAGGGAATTTTGGTAGAAATAACAGTAACATTACGGTATATACCATGAGACTTTTCAACGAGGCAAAATACTTAGAGCCGCCATTGCCATTTCAGTCATTCGTACGACATGTAAGCAAACACTTACCTAGAGAGGTTCAGATCACGCTGATGACGAGAGAGGTGAGTAGTATCAATGAACTAGAAAAAATGTTGGATGTTTTTCAGAACATTAGGGACCAGGAAGCCAGCCGACGCCCACAACAACCCAACATGAGCAGCGGAGGGAGTTACCCACAAAGAGGAGGACAACATACGGAAACTACTTACCATGGTCGAGAACCAAGTAGACGATATCCAATGTGGAAATGTGATGGGTGGTGTCCCATGGAGAATTATGCTGACCGTAATTTTTGTTACAGATGTAGGAAGGTGAGACCAGGTCATCAGAACCGGACGCAGCAGAGGTACAACAACCCACGTCAGAGAACCGGGGAGGAGCGAACAGAAATACCCAGGAATGGAGGGGGATACCATCGAGCAGAAAGAGAGTACACACCAGGAGGTACAGCTGAGCGGGCGGAAAACTGAGAAGGACAATGGATGAGGAGGCCCGGACATTGTCGATAGATGACTGCGGGGTCCATGAAGATAGATACAGGAATCACACAATTCACACAGATATGGCGAATGAATTAATGGAAGAAGAGATGGGAACGGCGAGACCGGAAGCTTAGCTGACGGAGGTAAAACTGGAAATTGAAGGTAAGCCAGTTACAACACTAATAGACACAGGCAGTGAAGTATCAGTAATAGCAGAACACGTATTAAGTAAGTTAAGGGAAAGTAATAAAAATATTCCATTTTTACCAGTTGCGGGTGTAACCACTGTAGGTATCACGGGTGTTAGAAGTAAAAGGGTGACAACACAAGTCCAGTTGAGTATGGTAATAAATGGGAAAAATTATGAAAATACATTCTTAGTTGTCAGGGGATTAAACTTAGAAGTAATATTGGGTAATGATTTTCTGATCAGGAATAATGCGATAATCAATTTTAAAAAGAGGGTCTTAGAACTAAATAATGAAGGTAAACAAATAACAGTTGATTTTGAGCGGGTGTTAGATACGGTGAAGATTTCGGGTATAATGGTTATACCGAATAGGGTCATAGACAGGGACATGGAGGTTAGTATGAATATATGTAGACAGACAGTGAGTGATGAGAGTGAGGAGAGAATATGGGCGGATAGAGTGGTTAAATTTTGTGGTGAGGGTGGCGCAATAGGGAGTTCTCAACGTAAAGCGTTGTGGCGGGTAGTCGAGGGTTTTAGGGGAGTGTTTGCCGGGGAACCAGGAAGGGCAAAAGGTTATGAGTGTGAATTAAAGGTGAGGGAGCATGCGCCGTATGTACAACGAAGTTATCCGGTACCATATTCGAAAAGGGGGGCAGTGCAGTTAGAATTGGATAGAATGTTAGAGGGTGGTATAATAGAGAGATCAGTGTCAACCTATTCCAACCCTTTAGTGGTAGTTATAAAGAAGGACGGGACAGTTAGATTGTGTCTAGATGCAAGAAAAATTAACCAAATTATTATTCCAGACAGGGAATCCCCGGAAGCCATAGAGGAGATTTTTCAGAAGTTTAGTGGGGTAAAATATATGACATCGCTGGACTTGACAGCAGGTTATTGGCACGTACCGCTAGCACAAAGTAGCCGCAAGTATACCGTAATTTTATTTAACGGTAAAAATTATCAATTTACTCGCCTACCGTTTGGATTGAACACCAGCGTAGCTAGTTTTATTAAGTGTCTTGACCAGATTTTACAACCTCATAATTTAGATTTTTTGACTATATATGTGGACGACATTCTGATAGCTTCCAGAACATTTGAGGAGCATATAGAACATCTGGAATATGTGTTGGATAAGTTATGTCAGGGAGGTTTAACTGTGAATTGGGATAAATCTAAATTTTTGCAGACCGAAATACATTTTTTATGATTCATCATAACACCTACAGGAATCCGGGCTAATCCAGACAAGGTGGAATCCATCATGACATTTCCTGAGCCTAAAAACATAAAACAATTACAAAGTTTTCTTGGTCTATGTAATTTTTACAGGAAGTTCCAGCGAAACTATGCCCAGACGACGGCAAGACTCAGTGCCGTGCTGCACAAAAACAAACAATGGAAATGGGGGGAAAATGAGAGGGAAGCGTTCTGCGAAATTAAGAATAAGTTCGCCGATATGATCTTGATGAACCACCCAAATTTCAATAATAGTTTTTATTTACAGACAGACGCTAGTAATACAGCACTAGGAGCCAAACTGTATCAAGAGGACGAGGGGAGAGAACACCATACCATCGCTTTCGCCAGTCGGACGCTGCTAGCATAAGAAAGAAACTACATGACCACCGAAAAGGAGCTCCTCAGCATAGTATTTGCAGTAAAGAAATTCAGGACCTATTTGCTGGGTAGTAACACCATTATCAGGACGGACCATAAAGCTTTGTCATTTCTGAACACTTGCAAGCTCACACACAGCCGGATAACCAGGTGGGTGTTAGCTCTCCAAGAGTATAATTTCTCTTGGGAATATATTAAAGATGTAGAAAACCGAATACCAGACACTATCACGTGTAGACACAGATAGAAATAGAACGGGTAGAGACATTAAGGAAATAGAGATTTATAGGTTGTCTAGGGAAGATAAACTTTTTGGGGAAGAATTAAAAGACATAAACATAATGCAGAGAGCCGATAATAAACTAAACAAAATTATAATAAGTGTAGAGTCAGAATTAGATGAATTTGGGTATAGACAATATTTTCAAGTGTTTAAGGGGAGTTTATTTAAAAGAGTAGAGGGTAGAGAGAGGGATTGGAGGCTAGTAATACCGGAGGAATTGACAGAGAAAATAGTATGGGACTGTCACTATAGATATGGACATTTGGGGCAAAAAAGTGTGTTAGTGTACTAATAGAATCTTGTATATTTAGAAATATGGAAAGGCGTGTACGAAAAATACTTAGAATTTGTGAACTATGTCAAAAATCCAAAGTTGTGAATTATAGGGTAGACGGTGAGTTAAATAACATTAAGGTGGAGACACCATTTGACTTGGTAGCAGTAGATTTGTATGGCCCATTGCCAAAGGGTAGGGGTGGTGTTATGTATATCTTTGTTGTGCTTGATACGTTTTCCAAATATGTCCGATTGTATAGTGTGAAGAGAGCGACGAGTAAGGTGCTGAGTGAGAAAATCACATGCGACTACATGGTCAACATTGGAAAACCAAAAGTAATTCTGTCAGACCACGGACCACAGTTCATCAGTGGAAAATGGCGCCAGACTCTCGGATGGGAAGGTATCACCCCAAAACACACGGCAGTATATCATCCGCAGTTCAACCAGGCGGAGAGGGTCATGAGGGAATTAGGACGAATTTTCCGAGCATACTGTCACGCCAAACATAGCGAGTGGCCCTTATACGTTCAAAGAATTGAGAACTGGCTGAACAGCGTAACACATGAGTCGACAGGGTTCACGCCTTACGAGTTGGTAAGAGGAAAGCGTCCACCTCGGATTTTAGAGCAGTCAGTCAATTATCCACCAGAGACGAGTACCATAAACCAGGACGTAAAATTGAGACTGGCAAATGAAAGGTTATTGACGAAAGGAGAAAGGAGGAAACGGAGACACGATATGAAAGGTAAGTGCGTGAAATATGAAATCGGACAGTTAGTTTTGGTAAAACGCCATGACTTATCATGACAAGTGCTCAAGACAAGGAGATAAAAAAATTCTTTTTGTTGTACGAAGGCCCCTACGAGATAATAGAAATTAAAATGAATAATTCGTATGTTTTGCAGAACCGGGCGACACGAGAAATAGTGGGTACACAGAATGCTACAAACTTGAAATTATTTTGGTCAACGTAAGAATTGAATTTTAATATGTTTTGGTTTGTTTTCAGAAGGGATCCTCCCCCATTTTCGGGCGGTCAAGACCTTACCAATCCTGACCGTGGGTTTTGGCACTCTGGAGGCGGACCATGGTTGGCGGAACTTCCTTCGGGCGGGGAAACGACGATGGTCCGGCTCCACAAAATTGGTATAAATTAGAAATTTAACTATATTATTGAACGGGGAGGGGGGCCCCTAAGGTACGTGGTACAAAGTATTTTACACTCAAGGTGCATAAAAAAGGTGCACAATGCCACGTACCAACATTGCCTAAGAGTGTATGTACATAATTTAATGGAGGCAATTTAATAAGGCAGTGTGTTCAAATAAAAATTTACTAGTGTCATTTGCAAAATGGAAAATCAGCAAATGACAGCAGTTTCAGAGTATTAAAAAAAGATGGGTTTTGTGGAGATGTGATTGGCGATGATCAGACGGCGGGTTTGGATAAATGGGAAAGTAAAATTTGTATTGCAACTAATCCAAGGCAAGGTAATAGTTGTAGTTCAGTGGTAGAAAAGGGGGAACGTGAATTCACGTAGTGTGTCTGGCCGTTGCCAATCCCATTTCAACAAATCCCCCGTTTTTTCGGGCGATTACTGTACTATCATAACAAAGGATAATAATTAGCCTCCAAATGTAGATAATTATCAATATATAATTCGGAATGTTTATAATTTTGAATCTATGTCAGTAGCCGTAATTTTACTTTAAGTGAATAATTGACTATACATAATTATGAAGTTTGTAGTACGAGTTAAAATGAAATGTTTGAGGTTTAAATGTTAAAGTATTTATGAGTCTTAGAGGTGATAAATAATAATATAACCAAACATATAAGAGTTTACCATCCGAGAATTGTAGTAACGGTATAAGCGTGAACCTTATATGTCTTTTAGTAGTTTCCCCTATATTTCGGGCGGTCACGGCTTCACCGAACCCTGACCGTGGATTTATTAAGTAAATATATTCTAAATTGGTGAACTTAGAAATTAACAGGGGGTAAATCAGGGGAATCTACATAACTATGGAACAGCGGCTATCATCGAAGGTGGTGATAGTGCTGTATTAAGGGTGTGTGAATCATTATAGTAGGATTACTGGTGTCCTCGGACATCAGTAATGCCGAATTTTTATATAACGTTGAATCAAGAACGGTATAGGCAGCGTCTATACCCTATATAAACTTCAGTTCTTGGGGATGCAAATGGGCGCTACAGTCCACCCTCAGGAAACAATAGTGTGTGTGGAAAAGGAGCTGGCCGTTACAAGCCAGGGGCACAGATACCGCACCTGTGCATAAGGCAAACTCTCGATCTGGTTTATCCGGCGGGTGGTTACCTAATTGTAACTGGGTATAAGGGGGGAATTAAGAAAAATGATGTAGTAGGAGAGTAACTGAGAAATCAGTGAGAGGGTGACAACCTCTGTAAACAGCGGGCCGATCAATTTCACCTAACCTAACCTAACCTAATCTCTAAAGAGAGAGTTGGTGGTTGGTGACCCAGTTCCTGTTCAGTAACAGTTGCTATAACTATGTTTCGATGATTAGTGGTGTATTTCACTTATGAGAAAAAAACGATTTTAAGTGTTAGGGTCAGTTATAATGAGGTTAATCTAGAGGAACATTTATGATGATAACTATATAATTATGTGTATTGGTGTTAATTGTATGAAGTGTATCTAGGTAAGGTCATTCACCTGACCCAGAGAAGATCAGCTGATGACTGGTATGTACCGTACAATGGTCAATGTAACCAATTCATATGTTCTTGTAACAATCAATGTAAGTTTAATTATATTTTATTTTATAATTTTCTTCCTATTATCAGAATATATGTTTAATAAAACATTATTACATTTTATTACATTAGTATTTAATTATGAACAAAAAAAAAATTATTTTTTGCTTGAAGTACAGATTGTGTTTTGATGTTCAAGATATTTTGTTGATTAAGTGCATTGCTAATGTATTAACTGATTTAAATTGTTCACGGTACATGTGTTGTAAACAAATATTATGATAAGGGAATTTATGATTTAATAAGGTATTCAATTTATTTCATTTATTATGATTGTTAGTAGCTAATTAAGAAGAGTTGTAAATTCATTTTAGAGATTTTGAAATTTTGAGAGTAAATGGAAGGAGATGATGAAATTAATGGTAATATGAATCTTTGATATTGGACTTAGATTAATTTTTTTTAACAGAATTTAAATGATTTAATCTGCTTTGTTTGATTTATTTTTGATTTGAACCATAACGTCAATTTGAGAAAAGGAATTGAAGTTAAAAAATAAAATATTTTTATGAATTTAAGATCAGCAAAGTAGTATATAGATATTATACTCTGTGTAATAATGAGTATGTGTGCGCACCCAGTAGTTGCTGAAGGCAACCCAGTATACATGTAAGGGGGAACATATCGGTTGAGGATCTGGTATGGTATAAGGCCAGTCTTTGATTTTTTTTGGTGGAATGATAGAAGTTTAGGGGTACTATGGTATCTGTCCGGGGTTATGGTGTTGAGATCTCGAACAGAGAAGTCCAGTAATGTCGTTCAGGTGCAGCCATAGTCGCCGAGCTAGGGGGCTAGTTTACCCATGACGTGTTTAGAAATTAACGGGGGGTTGTTGGCGCCATATCCTCACCGATCCTCTTAGGTTTAGCAATGAGAGTTTTTATGCTCTTTGGCATAAAACCTCTCATTGGGAGGGAGGGTATTGTAATGTGTCAAAAAAGGGGGTTTTTATTTTTCATCAAATTTATTTAAATTTATTCTGTATCATCATTGCAAGTCCCAGGTAAAATAAGGTTGGATGCAAACAATGAACTGTAACATAACTTTTTGGGCTGAGTGCTGTCGGAGAACAATACTGGTTTGTGAATTGAATGTTTGTCATGTACGATATGCACATCCACTAGTTGGGGCGCGGCTTCTACGCATAACAGGCGAAACTGATGCTACGAAAATGGCGAAGCAGAAAGATTGTCGGGCCATGTGCTCTGGAGACAGAGGAAATCAAGTAGAGGCTCCACCCACCTAAGCCTCTTATATCGTCACCGTTTAACAACATTAGCCCATTTGGCACATAGAAAGTCCATACTCTGTGTACAACGACGAAAAAATCATAGCCTGAAGGCAGTGCCTTCCTGTTCAGCAACAAGCTATAGTGGGGAGTTTTGTTGGCACTCTCCGCGGCAGTCGACTAAGAAATTTTTTCCCTGGCCGGGTGAACACATAGGCTCGTGGGCCTAATTTTGATAAAATTACTAAAAATGTGAGTCAACTAGAATGTGATAAACAGTGAAACGTTAACTTTTTAATCAGTGAATCAAATTTAACCAGCAGAAAACTTTTTTTGGACGAACCAGTGAACAACAAAAACAGACTAATAACAGCACGTGTCGGACACAGCCAGAGAAGTAGAAACATAACATTTTAATTCAATTCAATGGGGAAATTATTTAATAAAGAGCTCTAGTTTTTTCTTTAAGGGAAATAATATAAAAAGTATGAGGAATGAATGAGTGAGTGAGCAAGCTGGGTTGTCTCAACATAACTTAGTTAATATTTGTTAAGGTTTGGAAGTAGTTAGTATAATGTTTACCAGTGTTCAAGTAGCATAAAAGTTTGTTTTGTAATTTTTCAAAGATAAGATAATTAAGTTGAACAGTAATAGTTTTGAGATATAAAAAAGGACACTAAGTAACTTTAAAATTAAATTAAAATAAATGTTGCAAGCGAATAATAAACAGAGCTGATTAATGTAGTAAAACAGCGTGTTTATTGTGTAACGAACCCAGTAACCTCTCTTACAGACTGTTAGTTCATGTAAAAGGATGCTGGACCCCGAACAGGTAAGAGTGATGAGAATTGAGTTAACATGCAAAATATATAGATGTCTTTTAGTAACTGTGTACATAATATGAAAGTTAAATGGCGCCCGAAAAAACGAAATTAAATATTTTAATTACTAATTGGAGTGAAACATCTCATTGTCTATTACATATTACTAAAATTAATTTAAATATTTATTTTATTTCATATATGCGCATTACAGCATATGCTTGTATTGTCGCAATATATATATATATATATATATATATATATTGTAACGTCTCTCGCAGTGAATGTTTCTCCGAGCCCTCTCTTATAGTACTTTCCTTAGTTATTTCTTTATTTTATAAACCCCACGTTGTTAGCGTCATTTTGTAACGTCTAACGTCTCTCGCGGTGAATGTTTCTCCAGTGCCCTTTTTATATGTGTGTACTATCGTTAATTAAATCTAAGTTTTAATGGCTCTTCGAAAATCTCGCTTTCATGAGAGTCACTGTTAATCCTTTATTGATTGTATTTGCAAATGTTCAGTGTCGGTTATAATTTATGTTTACAGAAATTAAAAACTGAAATCGAGTGTGTGTGATTTGGGAGAATTCAATGAAGTTGTTTGACCGTAGTTAGGAGAGAGAGGGCCAGTGGTATTATCCCCGGATTATACAATTACTTAATTTAAATTTTTTCTGCCCATGAGACCATATGATTTTGACGTCTGCAACCCAATTTGAGGTTAAATTATATTACAGTCGGGTAGGACGCCTAACATGAGACCTAGTAATGAAATTAAAATCGCGAAGAACATCAAACGCAAATTAGAAAATTTTGACGCAATGATAACTAAGGCTGATAAAGGTAGTACAGTAGTTATCATCAATAAAACTGAATACACACAAAAATGCTATGATTTTATAAATGAAAATAATATTAAGACCCTAAATAATGACCCCACCATTAAATATACAAAAGCCATAAACTCAGCGGTGAATAAATGTGTTAATTTATTCGATGCTCAAACTAGACGACGTATCAAAAATATAAATCCGAAAGCGCCTACTTTCAGAGGACTACCAAAGTTACACAAACCTAATATACCAATACGTCCTTTAATAAATTATACAACTGCCCCAAGCTATAATGTAGCCAAAAAGCTACAAATAATCATCAAAAACAGCTTAGTAATGGACAACATACATAGCGTAAAAAATACAATAGAATTAATAAACAAAGTTAAAATCATTAAAGTACTGCCTAACCATAAACTGATATCTAGGGACATAGTGAATTTGTATACGAATATACCCGTGCTAGAGACGATAAATATTCTCGAGAGACTTTTAATCAAGACAAATGTCTTAAAACAGGTACAAATTGATGAACTTATATTTTTACTGAAAATTGTTGTGCAACAGAATTACTTTACACACGACAATAAGTTTTTTATCCAGGAAAATGGGCTGGCCATGGGTTCACCGGTGAGTGGAATTTTAGTGGAGATTTATATGAATCATTATGAGAACAAGTACATACTATCTGACAAAAACAAGTTATACAATAAAATCATCTCGTACACACGGTATGTAGACGACACATTTTTAATTTTTGAGTGGTACTCTTAGACAGATAGACGGATTGCTTACTTTTTTGAGCGGCATAAACAGTAATATTAAATTCACTATGGAAGTAGAACATAACAATATGTTGAATTTCCTGGACGTAACCATATATAAACGTAATAACCTCCTTAGCTTTAAAATATATAGAAAGCCAACGACAACTGATATAGCCATACATGCTAGTTCCAATCATCCTTATACACATAAAATGGCAACTTTTAACGCACTGGCACATAGATTGACAAATATACCGATGGACATAGAAGACTATAACAATGAAATTAATATAATAAAACATACAGCAATAGTGAATGGTTACAATAGTAAAGTCATTGATAAAATAATATATAAACACACTTATAAATTAAAACGTTCGGACAAAGTTAAAGATAAAACCCAATATGTTTCTGCTAGATATACGAACATACTGCCTAATACACTACATAATGAATTAAAAAAGCTAGGGATTATTGTCTCATTCAGGACCACGAACAAATTAACAAATATAGTTAAGCCTAATACCACAGCATTACTAGAGGATTGTTCCGGCGTTTATAGGATCCGGTGTAATGAATGCGATAAAATCTATATAGGCCAGACGGGGAGAAAATTTTCCGAGAGATTTAAAGAACATTTACCTAAGAAGTTCCCCAATACTAAAGTATCGCATTACGCACAACATCTAATAAATGAAAATCATACATACACTGGATTTAAAGAGAATTTGGAACCTTTACATATACGTAAAAAGGGTCAACTACTGGATGCCCTAGAGGAATTTGAAATATACAAGGCCTTAAGAAGAAATAAAAATCAGGTACTTAATGAACAGTTATCATTCAAATCAAATAAACTATATGACACAGCTATGAAAACAAACCGTGAATAGCGTGTACGGATCAGTTGAAAGTCGGACTTCGGCCAGTGCACTGGTTCGTTTGTAGCGTGTTCCGATACAGATTTAATGTTCAATTGTAACGGGGCAAAAAAGGGGGGCTTTTTATTTTATTAAATTTGGGTTTTTATTTTATTAAAATATTTTAAATTCATTTTTCATCTGTGGGGACAGCCACGTGTTAAATAAAGCGTAGTTAGAACAAAGGACTTGTGAGGTGATGCCAATACGTTGGAATGCGTCAACGTGCAATCACGCCATACCATTCTGAGAATTTTGAGACTGTGTGACACATGCCCACAAACGCGCAAGCACCAACATCTGCGGAGCACCTAAACGACGCCAAGAAGCGAAAAACAATATGGCCTGGAGAAGAATTTTGTCCTACACGCGGTCTCAAAACGACGGAAACGAAATTAAGTCCTGCCCACATTTGTGACGTTGACCAGTGAACACCAAATATCGTCAACGTCTAACACACGAAAATCACATGTGTTGGCTGAACAGTAACTATGACTAAAAGGTACCAGGCATTGGTTTCCGTCTTGTACAACCAAAATCTAGTGGAGGGGACTTGGAGAACGCACTCAGCAGTCTCTTACTGAAGCTCGCCTGCGCAGGTAGCCGGCCAAACCAGGCCTATCAATAAAGTTCAATATACAGTAAAAGTGAGTGCCGTTTTTGTCAAAATGCGGTAGTGAGCGGTTTTCAGAAGAAAGTGACATCAGGAATTGTTTTCGGACAAACAGATCAAAATTTTGAGTGATGCACCACGAAGTCGGGGAGACTCCACGTTGCCGGCAGGGGTATATGAATAAAATGGGGCGTGTTTATATTTAAAGGGGGTTTTAAAATGGAATGTATGTGTGTGTGAGCAGGCTGGGTGGCTTTCATAAATATAATATGTTTATGTTAATTTGTATTTGTATTTTAATATTATGGTTGTGCTAATAATCAAGGAAATAGTTTTGTAACCGTATTAAGTATTTGGAAAGAAATGATTGATTTAAAGAGAATAATAAAATATTGATGGTTTTATCCTAAATGAGAGTTGCGCAAGTTATTAGTGTAACATTGTAATCATGCTTGCATCCACAGTTCGTGTTGGGATCCTGGACAGAATTTAAGGTAGGTGGAATAAAATTAAAATGTTGTAATCCGTTATAAAACATAATATCACAATTGGCGCCCGAACAGGGACTCGATTTATAAAGTAGCTATAAATCCACACCTACAGATGAATGCAAGTGTGATTCGAGGTTAAGTAACGGTACATAAAAAATTACGTAAAGTACGTAAAACAATGAATTAAGGTTAGATCAAATAGAAGATGTTGTAGATGTAAGTTAAAGAGTAGTGAAACAAAATTAGTAAATTTACAATATAAAAATGGCAGGGAATAGTGACGATATCAATAAAATAGCTAACGTTGACAATTTTGATGAGTCGGCTGTTATGCATAATATTGAGGTCCACTCGACTCTAAATGGGAGTCAGGACAATAAAATAAAACCAGATATTACAAATGAAACAAATAGTACAGATGATTCGGGGATTCAAATAACCCCAAAATTGAATAGGGAAAGTAAAATTAATAATGAAGAAGTCAGCTTCACTGACAAAAATGTAGCAGCACAATCTACTCCAACGACAACAAGAGTTAAAGAGTTGTCGATGGACGATATGTTCAATCTGATAAAAACAATGTCTGAAAATATAAATAGCAACTTAAATGCAAAATTTGAGGAACAAAAAGCGATTACAATGTTAAATTTGATAAACAAAGTAGTGATTTTGATGAGAAATTCGATAAAATAGAACGTCGTTTTGACGCTCAAAATAGAAATTTTAACGAGAAATTAAATGAGCAGAATGATAAGATTAAAAGCAATTTCGATGATAGATTCGATGAGATCATAAACGAAATTAAGCAACAGAATGTCAAGTTGAATGAGCGAGTGAATGTAATTAATACAAATTTAAATAATATGAAAGAACAGGTAATAAAATCTATAAATAATAGCTGTGAGAAGATGGTTAACGAAGTGAATAAAAATCTAGACAGAAAATTAGAGCAGATAATGAATAAAAAGTTAGATGACAATGTTACGAATATTAATAATGACAAAATAGTGGAAGAGAATAAAATATTGAATAGTGATGAGATAGAGATAGTGAGAGAGTAATAGGTTGTAACGGAGTAGTAATTAGTGTTGATGAATTAGAGAAAGAGTGGCAAGAGAGATTAGATGAGTATGTAGGGCAGAGGGTAAATTTTCCCCATACTTATGATGAACCAAGGTGTTCACAAATGTTGTTGTTGAAGGGCAAGAGTCCCTTGTTATTGGAAGACATGAGGTCTTTAAGTTGTTCCCCGAGTTTTTATGAGTTAGTACCCTCTGTGTGGGATGGTGTCGAAAGTGTGATATGGTGTTATGGTGAGAGAGATTTAGATAGAGAGTTGTGTGCAGATAGAGAAATAGAATTATATCAGTTGAAGAGAAATTATAATGAGTTGAAAGAGATGTTAGGAGTGGTAAATATAAATGATATGAAATACTTACATGTTAAAATAGAGAGTGAGAATTATTTTGATGATACCTGTATAAATAACAATAATTTACTGGATGTTGTAATGAATGTAGTAGAAAAATATGATGAGAAAATAACTGACCTTATATTGAATATAACTACTGATGGAGACTGGACAAAAATAAATAATGTTGACTTGGTTTATGATAAAATAATTATAATGGGAAGTAACCCTATGTATGATTATTGTGGTAAAATGAATAAACTAAAATTTTATGGTTATTACACACAGGATACCCATACGATGTGCGTAAATAAAATTGAAAAATGTTATGTGAAACCCAGACTAATTTTTGATGATGGAGGCTGAACATAAACTTAATAAATGGACATTTTAAATATTTTGATTTATGGTTCTGACCTTGCTGCTTTTGAAAATGAAGTGTGATAAATTGAATAATTAATGATGAATAATTTGTAAATAATGGATAGTGAAATTAGTTGTGTGTATTGTAACAAGTAGATAATGTAAACAATGTGTGTAGGTAATTGTTATGATAATAATAATAATATTTTACAGTTTAAATAAATAACAAAAACAATTTTTTTGAAGACAGTAATTAACGAATTGTAATTGTTTTGATAGTAATTGAACTTGTTGTATTTTTAATAATTAATTTAATTAAAATAATTTGAGATGTTTAAATATTTTTGATTGATTGAAATGTTATATAATTGAATTTTTCTGATGGATTTAAATTATTTTATGTGATGTGAATTTGATAATAATTAATAAATAAATAAATGTGAAGTTGTTTAGTATGGAATAACATTGTTGTTAAATTGTTTCAGAAGGTACAGGGTGTTTGGTGTTTTATTTGTGTATGTAGGACAGCGTATGAGTGATGTACAGTACTGTGAGTATAAATTTTATAATATAAGTTATACAGAGTAAAATGTTTACAGGTGTGAAAAGATTTTGATTCAATAATGAAAATAATTTGAGATAATTGCACTAAATAGAAACTATAGTTAAAAAGTAATAATAACTGAAAGGTGATGTAAAATAAATGTTAATAATAAATATGGAAATTTTGAGGAATATAATTGTAGTGAGTGAGAAATAATGAAATGATGTTATGTGGAAGATTTAATTTAGTTATTAAGTGGCTACTACGGTGGTGGCATGTGCCACCATAGGTAGCGATAAGTGTTGGGGGTAACAGGGAGTGTTACCTCCATCGGAGGCCAAAAATGGCGTAAAATACAAGGCACACCCTTTTATACAATTTTATATTGTATCCTGATAGATTGCCGTGCCGTGTATAATAATGATGTAAATAACATGCCTGAAATTAGAGTTGATTTCCCCGACTTTTCGGGCGATTACTGCCTTACCAGCACTAATCGTGGTTTTGGCTAGCGGTCAGCTATGGCCATAAATTAAGAACCTTGACCATAGCTGGCTTGAAATTGGTTTATATTTGAAATTGATGGGGGGTGAAATTAGGAGTAATCCCGGGAACTATGGAACAGCGGCTGCCACTCTGTTCGAGTAGGAACAGCAAGGCCAGGTGGTAGACCCGTTTTAAGGGCGTATAAATTTGTAACATGGATATGATGATATCCAAATAATTTCCAATGTAACGCTGAAGCAAGGACACGGAGATGTTAAATTCCTCCACCTATGCCGTCCTTGTGGAAGCACATGGGCGCAACAGTCCACCATAAAAAAGCAATAGTGTGTGTGGCAAGGTGGTTGCTCAGGGCAGCAACGAATTAAAATTTTGTAACTTAGTAATAGCAAGTCGCTCTTGGAGTAATTAAATAATTGTTTGATTTGAGAAAATGGATACCGTAGATGTTTATCCTATTTTGGTTATCATGTTTTAGTGGGTCATTAAGTTTGTTGTGTTAGAATGTAAGAATTATAAATAAATGTTGTGTATTTTTTGTTATATAATTTTGTGTAGCATTTTGAACAAAGGTCATTCATCTTGCTAAGAAAATCAGCTGATCCGCTGTAGAATGTCACGTGTGAATTGTTTGTAAATTTCCAAGGTAACTAATGTTTGAATATAATGATTTTAATGTGAAAAGATTTTGGTTTAAATGTTGGAAGTAATTTGATATAGTTAAGAATTTTAAGTGATGTGTAAGAAATAAAGAAAGGTAGATTTTGGGTGATTAATATTTTGTTAGGACATGTAGATCACTCCATGTTGAGCTTAAAGGGGTAATAGAGAGAATAATATTGGTGTGAATTAATGTAAGGTAGAATTTGATATGTAATGTTGACACAGTAGCTATGGGGAATATATGTAGAGTATTGATTGATATATTGATGTAATAAATAAATGGAGATATTTTGTAAATGAGAGTATTGTATTGGGAGAGTAATTAGAGTTGATGGGAATTCTGTAAGAGGGGGTGGTGTGGTAGGAGTCCGCAACGAAAGTGGTTGGGACGGGAATGGACCGTTTAGCGCCGGAAAGGGTTGCCTAGGGATAAAGTCCAGGGACCAGATAAGGGAGTGAGCTTTAGGGGGGGGAACACATCCTGAGTACAAAGGGGTAGAGAGTATTTTTTTTTTTATAACGGTAGAGTGATGCGAATTGAGTTGAGTAGTAAGTTGGGTTTAGAGAGTGTTTGATAGATGTTTTGATAGAGATGGGTGTCATGTTAGTTAAAGCTGTTAGTGATATTAGAGTCAGAGGGGATTAAGAGTATGTATACATGCCACGTTGTAAGTCAAGTTAGTATGAATAATTAAATCACCCAAACTAATGGAGATTGAGAATGTTAAAGAAAGAGAGTCATGGTAAAAATATAAAATTAATGGAAACAAGTGACAAACTTTAATAGAATTTGAGAATAATGTAAAGTTATAAAATGTGTAATTTTGAGTAATTTAAATATCAATTTTATTGTTAATTATAATAATACTATGTCAATTTTAAATATCATATTTTATTATGTTACGGGGCAAAAAGGTGGGCTTTTTATTTTATTAAATTTGGGTTTTTATTTTATTAAAATATTTTAAATTCATTTTTCACCTGTGGGGACAGCCACGTGTTAAATAAAGCGTAGTTAGAACAAAGGACTTGTGAGGTGATGCCAATACGTTGGAATGCGTCAACGTGCAATCACGCCATACCATTCTGAGAATTTTGAGACTGTGTGACACATACCCACAAACGCGCAAGCACCAACATCTGCAGAGCGCCTAAACGATGCCAAGAAGCGAAAAACAATATGGCCTGGAGAAGAATTTTGTCCTACACGCGGTCTCAAAACGACGGAAACGAAATTAAGTCCTGCCCACATTTGTGACGTCGACCAGTGAACTCTAAATATCGTCAACATCTAACACACGAAAATCACATGTGTTGGCTGAACAGTAACTATGACTAAAAGGTACCAGGCATTGGTTTCCGTCTTGTACAACCGAAATCTAGTGGAGGGGACTTGGAGAACGCACTCGGCAGTCTCTTACTGAAGCTCGCCTGCGCAGGCAGCCGGCCAAACCAGGCCTATCAATAAAGTTCAATATACAGTAAAAGTGAGTGCCGTTTTTGTCAAAATGCGGTAGTGAGCGGTTTTCAGAAGAAAGTGACATCAGGAATTGTTTTCGGACATACAGATCAAAATCTTGAGTGATGCACCACGAAGTCGGGGAGACTCCACGTTGCCGGCAGGGGTATATGAATAAAATGGGGCGTGTTTATATTTAAAGGGGGTTTTAAAATGGAATGTATGTGTGTGTGAGCAGGCTGGGTGGCTTTCATAAATATAATATGTTTATGTTAATTTGTATTTGTATTTTAATATTATGGTTGTGCTAATAATCAAGGAAATAGTTTTGTAACCGTATTAAGTATTTGGAAAGAAATGATTGATTTAAAGAGAATAATAAAATATTGATGGTTTTATCCTAAATGAGAGTTGCACAAGTTATTAGTGTAACCTTGTAATCATGCTTGCATCCACAGTTCGTGTTGGGATCCTGGACAGAATTTAAGGTAGGTGGAATAAAATTAAAATGTTGTAATCCGTTATAAAACATAATATCACACAATGTTAATTTATTTAAGTGTGTTATGTGTTTGTGTCGTTGTGAATTTTTAACGAAACCCTAATAATAGGGTAGATTTTGCTTTTACCTGAAGATGGGGATATAAGCCCTGAAACATGTAGTAATTAAAAAAGAAAAAGAAGATCACTTAGTGGATAAAATAAGGTAATTATTTATTTAATCATATACAGTGATCTGGAGACCATACAGTAACTATGTATAAAAATTATACCTAGGTACAAAACCTTTGTGGCCTACACAATACAAATTATATAAAATACAAATAAAATACAGAATTTGTCAGTAGCAATATAGTCTACTGCTACAGTTAATTGTTTCTCTATCTACAGTATAAATCTGTGAGATGCTCCTTTTTAACCACTTATTTTCTCACTGTGTACACTATATCTCACTTTGTACCCTTTATGTCACTTAGTTATAGTTTATAGTGTTCTGTAATACAAAGTAATCTATAGCTATGTATATTATACCCATTTCTGACCTTTAGAGTGGGGTGATTATGTTATCATTTTTGGGCCTGGGTTATGTAACGTTACAATATATATATAACACACAGTACTTGAAAAAACTTACCCCAGTCACTATCACTAATTCTTGCAAAAGATTTATCTCGAAGGATACCAGCATTATTAACAACGATATCTATTCTACCAAATGCTTTCAAAGCTGATTCTATAATTTTGTCCCCTTCTGTGACAGAATTATAATCAGCTACCGCCTTTCCACCTAAAAAAAAAAAAAAAAAATAACAATGACCACTCAAAACTGTGAAAGTTGAATAAATAAAAATTTTTGTTATGTTAATCTGCTGCTCCTCGTGTTTCTGACAGACTATGAAACAAAAGTTCTTAATTATAAAATACAAGGACTTTATTTGTGACTGCAAAATCAACAACAGTGTCAAATTAAAAATTACAAGAACTAAAATTCCACACTAAATTATGAACTGGAAATAATTCCAGACCTCCATTAATTCTTATATTTTTTGTTCAGCTAGGAAATGAAACAAATCAGTCATTATTATGTGTTATTTTCTATTTATACAAAAAACTGTATACAAAAAGTTGTATTCTGTATCGTAAATATACACTGTTGGTAAAAGCTATAATGAATAACTAGTTCCCAATGGCTGTACAAAACATCAAATTTCATTCTTTGTATGTTCCCAAAGACTGAAATGGGGAAAATATATTAAACACTTTATAGTGATATGTTTTAAATTATAACTGTAAACCAAAATTTCGGTGGGACTTCATTCACATTCAAACACAGTTTTTCTACTTCTGTTAAAATCTGAATATTTTAAGTTTTTAATGGAGATGATACAACAATCTTATTGTTTAAACTGAATTTTGTATACATATTCATTCAAACAACAGGATTCAACTTTGGTTGGCAAACAATCAAAATTACCATTAAAAATACATGCTTTATCATCACATACTAATACAGGATTTGGAACTTTGTTCTGTTTCTGGAACAGATACTGATTGCACTGATGTTTGTTGAGTTCTAGTTTTTTAAAAAGCAGTGGATCCAAGAACCACTGATCTAACCCCCACACACACACACACACACACACACATACATTCATTATTTATTTGTATTTATTTGCTTATCTACATATGAAACAAACAAGATTTTAAAATAATGTTATTCAAAAATAAGTAACTATACAATTATATGGGTTATTCACCACAAACTTACCTTTTGCTTTTATCTCATTAACAACTACATCAGCAGCCTTTGAATCTGTACCATCACCATGACGACCACTCCCTAAATCATTAACAACTACGGATGCTCCTCTTGTACCAAACAACAAAGCATATGCTCGGCCTAGGCCTATGTAGAACAGAAATTATATGTGTGTATGTGTCTGAGTGTATACACACACACACACACACAAATCGCAAAAACAATAGATTCAACTACTGAGCAAGTACAATACGTATTAAACACATTATCATTTTGAAATTAAATAATATCTTAATAAACTAAGAAATTATATCATGTGTGTAACTCACACACGCACACACACACACAGCAAGAAAAATAATCTGAAAAACACAAGAAAGAACAAACACAGGTTGAACAGCAGTACCTGTATTGCTAAAACAATACAGTAGCACTGATGAAGAAGATATGATGGGTGACAAATGGAATCAACTCTTGGAACAAGCTGTAACTGTATCACAGAATAGCCCCCCAAAGAAACCAGAAAAAAAACCAAGGTCACATTTTTGTAGGGATATGGTAGCCACAACACTATCCCCATAAAAAACACAACAACCAAAATATTAAATACCCACACAAGCCTTTACAGAAGAGTACTGGGTCCAGGAACGTTTCAGTGAGTCCAACGAGCACAGGTTAGGTTAGGATGAGGTGATAAATAAGAAAACTTAATACAAAATCATTTTAACAATTTTTTATTCAAAACATTAAATATGCCCACAGGTATGCTTTCTTTTACAGTTGAGATTATGATATATTATTAAAACATTTGCTGTAGTATAAAGAATTATTGACTGAATATTTTTTATATAACTTGTTTCTAACACTGCTACAGCAGTACAATAGTTACATTAATATTATTTTAATTCAAAAATATTAGATCAAGTCAAATAAAACCAGCACTTTTGTTTCCTTACTTTGTATAAATTCATAATAAAGTCCCCCATAAATACACACATATGTTCATGCACACACACTAGCTTTTAATTATTTTTATATTTACCCTCTTATTGTTTTCATTATGCACATAATGGTATATAAATTTGGTCACCTTTATAGTGTTGTGGAAACCTAGTTACCAGTTTTGAAGGAATACTACATGATGCTGCAGAATTCATAGATGTCCACCTGTGGCCAACAAAATACTGCTTGATACTGCTGAATCTGAGATGTTCCTATGTGGTAACGTCATCAACCACGTCAGTTGGGGTGTACGCACTATTTAATTGCAAATAAGATTGCACCATTGAATATTTAAAACTATTTATGTTTTTACCCAGAGTTACTTTTTTCAAATAATGTTCAATTACTTTTAGACCCTTGCACCTGTGCTACATTACTGTGTTGATGGACAAAAAATTGGCAGCTTGAAATTGGAGAGTGTGAACAAGACCACCTTCACTACTCTACTCTATTCTTCAAGGTTGCTATAACTTGCAATCTCTAACACCACCTATTCTTGGTTCCACAGTCTGATAAGACAATAGGCGAGATAGGAAAACATATTGCGCTTATGGGTTTTACATTTGCTACTATTGCGTGACTTGAAAACCTTAATCAATAAAAATGAAATACTGGATACATCTACAAAACAGACACAGTAGTAACAGAATTTTAATTCTTCATATTTTGGTATATTTTAAATAAATTTAGCCCAGACACTGAGTTGGTAAAAATAAAAAATATGATAAAACCATCGCACACGCAATTTTGTGTCTATAAACTGTCCTTACATAAGATGTTCCTGCTCCTTAACAATAATTTTTTTGTACATGTAGTCCAGATCACGAACACGTACATGTCATTTATACTTAATAATATCCTTGTAATAACAATAAAAAATAAAATTTCACATCAAGTTTCAATTTTTTTTAGTCGTGAGGCATAAAAAGTAGCCTGCGAGAAACTTTTTCCCTATTCAAGATAGATTAACACATTAAGTGAGTGAATTGTACAGAAAGATTCAAATTTAATTTTAATCTAACTCTCAATGTCCCATCTTTATTGGTTTTCAAATTATTGAGCGACTCATACAAATATATTTCAGGGGTCGACCTGTGTACTGCCATACATCGTTTTCCGTGCTTCTCATACTGTGTGAATAATGGCATGTTTCAATTAACGCATTTTACTATTACAAAAATTGTTAGAAATACATTTGTTATAATTTAAGGTTTAAAACAGTAAATCTCATCCACAGTATTCAGGATAACATAAACTGAATTAGATTATTTAATAAATACAAAAATGTAATACCGAAGGAAAGTATATAGCAGATATAGCTTTGCAAATAAAATAAACCAAATAATAGAAAAATTAATAAAAATAAAGTAATAATAACAACAAAATAATAAGAAACATACAAAATAACAATAACAATAACATAACAATAGCAAAGACAGATAAAAGCAACACATCAACTGCTTTAAAATCAAACGGATATATATAAATAAAACAAAAGACTTTTTTTAAACAGAAAACAAATGCACAAGACTAGGAATACAACACAACTCAAAAATACCAAAACCAAATAAACTAATC
The DNA here is from genome assembly GCA_034769895.1 of Magicicada septendecula. Classification (NCBI taxonomy): domain Eukaryota; kingdom Metazoa; phylum Arthropoda; class Insecta; order Hemiptera; family Cicadidae; genus Magicicada; species Magicicada septendecula. The sequence continues at coordinate 1,231,264,633 of CM068367.1, forward strand.
AAAGAAAACGAAACAATAGTTAACAAAAGAACAACCGAATTTATCAACAATCCAAACACCCCACCTTATAAAGATATATAATACAGTAGAGCATCGATTATCTGAACATCCATTAACCGAATGATCTATTATCCGAACGCAGTAAAAAGTAAAATTATGTACTGTACTGTACAGTAATGTATCGAAACGTGTAGGCATATTGGATATTTATTGAACATAAAAAATTGTATACTATTCTTACAAAGGTCTAACTATGTATGGTACAGTGGAAAACAAAATACAAGACACCAATTAAGTCACTAATCACCAGCTTTAATTATCACAATTAAACAGTTTGTAGTAATCACCAAGATAGTCTCTTACAACAAATCAAATAAAAATTGTTCACATGTAATAAAATGTCAACTAATATAAAACACAACTGTATTACAATTGTCCCGCATGATTATATAACACTTCGCCACAATATTTTTCACTAATAACCACTTGAACGCACAGAGTAATTGCCCGACAATAACTGAAAACTAAGCAGCAGGTATGGGCTATTTATAATCTGCAGGGTTCCATAATATGTGTCCTTAACAAGCCATCGAAAATTCTTGAGGACACTTCAGCGCAACCTTCGCAGAAACATGCACCATTGGGTTAATTGAGAAACTTCTCGGACAATACTATCGAATGTACGAGATTGTTCCATATTACATAACACTGACTCGCGTGTTAAGCGTCACGTACGCATTACAGCTGCGGGAATGGAGCAGAACAATGTTCTCCAATGTACCAGAACATTCCGTAATGGTGTAACACTTTTTCTACATTATGTAACCCTATAAATTATTACAGTACTGTTCAGTAATAAATAAACGTTGTAGCTAAAAACAAACTCTGTAGCTATACAGCCTTACAATCGATAAACACACTTACATCAACAAACGTCAATAAACACATTTACAACTGATAAACAAACTGTGTCAACGGAAGTCTCTTTCATGGAATGTCTGAGTCACCGATGACATCACTCAACATCAGTCTACCACACAGACTCTTGTTCAGTTTGCAAGCGTTAGTAAGCTGAGTTACATTAGTGCATTCGTTCATTGCTGTTCTTTTACTTAAACTGTTTTACGATGTCTGCAAAAAGAAAAAAGAATAGTGCTGTCAATAACCGATAAAGGTAAAATTATTGATCGTCTGAAGAAAGGAGAAACAACTACCGCGTTGGCTTATGAATTTAATGTTGGTAAATCAACGATTACTGACATTAAAAAAATTAAACTTACGCTAATGTCTTACAGTGGTAAACTAGAATCTTTGGAAGGTGCTACTTCCAAACAAAATATGAAAACAGATGAAAATGACAACTTAAGATTGTGCAGTGTACACATGGTTTGTGCAACAAAGAAGCAAGGGTGAACCTCGGGGTCCGGAATCGGGGCCTATCATCTGTGAGAAAGTACTTATAATAAACAAAAAACTCGGGGGCGATTCACACTTTAAAGCTACGACAGGCTGGTTGCAAATATTCAAATCGAGACATGGTATACAACAGCTAGATATTTCAGGCGAGAAACTTTCTACTAGTTTTGAAAGTGCTGATAAGTTTAAGAAACAATGTTTGCTTATTATACAAGAAAAAGGGCACAACATTGAAAATATCTACAATGCTTATAAGACCGGGCTTAACTGGAAAATGTTCCAAAAAAGACGTTAGTGTTAAGAAACGAAAAATCTGCTTCTGGGTTCAAAGTTAATAAAGAACGCGTTACAACTACGACGTGTGCAAATGCTACGTAACAAAGACTGTACAAACTGTAACAAAGAAGAAGTTAATGATTGGCTAAAGGTGGATGAATCTGATCCCGGTTTTCAGTTATTAACCAATGAAGAGATAGTTGAGTCGAATGAACGTAATGAAAACGAAACAGATTCAGATGAAGACAACGAGAAAGCTACTAATGCAAAATCACCGACGGCAGCAAAAGCTTTTGATGGACTTGAGACTGTTCTAAAGTGGGTCGAAACAGAAGACAAGATAGATTGTATTCAGCTTATGAATCTTAAATGACTTCAGTCTTTAGCACAAGAAAACAGGGTATCGGTTTGAAGCAGACAGTGTAACAATTCTTCAAAAAAGTATAAATCCATGGTACTGTATGTTTTGTTTTGTTTTTTAATTTTTAATTAATTTTATACTACAGTTTGTCATTAAACTCTAATTCTGTTAAAATTAACTTTTGGTTTTTATTAATTACACTCAGTTTTAATTCAATGATTTTTAGCCTTAGTAATACGTTACAATAATAATAATAATACGTTAATAATAATACGTTAATAATACGTTACAGGTTTCTGTAATTATATAACAGTATGTTAAAAATGATTTTCTAATAAAAACCTTTTTGTGTTTGTAAAGAGAAATAATGTTTTAAATTTACGATCTATTATCCGAAATATCGATTATCCGAACGGACCCTCGTCCCGAGAAGTTCGGATAATCGATGCTCTACTCTGTGTGTGTGTGTGTGTATGTGTGTGTGTGTGTGTGTGTGTGTGTGTGTGTGTGTGTGTGTGTGTGTGTGTGTGTGTGTGTGTGTGTGTGTGTGTGTGTGTGTGTGTGTGTGTGTGTGTGTATTGTGACGGCAGCGGGGTATGCGAACATCTGCTCTCCATTACCAGCGGCCGAGACGTGACCAACTACGTGCTCGGAGCGAGCCAATCCGGCATCAGCAGCCGCCGAGACGTGACCAACTGCGTGTTCGGAGCTAGCGAATCAACGATCCCGGTTAGTCAATAAAACCCGCGCCGGAAGAAAATTTTACGCACTCTTCATCACTACGCCATCGGACGAACTTCATCTCCTCTCCTCTCTCGGACGACATCGGCGCGGAGTCAGCCGGAAGGAACGGCCGAAGAATAGAACCGGCGTTCATGCGTCTTCGCCCTCCAGTTCCGCGCCAGCGATGGATTTCGCTAGGCCAGCAGCCGACTCTACAACCGATGCCGAAAGAAGAGGAGGACTGCAATACGCCATGATCAGCGGGCGCTGCCGCCAAACATCTCAGCACAGCATGACCAACATCAGCCTTCTCGTCACAGGTCCTTTTTAGGGCCACCAAAAACACTAGTGTACGATTGGCGCCATTTGTCATGCGGCAAGCCTTTTGTCCGGTGACAATATATATAAAAAACATATATATTGAAATAAAACGTTTATGGTGTTTTATTTACTTATGTGAGACTCCCGTGTATCAAACGTCAAGTAATATGTTGCAGGTGGCAATTTGTAACAATTAAAATGTTGTTACCTGGTTTAATTAATGTGTTATTAATAAATATATCTATTCGGTTGTGACCGATGAAACCTCCTGAAAATACATTATTAGACAAATATAATTATAATAATGTTCTTTTAACTTATAATCGTACTATGACATAGGTTTAGCTTAGTATTCAGTAGTTGGGTAATATTAACGATATATGTAGTGTATTAACTGAATGTAAGGAATATTATTGTCAACCCTAGTCACTCGACGTTAGGAAATTCTATTCAAACTTTGCACTGAAAACACGCTAGTTCAGCGATCTCCCGTTCCACCAGCTGTAAGCACTTGGCGCTGTTATTTGCAATAATCGTGTTTCTAGGTTAGCTGTTCATCGGGTTTAAATCAACCTTTTATTGTAAATTATTCCACCCACTACATATAGTATCTATTCTGCAATAACTTCACACATTATCTCATACAATAAAGATCCTTTATTAAATTTATCTATTAATTCACAGTCCCCGTTATCTCCAAAAATAATAATATAATCAAATCGATCACACAAAAAAATATATCGATTGTAAATTAGTCAAATTCCATTGACTTATACAAAATGAAAAATAACAATAAATAGTTCTTATTCCAGGGTTCGTAAGGTTCTTGGAACCATTAGTAAGGCCAGGTAAAATGCACAATTAAGGTTACTCAAGTATTACAAAACAAAATTATTAACTCTAAATATATTGAATTTAAAATAGGTTGTTTTTTACCAAGTCGACGAAAACTCCGACTGGCCGTGGACGTCTATAAACAGTTGACGAGATTCAGCTTAAATCGTCTTCATCCAGTAAAAGTGTTCTGTTTTCCTTAATAAAATTGATTGTGGATTGTACTGGGAAGCTCTCAGGAATTCTTCTGGCTGCTGTTCTTCTCCTATGATCTTGATAATTGTCGGTCCCGGTGGAATGAAATTAGTATCCCAGCTTCTTCTGCTTATGAAGGTTAACTCTGCAAAACGAGATCCTCGAATGTCTTTTCAATAATTCCGTTAGTTTCGTACTCTAATTCTCTTAACTGATCTTCTGGTTATAGTGGAAATCGTTTTAATAACGAATCCAGTGGAATTATCCTGGTGAATGAGGTGAGGGGTTTTCAACTCTTTTTACATGTATTCAATTATAATTTGGAAGTCTATTTAGTTTTATTACTCCTCAGTATTATGATAGAAATAGGTTTCAATGAGGGTTTTTTAACTTTGATTTATATTTCCTTCAGAAATTATTATTCATTTTTTTTTTTTTTTTAATGTATCTGTCCATCTCAACTTAATAGCTTGTAACAATCAGAACGAATGATTCAATATAAACAACTCATGTACATTTTAGTTGCCTTAACAACCACTTTTTCCTGTCATTGGGTGAAATCAGATATCCTAGAGCCAGAATTATAGAATATTACTACTCTTTTTCAATAAAATACTCCATGTCTGGAATAATACTAAATTACCTCAAATTCTCACCTAACCTTCCTTCTTAAACAGTAAATGTTTTACCATAGTTTCATTGGACTGGACTTCTTTAAAAGGTATTAATTTCCTTTCACAAATATGAAATTTAGGCCTATAGGTTTTCTTAAACTGTTATAACATTGATTGGTTTTTTAACTTAATTTTCTTTTACCTGACCTACTGTACAATTAATTATTGGTTAATGGTTAATTACATTGATTTTAATTTCCTGGTGTTTACTTTATTACATTAATTAACTGGTCCTGGAACCCTTCATTAGTTTACAATATAATTATTAGAACTACTTGTCAAACATTGAACACTGATTGCCCTCCTGGCCAAGTTTACAAACATTAATTAAAACAACAGCATTATTCAATTTTAGACAATACTTAAAACTTAGTATAATGCCTAACACAGGTAACTATACTTGATTGTCTAAAGACAAATCTAACATAAATATAAACATAATTATTGATGAAGTATTCCTATTAAACAACATCAGTTCATTCTTACCATACTCAAAACATAACATAAATATTCTGTGAACATTAACATGTTACAGTATAAAATAAGCATAATTTATTATATTTAACTATTAACTGGTATGGTTTTTTTATATTTAACATTAATTATTGCCTCTTTTGACTTGAGGTACTTCTCAGATGCCTCAACTACTGAGCAACCTTAATTCAGGGTATGGTCCTTGACCATGTTTCATTCAATTTTTTATGTAACGTTGGGGACCTCAACTCTGTTACGTTACAATATATATATATATATATATATATATATATATATATATTATAACAGCACCAAATATTAACTATTTGGGGTTATATGTTTACCGCATACTGAAAGCATATTTAAATAAAATATAACAGTCAAAACTCCATTTGAATGTAGAGCGTTGAAAATAATGCTTTGTAAAGCAACGCACACGTGGTCATTATGTAATCAGTTCGCTGTACAAGGAAGCGACCACACCCAAACTGTTAATTATTAATATCTCGGAAACTAATAAATAAAGGCGAAATCCAACATAGCCAAAATGTTTGCCGAAATATTAATAATGACGTGTGCAAATTTTACGCGATATAATTAACAAATGAAAGAGTTAATTAAATATAATTGAATAACTTCTGTAAAAATAGAGTTACAGTAATGAGATTTTAGTATGTTATAAAGATAATAATTTCTGACAGATTGTATATTTTAGATTTCACACAACTTGGTTTGCAACCAAGTTATTGCAAAATTAAATAAGCACAGGAAATCCGGAGCGACAAATTGGTTCCGCTGATAGTAATATTAGAAATAATATCAATTCTCCGTCTGTGGGAACCTAACTTCATTCTCACGGACCAAGGGAATTCAAAGTTTATGTAGTAGGGAGAGTGTGCCAGCCAATCAAATCACTTGACGCGAGCCCCAACCAGCGAGGTGTTTTCTGGCTGAAACATCACTCTTCTGCCAGTACTCACGAAGTTAAGACGTAACTCTTCGATCGTCTAGTAACCATAGTGGTGAAGATCAACAAGAAGACTCTACGTGGTCAACACACACGCAATTACAAACACAGTAATTACAGGTCAACTGTATAGCTCGTAATTGTTGCGTAAAGGCGAGATACTCTTCAGTACATCAACCAAGCTTATTGTGTACTACCAGTTAGTCATAAGCACGCAAGAGATCCACCAGACTTCAAGACCAGACTTCAAGAATACAGCAGAGAGGCCGTCTAAATCATTGGTGAACAGCTGATGAGCAGAGCTACCACTCAACGAAGCACACACACACACACGCTGACGTGCAACGTGCGAATCGACGAGGGACAGGAACCAGTTCCAGCAGACAACCGCAGAATATAAAGATAATCTATTTTATATTCTCTTTATTTACGAAACGCACCTAGAATTATTTACTATCTACTACCATATTATTTAGAATACTCTTTATTTACTTTGTTTTGGGACTTCGGGTATAATACTTTATCTAACAAGGGAGGGTTAACTAAGTCATTTATTCATTTGAAATTTAAGTCACAATATTATTCGCTTTACTATACTACACAATTATTTCCTACACACTTTAGTACATGGTAAACGTTTATCAACAGAGGTAATTAAACATAGCATTAGTTTTTTATTTAAGCGATCAGCTGTTTCGCTGGAAAGTAGGTTAGACTAGTTTTAAACAATGGCAAAGTTTTGCTTACAAAGGGGAAAAGTCAACTCGAGGGAGAATATCTCTATTGTTTCATTTAACAATAGCTAACGGACACCTTATTAACTTGCACTGGCTTGCTTCAAAAGGGGTGGCGTGTGCGATGCGTACGCAATGTTACGGCCCGTTACCAAGCTGAGTTTAGTTACACTTTTATAATTATAATTATACTAACGTGTTATAATAATTTACGATATTATTAAACTTTTTATTTTAGATGACTAATCATTTATTTCTTATTATTTACTTTACTCAGGTTTAAGAAACTTCGTTTTTCATTTGTTTAGGACTCGGTTGTTTACTTCGGGAAGCATCATTCCATAAAAATTAATTAGTACACTTGTTTTGTTTAGTCAGTAGTTTATATAACTCATCGTGTCAATAGAAACACGAATTACACATTTATGCAGGCTTGTACAGGAAAACTACAGGTCTTAAATCGTCGAAAATTGACGTGTTAGAGACTGAATACTTTGACACGTACATACATGAATTGGTATAACACAATCTAATCTTTTCACGTATAATTATATACGAGTATGTGCGTAATCTCACACAAAATATACACTTATATTTATACACTTATAAATATCGTCAATATTATTCATATATGCTACTTAGCCTCTTTCTTTTTACATACAATAGAGGGAGGTGATGTATTGTCTAACACAACTTTGCGCTAGGGTGACAAGGACACTCTCACACAGGCTTGGACAAGAATTAAACTGGTTTGATATTGTTTACAAACAGACGTGTTGTTGAATGAACTTTAGACAAGCACATACCTGATGTTATATCGAATACACGGGGCGTCTTTTGCTCAATATTATGTTCATTGCTATATCTAAATAATAATTAAAATTACCTATTTACAAAACTATAATAATAACTAGTATCGTTTAATTTTATTTAAGATTTTAGACACATTTAAAGTACATGAGTAAATAAATCAACAGATTATGATCTGGGTTAATAGGCACAATTACTGCTTAATAACACACGTCACAAAATTTCTTTTTTTTGTGATTTTTAATTAGCAGCAAAATTTTAACTAACCAGCAGAGTGGCGCAATTTATAACCTCTTCTCTTGAGTTATAACAGAGGGAACCCAAAGTAATTGGTTCGGCCAATTACTTCAGGCTGCCTTATTCGGGACGAGCTGAACTTTAAACAGAACAACACACAGTAAATATAAAAGGAATCAGGGAAGGGAAAACTGTTGATTTATGTACTCAGTATATGTGTGCAACAACAAGATTTCCCTTTATTAAACATTAAAAAAAACAAATGACATTTACTCAAAAGACAGATCCCATTACATTATTAATTAAATTATTAACTTGTTTAAATTGCTTTATATAGACTGTGGGATCACAACAAATTATATTTAGCTTTTCCCCGGATCCGGGTAACCATTTGGTATTTAGTCTTTAAACTTTAAAATTAATTATATTCAATTCAAGATATTAGCTTGCAAGACTGTTACTTTTACTTTTACTTTTACTTTTAAGTTTCATTATTATTCCATTTGAAGAATGGTATTAATTATACTACGATACGTTAAAATCTAAACTGTTACAATTGCAAGAAGCCTGAATAGTTACAATTAAATTCTTAGATTTAAATTTTTATATTCTTATAAAGTCAATCGTCTCTGAAAGTCTCTTTAAGAGAGTATTGTGTTACAATTACTATTATTATTATTCCTCGATAGACGTGCTATCGAGTCACCTTTAATTTGGGATGTAGAAGTCTCCTCCATATGGTTACATCTTGGGAATCCCAAGAGCGTCGTCCTCGTCTAGGTCTGGTCTCAGTTGTTCACGGCTTAAACGTCTGCAGGATAGAGTGGGCCTTCTACACAGGTACTCGTTGATTCTCAGATGTCTCGAACTGCATTATCGGTCGGGTCTACTAGAGTTGTAATTCTGATGATTCATGTCTCCAGGCAGGATGTTGTGAAGAGTCGTCAATCGGAGAAGATAGCTGTTATAGTTATTAACACTCGTACTATTGGTTGTCACATATTTCTTCTTGTTACAACGCTTTTTTTTAATTTTTCCTTTTCTTAACGTTACATATTATACTCTTTTGTAGCAGTTAGTAAAATACATAAGAATTAATCCAAACTAATAACCAATCACATAACATTTCAACAGAGCATTTCGCTCGTGCGTGTGCACTGCTTGGAGTCGTCATAGCGAGAGAGATTTTTCGTTTGCTACCACTGGTACAGGACAATAGATAGTGGGGTGTTTATTCCGCGAGAATATAGTCCCGGTCTCTCTCTAAATAAAACTTTTTTATTTATACAAACTATCGCTAGATAAAAATACATCATTTAAATTGGTTGTTTTCGTGACTATCTGTGTCTTCAGATTCTTTAATTATTAACATTATTTTTCTATATTATTTTAATTACAGAAGACTCGGTAAACATGTCGAGTCCGGTATCAACAGGTAGGCGCCTGATAACAAGCAAAGGGTTAAATGCGACAATAATAATTATTTACAATATGTCTTTTCTTTACCGTATCTTTGCCCTTATTAATTACTACTTCCATTAACACTTAGTACCTACATGTTTTTTATTATCATTGTGAGATTTAAATGGTTAATTGTTCGCAACTTAAAATTTTTTTATTTCTTTATTTTTTTTATAATTGTCACAATTTAAATCGTCACACTTTGTCAACGGCTTTCCCACACAAATTTTGTTGGACACCGGTAGCGTTGTTTCCAGCGTCAGTGAAAGGTTCCTGCGTGCCAATAAAAAATATTTTCGTATGGCCCCATCACTCCCAATAAATCAATTTTATATACGAACCGCTACCGATACAAAAGAAAAAATTGACACTCAATACTATCTAACTATCATGCTACACAAAGTGCAATTTGAAGTGTGTGTAGTGGGTATAAACAATTTAATATGTGATATGTTATTGGGGGTAGATGTATTAGAACAAATACGTGCGGAAATTAACACCAGTGAACACTTATTAAAATGTACAATTGACAATGTTAGTTACACCTTTAAATTGAACACACATACACACACACAAAATCATGGTGACCCAATTAAAATCACACGGCCACCAAAACAAGTGATTCATTATAAAGACTGTGAAGAGGGGGAGACAACCTTAGATTCCCGAACTGAACGGAGATTGTCGTTGCTGCAAGAAGAATTCAGCGATATCTTCAGTGAAGAGCACTCAATCTCGTCAGTGTATGAACACAGAATCCACCTCACAGAGCCGGAGAAGTTCATAAGGAGAATCTACCAGGTTCCTATAAAATACCAGGCCGAGGTCCAGCAGGAGATACAGCGGATGTTGGAGGAAGATATTATAGAGAGATCCAATAGCAGCTTCCTCAACCCACTGCTGGTCGTCCGCAAGAAGACTGGAGAAATCCGACTCTGCCTGGATATGAGGAACTTAAACAATCTAGTAGAGAAATACCACGGAATACACACCAGCAGAGTTAGACTCTGGGATCAGTCCAGAGAGATTTTGGAATAATTATTTAAGTAGGCCAAAGACTTATAATCTACCTCTGCCGGTGCAGTGTAAAAATCAACTTGTGAGGGAAAGAATAGTTGAAAAAGGGCGAAAAAGGGCGGACAAATTCAATACTACTCATAAACTAACTAACTTTGTAGTAGGTGAGAAAGTACTGCTCAAGGCGAATCCTGTAGGCCGAAGAGACATAAATGTAGCCGCAAAGTTTTTTCGTTTATATAATGGTCCGTATCTTTTGGCTCAACAACTCGCGCCTCACACGTTTATCGTTACGACGCTCGACCGAACAAAAACGATCGGTAAATACCATGCGAGCTCTTTGAGAAAATACTTTGAGTAGCATGGCGTTCCAAAGCGCGTCGCGACGAAATAATAAGACTTTTAAAAAAAATAAATAGTATTTAGAGTTAATAATAATTGTATTATAATAAGTAAAATTAAAATAAATAATTTGTGTTTTATAATATTATTAATAATAATTGTAGATAGCTTGTGTATTAATAATAATGTTTTTCTATCGCGGTAAATAATGGGCGTGTAGAACTTACTGAACTAAACGCACAGCAGGAAATAGTTACGTCACGCGATAACTACCTCCCCACGTTTGAAAGTAGGTCAAGCAATTAGCCACGCGGCAGGCGATAACGGTTGTAAATAAACTGTCAGCAAATTCTTTCGTGTGCGTGCCACTGTTTACAAACATAGCTATTAGCCGTTCTAAAAACATTAATACACAAATAATTGCAAATATAATATTATTAATAAATGTATTTAGAATTAAGTTGTATGTAATGGAATAACATTAACACACATGTATGTTTTTCTTTTGAATAAGTAATACAATATATAGGTAATAAGTATAGTGATTACAGAATATGTGTGTAATGATTAAGAAAAAAAAATAACTGTAATTATTACATTCATTTTTTTTTTTAAGCGGGTGTGGGAATATATAACAGCACCAAATATTAACTATTTGGGGTTATATGTTTACCGCATACTGAAAGCATATTTAAATAAAATATAACAGCCAAAACTCCATTTGAATGTAGAGCGTTGAAAATAATGCTTTGTAAAGCAACGCACACGTGGTCATTATGTAATCAGTTCGCTGTACAAGGAAGCGACCACACCCAAACTGTTAATTATTAATATCTCGGAAACTAATAAATAAAGGCGAAATCCAACATAGCCAAAATGTTTGCCGAAATATTAATAATGACGTGTGCAAATTTTACGCGATATAATTAACAAATGAAAGAGTTAATTAAATATAATTGAATAACTTCTGTAAAAATAGAGTTACAGTAATGAGATTTTAGTATGTTATAAAGATAATAATTTCTGACAGATTGTATATTTTAGATTTCACACAACTTGGTTTGCAACCAAGTTATTGCAAAATTAAATAAGCACAGGAAATCCGGAGCGACAAATTGGTTCCGCTGATAGTAATATTAGAAATAATATCAATTCTCCGTCTGTGGGAACCTAACTTCATTCTCACGGACCAAGGGAATTCAAAGTTTATGTAGTAGGGAGAGTGTGCCAGCCAATCAAATCACTTGACGCGAGCCCCAACCAGCGAGGTGTTTTCTGGCTGAAACATCACTCTTCTGCCAGTACTCACGAAGTTAAGACGTAACTCTTCGATCGTCTAGTAACCATAGTGGTGAAGATCAACAAGAAGACTCTACGTGGTCAACACACACGCAATTACAAACACAGTAATTACAGGTCAACTGTATAGCTCGTATTTGTTGCGTAAAGGCGAGATACTCTTCAGTACATAACCAAGCTTATTGTGTACTACCAGTTAGTCATAAGCACGCAAGAGATCCACCAGACTTCAAGAATACAGCAGAGAGGCCGTCTGAATCATTGGTGAACAGCTGACGAGCAGAGCTACCACTCAACGAAGCACACACACACACGCTGACGTGCAACGTGCGAATCGACGAGGGACAGGAACCAGTTCCAGCAGACTACCGCAGATGTTAAAAGATTCACAAACAGCAAGGAAGCAGAGTGTTGCCGAAATTTGAACTCCACGACCGAATCCAGCAGCTCAAAGCAGATTATTTTCTCTAGCGAAGGACTCGAATCGACGAGGGACAAATCGGAACGACATCCTCTTCAGTAACAGGAAAGCAAAATCCACTTATTTATTTTTCACACCAAATTTTCTATTTTTCAATTAAAACATTGTAATTCAAATAATTCAGGTGCCAAACAAAAAGCAAAGACTCTAGTAATTAAAAAGTAAATTCATTGTGATAATCTGTATAGCAGTTTAAGTCATTAGTAAGTTATAGTTAAGAAATAGAAGTAGTATAAAAGCGCTATACAAATCTTAACTGACAATCTAATTATTAGATCATACTGCAGTATATCAGAAGTCGAATCACTAGAAATGAAATAACGTGAACTAGACTGTCATGTCAAATTCATTTTGGAAAATTATTCTAATTAATTTCAGAGTTTTATATTTTGTTTCATGAACATTTAAATTCAATTTAATTAAAGAAATTTAATTAGATCAAATCAATTAATAAATTAAAATTTAAATTGCAATTAACTCGCCAAAGAACGAGTTTAGTTTCTTTCAACTATTGACCAATCGAAAAATATTGATTCATTGTTTAGACTGTAAGAAATTCATAAAATAATAACCATTCTATTCTTGTGTGTTGTTGGAGTAATAAACAACGTTTTATTACCCCATATAACAGTGTTTTATTGTTGTACGATAAAGCCTACCAGTCTCACAAAACTCTCCCCCTTTAAAGTAACCTATTTTGTGTGTTGTTGCAATAAATTTGAGATTACTAGCTTGCGAACTTCAAATCCAAAATCCACACGCCCTAGTCGGAAGAATCCGCAAGATCGGACAGCAGGTAGGTACTCACACACAACACGACACAACAATAACGCATAGAAGTAGAGTTATAATATATATATATATTGCAACGAATCACAGGATCATGATAGGTGGGGCAAGTTCACATATATTACACAGACAATGGACATTCATATTATATTGGTAGATGGTTAAGTTTGGTTGTTATCAATTGTATTTAGTAAGGTTAAGGGTTTAGTTTAGTAAAACTGTGCATTATTATTTATGGTTATTCATGTACTGTGTTTGTGGAAATGTGCGCGCGTGCGCGAGTGGTAAACGTTTCCCGGGCGGTGCGTGAAGTATTTATCGTTGTGTTGACATTAACTGAACTTAGACATATGTATCGCTACAATCCCTATACCTGTCGGACTATTGTTTACGTTCACGTATGATATTAGTATGCAGGCAGTTATGCATGAGATACGGGTAGTCTGATTACCGCTATGCATGCTGTTACAAAGTAAATGCATTCTACTGCATGAAAAATGCATTGTCACTACATACTGACCATGTGACTTCCATCCACCAATAGAATGCTGAATGGTGGTTGGAAATTTTCTTAAGCCTGTCATTACACAGGTAGTTCTTCTACGCCATCTACCGCGAACGGGACGTGCACCCTTGTACAAGAATTTTACCGCTTGCAAGGTGTTGTAAAAACTATTCGTCGTTAGTGAAACGGGAAGACTCAGAACTGTGTGTGTAGTACATTTGCACACACCAGTGTTTTAACGCATTGTGCGTAAAATTACAAGCAGTTCTTCACTGCTGCTACCGCGAACGGTACATACAATTCCTTGTACAAGATTCTACCGCTTGCAAGGATCTGTTAAGACTTTTCGGGGATAGTAACGCGTGTGACGCATAACAGTTGATATTATCTATTTACATACGGTAGTATTAATATTGTAGTACTACGTGTGTACTAAGTGAGTGTAACTGTATCACTGTGCGAGATTTTCCGCAGTGACAGTATCATTAATTGTTACGCAAAAGTTCTATCAAGACGTTTCCGTGCTAGTGCAAGATTTCCTCATAGGGTGGTCTGCTGATCGCGGTAGACCTTGGTATTCGCGAGAACACTTGAAGAAGCCGGAGAGGTATAAGCTCAATATACCGTTATTAGATTAAACTCACTGTCACCTGAGATATTACTTGGTCATTAAACTCTATATAAGTTTTGCGAGTAATAAGGTCCGTAGTACCGTTGTGTGTGCGAAGTGTCGGATTCATCGTGGGAATTGCAGGACACCAGCCCAGCTGTTATAGGACATCAGCCCAGCTGTTATAGGACACCAGCCCAGCTGTTATATGACATCAGCCCAGCTGTTATAGGACCAGCCCAGCTGTTACAGGACATCAGCCAAGCTGTTACAGGACGCCAGCCCAGCTGTAAACGTTTCTGGGAAAACGTCTGTCATTTGTAAGCCACACCTGACGAACCAACTACACCGCAAAGACCGGCCCTTCTCTTCAACAACATCATCGTGGGAGTCTTCTTATGTAACGTATCACGTCTTGCGTATGAACATTATTTAACCTTTTAAAAGAAAGACTCTATATCAAACATTACATTCTGTACATTTCAAATATACCATATAAACTATAACTTGTGTTTGTACAATAAATAATCTTAAACCCTCCAATATAGACTTGTAATTTGAAATACACATACTATCATATCCTATGCGCCAATAGTTTAGTAATTTGTGTTTTCGCATAGAGATATTTTGGCGCTTAGCAACGTAGGGCTCGTAAAATAGCGGTAATTTTACGCTATTATATATTTGTCTATGAATATAAAATTTGTTGGAAAAATCCGACGTATAAGTATAATTAACGTAATAATTGTATGTGTATTGTTCATATGAAAATCTGAGGATATAATTTTTCAAGTGTGCATATTCTCTTGTATATCATATATGAACAGATTTATCAGTATATTGGAGGTAGATTATTAGTTGTTGTATGTTAGATAAGGTATTTACATGTTGATATTTTGAACTGCTTTCTGTTTGCATATAAACTGGTTACAATACGTTCTAATCTTGTGATAATAATAACTTGCTTTGCGTATAAATCAATAAATTTAAATTTACTAAATTTTAAATTAAATTTTAATCATTATGGCGGACACTGCAGAAATCAAGAATGCTTTAGCGGCCTTATTAGCGATGATGGAAACCATGTCCGAAGAAATGAAAGCTGATAAAGAGGAAAATAAAGCCTGCCGTGAGAAGATGAAAGCCGAGGAAGAAGAGATGATAGCCATTAGGCAGAAATTTTGGGAAGAAATGGACGCCGATAGAGAGGAGAGGTTGGCGAAACTACAGGAAATGTCAGCTGATATTGAAGTAGATTTATCTGTTGAGAATATTGTACCTTGTGATAATTTTGAAGTACCAAATGTCCTTGTGGAACATACTCTCAAAGAAAGTAATATGGAAGTTAACCAAGATGTTACATCTGGGGGATTAACGGAGAACAGTAGCATAGTAGATGAAATTGAAAGTGATTATACAGAAACAACCTTATTAGGGCCTAGTAGTTCATATCTCGGTAAAGTCGAATATTTAGATTCTGCATCAAATTTTAGTGAAGATAACAGAAATGAAATTAGTAGTAACAACACTATTAGTCTGGAACATACTTCAGGTAAGTGCTGTGATGAGGTGATAGTTTATAGTGTAACAGATATAGCATGCGAGAACCGTGAACGTATGATAGAATCTGAAGCTATCATGGATGCGGACAGTGTATGCATAACACATAAAAATTCCGAACCAGTAGTAGAGCCTGGAACTAGTATGGATACTAACGGTGCAGGTATTTATGACACATGGCCTAATGATGAGGTACTAGATGAATCTATATCAGGTACTGAGGTGTTGACGGAGGACGGAGAGGTGAATGATACCGGTGACAATAAGGTGACAACAATTATGGTAAATAATAATGAACCGCCGCGTAATCAGTCTCATGTTCAAACACCACAAAATCAGCCGCAATCACAACAACATAAAAATACAACTCAGCAAATTAATACCCACTTATTAGCAACAGTTACTGAAAATGATTCAGTTGAAAAGCAGTTCAATCAATCAAGTATGGAAAATGTTAGTTATAAGAATAAAACTGTTATGTATGGCCTATATCCTGCCGAAATTAGGGATAATTTAATGTGTAATAATGATAATAGTAATAAACGAAGGAAATATTAGTATTGAAAATTGCACCGACCTTATTGTCGAAGCAAAAATCAGTGGTTATGTTGACGAGATGTTGTCCGACAGTGGCACAGAAATGTCGCTGTTGGACGAGCATTTACGAAAGAGGTGTAAAATCCACTTTGTACAAATGCCGATTCTGCAGGTAAGTCACACAAGGATAAAATCAGCAACGTGTGAGTTGCAGGTAATTGAAAAACAGGCAAGTAAAACAACATACGAACAGGGTACGGAAATAGATGCGACCGTGCTTGGAGTTAGAAAACTCGGACATAATATTATTTGGGAAGTTGATAAATTGAATAAATTGCATGCTACATTGGAATTTCAGAAAGAATTAGTGCCAGCTAAAGTTGATTGTCGACCTCACGTTATCAGACTGGAACGCTCGAAAGATAAGATAACGAATAACTCACCAACCCCCAAGGTTCAGTTAATGAGTTGCGAGATAAGGCAATTACGGCGTATATTAAACAAATTCAAATCTGTATTTCCAAGTAAACGTGTGCGTTTCAAAACTGAGAAAAATTTATACAAAAAACTCAGAAATAAATGTCAGGATATAGGGGTAAGAATGTGTAGTGATTTAAATATGTCAAGTTCAGGTTTAAATGTTGTATGTAAGATGACTCTGTGAATGAACAATAATCTAGTTTTGATAAGGAATGTCGTCTGTGTACTCTATGACCCTGCATAAGATTTCGTTATCTGTGTGTCAAGAACATGTGTGTTTGTTTTGGTTTGAAGGTTACCACGTGTCTTTTGATTTGATGCTTCTGTCAAAGTGACAGTTAGAAAATGTTAGTATTAATTAAGGATGTTTATTTGATTTTAGTTTGAGGGTATTATTATTATTTCAGGATAAGGAAATTGTTTTGGTTATATCGAAAAAAAAAAAATTTTATTTTTGTTAGTTAACTAAAAAAAAAAAATTTTTTTTTTTATGCGGGAAGGGGTTAATCCTGCAACGAATCACAGGATCATGATAGGTGGGGCAAGTTCACATATATTACACAGACAATGGACATTCATATTATATTGGTAGATGGTTAAGTTTGGTTGTTATCAATTGTATTTAGTAAGGTTAAGGGTTTAGTTTAGTAAAACTGTGCATTATTATTTATGGTTATTCATGTACTGTGTTTGTGGAAATGTGCGCGCGTGCGCGAGTGGTAAACGTTTCCCGGGCGGTGCGTGAAGTATTTATCGTTGTGTTGACATTAACTGAACTTAGACATATGTATCGCTACAATCCCTATACCTGTCGGACTATTGTTTACGTTCACGTATGATATTAGTATGCAGGCAGTTATGCATGAGATACGGGTAATCTGATTACCGCTATGCATGCTGTTACAAAGTAAATGCATTCTACTGCATGAAAAATGCATTGTCACTATATACTGACCATGTGACTTCCATCCACCAATAGAATGCTGAATGGTGGTTGGAAATTTTCTTAAGCCTGTCGTTACACAGGTAGTTCTTCTACGCCATCTACCGCGAACGGGACGTGCACCCTTGTACAAGAATTTTACCGCTTGCAAGGTGTTGTAAAAACTATTCGTCGTTAGTGAAACGGGAAGACTCAGAACTGTGTGTGTAGTACATTTGCACACACCAGTGTTTTAACGCATTGTGCGTAAAATTACAAGCAGTTCTTCACTGCTGCTACCGCGAACGGTACATACAATTCCTTGTACAAAATTCTACCGCTTGCAAGGATCTGTTAAGACTTTTCGGGGATAGTAACGCGTGTGACGCATAACAGTTGATATTATCTATTTACATACGGTAGTATTAATATTGTAGTACAACATGTGTACTAAGTGAGTGTAACTGTATCACTGTGCGAGATTTTCCGCAGTGACAGTATCATTAATTGTTACGCAAAAGTTCTATCAAGACGTTTCCGTGCTAGTGCAAGATTTCCTCATAGGGTGGTCTGCTGATCGCGGTAGACCTTGGTATTCGCGAGAACACTTGAAGAAGCCGGAGAGGTATAAGCTCAATATACCGTTATTAGATTAAACTCACTGTCACCTGAGATATTACTTGGTCATTAAACTCTATATAAGTTTTGCGAGTAATAAGGTCCGTAGTACCGTTGTGTGTGCGAAGTGTCGGATTCATCGTGGGAATTGCAGGACACCAGCCCAGCTGTTATAGGACACCAGCCCAGCTGTTATAGGACATCAGCCCAGCTGTTATAGGACACCAGCCCAGCTGTTATATGACATCAGCCCAGCTGTTATAGGACCAGCCCAGCTGTTACAGGACATCAGCCAAGCTGTTACAGGACGCCAGCCCAGCTGTAAACGTTTCTGGGGAAACATCTGTCATTTGTAAGCCACACCTGACGAACCAACTACACCGCAAAGACCGGCCCTTCTCTTCAACAACATCATCGTGGGAGTCTTCTTATGTAACGTATCACGTCTTGCGTATGAACATTATTTAACCTTTTAAAAGAAAGACTCTATATCAAACATTACATTCTGTACATTTCAAATATACCATATAAACTATAACTTGTGTTTGTACAATAAATAATCTTAAACCCTTCAATATAGACTTGTAATTTGAAATACACGTACTATCATATCCTATGCGCCAATAGTTTAGTAATTTGTGTTGTCGCAATATATATATATATATATATATATATATATATATAACATATATATAGATATATATAATTTTAGAGATACATAAAACAGGATGCCCCCATAAGACCACTCATGAACTTCAAATCAGTACCAGCTTACAAAATAACAAAATACATGGACAAAACATTTAAAAAATGAAATCACACTGGAAACGAATATAATCTAAAAAACACCACACAGATAATTCACAAACTAAAAGACATTAAATTAAACAATGACACAAAATCTGCATCATTTGATATCACAAATACGTACACAATCACACGTACCATTGAACAATAAACCTCATAGGAAACAAAAGCCAAGGGAAAAACTAACAAAAAAAATTAAAAACACATTAAACAAAGTACAACAGAACTATTTAGAATATAACAACAAATTTTATACCAATGGGTAAATTTGTGTACAGTAAACTTTACAATAAATATATATCGGTTGCCAACATAAATGTTACCTTTGCACCTTTACAGACTACGTGCTGTGTTGTGCACTGCTGAATTTATGGCAATGGGTGAATACCCTTCATTATGTTCCCTCCATTGGATCTTCACTTTCCCCAAGATCTTCTGCTGGAGCGGGTGCTATTCAATTAACTACTGGTTAATCGCACTATGAGGGGATCTACATCATCTTGCATGTTAACTCATAAAGTTAGTTCCACTTTGACTATGTGGTCACAGTAATTCTTCCACCGGGCTTCTGTAATATGGGAAGAAGCATCAATTATGAGGTCTTCCATTAACTTTTATTTAAATTGTGTGTTCTTCTTGACTAAATCCCGTTTCACTTGGTTCCAGACTATTTCAATGGGATTCAATTCACAATGATATGGTGGTACCCTACATATGATAAAACCTCTCACTTTGGCCAGTCTGTCAATTTTATAAATGGAATGCTGTTCTCTCATGGCATTTACGAGTGCCAACTTTGGTATATTTTAATGTAAACTCTATATTCCCTCTGTTAACTGTCTTCAGTGAATTCTATGTTTTTTGATGACAGTCATTCCTTAATGTTTCCAACAGTCTATGCTGTTGTTGGCAATTTTTCAACACATTTGGAGTGGTAGGGTGCATTGTCCATTACAATGACAATTCTTTGAAAAGAAATCTCCAAATTTGTTAGGAGCTGCTATAAAAACCACTTTCAGAATAATTCACTCTGCATTTCATCATGGTAGTCAACAGGAAAGAAATAACAGTTTTGCATTTTTTACAAGTCTGCAGTGGCAGCCTGTGCTTATGTCGCACGGTTGCACAACCCCCGATTAAATCCTCAATTGTATTTTAAATTATAGAATTATGAATAAAACAATAACTAATAATAGTGTTTTCACTCTAAATAATCGTAATTAATCATTTGGCGATTGAAAAGTGCAGATCAGTACTAAAAACCGTACACACGCTCTTGCCGCAGTGTACATGGCAAGTGTGCACCAACTCTGGCGTGCTTTGTATATGGGGAAATACACTGGAGTAGTGCTGTGGCTGGCTAGACTCGGGTACTCCTATTGCAACAATATAGGCTCGCTTGGTGTGATTAGGGACTGCAAACCCTGCTTGTATGTTATGGTGCCACCAGTCTGTTTGTTGGTAAATAACACGTGGTGCGCCAGGTAGTAAGTTTATGTTGTTATGCTACTTGAGTTAGTTAGTGTCGGTTGAATTTTTTGTGAATTTAGTTGTTAGTGTCAATTAAGTGTCAGTCCAATTCATCGTTACATATAAATACCAGTATATATAAAGGATTAAGGTGTCATAGTGTAAGATATTTATTATATTTAACTGGTAGGATGCAATGAATTATGTCATAAACTTAACGCAAACGCTGTTTAGTTTACGTCATATTCAGGCAAAAAATTAAATTATGAGAGTAGGTATGCTACACCAGATCTTTCAAATTTAATCAAAATGTAAAATCAGGTAACAGAATATTTAATCGTAAATTTAAAAAAAGATTTATACAACAAATATTCATGATTATGTGGATGACACTAAAATTTCATTATTTTGTTTTCCTTACGTATTGTTTGGAGGGGAGGAGACTTGGACATTTTCTGTTCAGATAATAAAACAATTTAATACCAACCAACCCAACTGCAACCCCCAAATTTTTCAACCACCAGCCACCACTGCAAATCTGTTACACCTTCCAGCATGGCAAAGAACAAAACAAGGCCCCCTTGAAGTTGGATGCTTAAGACCAACAGTCAGTCCAGCTGCAAAGGCATCTTTCGGCAAATTAACTTTTACATCTCTCCACGCTTTTGTTACAAAGTGGCCTACATTCACCAACCTTTCACCGAGTGAAACGATATTCTTATTTTCTTCCCTATAACGTTTCATATTCCTCAAATAGGAATTATTAGTCTATCTTGAAAATGAAAAAAGTTTCTCAGAGGCTACTTTTTTGCCTCAGACTGAAAAAAAAATTAAAATTTAATGTGAAACTTCATTTTTTATTACAAGGATATTAAGTATAAATGACATGTACAAAAAATCGGTATGGAGAACCATACATGACTTCCATGTTCTCAGATTATATATAAAATCATTTGGTACTGCCTTTATGCGTACCCGCAGTTATTTCGATAATGCGATTTTTGGGCTTCGATATGTAGTGAATATCGCACATAATTTTATGTAGTGAAAGAATTATACAAATTTTAATTTTGTATGTTGTAATTGATTTCGTTTGTCATTTTTTAATGGAAAATGACTGTAGTAGTAATTTATCACTGGGTCGTGGCTGTGACACCAAAAATTGATTATGTTAGGTTAACATGAAAACTGAAATTATACATGGAAACCAATACGTGTGTAATGTAAAACTATTTTTTTTTTTAAACCACGAAAAACCCAACTCAAAGTAAGACAGGAGTGGCCCAAGGGTAACCCCTTGCCTATTATTATAGGCCTACACGTCACTTTTTTGTGGCAGAACTCGTTTTGTTTTTGGTCAAATTCATTTTCCGACAAGTACTCGTTTTGTGACTAACAAAAAACAAACATCCATTATGTACAATTTGTAGAGCATATGTTGTCATTCCTTAATACAGTGTTTTTTGTTTTTTCATTAACCATAAATATTTGTATTTTTCATTTTGTATGTGCTGTTGTTTTTTTCCAATTTGTAAACTTAAAAACGTCAGATTCTTTATTTTAAGTGTTACTCTGTTATACCCATTGTATTACACGTTTAATGTTATGTTTTCTCAACCACAGCTTTTATTTATTTTAGCAATAAACTAAAAACCCAAAAGCATTATTACCTAA
The DNA here is from genome assembly GCA_034769895.1 of Magicicada septendecula. Lineage (NCBI taxonomy): Eukaryota > Metazoa > Arthropoda > Insecta > Hemiptera > Cicadidae > Magicicada > Magicicada septendecula. The sequence continues at coordinate 1,231,287,227 of CM068367.1, forward strand.
CTATGAAATGAAAACAACACGTATTTTTGCTTTACATTAAGAAATAGGGCAATTTACAGTTAGTACACTTCTTCTTTTCCACACCGTAATATATCGATACAATCGCATATTAAAAACATCGAAATGTATTGCCGGTACTCATACAGTTCCAATCATTTACTTGAATTCGGTTCGATAATTCCTAAAAAAATATAGAATTTTGCCAAAGTGAAATAAAATGTTTCTATAGAAACTACTTCTTTGCTGTCAATAACGTAGAACACATAAAACTTATACAAAATTATCTCCTCCCTCATCAACTACCATTTAAATTTATAGAAAACTACCCCCTTCCCCTTCACCTACCTTTCCACAGTGGATTATTATGACCTTCTTTTAAGGATACTTTATTCATCAAAATTAAGCACTTTACTCTTGTTAAAACATAAAAGGTTGCGGGTAAACTACCCCTTCCCCTTAACCGATCTTCACCAAAATCAATAGGCCTCGAGTCCTCTACAATTCAGAACTGTATGCAAAAAATTATTTGATTCTGTTTGAATTTGCAGCAGTTATCGTTTGCCATAGAAAAATTCTACACACACACACACAGACATACAGACACTTTTCAAAAAATGACTTTTTGTCATATTTTGAGGGTAGTAAAATCAGAATCTGCCATTATCTCGAACATGATTTTTTTCGCCATGACCATACTACTTCCATTTCCTTATGGAACATGGAAGTAAAAAATTATTGTTAAGGAGCACGAACACCTTGTGTAAGGACAGTTTATATTTTAATAATAATTTTAGTAATTATACTAAATTGAGTGTGCAATGGTTTTACCATGTTTTTATTTCTACTCAGTTTTTGGGCTAAAACATACTAAAAAATGAAGAATTCTGAACTGTGTACATTTTGTAGACTTACCTAGTACTTCATTTTTATTGATCGAGGTTTACACATAGCATAATAGTAGTGAACATAAAATCCATAAGCGCAATGTATTTCCCTATCTCACCCACAGTCTCATCGGACTATGGAACCAAGAATAAATGTATGGGCTGCAAACTGAATTCAGAAATCTTCAGAATACTTTTCAATAAGTCAATTTAACAGAAGGTCTATATATTATTCACTTCCATGGAGACTATCCCTCGTACACTGTCATCTAACTTTTAGTTGCACATGATACACACCATGACCCCACACTATCGTACCAGAGCTTTTATTAATTTACTATATGTCATCTAGCTGTCCGATGGCATTTTCCATAACAGCTAGGTCACTTTAAAAACAAGAACAAGTGAAAAAATCGGTATGGAGAACCACATGACTTATTCTAAGATTTATATTTAAAATCATTTTCGAAATGAAATATTTGCATAGAAACTACTTCTTTCAACTTATTGCTTCAGCCTTAACCACAGTACAGTGGTCACTAACGTATACCACCTCACGTTATCGCACTCGATTTTCACTGATGATGGCAGTCGATGGCACTCCAGAAACGTCTGGTTTTGCAGAAAACATTGGACTACAGCCAAACAGCCCGGAAAGGAATTTTAAACTACTTCTTTGTTGCCGATAACGTAGTACACATATAACAAATTATCCCCTCCCCCTTCGACTATAATTTTCATTTATAGAAAATTACCCCCACCCCGTTCAACTAGCCTCTTCATTTTTAGATATTTCATCTATGTCTCTACAGTGGATTATTATGATCCTCTTATCAGGATACTTTATTTATCAAAATTAAGTACTTTACTCTTGTTAAAACATAAAACACTGCAGGTAAACTACCCCTTTATCTTAACCGATCTTCATCAAAATCAAAAGGCCTTGAGTTCTCTACAATTTAGAGACGTATGCAAAAAATTATTTGATTCTGTTTGAATGTGCGGCAGTTATCGTTCGTCATATAAAAAATTACCCATGTTAAAACATAAAATGTTGCAGGTAAACTACCCCTTTCCCTTAACCGACCTTCACCAAAAACAATAGGCCTTGAGTCCTCTATAATTCAGGGATGTACGCAAAAAATTATTTGATTCTGTTTGAATTTGCGGCTGTTATCGTTTGCCATAGAAAAAATTCTACACAGACAGACAGAGACACGCACATACACTTTTTGAAAAATGACTTTTCTTCATGTTTTGAGGGTAGTACACTCAGAATCAGCCGTTATCTCGAACACAATTTTTTTTGCCATGACCATACTTCCATTTCCTTATGGAAGATGGAAGTAAAAACTTTCTCTTCCTCTGACTTCTGGTTTGTCTGTTCAGCAGCTTCATTTTGTCATACCAGTGAATGCTACTTACACATATTCCTTAGCCTCCCATATTCCTACATCTGTTTCCCTTTGGTGTCTCTCTGACACTTCTCTTGAGTTCGTCATAGTTCACAAACCTTCTTAGTATAGATAGCTGATTCATGTGTTATAGAGAATCACTGATTATTATTAAACAACAGTAAAGTCTTTTATTGATTTTTTTCTGGTTTCAACTGTTGAAAATCCCACTTCTGGTACCAGTGTTATATGGATAATAGTCTTTAGTGTTATACAATTTATTTGACAAAAGAGTAAATGGCAGTCACAATTTTCTTTAACACTTTGTCAGAAATAATACACAAAATATTGTTACAATTATCATATGGATTGTTGTCTTTAAACAGCAGCATAAACAAATGAATACCAAAGAATTCATTACAACTTTAATAACAGTCGTCATACACAAAGACACACATATACAACAATGCTTCAAGTTTATGGCAATCCAACACATTCTATATAACAAACAAAACAATAAATATCACCTTATTACCATGTTGCAGTAAATAACAAAAGTCAATAATTATAGATGTCCGCACACAAAAATTCACAATTAATGCATTACACACAATTCCACTATCAAACACACACTGCATCAAAAATTAACAATCACCAACACCTAATAATATGTTTAATCACTTCCACTATCTATACACAGCTCACAACTACAATTGGCCAGCCGCTTTCAAAACACCACTACTTATACTTTGTCTGCATGTGTCATAGTGATGTTAGAGATTGTCCCAGATGAATAATTGACTACTGTCTGGACAGCACAGAAAGACCAAGAACATATGACAACACAGCATTATCCTGTTGCTCATACAACATATATCAAGCATTACGTAGCCACACATTACCTACCTCCTCAGCATAACAACATAATAATTCTCCTACATAAATACAGATAACTATTGTGCTTTATTCACAGGAAACAACAGCAGTCACTAAACCAATCAGCTTACTAAATTACAATTATAAATAATTAACTTGTGATAACATTGCACAACTTAGCAAAATGATGTGCCAAGGTCTGCCATGTAATTTCTTTTGCATGACAGCACACCATAGCAGGGGCTATTTATGAGGTCAAAAAAGGGTCAAAAAAAGTTGCCAAGGAATTTTCTTAATTTTAGACTGTATTTTTATTTTTTTCAGCTATATATGCTAATATACTAGTAACTCTTTTTTTAAATATAAAAACAGATTTATTACATATTATTTGTGAAAACATATGAAATATAGAAAAATCAATTCAGTCAATAACTACCTTGTAAACAATGTTTCAATAATGCATACTTTTATTGTGTTGTTACAGTTTATTGTAATAGAATTGATTTCAGGATATTATCACATCCCCTTCAGCCACTTCAAAAATAGTAATATTGATTTGTCTTTACTTGATTTTCTTTTATATGAAGCCAACTCGATCAAATTCAGGTTGTTGTATGATCCAAGGAAAATTTCTAGCTATGATGCTGTACCACCAGGGCCGGCCTTAAGGACAGGCCAACCGAGCTGTGGCCTGAGCACAGCCAAAATAATGGATAAAAAAATCAAGTTTTTCTTTCCTTTATGATTGTTAATAAATTAAGTTGTTCTCTCAGTAGGTTAAACAGTTTACTCTATTATCACTGAATGCCACTGTTTGGTATATAATAAGACAATCAATATAAATCTTCACAAAGCGGTATTATTTGACGTATTTTGACATTCACGCTAAGCCACAAAACGGCAACAAGATATGCAAGACAGCGCTTCCCGAAACAGATCGTATAAGTTCGGTAATCTTCGGCAGCTCCCACACCTCCTCCACGCGAACATCGTACCCTTCATGCTTCATTCTTCTTTTGTTTCAGTTGTTTCTTTTGTTGTGACTTGTCACCGTGCAACTGCCAGTGGTGCGAATAACAGTGTAAAGTATTTTTAAGTGCGCGTTAAGTGTTTGATTTCTCTTTGATTGCTCTTTATTGTTTTCATTTTGTTAGTAAGCTGCCTAGTTTAAATAATTAGAAATTCAAAGCAAGAAGAGAAATTTTTTTTAAATGGCAGGCAGTGAAAGTCAACTTAATTTATCATTTTAAACAAACTTTAAAATTGTATACAGTTTAATTGTTAGTATGTACAACATTCGGCATGGCCATTCGATCGATGGTTTCGTTTAGGTCTTTCGTCTTTTAAATCGTTTTATAACCCCGAAAAGAAAAAAGAACGGTAGAGCCTAAAAAAAAAATTTTCATTTTAACTCGTTTACAAAATTTTTGTTGAATTGCTCTGAATATTTTTGACGTATACGAGTGCAGTTTATGATTTCAAAGACTTTTAAAAATTGCTTCAAACCACAAACTTTCAGGAGGTCACAACAGAAAAAGAATAAAATATTCAATGAAAATAAACAAGGTGCTAAGTTCATGCGTGGTTTTCTTTCTAAAAGTTTAAAAAACAGAAACTGATCAAAATAGTCCAAAAGAAGATTTAACCAAAATTGATTTTTCAAATGCTAGAGAGTCAGAACAAGTTTTTGATGACAATGTTCAAGACAATAATGATGAGACTGAGATGAAGGAAACTGAACAATCTGGGACAAGCCGCCAAAGAAACGATTTTTCCTTGATGAAGATGTTACGATTAATTCATCAAACCCTATAACGGACGGACATGAAGATGAAGTTCACCCTTTATCCCACAGCCACGTTACCTCGTGTAATTTGGATGACATCGTCGAATGGCCTACCTTCACTCGTCACATAAGGGATCAAATAATTAAAAATGGCCCAAAAAAAATTGAGGGTCCGGATTCGGATTCAAGATTTCCTGTTGACTTAACAAAATCCAATTCAAAATGATCGAGAAACAGAAAATTCTCACTGTTTTACTACAATAGGAAACTGCCCAATAATGAAAAACTGTATCGGAGATATTTGCAATATTCTGAGTCAAAGAACAGAGTCTATTGTTTTAGTTGTAAGTTGTTTGGGAATACTCACTCTAAATTAGGGCAGAACGGTATCAACAACTGAAAACATAGGGGATTATTTAAAAGATCATGAAACTTCAAGTGAGTACACATGTTACAGCAAATGGGTTGATGCCGAAAAAAAATATTCGTTGTCAAATGGGTATTGATAGTGAAGTTGAAAAATTGTTACAAAAAGAGGTAGATCACTGAAAAAAAGTTTTAGAACATCTAATTGCAATAACGGTATTTTTATCTGAACATAACCTGCCATTCCGAGGAAATAATGACCAGTTATTTGCAAAAAGTAATGGAAATTTTTTTGGGACTTGTTGAGTTACTTGGAAAGTATGATGTAGTTATGGCTGAATACATTAGAAAAATTAAATCTAATGAAATCCATGATCATTACTTGAGTAAAACAATCCAAAATGAGTTGATTAGTTTGCTTAGGTCTGAAATAAAAAAATGATATTATTGAAAGAGTAAAGCAAGCCAAGTACTTTTCACTAATATTATACTGTACGCCCGATATCAGGCACCAAGAACAAAATTGTCATTTACAATTTGTTTTGTTGAATGTACTAAAACAGATTTTCAAGTAAAAGAGCATTTCTTGTCATTTTTCCTATTGATGACACTATTGGAGAAGGTTTGACAATGGCCCTTTTGAAAGAAATTGAAGGAACCTGTTGGTTAGAAATGAAAAATTGTAGGGGGCAAGGTTATGATAATGGAGGCAACATGACTGGAAAATACAAAGGAGTGCAGTCAAGAATTTTGTCAATGTTTCCTCAAGCTTTTTTCAATCCTTGTGGATGTCATTCACTTAACCTAGTAATTAGAGATGCTGTTGCTTCATCTGTAAAAAATGTTTCTTTGTTTGGAGTTTTACAACGTCTGTACATCCTGTTTTCATCATCTACTAAAAGATGGAAAATACTCAAGGAAAGTCAGTTGACTCTTACTGTCAAAGAAGTCTGTGAAACTAGATGGGAGTGTAGAATTAACAGCGTAAAGGCAGTCAGGTATCAAATGGTTGAAGTCTGTGAAGCGCTACAGGCAATGCAAGAGGAACTCATTGATCCAAAAGTGACATCTGAAACCAAATCATTGGAAAACAATTTAACATCTTTTGACTTCACTGTCTCCCTTGTTTGGCATAATATATTTTTTCAAGTAAACTTGGTCAGCAATATCATGCAAAACGCCAACAGTGACCTATCAACATTTACACATCTTCTTGGAAAGTGCCAAGCATTTTTAAAAGAATATCATGAAACTGGACGTGTAGCAACACCCAAAGACATAGCTGAAGACTTGGAAATTGAAGCAGTTTACAAGAAGCAGCCTGAGAGAAAGAATAAACGGCAATTTGATTATGAGTCCCGAGACGAAGCCCCAACAGATCCAGAGCAGTTGTTTAAAACAGCTGTCTTTTACCCGTTTATAGATCAGACTCTGACATCCATTGAACAGCACTCTTTACACAACTTGAGACTCATAACCAGCATTGGGTTTTTTTGTACAACGTGCAAACTCTTCCAAAATCCGAAATCTTGAAACAAAAATGGTTGAATCTTCAAAAATTATTCAAGATGAAGATAAATTAGGAGAAAGTGACATCGATGGCAACCACCTTTTTTTGAAGCTTAAACATCTGGGTGTATTTCTGAAGAACTCTGAGATAAAAACTCCTGTTCAAACTTTGCAATTTATTTCAAAAAGTAACATGCTTGACTGTTTTCCTAATATATGGATTACACTGAGGGTTCTTTTAACAATTCCTGTCATGGTTACTAGTGGAGAACGCAGTTTCAGTAAGCTATAATTAATTAAAACTTATTTATGCTCTACAATGACGCAAGACCGCCTATCATCTCTAGCAACAATTTCTATTGAAAATGACACTGCAAACCAGTTAGATTTAATGAAAATTGTTAAAAAGGTTTGCTGAAGCAAAATCAAGAAGACAGAAATTTAACTAAACTTTCAAAAACCAAAATATAGTTTTTTATTTTTAAAGAAAAACTTTAATGCAATAAATATTTGTGTGACATTTTTAGTAAAAATAAACTTTACATGTGAAAAGACATTTGTGTTTTGATAATATCTGTACATATACTTATAAGAAGAAGAAATTTACACTGACTGAATTAAAATTATAGGAAACTGTTTGAAATTGATTCTTTTTATTTGATGTTTTCCACTCGCATTGAGCGTCCATGTGAAACACTTATATAGGTGAGTCAAATTACAGATGTATTAAGTTAAATTTTAAAAACAGGCCTTAGTGATAGTTAATGGGTTTCAAGAAAAATAAAAACAATATTTGTTAACATTTGAAAAGTTACATAGTATAAACTTTAAATTTTTTAAATAATTTCATGTAGACCTACAGAATAGTTTTTTTATGTGTAGGGCTTAACCGCCCCCACTAGTATAAAATAGTCGTGATAAAACTTTTAAAGTATAATGTTATTAAATTAGTACTGATAAGAAAATAAGCATCACAATTTAGGGGCGGGGGGGGGGGCAAAATTGTGTCTCGGCCCGGTCAGACCTAAAGGTTTGGGCTGGCCCTGTGTACCACAGCCATGACATAATGAAACAAAATAGTGAAGATTCACAAAAGACATCTTGAAACACCATCCCAGCCTGATGCCATATAACAGTAACTTGCCTACACAATTTAACAACCACTGGGAGAAGAACAGCTTTTTGTATGAAACACAAACAGAAAAATTCATGCATAACTGGCATCATTAAAACATGTTTTTGAAAACAGCTAATTCAATGTACACAAGTATATACACAGAAGTACTCATTGTAGAGAAAAATATTCTCATTCTCATTAATAGAGTAAGATAAAGTTAAAGATACAGTGTGTTACAGAGGCAAGATAAAGCGTGTTGTCATTTTACACACCAATCACAAAATCCCGTCTTTACAAAGGACACTGTAGTTTAAAAAATAATAATTGAAAAATAATGTCACCCTTGATACATTTTTTTCTTACGGACATTTGTTCTTCAAGACTGGGATGAATAATATTTTTTTCTTTCTTCTCTCATCTGATTTTTTCTTCCAACAGACATTACTTTCATCTCCCATTTTTAGTACTGGTACTACTCCGCTGACTAATTTTTTCTAATATTTACTATTTTACTAAATACAAACTATATTTTCCATAGTAGATAACACTGAACTTAATATTTTGTGTTATTTTTTATCTGGTTAAAAAAGAGGTCAGAATTAGTACACATCAAAATAATTTACATCTTTTCAGGAATCATTTCATCACCATTAACTTGTCAAATAAAAATTTATTAAGATTTACTAAACTGTGTCTTGCTGAAATTCATTGAAACCTGGAAACCCATATTCTAACTACACAGTAAATGTAGTATCTAAATAAGGATTTTTTAGAAAATTATTACTTGTGTTAGAAAGCCTATTACAACAGCCACAGCTTAAATTTTTAGTTAATTACCTGCTCCAGCACCTGTTACAACAACGACTCTTCCATCAAATTTAAGTGGAATCATTTTTCTTCTTTGTTACCTGTAAATCATATCATACATCTCACTTTTGCCTGATTATAGACATTTTTGTGATACCATTGAATGGGTAAGTTAATTTCATGAGATTACACACAACTGCTGGAATCGTAGTAAAATGTAACCATATTAACAAAACTTGATTTGAGAACAAACAAATAAAAACTGTGTAATTTCTCTTTTGTCATACAAATAAATAAACAAAATGTACACTTTTTAATTAAATAATAAATTTAAATGTTTATTACTAATAATACCAAATGAGTACATGATACTCTTAAAATACAAATTTGAGTAATTTTTGTTGTTTAAAGTCACTGGCTTGTAAACAAAATCAAATTCAATCAAATTTTAAACTATTGGATTGAAATAGTTTCTTCTGTTGATACTAATAACAACATAATTTACTCCACCAAAAATTTTTCTATTTCTCTAAAAATAATTGTCTTGTTGATACATCCTCTTCATTCACTTTTTTAAATTATTATATATATATACACAAACTTTCAATAGTGAACACTTACTTTTGGTTTTTGTCCCAAACGTTTCGACGTGGTGTCCGTCTTCCTCAGTGGGATTTGAAATACAGAATGTCTGTACAAAGTAACCGTTATGGGTTGTAGGTGTGTGTGGTGGTGGGGGAGGGGGGGGAAATTGGCGCTGGGATTCAAAGTGTGTGTTTGGACAAGTCCAGTGTGTTTTTGATACACTTGTCCAAACACACACTTTGAATCCCAGTGCCAATTCCCCCCCACCAGCAACCCCCACCACACACACCTACAACCCATAACGGTTACTTTGTACAGACATTCTGTATTTCAAATCCCACTGAGGAAGACGGACACCACGTCGAAACGTTTGGGACAAAAACCAAAAGTAAGAGTTCACTATTGAAAGTTTGTGTATATATATAATAATTCTCTAAAAAATGTAGTGTCTTACTTCAGAAGAAAGAAATTGGCTGAGATGAGACAAGTTCATGAAGACTAGTAATTAAGGTGTCCTTCATAAAATGCGCAACTATGTATGAAGAGAAACTTTAAATATAATTTTTTTTACTTCTATTCTGAAAAAATTTACAGCTAATGTACACCAACCTGGCACATAAATAAATTTTCAGACCCTGGCTACTGACTATTAAAACAACTTGCAGGATGTTGCCTGACTATTCTGTTGAATGTAAATAAAACAAATAAATCTGGTCTTGCCTAACCAGATTCTTGAATGTAAATAAAATGTATTTCAGTTTAAATGGTGCTCCAAAAGCTTAGGATACTTCAGTATGTTCTGGTATTATTGTTTCATCATACCTGTTACTAAAAATGATAACACAAAATTATAATCATTGCTCCCAACTACCCCAACTTTTACTGAAGAAATATGAATTCTCATATCTTGCATTAATAAAAAACTTCAGACACAAGATTCTTACACATTTTTGTACCATTTAAACATTTTCAAAGAGTGGTATAAAATTATAAAAAGAGAGATCCTAGTTCCCCTGTTATAAAATAGGCCGCACAAATGATGCATGTGAGCAGTAGACTACTAAATTCTGAATATACAACTGATTATACACAGATATAGTGTCGGTTGCGGGCAGTAATAATAACGGGAACTAAAATTAAAAAAAAATGATGCCATGAATGAAGAAAGTATAATAATAACTAAAATCCACTTTCACAAGGCACACTCAGAATCATCTTCTACAAACCAAGCATCAGCAACTTATTCTTATCCGACTCGACATACAGTAAAAGAATGAAATTAACCTTAAATGAATTTAGGTTAACCTGAATGTTATCTTTCTCTCATGCTTATCGAGAAAAGAATTTATTTAAATTCCACTGACTACAACTGAACATACCTAAACTTGATGCTTAAGAACCGTACGTAGGACCTTGAAGACGTGCAGTTACACTACCTATTAATTATACATCACAAGTGACGAGACATGTTATGTTTACCAAAATGTGTCATGTGTCATTATGACATAACACTTTTCAGTAGGACTGAACATCGATAGTTAATGTTTACAGTATCGACATTTCAGTAATTAACAGTTATATGTCGATACTATTCATCAATGTTTTCTATCTATCGTACTTCTATCGTTATTCGTTGTCTTTTATATGTGATACTGTTAATTACATTTGAGATTAAACTCAGTCACCAGTTACCATCACGTAATCGTTTACTTTCATTACCCCGGGAAAGCTCAATGTCAATGTAACTAAAGTACTGTATCAAGTCTATAACTATTATTAAAACTTGTTTGGTATTGACAGATGGAACTGTTGATTAAACAACTGACTGCTACGTGCCTCTCAACCAATCGCCGTACTCAAAACTGTAAACAGTAACCGTAGCAACGCACACTTTCCAATATGTCCCACACGTGCTGTTATTAAAACCAGTCTGGAATGTCGCGCCACAGAGTGAACTGTTAGTGTAAGTTCTATGTAACGAAGTCTGTGTAGGTTCTACGTTTGTTAAGAGTGCTGTGTTCTCGGTTACACTTGTTTGATTATTCGTGGATGTACGTTAGTTTAATACTTAAATAGTTGTGTTGAAGATACAAGTTTATTGCTAACTAATTTCTAATTACTTAACTAATTTCTGACTAATTAACTAAGTGTAGTGAAAACGTGTGAATCTATTATTAACTAAATAAGCATAAGAATGTTTAAATAACATGTTTACCTAAGCATAAATTTACTTTATTTTGTCATTTTACGGAACTTTGTTCGTGCGATTCTTATTTTAAAACAATTTGTATAAATATCTACATTCTTAAATTTTGAATTCTTTAAAATACGTAACAGCTTTAACCTATACGCGTTTACTTTCAAACAGAAGGTATGTCTGAAAGTGAGGAAACTGGGAAAAAGCGTGGTCAACCGCAAATACACCCGGTAAAAGATAAAACACGTATTTCCGGTCGCGGAGTACCAATTAGAGGGCAGTCCAGAAAATTCGTTTGTTCTCTACGAGATTATTTCGAGAAAGAGAAGGAACATGGTGGGCCTCTGATTTCAGTTAGTCAAGTTGTTGATAGAACAGCAGCTGCACTCTCTATAAGTAAAAATACGGTCGTAACGATAGGTTTTTGTTTTGGTGTGATCTGTCGGTGGGGTCGTGTTTTAGTTCTGTGATGTTCTGTTCTATGAAGTCTTGTACTTTTACTCAAACAGAACAACACACCAAACGAACTTATCAATGAAATAACAGAAACTCTGAACATTATCACAAAACAAAACTACTTTACTTATAACAATAAATACTACACACAGAACGATGGCCTACCCATGGGCTCCCCCATATCCAGCATTCTAGCAGAAGTCTTCCTCCAACACTTAGAAAAAACAAAAATACTCACAAACAATGACAGACACTCACATAAAATACTATATTGGCACAGATACGTTGATGACATTCTAATACTATACAGGGGAAACAAAAGACAATGTGAACAGTTACTAACACACGTAAACAAAATACATAAAAACATAACCTTCACTGCCGAATATGAACACAACAATACCATAAACTTCTTAGACCTCTCCATCACAAAACTAGAACACAGGCACAAATTCAGTATATACAGAAAACCAACTACAACTGACACACTAATACACAACACCTCCAATCACCCAATACAACACAAACTAGCTGCTTTTAGAACCATGATACATAGACTTAACAACATCCCCTTAGATGAAATAGACTACAAAGACGAACTAAACACGATAAAATATCTAGCAGAATCTAACGGTTATGACAGAACAATAGTCAGTAAACTCCTACACAAAACACAAAACAAACAACAGACAAAGACAGAAAACAACAAATTCATAACACTAACATACATCAACAAACAAACAGAAAAAATTGCCCACAAATTCAAAAAAGCAGGATACAGAATCGCTTACAAAACTACTAACAAAACAGAACACACACTATCAAAACGCATGCCCAAAGCACAAAACAAATTCGATCTACCCGGTGTATATAAACTAAATTGTTCAAATTGCAATAAATTCTACATAGGCCAGACAGGACGTAGCTTCAAACAGAGATACATTGAACACACAAAAGCACTCCACACCACTACAGAATCTACCTTCGCAAACCACCTCATTGAAGCAAACCACACATATAAAAACATCGACAATAACATGAACATACTACACGTACACACAAAAGGCCGAAAACTAGACACTCTAGAACAATTAGAAATATACAAACACACAAAAACAAATAAAAACGACATCCTAAACGAACAGACACAATTCAAATCGCACGCATTATTCGAACACATCTCACCACACACTCACAGCTTCGATCTTTCGAAACACTATCTCGTCGCCAACAACAAGATGAACAGCGCTACTAACGACAGCCTCTGATGAAGCCTTCTATAGGTGAAAGCCGGTTTAGGCTGTAAGGTAAAGCTTTACGTTTTTACTTATAAAAAACTTAGTGTTCCGAGTCGTCAATATTATAGTGATATTTAGTTAAGTAACGGACACGTCATGGACAACGAAATCCAAGAATTTAAATACATCTAACTTCCCCGTATCAGAATTTCCAGGGCCGTTGACAAACTCGTTGAGAATAGGTTAGGTAAAGGCGAGGTGACGTTAAAATAATTTAACTCACATTCATAAGTAACTAAATCTGTTCATTATTATTTATTATTATAATGATTATAAAGTGTTTTGAACAAACATACATAAAACCACCCTTTAACAAAAACAGAAACCTCTTTAAATCTATGTCAGGTTTGTTTACTCCTAGTGAAAGTTTAAATTAGTATTCCCAAAGATAGATAGGCCTATAAATTCTCTTATTTTCTTTTAAACAGTAAAAGCTTAATAAAATCACAGTGTAAAGTAACACTGTTAATACTTTTAGATTCAATTTATTTTTTATAACAAATTATACAGGTACAGTAAAACCTCTCTAGTCCGACCACCGGCTGGTCCGACCGCGGCTCAGGCACCGACTTGTTGATGACTCACCAGCTTGTTTAAATACTTGTCAGTTGTTTTGCTGCCTCAGTGAGCCGGCATCTAGTGTCTAGTGCGCAGTGTTGCCAGGTCTTCCGAAATTTCGGAAGACCTTCCGATTTTTTTTTAATGTTCCAGAAAATACGAAATTTGGTGTAAATCTTCCGAATTTTTTCCTAGTCTCGTTTCAGTGCTATGTCGCATTTCTAGAGTTTTGTTTTTTGAACCCCAGCGCCAATTCCCTCCCACCATCAACCCCCACCACACACACCTATAGTCCATAACCGTTACTCTGTAAAGACATTCAATATTTACTCCCACTGAAGAAGACGTACACCACGTTGAAACGTTTGGGAAATAATAACCATAAAGTAAGTTCATAGTGAAAGTTTATATATATATATATATAATATTTAAAAAAGTGAACGAAGAGGATGTACCAACAAGATAATTATAGGTCTACATTGTCCCTTTCTGTTGTGTCTGACGATTGTTTCGTCTTACAAAATGTTTACTGTCGTAATCACGTTTACCACGTTTACTGTCGTAATCGAAATCAAAACTTACCTACAACCAAATTTCGTAGGTAACCAAATTTAAGGTAAAAACCTTAAAAACAATTAAACAAATAAAAGAATTTTCTAATTATAAGAATAATTGGTTAGTAAAAAGTTAGGTAAGTCAGTAAAAAGTAAGTTACATATATCTGTGCGTGCGTGCGTGCGCGCGCGCGCGCGCGTGTGTGTGTGTGTGGTAGGGCTGTAAAATTTAGTTTGGTAAAGTATTTAGTAATATAATTAAAAATGTAGCTAATGAAATGTAAAAAACAATAAATAAATAAAAACGTTAAAAATTAAAAATAAACAATTGAAAACACTATAAGAATCATAGACATATAGAAAACTAAATAAATCAAGTTATAAATATAATAAAACGAAAATAATTGTGAATCGACAAAGCAGCGTAACTGCTTTATTAGCTTTATTACATTATAAGCGATATCAGTTTTCTAATTTTACTACTTTTACAAGGAAAAACGTAAATTTAACTATTATCTTTCATCTTTAATTATTAAAGAAGCGTAACTTCGGCACATTAGGTATAAAAACTCAACCCGTGTCGAAATAGATTACTCCTGTCATATGTGCGTCTTATTGACAATTCAGAGAGTAGACTAATATTTTCAACTGCGTTAGTAGACATTTTCCTCTCTCGTGCCTTTCACTGCTGCCGTCTTCTCCCCACTACAACCTGCACGCTGATTCATGTCTGTTTAATATTACTGTACATGGTATTTATCGTTTACCTAGGTTAGGGAGCAAACTACATAGCCATTAATATCTAAAATAAAAATTTGTTGATTTAAAATAAACTAAATTTAACAATCAACTTAAAAAAAGTCGTCATTACAAATTAAAAAAAGTGTTCAAAGGAAAACATCGAAACGAAACCATCGATAGTATGAAAACGTCGCAACTGAACCATCGATGGTAAAAATATCGAACATCGAACGTTAACCATAAATGTTTTTGGAACATCGGCCATCGATGCTCATCCCTAGTCCAAACAGTTAAGTTAAAGCGCCTGTGTTGTTTATAAGTGTGTTTATTTTATGCGGTTATTAAAAGTGTCCCTGTTATTCCGCTGAACTATCAGATGACCAACATTGTTATTTGAATTATTTGTAACATTAAACATATTGTTACGACGGTCTACTCGATCGTCGTAGGTACAGTGGAAATAAAATAAGTACAAGACACCAATTAAGTCACTAATCACACCTTTAATTGTTATAGTAAAACAGTTCGTAATTAACAACACAGTGTCTACAACAAATCAAATGAAAATTGTTCATACGCAATAAAATGTCCACTAATATTAAAACTCAACTGTATTACAATTATACCGTCCGAATATAAAACGCAACACTTCACTAATAACTACTTGAACGTACACCGTAATAACTCGAACCGCTCTGTAAATATATCGCACTAATACTCTCGAACCGCACAGTCAAAAATCTCGCATTGAACTGAAAAACTACGGCCGCTACCCGATGTATTTATAGTCACGCTCACACACCAGAAGCTTCCAAACTGCGTCTTATCTCTCGCGAACTACGTAATTGCTACGGCCTTGACACAGTCCGAGCGCCCGAGCGAAGGCCGGCACAGTCGAGAAAATTCTCGCTGAATGCGTCTAGTAGCACGTACACCACACGCTTACGTCGAGATCTTTCTGGCACATTCGATAAACGCGTAGATTGTTCTGTGCTGTCGTAGCACTGTCCCCTCCTTAAGCCTGTTCGTCCCGAACTGGCAAAGCGTCTCTAAGTTTGTATTTAGCCAGGCGATCTAGGTGGACGACCTTGAACTTTCGCTGTCCTTCCTGTTGAATCCGATAAACATCGTTAATTCTTTTTTTCACAGTGTAGGGTCCTTCCCAGTTAGACTGAAGCTTAGGTGAGCGACCACGACGGCGCTTTGGATTGAACAACCAGACCTGATCTCCTTCTTGGAAACCCACACTATTGCTGCGAATGTCATACCGAGTTTTCATTTTATCACTGGCAATCTTCAGCCGTCCTCTTACCAAACGATTCATTTCTCGCAGTTGGTTTTCTAATTGCGAGGAATAGTTCTTTGGCTCTTGGGACTGAGTCTCAGGTGATCCAAACATCAAGTCCCCAGGAAGACGAATCTCCCGCCCAAACACCAATTTTGCTGGAGTCATGCCGGTTGTGTCATGTACTGATGACCTATACGCCATAAGGAATAGTGGTAGACGTTGGTCCCAGTCTGTTTGGTTCTCGTCAACAACTTTCAAAAGATGCTGCTCAAGTGTCCTGTTGAATCTCTCAACCATCCCGTCCGACTGAGGATGCAGAGGCGTTGTCCTGGTCTTTCGAATTCCAAGTAGACGGCATAATTCTTTAAACACTCCTGATTCGAAATTTCTCCCTTGATCCGTATGGATTTCCATAGGGGCTCCATAACGGCAACAGAAGTTGTGAACTAACTGCTTTGCCACAGTGGTAACCTCCTGATTTGGAATTGCGTAGGCTTCCACCCACTTAGTAAAGTAGTCACCTACAACCATGATGTACCGGTTTCCATCGTCAGTAACTGGGAATGGTCCAGCAATGTCTATGGCAATTCTCTCGAAAGGTTGTCCAACGTTATACTGTCTCATTTTTCCCCTGCTTCTGGTTTGTGGGCCCTTGCTTGCAGCACATATTTCACACGTCCGAACCCATTCCTCTACGTCGTGGCGAAGATGAAGCCAATAGAATCGCTTCCGTATTTTGTCAAGGGTTTTGTTAACGCCAAGATGGCCTCCAGATGTTCCATCATGCATCTCCTTCAAAACAGACTGCACTTTACTTCGGGGAACTATCAACTGCATGACCACGTCTCGTCCATCTGCACTTTCCCAAGCCCTTTTCAGCAATCCGTTTTCTAAGGTGAGAGATTCCCATTGTGCCCAGTAGCCCTTCAGCACTTCGGAACCATGGCAGATATCTTGCCAATCCGGGCGGCGACCTTCCTCTTTAGCTGTCAAGATCGGTCCAATGTCTTCATCAGTCATCTGTTCTTGTCGACAGTCTTGTGTTGTCCAGCCATCAGCCAGGAAATCTACAGTGATGGCTTGAACATGTTCGCTTGAGTTTTGTTCTTCCTTTCTGTGGCAATGTCGGCAGTCTTCCGGGCACGGTCTTCGTGATAAGCCATCTGCATTACCATGCAGGCGCCCCCGCCGATGTTGTACCTTGAAGTTGTACTCTTGCAGACGTTCGAGCCACCTTGCCAACTGTCCTTCCGGATTTTTAAATCTCAAGAGCCATGCAAGTGCAGCATGGTCGGTACGTAGTGAAAACTCTCTCCCATAGAGGTATTTATGGAAGTGCTCCAAAGCTCTGACAATTGCCAACAACTCTCTTCTTGTAACACAATAATTTCTCTCTGGTTTAGAAAGCGTCTTGCTGTAATACGCTATTACTCGTTCTTCACCGTTCTGCACTTGAGACAAAACTGCTCCTAGACCAGTATTGCTTGCGTCTGTGTCTACGATGTACTTCCCTTCGGAAGCTGGAAAAGCGAGAATTGGCTGCGAACATAATGCAATCTTCAACGTTCTAAATGCTTGTTCACACTCTCTCGACCATTGGAAGTTTCGTTTATTTTCCGTTAGCTCATGTAGTGGTTTAGCAATAGTAGCGAAGCCTTTCACAAAACGTCGGTAATATGAGCATAACCCCAGGAAACTCCGAACTTCGTGTTTATTCTTCGGAACTGGCCAGTCTCTTACGGTGTCTACTTTATTAGGATCCATGCTAACGCCCGCTGCCGAAACCAGATGGCCCAAATACTGTACTTCCTTCTGGAATAGAGAACACTTCTTCGGGCTCAGCTTCAGTTGTGCACCGTGAATTCTAGTTAGAACTTCCTTAAGGTTTTCCAAATGATCTTCGAAAGTCTTCCCGATCACTATGACATCGTCTAAGTAAACAAGGCAAGTTTTCCACGTCAGGCCTCGGAGTATCAGGTGCATCAATCTCTCAAATGTTGCCGGTGCATTACAGAGTCCAAATGGCATGACGTTAAATTGGAATAAGCCACTTGGGGTCGAGAAAGCGGTCTTTTCCTTGTCTTCTTGATGAAGACCCACTTGCCAATATCCACTCTTCAGGTCCAATGTGGAAAACCACTGTGCTCCGGACAACGTGTCGAGTGTATCGTCAACGCGAGGTAATGGATAGCAGTCTTTCTTTGTAACGTCATTTAACCTCCGGTAGTCTACGCAGAAACGCAATCCACCATCCTTCTTCGCTACCAGCACTACAGGGGAAGACCAAGCACTTGACGAAGGTTCAATTACTCCCTCTGTCAACATGTCCTGTACTAACCGAGACATCTCCTCTTGTTTAGATAATGGAGGCCTTCGAGGAGGTTGGCGTATCGGTGTTGTGTCCCCGGTACTGATGCGATGTTGCACAAGAGAGGTTCTTCTAAGTGACTGTCCCCGAACTGCAAAACAATCTTTGAATTCGTGTAAAAACTGTCCGAGTTCTTTTACCTCACCACTTGAGAGGTCGTTAGAAGATCTGTTCAATAATTCTTGCAGTTCCTCTGGTAATTTAGAAGTATCCGAAGAACTGGGTCTTCGTTGCGTTATTCCGGCTACCCAGGCCACAGGAGTCAATTTGCCTAGGAGCGTATTGCTTTGTAAAGTGATAGCTTGATCCAAAATATTCGCCACTCTAATACGTACATTTCCGGTTTCGTCAGGTTTTACTAAACTTCTGGCAATTAGTATGCCCGGTGTGCTGACTACCTGGGGTTCGAATATAGAGCACTGATTGCCCCTAGTATCTACCGCAGTTCTAACCATGATGATCTTTTCGGAGTTTGGCGGAACAGTTACGGCCACTTGGTTTATGACGTCCATCGATTTTTCTGCTGTCGTCATTGTTGATAGCATTACCTCTTCGCCTCCGATTCTCAAGACATTGTTTTTGAAGTCGACTATAAATCCGTATGCGTTCATAACGTCCACACCAAGAATTGCTTCATCCACAATGTCTGCAACAAGTACTTGATGATTAAACTCAAGTCTACCGAGGCGTAGGTGTATCTCCACTTTTCCATACACTTTTACAGGCCGTCCAGTAGCTGTTCGCAAGCTGCAAGAGCACCAGATTGGCTTGAGATCTTTCACCACGTCGGGGCGCACAATAGAAACTGTTGCGCCTGTGTCAACTGTAATCGAGGTTGGCCTTTCTTGAACAAATCCGGTAACTACCAAGCTCCCGGTGTTTTTCTGAAGCATGGAAATTGTGTATTCTCTAGGGGCTTCGTTCCTCCAGTTAGTCAGCACACGCCCAGTTGCACCGACTATTGCTCGTTTCCCTGCTGCTGAATTCTAACCCGACAATCTCGTTGTAGATGTCCAGGTTTCCCACATCGATAACACTTCGGTCTTCCATCCTTTCTTATTTTATTCTGTGGCGCCGACCGTCGAGTCTCTGTTCCTTGTTCTTCTTCCTCATCGTCTGTGCCGTCGCGATCTTTTAGCTCGCGCACTTTATGACTTGTCCAACCAGACGCTGATTTGGCGGCCTCAAATTGCAAAGCATGTACCAGGGCGTCCGCACTGTTCTGGTGTCTTGCCATTCGTAACACTTGCTGTAGTTCGTTATCTCGGACACCGGCAGTAAATGTCTGCATCGCAAAACGCGTTCGAAAATCTTCTGGCGCTTCAGGATAGGCCAGACTAATTAGTCTGTCGATACTTGCTTCAAACTCTTGAAGACTTTCCCCGGAATGCTGTCGCCTTGCTCTCAACTGGGTGCAGTACACATCTCGCAAATGTTTATCACCATACCGTAATTCCAGAGCTTTTATCAACTCGGCATAGGTGTTCTGGCTGTCAGGTGGCACTTTCTGTAGTAGTTCTGCCGCGGGTCCTTTTAATGCAAGAACAAATGTAACAGCCTTGTCTTTTTCTGTCCAATTATTTGCGCATGCAGCAGCTTCAAATTGGCGGAGGTACGTTGCCCAGTGAGTGCTTCTGTCAAAGGTTGGAGCTTTGACATGAACTGTCCCTACTGCAGGCAAAGTGACTTTCTCTGTTAACTTATTTTCTGTCTTGATCACTGGTACAGTCTGTTCAGAAATTTGTTTTGGTTGAATCTTCATGCACTGTTCAACTTCAATTTTAATTTGTTCTCTTATGTTTGCCATTGAGTTTTCTACTGCAGATATTTTTGTTGACATAACTTCTTCCACAGTCAAGACAGATTTTTCTACTTTAGCTATTTTATTTGACATGGATTCTTCTACGTCAGATATTCTGGTAATCTGATTGTTGAGCTCACCTCGTAACTCACCTACGTCACCACGTAGGAGACCCAATTCTGCGGTAGTATGTTCTTGTAACTGTTTCTGCATAGTTTCAAAGAGAGCTTCCGTTTTATCTTTTTGTCTTTCTTCTGTCTCTAGCATTAGTGCTTTCTGACGTTCCTCAGCTTCTTCTCTTTCCTGCCTGCGTTTTTCGTCCTGTCGTTTTTCTGCTTCTTCTGCATCCTGTCGTCGTCGTTCTTCTGTCTGCAACAACAGCGCCTGGAAATTTTCCATCATCTGACTGGCATCCATTGTTTTTCGATTAATTACGAATTACACTCGTCTTGTACAAAGTATCCACTGTTTCCACTGTTAACCGTTCTATCCCACTTCTGACACCACTGTTACGACGGTCTATACGATCGTCGTAGGTACAGTGGAAATAAAATAAGTACAAGACACCAATTAAGTCACTAATCACACCTTTAATTGTTATAGTAAAACAGTTCGTAATTAACAACACAGTGTCTACAACAAATCAAATGAAAATTGTTCATACGCAATAAAATGTCCACTAATATTAAAACTCAACTGTATTACAATTATACCGTCCGAATATAAAACGCAACACTTCACTAATAACTACTTGAACGTACACCGTAATAACTCGAACCGCTCTGTAAATATATCGCACTAATACTCTCGAACCGCACAGTCAAAAATCTCGCATTGAACTGAAAAACTAAGGCCGCTACCCGATGTATTTATAGTCACGCTCACACACCAGAAGCTTCCAAACTGCGTCTTATCTCTCGCGAACTACGTAATTGCTACGGCCTTGACACAGTCCGAGCGCCCGAGCGAAGGCCGGCACAGTCGAGAAAATTCTCGCAAAATGCGTCTAGTAGCACGTACACCACACGCTTACGTCGAGATCTTTCTGGCACATTCGATAAACGCGTAGATTGTTCTGTGCTGTCGTAGCAATATATATAGAAACTAATCAAGTTTAAAATTTTTAAGTTCAATCAGTTGTATTATTGTGTATGACTAATACAAGGATTGTTCAATAGAAACACGTATAGACCTGTAAAGCATTTTTTATTCAACGATTTTAAAAGAAGTCTCCATTAACATTAAGACATGAGTTCCACTGTTGCGCTAACCTGTAGATTCTCTGCTAGTAAAATTCTTACGGCTGTTTGTGGAACCATTCGGTTACAGCAAACTCTACCTCAGCGTCTGATTTGAACCACCGTCCTTTTAGTGATTCCTTAAAAAAAAATTAAGATATGATTTTTGCCTACCCATTTATTAACCACTAGCTTCGCCACTGCTAATTATAGCTAATTATATCCTTGTTTTAGTTTTTACCTTGGGCATTGGGCATTACATTTGGTGACAGCATTTTGTAAGGTAAGCCACAAAGGATTTGACAATTATTTATAATATTATTTATTCTGTAATTTGTAACTGTTTAAAAGTAAGATGGCAAATTATAGGTTATAGCTTCTTGTCACCTTGTCACTTGTCAGACATAAAATAATATGTAACTTAAGCGGCGTTCCCACGAGGCGTTAATCACGACAGTGAACCACGCTTTCGTGAAATACACTTCTGTGTGAACGCATAGTCGTTAAACTTGCTTTCGTGAGGAACGGCGCACGACTCAAGCGTGGATAGATCAAACCTGTTTGATTTTCAGTCGTGATATACCGTTCGTGAAGCCAAGATGTCGTCACAGCAACGTGGCATTATTAAGTTTAACGACAGTGAAACTACGCGTTTTTTGGAGTTATATTCGATGGAAAAGGTGTTATATGATCCAAGTGTGGAGGAATACCGTGATAGAGATTTACGAGCCGCCGCAGCTAAGAGAATAAGTCATGAATTAAATATACCTGGATTTGGACCAAAAGAAGTTGTAGCAAAATTCAAAAATTTAAGAAGCTCTTTCTGTCAGGAGTTAAAAAAAATATCAGACAGTGCAAGGTCTGGAAAAGGTACAGATGACATATACAAGCCAAAAGTATTTTGGTTTGATCTGATGAACAGTTTCATTCGTCCGTTTGTTCAACAGCGACCCACACAATCGAATCTGGTAATTACCTTTTTTTTATAAAAATATATATCGTTTATTTATGAAAAATAATTTTAAATAGTTTAAAAACGACATACGAGTATTAATTTAAATTTAAATTAGTACGAATAATGCGTTGTTTTTACTGTTTATAATATCTTATCTTATCTTATCTTATCTTATCTTCTATGAGTAATGTATTGTACTCGTATAAAAAATCATAAAAAAAAATCTTTAACGTAAATATATTTATTATCCACACGGTTGAAAACAAAAATAAATGTACAATATGTATAGATTTATTATTAGTTTAGTTCATTTGACACATCAGTTATTTGGTTTTGCCAGGGAACAGCTCCTTCGTTATTAAAATAATCACGATATTTATTCCGTATTTGTTGTGCCTCCATATTAGAATGTCTGTGGTTAGTTGCTGGTAGATTCTGTAATCCACTATCATTTTGACGCCATGATCCAGGGAACACTCGGTGGTCCTCATCCTCATAATCAATTAGATCTCCCATCACATACCGAGGGTTTGTTTTTTTCAACCAATTATGAATTGCACAGCATGCGAGGACAACTTTGTCTAACGTTTCTAATTTTAATGAAATTGGTTTGTCAAACAATCTAAATTTACTCGCGAGTATTCCAAAGGCATTTTCCACTACACGTCTTGCTCTTGACAATCGATAATTGTAAATCCTTTCTGCAGGGGTTAAATTGCGTCGACTGTAGGGTTTCATTATATACTTTTTTAACGGAAATGCATCATCAGCCAAAATAACGAAATTGTTTGGTATGGCTAGTGAGTTTGTTTCTAAAGCGTTGTACAAAGAGCTATTTTGAAAAATTCCTCCATCTGATCCTCTTCCTTTCGCTCCAACATCAACATATAAAAAACAATAATCAGAATCCACCAAGGCCATTAACACAATACTGTAACTGTTTTTATAATTAAAATAATCTGAACCACTTCCGGGAGGAGCTCGTATGACAACATGTTTACCATCTAGAGCCCCTACACAACCAGGAAAATTCCATCGCGTTCTAAAACCATATTCAATGTTTTTCCACTCATCTGATGTTGCAGGGACCTGAAACATTAAATTATTAAAATATGAATAAACTAATAATATTAACACATTATTATTTATATTACAGATATTTCCTATAGAAAATTCTGAAGAGGCCTCAATAGAAAATAGTCTACAATCAGAACCTAACCTTGAATACAGTACTAGCCAAAACTCTGAAGACGTGACACAGATTGCATCGAAAATTGATACACCTGCGAAGATAATAAAAAGAAAGATTGAACCACAACCATCAACATCAAAAAATAAAAAATCTATTCATGATCATGAAATAGGATTTATGACAAGCGCAATTGACAAATTACATGAAATTTCAAATCGCGCATCACAAGTCGCTACAAATAAAGAGGATAGTTATGATCATTTTGGGAAATATATCGCATCAATGTTAAGAAGTATAGGACCACCAAAAGCAATACGATTACAACAATCATTCATGAATGAAATTACAAATGCTATGTGCCCACCAGAATATGTTATTACTGATAATTCAACAGCTGCAACATCAAGTGGAAGACAATCAAATTTAAGTACTTTTTCGGCTAGTAATGATGACGACTACGTGACATTATTTACAGATTTATAATTAAACAAATTTTGTAATTATAATTATTATTATAATTAAACAAATAAAAGTTCACTGTTACTAATAATTTTATTGTTGTTATTATTATTTTATTTGTAATCTATACACCTAATCTATACACCAATATTATTTTCGTTTTTTTAATAATTAAGAAATCAATTTTGAAATTTGAAGGTACTTACTTGTATGAATTCTGCTAGTTCATTATATATTGCTTCACAGGTTTCTGGAATAAATTTACTTATTGTGTTTTTTGGAACACGGAACAAAAATTCTAAACTTTTGAAGGAATCACCTGTAGCTAAATACCGTAACGTCACCTCTAATTTTGTTTTTGCACTAATTGCTTGTCTCATGTTAGTGTTAGATTTTGAAATTTTATTTGTAACACGCAATAAGAGGTATTCAAACTGACATTCAGTCATTCGCAGTAGGTTTCTAAAATCTTCTGAAAAATTGCTTTTTAGTTCCATACTAACCAAGTTTGACGCTCCTAACATATTTCTTCGCTGTATCCATTCTCTAACCCAAAAACGTCTTTTTTTTCGTTTTCTTGTAATTGTGTCCTGTAAGCACTCCATCTTTTTTGCTAAGATAGTAGCAAAAAACGAACTTAGAACAGCACAACTTTCAACAACTAGATCATTCATGATCGATGTTTCGATGGTGACTAGTCGAAACGCGAGGCGTGAACGGCACGAACCCCCCAACCGTGTGAACGTTTTATAAATTCACACTTTCGTGAGTGTCACGAACGAAAGTTGACTAGCGTGGTTAACTGTCGTGATTAACGCCTCGTGGGAACGCCGCTTTATTTTGTCTTTTGAATATAGAGTGGTTCTCGCCCGCCAGCCTTGTATATGGAGTCTACTTTAAACACCAAATGTAACTGCCATCAGGTATTCCTCCCACCTCACCTCTAGGTAGCCCACTCTACACAGCGTAGCAGCAATCATAGCATAACAGAGCACAGCACGTCGCCACACAACGTCACAGCAGACAAAACGTGGATTTCATATTTCCGGCGACCTTGGATCAGATGGATATCAGGAAATTTTTTACATCAGGAAATGTAAGTTATATTAAGGGGTAATTATACTCATACTCATACTTTTGAAGTGAAACTTCTTTAGCGGCGTTATGAAAAATTTTTATATGGGACTATGGGAGTGATTAGAAAAAATGCAACGCGACAGACGACATATGCAACATCGTAACATTGCAACGTGTAGCCTAACGTTTTAAAAAAAATAAATACATTTATTTTTCTCGGAAATGGCTTGGACGATTTTGATGAAGTTTTCCAGTTTTATGTTTTTGAGTATGAGCAATCGATTGCGCTTGGTCTAATGTTTGGGAAAATTCATAATAAGGGTGGAAAGGGGGTTAAAAGTTTCAAAAATCGACAAATTTAATGTGGGGTATCTAATGACAAGTTGTTTTTGGCTGAATTCCAAAATAAGAATTACTTTTGGGGGAAATTCAAAATAGGGGTCGAGGGGCCCCAAAATTAGTTTTCTTCGCAAAGAAGATTCACTTCTGGCGCGCGTACTGAGTTACACGAACCCTTTTTTTTAGGACAACAATTCTGTTTCCTATACTTATAGTTCAGTCGGAAAGTACTTTTTGTTTACATCAAATTGGTAACAAACATTTTTTGACAGGAATCGGTTAAAGGGCTGTTTCTGAGTGTAAATTCAAGTTGGCGTATTTAAAATTACTAATAGTGTACCTATGTTTTGCAGCGACTACAACTCTTAAGAGGAAAAAGGGTTGTGACAGTAGCAGTGGAAGCGAGGATAACATTGACGAAACTAGATCGCCAAGCTCGTCTAAAGCTGACACCGGACAACTGTCAAATTCTTCAGCATCTGCGGAAGTAGCTGCCCCTGGGGTCGAATTTTCTCCATCAACATCTGAACAAGTTTCTGCCTCTGTAGTCAATCCCGAAATTGAAGAGAATGATGGCTGCCACGAAAATGACCTAGGCTGTTATGTAGAACGAGCTTTCCAGCTAACGGTGGAAAAGAAGAAGGAGTTGTTAAAAAGTCCCTGGGCTCCGCCCAAGAATTACAATTTTGCAATTGATGCAAGCCATTTTCGAAGAAAATTTAACCATGCCTGGTTAGATCAATACTCACCATGGCTAGTGTACTCCAAGCGACTGAAGGGTGTTCTCTGTAAGCACTGTGTTTTATTCCCTCCTGCCATTGGCACTGTTAGAGAGGTTTTAGGATCGTTCATAATTAGGCCATTCACGAAGTTCAAGGATGTGCACGAGGACTGCCGGAATCATGTCGCCACCAACTTTCACAAAACTGCAACAGCTGCTGCGAAGGCTTTTCTCGAAGATGTGCTTGTGGATGTTCAAGTGCAAAGTTTTCAACAAAACATAATCAAAGAAAACAAGCAAATATTGTCATCGATTATTTCCTGTGTAGTTTTCTGCGGCACACATGATATGCCTCTTAGAGGAAAAGAATCGGATGAAGGGGTTTTCTTTGATCTGCTGAACTTACGAATCGACTCTGGCGACAAGAAATTGAAGGATCACCTAGAGAAGTGTCGTCGGAATGCCGTTTACACGTCGCCAAAAATACAAAATGAATTAATAGGTTTATGTGGCGAAGTTATTAGGGAGAATGTAATAAATGATGCTAAGAAAGCCATGGCTTACGCAGTCTTAGCTGACGAAACAGCCGACATATCTGGGAAAGAACAACTATCTATCGGCTTGCGTTTCTGCGGTGAAAGCCAAGGGAAAATCCGAGAAGAATTCACAGGTTTTGTAGAGCTGAAATCACAAAATGCCCCATCAATCGCAGAAGCAATTGACAATTTTTTGGTAAGCTATAATTTTTCACCAGAAAACTGTGTAGGATTTGGTTTAGACGGCTGTTCTACAATGGCGGACAAAGAGGGTGGCGTACAAGCGATTTTAAGGAAAAAATACACTCGAGCATTATTTTTCCATTGCTCAAACCACAAAATAAATCTTGAGGTAAACGACGCAAATAATGTACCGGAAATTAGAAACACTATTGCCACTGTAAAGGATACTATAAACTTTTTCAGGGAATCGACTGCTCGTAGGAATTTGGCTCCCATTCTTTCGCGAATGTGCGAGACTAGATGGTCTGAGAAATAAAAAAGCATTCGAATATTCTCACAACATTTCTCCGAGCTTGTCAATGCACTGGAAAAACTATCTATCGAGGGAAACTACGCCACGAGAAAATCAGCGTACCAGCTGCATTCAGCGGTTACCATATCTTCGTTCATCGTTGCCCTAACTACAAAATACTCGGCAGTATTGGAACCAGTGGTTAATGCCCTGCAAGCAAAGAGCATGGATTTGGTCAAGGTGGGAGAGCACATTAACGGAATCATTGACATACTCAAAAAAGACCGTGAAGACGCAAACCAAGTCGCTGATGAATTACTTCAAAAAGCACAAGACATTGCAATGGAATCGGAAATAGAAATTTCTGTTCCACGGCTTGCTCACAAGCAAAGACACCGGAGCAATCCGCCATCAGACTGTGATAATGACTACTGGAGACGTTCACTATACCATATCTTGATTCGCTTATATCATCGTTAAATATTCGATTCCCCCAAGAACATACCCCATCTTTTGCCTTCACAAAACTACATCCTCTATACATGCTCAAAATGAGTATCAGTGACTTAAAAAAAACGCAGAATCCTTTATAGAGTTTTATGAATTGGAAGATATCACCGCGGAGCTGGACCTATGGTATAACTTGTGGAAGAAAAAGAATTTAACTGAGGACAAGTTAAAGGATATTGAAGTCATTGACCTTTTAAATGAAACCGATGGGTTTTTCCCCGCCATGAGGCGGGCCCTCTAGATTTTGAGCACAATCCCAGCCACTACGGCGACCGTAGAACGCTTCGAAGAGTGAAGACCTGGCTGAGGAGCACTATCGGAGAGGAAAGGCTGACCGGATTATGTCTGATGAGCGTGTATCGAAATTTTGTTAAAGAAAATCGGGAGAAGGTCGAAAAGAAAGTTTTAGAAAAAATGTCAGCAAACCCGAGAAAATTGTTCTTAGATTAGCCTAAAAATTAAACTCTGTGTAGACAATAAATAATAAGAAAATAATAATAATAAGGCAATAGTGTTTATGGTGACTAATAAAAAGATTTTTTCCAAAATCGTTTTTTTTTTTTTTTTTTTTTTGTAAGAAGTACATGTCGTCGTGTTACACCTTGCCGCAACCGCTCCCCCCCCTTCGGTCTGGCATGAGCTGCCCCCCCCCTAGTTCAGATCCTGGGTACGCCCCTGTACATACGTTTGAATATCACTTATTTTGTGCTAATAATATAAAACAATTCTTACCTTTACAGTGCTTTCTTTCATTCAGTACTCAGCAGTTTACATCACTCAGTTAGGGTATAATAAGCACATTGTATAATAAGCGCGGTAAAATGTTCGGACGTCTTCGTTAAAATTCGTACCATAATCAGCTAAGCTCCCCGCCTTGCCAAATGCGTTTCTCAGCCACGCCGGTATAGTTCGGAAGTTTTGTCTGCAGACTGACAGCGTAAAGCCACTCGGGCAACTTCGGCTACCTTCGTTCTCATCTATGCCCGCCTATATTCATGTACTTAGGTTGTCAGATGTGTTAGGTACTTCGACCGCAGTTTAAAATTATTTTCCACTTGTTTATAGAACATACAAGAATAGAAAAAAAATATTTCACTTCGCGATTGTATGGTGTGGCGTAGGTAAATAAGTTATTTACCTAAATTTTTCGTGTATTCAAGTGTCTGTGTGTATTTGTGTATAACCTACCTATACATGTCCTGTAAACATTTCGATGTTTCATTTTAAAGTTTTGTCATTTTATTTTTAGCGTAACAGTTTTTATTAGGTACACGCGCTGTAAGTGTTCGATGTGAAGTTCGTGTAACATTTCAAAGGAGTCTTGTCAATTTAGGGGGGTGGGAACCGTATATGTTAAAATGCCATTTTCTCAGCATCTATTTTGTGCTACAGACTTGAAATTTGTACAGGTTAATCATCACACTTTCAGATTGTTATGGCACTAGAATAATAAACTTTCAAAATTTATAATTTTCTAAATTTTTTATACTTTTTAAATAAAAACTATTTATAATTAATTCTATATTATGTTTTAATATTTAACTGTGACCACAATCAATATTCATTTTAATATTCAATTCATCCGCTATGCACACAGGAAAACCCCGATTTGGACAAAAATACGTGGATTTCATTATACACGTAAGTGTGGAGTATAAGTTGAGAGAGTAGGCAATAATGGCGGACGAACATAACGATGTTGCCCGAGTGGCTTTACGCTGTCAGTCTGCAGACTCAAGTTAGCTCGGATGTAGACTAGAGGCGAGCTAAACTGTTATTTTAAAATACTAGGTATGAAAATACCGTTCCAAAAAAATAACAGGTACAAATACCTGTTATTATATACTATATATACATAACCTATATTATCCTTTGTAAGTAACTCGTTTTGAGTTTCCTGCAGGTCTCCTATGTAATATCTTCAAATAAATACACTGCAAGTAGGTTTATTTTCACCTAGATAAACCTATTAATATATTAATAAACCTACTTGCAGTTTATTTATTTGAAGATATTATATAACCTATACTATATAATTTGTTATAAGAAATAAATTGAAATTAAAAGTATTAACAGTGTTACTTTACACTGTGACTTTATTAAACTATTACTGTTTAAAAGAAAATAAGAAACAAGAGAATTTATAGGCCTATCTCCCTTTGGGAATACCAATTTAAGTTTTCACTAGGAGTAAAACTAACATTGGTTAGACTTTAGACAAATCAGTTGCGAAACTCAGGGCAATGAAATAATTTAGAGTACACGTAATACCACAACAAATAATGTGATAAAAACATCAGAAACATATAATAAAAACATAACAGTAAGCCACAAGAGTGAATGAGAATAAACAAAATTTTACAAATAAAAATAATAAAAACACTGTAATAAAATAAATATAAATAAATAAATAAAAACTTATAAATAATAAGCAACAACAAAAGTAAATTAAATGCATTACATACCTCGATAATCTTCAGATTCATTCACTAATGTACACAGAATATACAAGTTATGAAATGTGACACCTATTTACATTACAATCTGCTTCACTTAACACATTATAAATAAAATTAAACAATTGAATTGTTTTTAAAATACTGGGATTTCAGTT
This sequence comes from Magicicada septendecula, assembly GCA_034769895.1. Lineage (NCBI taxonomy): Eukaryota > Metazoa > Arthropoda > Insecta > Hemiptera > Cicadidae > Magicicada > Magicicada septendecula. Next base: position 1,231,317,928 of record CM068367.1, read on the forward strand.
ATTCAAACACTATTTTAAAGCATTCAAAACTTTCAACTGTTGCATTTTCCTTGATTATAATCGTGTTCGTGTTCTTCGTTCAGATATTTAAAGAACGAAATCCCATTAAATTAAAATTCCGTGAAGTTAAAATCCCATTAATAAAAAGTATAATATAGCTTTTCAACATCAGCCACTCTATAGGTTATAACGCAATATAATTAAATACAACTATTTCACCAACGACTCGGATCACAAAGTTTTTGACGTGATAACGTCTTATAAATTGATGAACACCGGCTGCATGCACAAAAAAGTGTCACGTTCCGTAAGATTTCTAGACTGTGGGGAATCGAAAGTGTGGAAGCGTTACATTTTTCGATGACGATTTTATGGAATGACCCCCAGCCTAAAAACATTATCATGTTAAAAATTATTGTATTAATAAATTGTATGTCTATATACTATTGGAGCTATTGGTGTCTTACGACATATCGAACGCCAGCAATCAAATGTAGATGACCATTCTGCAGAGGCAGGACCATCGACCAGTACAACCTTGCCGTCATCGCGAAAAGAAATCATTACTCTATGGTTCGAGTTTCCGGAAAAAACAACAGGTGTCAGTGCCAAAATAAAATGTCGGCCTCACGTGCAAAGCAAGCCAAATACTCTGTCTCTCAACTGGGTGCCGGTGTATAAGAAAGTGGTGAACATTACACTGACAAAAACTGTCAAATGCAAACGAAAACAGTTTCCCTGCGTCCCTGCTTCTGCTATTACCATTCACAAGTCACAAGGTGGGACGTTTGATGTCATTGTTTATAAGTACTCCCCGAAACAACCACAACAGTTGGTGTACGTGGCGATGAGTCGGGTAACGAATATAGACGGCTTGCACATCATCATGGACAAAGATGCTCCCTTCATCTTCAAACACGGTCGAGATGGTAACGACTCCCAGACTACGCGAGATATTCGTAACGAATACGTTCGACTCCGTGGACACGCACTTCATACAATCACTAAGAAAGCAGTAAAATTCTGTGATGATGCTAACAACGCTGGACAAACTATAGTGATAAACCTTAATTCTCAGAGTTTGTCTGCTCATTCCATGGATATTGAAACGGATACAGTGATACCTAGGTCTGATTATTTGGTATTGACTGAAACGTGGATGCGTAACAATTGTGATCCAGTTCCAGTCAATAATTATGAGTGTGTATCCCGGCAGAATAATCGATCGGATTCTGATACAAACGCAGCTGGTGGAGTAGCAATCTATCGCAAATTATCATCGACATCCACGGCCAAAGTTCTCCAAGTTGCATTGTCGGACACAACTCGTGTCATCAAAAACACAGGTGACGTGTGCTTGGCCGAAATTACATGCTTCACTGCTGATACAACGTTTAAATTTGTACTTGGCGCCGTGTATATTCATCCTGGAGCAAGTATCCAAAATATTGGTATGTTGCTGTACCAAGCACTTGTTCCATATGTGCACAACAGCCAGTATGTGCCACCGTTCTTCATGGATATTGATGCCGATGTACCAATTCTTCTTTGTGGCGACTTCAACACAAACGTGAAAAATGATGACGCATTCCTCAAATACATGAAAGATACGTACAATCTCGAATGCGTATCAGATGTTAATAAGTCAACAACGCTGAGAGGAACAACCATCGATTTGACTTTTTCAAGACACATTACACTTGAAACACTCCCCTTGATTTCGTACTTTTCCTATCATCGTCCTATCCTTAACAGAATAACGCAGATTGGAGGATCTTAAATATAACACATGTATATAAGTTGTAAATAAATTGTTAATAGCACATTGTTACTTGTAATTAATCTGTATAATTTAAGTAAAAAAATATTTGAATTAACGAATGTAAATAAATGTTAATTTATCGAAAAAATTGTAATTTTCAATTAACTCCTTCTTTGTATTATACAAAATAATGATAATTCAGTGATAATAATTCAATTCAATTCATAAAAGTATGCAATTTTTCATCAATGTTTCTTTATGACGTTATCCGTAAAACTATCGTCCGTAAACCGACTTTACAGACAACCAATTGTTTTTTATGAGTAAAAACAAAGTTTTACCTTACAACCTGAACCGGTTTTAGTTACAAGTTGGTGACTAGTATAATATATAATTTATTAGCATATAATCTGTGTTATATATCTGCATATCACACGAGAATAAATGTAACATCAGGATGAATTTGTTCCTTTATTAAAAACAGCTTCGTCTCTTTGCGCAGAATCGAAATACCCTTGATACTACCTGTTCCTAAAATACTACTGTTCCTCTGATACGCTTAGTATTTTGTGTATCGGTGATACCACTAGTATTTGAAATACCTAGTATTTGAAATAGGTCTACTGGTTGTTCCTTGCGTAACAGCGATATTTTTGTACGCCTAGTATTTGGCCTTGGCGTATTCGTTTACGTGATACTTGCGTACTTTTTGTGTGTGTGTGTGTGTCTGTATTGGATCGTAGGGGGCGTGCCTCGACTCGGAACAGCGTCGCCGCGAATAACAGGTATTTCAATTTTTCAGTCACTGTTACATCCGTTCCACAAAAATATCGTTCCAAAATACCTGTTACAGGTATATCGGCAAGACGCAAGTGTGACTACGTTGAGTGAGGACGCGCTACGCAGTTAGAGCAACAAAATCAGCCCGAATTTTCAACTTACCTGATTGTAAGTTTCTCTATTAACTCTGTATTTCCTCAAAATTAATTTCTATTATACTTTGTTGATACATAAGGCCATATAGATGTTTTAAAGCAGTACGAGAATTTGATCTCTTTTGTTGTAGTTATGCACAGTCGTATTTAATTAAATATAGGTTATGTTGACTTTATCGCCACCTACAGCTGTTTGCTATACCGCCACATAGCGATATTACCTTCACTGTGGAGTTGCGTGACAAATCACTGTTAAAATGTTTTTAGTGATACTTTTAGATGCTCAATAACTGTATACCATCAAACACTTTTTTAATTTGTTTTCGTTAACATTATTTTCTTCATTAGTGTTTTACGTACTATTTTACTGTACTGTTTTAGTATTTTCTTCACATTTACGTACATTTTAACTTATTCTTATATGTACTGTCTAAAATTTGTTTTCATTAACATTATTTTCTTCATTAATGCTTGCATTTACGTGTATTTTAATTAATTCTTATGTGTATACCCTACAAAATTGTTTAAATTTCTTACTTCAAAATCGTAAGTTGTCTTCGTTTTATTATCCAGGTCATGGGACTCCGTAATCAAAACATTCGAGCTCAATGGACGCAAGAAAGTCTAGAAAACGCCATTCAGGCCGTCAGTGCTGGCTGTAGCGTGGCTTCAGCAGTTCGAAATTACGGAATACCCAGGAAAACACTCAGAGACTGGGTGAAGAGAGGGGACATTCTGCCTTGTCGGAGACTTGGAAAACTACCAAATTTGCCTGCAGAAATAGAGAACTTACTGAAAATTAGAATGATTCGCTTTCAGCAAGTTGGATTTGGTCTCACTAGAAGATTAATGTGCAAGAAAGCCTACGAGATTTGTTCTGAAACGAATATTAAGAACCCCTTTAAAAATGAAATAGCTGGTAGATACTGGCTGAGATTGTGTTTCATAAACCTGAAAATTTGAGCTATGGACGGCTCATGAAGTTTAACAAAGAGGTGGTGAAACATTTTCATGATCTTTTAAAATCGCTGTATGATGAAGACAATTTTTGCCCACAGCTTATTTATAATTGTGACGAGAGTGGTCTCCAGTTAACATGTCATAATGACGAAAAGGTTCTGGCTCTGAAAGGAAGCAAACGTGTCCACAAAGATACACACGCTGAACAGGGTGAAACAGTCTCAGTGCTTGCATGCACTAATGCAGTAGGCTCTCAGTGGATACCTCCCCTAATTTTGTACAAAGGCAAGTATGCCAAATTTGAGTACGGGCAAGACCTTCCTCCTGGCAGTATATTTACTATGACTCCAAAAGGTTACATAACAAAAGAAGCATTCTGTGATTTCCTTTGTCACTTCCAGCATCATCGTCTACCAGGTAAAGCTTTGCTCATTCTTGATGGACACCGCACCCATCTAGACATGTCTGCACTAGAACTTGCTGAGCAATTCAACATCGTCATGCTCTGTCTACCGTCCCACTGCAGCCATGAATTACAGCCGCTTGATAGCAGCTCCTTCAAATCTCTTAAAAGTGGGTGGGATGACGCCACAGATTCATTTCGCCGAATGTATCCAGGCACACCTTTAAAATAAGCAACAGTTCCCAAGACTTTTTTCAAGAGCGTGGTTCAAAGCTGCAACACCTCAAAACGCTGTTTCAGGATTCAAGGCATCTGGAATATACCCTTTTAACCCGGACGTGTTTCCAGAAACAGCGTTTGCTCCGAGTTCAGTTTCTGAAAGACAAGCTGTCAATCTGAAACATCTACACGGAAATAATGGGTCTCCATATGTGTCAGCTCTAAATTCAGCTGTAACGGGAGATGGTGACGACTCAACAACAGCTCCAAGATATTTACTTCCTGCCTTCGGAACATCTGACCATAACAAGGAACGTGAAGAAATATTATTATCTCCTAAGCATTGTAGTTCTTCGGAAAAGAGTGTTGCCAAGATTTTATCTACTCCCAAAATTCAATGAAAGAATCTTGTAAGGAAATGACTAAACAGTAAATCAGTAGTTTTGAAACAAGATTTACTTCTGCAGTTTGAAGCAACTAAGACAAAGGAGAAGACAGAAATTAAGCCAAAACAACAAGGAAACCCATCAAAAAAATTCCACAAGAAGGAAAAAGGAATGAATGTGAAGCAGAGACAGGAAAAGGATGTTTTTTGTGGTGATTGTGGAATCTTTTATCATTAACAGAAATTGGATACAGTGCGTTGAATGCAAGATTTGGTTTCACGAAAAGTGTGAATTGGGGAAATGTGTGTCTGTCGGTGGATTGTGCCAAGAATGTGAGGACGGTTGTGCAATGCTGGATGACGAATGAATTACAGTATCTTAATATTTTTAAATTTGTTACAGAAACTCGATTTTAAGCTATTTTTTAAAATTCTACTCAGTTTTATATTGTATTTTATAGTGAACTTATTTTGTAATTAAAAAATAATTTTAATGTTAATTGTTTTAAAATTATTCTTTAAATAACCCAATGTGCCGATAATACCTTCACGTGTCACCATTTTGCATGTTGTTCAAAAATATAAAATTTTTATTTAATTGGTATATTTTTTAAATGATTATTTCATGGAGCATTTATGCAATGGCCACACATAGCACACACTGCAAACACCTTTTAAATGTAACTGAATATTAGATGGTTAATTTTAAAAATACTGAATTGGTGGTGATATTCCCATCACTTACCCTAAGTAAGGTGACCATACGCCCCGGTTTTCCGAGACAGTCCCAGATTTCGGACCCATCTCCCAGCGTCCCGAAAAATTGTTGAAAAGCCTGAATTTAGACTTTAAAATATTTTATTGTTTTAAAGCAAAAAGTGTGCTTAATTTATACAAACATAGCAGCTGTGGTCCATGATCTGCTGAAGTTATTCTTCGAACATTAATACCCAGAAAAATCATTTAATATCCAGAGTATATACACCCTTAAGTTTTAGATACCGGTACCAAATCGGTTGGCAAGAAATTTCTGTTAACAATTTTAGTGGGAAAATCGTGTTCTTTTCCTGGTTTTCTAAAAATATCTCCCCTACTAATAAACGGATAAAAAGTTGTAATTAACAACTGTTCAGGGCTTTCAAATAATACTGAACTAATAAAAATTATACGTATGCGATAAATAGTTTTTATGCAAATCGCTCGCAAAGTTAGCAACAGGTAATTTTAAACAAACTGATGTTACTTTGAAAATAATGGATATAAATGCATGACATTTTTGGTATACATTTATAGCATCAATGTACCTGAATTTCCATACCATATTTCAAATCACTTTGTTATAAATTAACGCCAAATAGAACCTCTAGAATATACAAAAGAATATACATTTTCAACATTGTTTCGAGAAATGCCTCATACCTCCCTCCCTAGTATGCTGAGCCAGCTGCTCCTTGCTGTTACCTTGGTCACTGGTATGGAGGCTGTCTGCCACGCGGAGAGCGACTGATGCCTTACGCGGCTGTTTGCTTAGCTTGAGACAGGCAACACCTGTTGCCTGAATCGGTTCTAGCTGCAGTGCCTCAAACAATCAAGTTTTCTTTCTCCCCCGCCTTCTTGCGGATAACCGTGTTGGTGGTTTCCCTTCCAGTTTTAGGTACAACTACTGGCTCATAGCTGAGCTCTTGGGTCCAGGAGCGGGGGAATTGAAAGGGTGAGGCGCACGGGGTAAATCATTAAAATTCCTGTAAACATTGACTCACAATATTGCTAATAGCCTTTTGTTCTGTAATGACTCAGTGTGTTTCACTCGTCCTGATTGTTGACTTCTGTGAATTATCTGTTTTGTAATAGTCTTGATATCTTTTCAGTAGTCGGTGTTGTCTTGCGAATCTCAGTTGCGTTTGTGCTAGTGCTCCCTGTGTGTTAGTGAAACTATTAAAATTGTTCATAATGGCTGGTATGAACAGTAGGCTAGGCTAGATGCGTTTAGAAAACAAGTAAACACTAATTTTCGCCGTCAAGACGAAAAGCTAAATAAATTTAGAAATGAATTACATGAAAGGTTAGAACAAAAAGTAACCCTCATTAATCAACAATTCAGTGAAGTAACAGCTGAACTAAAAATACACACACTTCTAAATAAAGAAGAAATCCAGAATACTAGGGAAGAGTGTACCCAACTGGGTATAAATATTAATGAAGTTAAGAAACAGGTAGAGAGTAAGGCTAACAGTGATGAAGTACATCAAAAAGTGGAACAACAGTTAAAGGTAATGCGGGAGGATCTGACTAAGGCAATGAAGTCACAGCAAACCAAAGTAGTGAGGTGTGGCGGCTATAAGGAAGAACCGGAAAACCTTGCATTTTCAGGAAACCCACATGAGAATCCTGTGGAATTCCTGAAGCTGTTTGAGGCGTATGTAACTCGTGTAAATCCACTGATGGACGACGAGGATAAGAAGGACATGTTAGGCCGATTTCTCAAGAATTGGGCAGGTACGTGGTGGAAAGTCATCTCGGACAGAGTCCAAACCTACTCAGACTTCAGAGAAAAATTTCTAGCTCAGTACTGGAATGTTCAGATACAAAGAAGGGTACGCGATCATCTAGAATTTGGTAAGTATCATCCGTCAATGAATATGACAACTACCAATTATGTGCTAAATGTAATGGCACAAGTTAAACATCTAACACCACCAATAGAAGAGAGAGACCTAGTATATAAGCTAGCGCGTCATTTTTCAGAACGCACTAGAGTAGCAACCACAACTAGAGGAGTGGATACTCTAGAGAAATTCATTATGGTTGTAGATGAGTGTCTAGATTTAGAGAGAGACCTACAGCGTGTAAGTAATCAGCTGAGTAACTACTCTAGAGGTGATCAGCAAGAACCAACGTTCTACTCAAATAAGAGGAGAGACAATGAACGTATGAAAGAAAAAAGGTTTACCCCATATCCGGGTAACAAACCACAAAATCGACCGGAATTGGAGGAGAAAGGTAGAAGTAGAAGTGTAGAGAACAAACTTAATAAAGGGTATAAAGTGTGTAAAACAACTATAACCTCTACCGAGCAGCAACAGTCGACTAGTAAAATGAATACAGGAAACGGGAAGCCACTGCAGGTAGAAAAGAAACAAAACTAAACCTACCATTACCTGCAGTGAAAACACCAAAGAAAACAGGTAAGAAGAACGTAGCTAATAATATAAAACAAGTGAGCGATAGGGAGTTCTTGTTAAAAGAGCAGCAAGAAGTGGGTAGAAACCATTATCCTGAATGCCCGGAAATAATTTGTAAGATCAGTAATCTACTGGTAAGAGCGCTTATTGACACTGGCAGTGAAGTTACCTGTGTTAGCTCAAAATTTGTAGATAATTATCAGTTGCAAAATTGTCCCAGACTACCCGTAAAACATTGTAATGTACAGGGAGCCACTGGAGCCAAAATGCAAAAGATAACTGAACAAATATATTTACCTGTCAGTATAAATGGTAACCAAACCCAAATTGTAGCTCTTATAGTCCCGAAACTCATTCATGATTGTATTATTGGGGTAGATACGTTGCTTGAATGGAAAGCAAAAATAAATTTTAAAAGAAATACCATTACGATGGAAATAAATACAAATAAAATAAATTTAGGTATTAAAAAGGTTAAGCATTGGAACTCGGTAAGTGTCGTAAAAGGGTATATAGAGAAACCTGTAGCTGACGTTAGGAGTGACCAGCACTGTATTGATAATACTCCAGAAATCAACATAGGGACTGAGTTGAACAACGAGCAACAGAACAAAATTCAGCAACTCGTTGGTGAGTATAGTGATGTGTTCAGAACAGAGCCTGGAAGAGCTAGGTTCTATGAACATCAGTTGACACTAACTGAAAATGCATCATTTGTACAAAGGACTTACCCAATCCCTCTACATTATAGAGATGAAGTGGAGAAAGAGATCCAACAAATGTTAGTGAATGGTGTTATAGAGAGAGCAAGTAGTCCCTATATAAACCCTTTAGTAGTTGTCACCAAGCCGAACGGGAGTATCCGATTATGCTTAGATGCTAGGAAACTAAATTCTTTATTAGTACCAGATTACGAGTGTGCTAGGAGTGTGGAAGAATTGTTTCAAACATGTAATGGGGTTAAGTATATGACCAAACTGGACTTAACATCAGGTTTTTGGCAAATTCCCATTAGAACTTGTGATAGAAAGTATACGGCATTTTTGTATAAAAACAAGCGCTACCAATTTAAAGTAGTACCTTTTGGCCTGAGCACCAGCTTAGCTGCAATGGTAAGGTGTTTAGACAGTGCCTTAGGTAATGAGGTAGAGAAGTATACATTAGTGTTCGTAGATGATATTCTATGTGTCACAAACATTTGAGGAGCACTTACAACATTTAAAGAATATTTTTAAAAAATTAAGATCAGCAAACATGATGCTGAATATAAGGAAATCAGAGTTTGGTAAGGAGGAAATTAAGTTCTTAGGTCACCGAATCTCAGTGGAAGGCATAACCACGGACCCAGAGAAGGTAAAAGCCATACAAGAATTTCCAACTCCAAAGAACTGCAAGCAGCTAAAGTCATTTCTAGGTTTAGCTAACTACTATCAGAAGTTTACAAGTAAATACACGGAATGTACTGTTCCATTGTTAAAGTTGTTAAATAAAGGGATTAAATGGAAGTGGACAAAGGACCACGTTGAAGCACTGCAACAAGTGAAAAGTCTTTTTATAAATACTGTTGTATTAAATCATCCAAGAATAGGAGAAAGATTTTACTTGCAAACAACAGACGCCAGCAATATTGCTATTGGAGCACACTTGTATCAGATTGATGAGAAGGGCCAAAAAGCGGTATTAGGATTCGTAAGTCGCACACTTAAAGGGGCAGAATTAACCTATTTTAGAACAGAAAAAGAGCTATTAGCGATAGTGTATAGCCTGTCAAAGTTTAGAAGTTATATTCTGGGTGCTAAACTTACTATAATCACCGACAATAAGGCGTTAGTGTTTTTATTAAAGTGTAAATTGCTAGGTGCTCGTCTGACTCGTTGGATCTTGGCTATACAAGAGTATCAATTTGAAATACAGTATTGCAAAGCGAAAGACAACTTAGTAGCAGATGTACTCAGTAGAAATCCACCATCGGAAAACAACATGGAAACAGATAATATTAAATGTAGTAGCAATGATATTGGTATTTACGCAGTAAAACATATAACAAAACCTGAAGTAGTTAGACGACTTAAGGAAATAGGGACTCATCAACAACAAGACCCTAGGATTAGTGTAGCTTGGAGGATTAGTGCAGTTACCAACTCCAAACCAGGATTTTCTATATACGACTGTAAGCTATATAAGCTATGTTCCCATAAGTGGAAGGTACTATTACCTAGCTGTATGATAGATGAACTTATTTGGGAATGCCACTTGTCATTGGGCCATGCTGGATGTAAGAAATGCCATCTAGCCTTAACAGAAAGTTTCATAGGAAAGGGGTTAGCAAAACGCATGAAAAGATTATCGTCTACTTGTGACCTGTGCCAGAAATGTAAACACCCGAACTTAGCTACAAGGGTAGAAATGCAAACAATCCAAGAAAAAGTGAAAGGAGAGTTATTAGCTGTGGATTATTACGGGCCTCTACCAAAAGCAAAAGGAGGGGTAAAGCACATTCTAGTGATTTCTTTTCTAAGTTTGTAAAATTATACCCAGTCCAAAGAGCCACGACAAAAGCAACACTTAGAGCATTAATGAAGTTCTACATCCCACAGTATGGTAAACCAAGGAAAATATTGTCCGGCCAAGGAAAACAGTTCACCCATAACCTATGGAGAGAAACCTTGGAAGAATTAAATATTAAACTCTTGGATTTCGTTGTCCATGACGTGTCCGTTACTTAACTAAATATCACTATAATATTGACGACTCGGAACACAAAGTTTTTTATAAGTAAAAACGTAAAGTTTTACCTTACAGCCTAAACCGGCTTTCACCTATAGAAGGCTTCATCAGAGGCTGTCGTTAGTAGCGCTGCTCGGTTTTATTTTTTACTATAATTTACAATGGATTTTCACCAAGTAAAGGCATCAAGCATTAATTATATAAAACTCACTGTAACCTGAGATACTTGTAAGTTATAAACTCTATATGAAATTTAACCAATAATATCCATAGAACCGTTGTGGTGTGCGAAGCGTCAGTGTCATCGTTAGAACTACAGGACACCAGCCCAGCTGAAAGCGTTTCCAGGGTCAACCGTCTGTCATCAATAAGCCACGCCGGACAACTCAACGACACAGCAAAGCCCCCCCTTCTTTTCAGCAACATCGTCGTGGGAATCACATGTGTAACGTATCACATCACGTGTATGAACAGTAATTAACACTTTAAAAGACTATATATCAAACACTACCATTATTATACTTATCAAATATACCATATAAGCAATTACATATGTCTTGTGTGCAATAAATAATCTTAAACCCTCCAATATAGACTTTTGTATTAAGATACACATACTACCATATCCTATGCACCAATAGTTTAGTAATTTGTGTTTAAAATTTTTTTTTTTTTTACATTTTTCTTGCCTCCAGAAACGATTAAGACTATAAAAATAGGTTAATTACCTTCTGTCAACGTTTCTTAAAATCCTTTTAGGATAACTCGAGTTTCGACACCATTTGGTGTCATCATCAGATCGGATATGAATTAGGTCAAAACATTTTGATGCATATACATCTCGTCAGATATTAAAAAATTAAAAACAACACATAACATTACATAAATAATAAATAAACTATATCACAACAAAATAACATTACAACAATAAAATATAAAGACAACGCGGCCGCAAACGAACCTGTACAGGAACGCCCCCACGGTAAGACTAATCAATGCCGGTTTGACCTTGGTTCAATTTTATCGATCTGATATAGCCAATTTCTCGTTCTATAAGATCGATTCTATTAAATAAAACATTATTGGTATATATTGCTTTTTCATTTAGGACACGATTGTGATCCTTCTTTATGGCTTTATATATCTCGAACCTTTCAAGGGTGTCCAGCTTTAGTGACTTTTTACATTTATGTAGGATATCTAAATTATCATTAATACTCTTTATATTATGGTTATATGAGCTCAAATGTTCTGCAAATGTAGATCTTGTTACATTTGACTTGGAGCTTGGGATATGTTCTTTATAGCGTAATTTGAAAGAACGACCTGTTTGTCCTATATAGAACTGTGTGCAATCAGAACAATTAAGTCTATATACACCAGTACCATCAAATATATAGGAGGGTATATTTTTGTTAGTAAATGTAAGTTTTTTCTCAAGTTTATTACTTGCCTTTGAGGCCAAAGTAATATTATGCTTTTTTAATTGGTTTTTTAAAGTTTTTTATATTTTGTTTATAAAATTGTATTAGAATTACCAGATATGTTATTAAGAAATGTTAGGTGGGAGTAGAATAAAATCTAGGCTCTAGGCCAAACTGTTGAATATAAATTTAGTAATTTTGAGAACAGATAATTATCCAAAGTTAAGGCAGAATATGCCAAATGGTTAAACCGATTAAGTGAGTATTCCTAGTACCAAAAAATATGTATAACAACTAATTTTGAATAAAATATATGTAAAATATAAATATGGAAAATAGTAAAAATGTAATTAGCTATTCAAATGTGGGCATGAGGGATATCAAAATGATCATCATGAAAAATTAGGAAGAATGGTACTTAGGTAATAACTCTAGCTATAAGTATAAGATAGAAATCTTCAGTTGAAGATATTTTGGTAAAATTAGACTAAAAAGACGTTAAATCATAACAATGACTTAAGTTAATAACCAATGAAAATTAGCATAATTTATTAGGTAACCATAGCAACCAGCAATTTATTGCCAAAAAACCGTTAGATTTTCCGTAATGTTCATTGACCAATGCTAGAGAGTGGATCGAGGAGCTCTCGTCTTAAAATTTTTATTATTAAAGTAAATTCGAACTTAAATTAAACTAGATGGAGATAACTACAATAGTCCAGGGAATCCTGAACAACATTTTGTTAATAAAAAATTAATTAACAAACCACAATTATCTGAAGAAGACGGAACGATGCAGTGAAGAAGAGATACGACAACGGACACCAAATGAAGATCATTGGAACATCATAATAGAAGAAGACGGACGACAACCGAAGAATACGAGGCCTGAGTCAGCGAGGAGAAACATTGAGACGAGGGAAATAAACTTCCGGAGAGTATAAGAAGACAACAGCCCAGGAGTTATCCATAGAAGAAGACGGCATCAGGATCTTCAAACCGATGAGTATAAACATTATCCCATTATCGAGTTCACAATTTCTTGGTCAGAATTAAAATAACTATTCCACTTCACTGATCACTATTCCGATCCAGAAATAAATGCTTTATTAAATTCACTATTTAAACTTTAATCAAGTAGCAATTATTAAAAGTAAAATATAATAAATAATTGACGAACTGTTGATAACTAATTTTGACAAACGAAACCTAACCCAAAATTTCTTTACAAGTTTTCATTGGTAATTACTTAATTGAATACAATGATATATTAATTTGTTTATGTAATTAGTATTAAGAATTGTTATAACTTTGTGTGTGTTAACCGTAAGTATATATTTCTGTAGCCGAAAGGACCTTTTATCACCCCTGAGAAAAATAATATTTAACTGTAAACCAACATTAAAGACGCTTGTATACAAACACTGAACTGAGCAAGTACCAACCGAACAAGTGTAATAGCCGGTGCAGAAAAAGAATTTGATGTACTATAAAGTAATTGAAATATTCTAAAAGGTTAATAAATGTTCTCAATCTGCAATTCTGTATGTTTGATTCAGTTAATTTATAATAACAAATAAGAATTATCGAAGTGAAAGCGTTGAAGCAAGATGCTAGCCGAGTCAACACTGCAGAAAGCCGTGCGCCAATCAGGTGGCGAGGCGGCAACATTTGAATGCAGCAGAGCGAAATACGGTTTACCCGTAAACGACAGAGCAGTTACATTGTGACACGATTAACACTAAACAACATTAAAACTTTAATTTTTACAACCCCACAAACAACATTTATTACAAAGTGGCGCCCAACGTGGGGCTAGAATAGTTAAGGAAAAATACCTTTAAACTTTACAGATTCTAGCGGCGACTACGGAAATGGAACCGGCAAAAATCGGGACGAGACAACAGACGATGCTACGCGAAAAGGAGGCGGAAGAGGAAGCAAGGAGATTAGAAAAGGAGATAGAAGAAAAACGAGTCAGCTATGCAGAATGGATGACAGCACTATTTAAAAAGTTTAGCAGAGAGATGGAGTACATCGAAAGGAACACCACTGACCATGAACGAGCACAAATGAGTCGCGCAAATGCAATGGGAACGCCAAACGACCAAATGTCATTGAAGGAAATTTATGATGAAGTGTTGAAGCTGGAAATCAAATGCAATAAAGAAGAAACTATTGGAACAGCCCAAGGAAAAAGCGATAACAAGGTGGAAGGAATGACGGTAGAAGATTGGGAGAATTGGTACAGTAATGAAAACCAAATGAAAAAAGAACGAACGGGAGTATACGCACAAGTGACGGAGGAGTATACACAGGAGGAATATGACCAATGGAGACAATCTATAAGACAACCGGAACAACAAATACAAACAGAAAACACAGAGCTAAGAGAATGGATAAGGGTTATGTTCGAGCTATCCAGAGAAGATATGTGTAATTGGAGGAAGAAACATAATCAAATAAAAGAGTTCAGCGAACCACCAAATAACAAAAACCTGGAACAACCCAAGGATCAATCAGAAAAAGAAATAGTCAAGGACGAGGAAGTGAAGCAACCGAAGAAAATGCCAGAACCCACACAACGGAAGGAAGCCAGAAGAGACATGAGCATACAACCACTATGGGAATTGATTAATGAAAGACTAGACAAGGGATTTGAGTCAATTGATAACCATTTTAAAAAGATGGATGAGAAATTAAACAGATTTAACGAGGAATTAAGGGAAACTTTATATAGTGGTCCCAAGAAATTGAGTGAAACACTAGACAGGAATTCCAACAGTGTTGAGGAACCGGTAACTACGGAAACAGAAGATAGTAAGAAGGAAACAGAATTAAAAGAAGACAATAGCATACCATTACCTGCAAATAAAAATAGCAACCACAAGGAGGATATCCAAACTATGAAAATGAAGAAAGTAAGACAGATACATCCAAGGAAACTAATAAATTCCAGAGAAGAGTTGGAGATGATGAAGAATGGACTGTTTGAGATGTTTAATGTACCAATTGACGGCCAGAATGAAATGAGGAATTTTAAAAATAACAGAAGGAACTTACTAGAACCTTTAGGAAGGAACCACTACAAAATAGTGGGTAACAGGATAAGAAGGAGAAGATACTTAATAGACATGCATAATCCAATATCAACGATAGCATCTACAATGGAAATAGCATTGACCTATTTGTTGTATAAACAAAATAATGAAATGATGGAGATAGGAATGGAAACAAGTGAAAATGTTATGACAGAACCATTTAAATACAAGATAGTAGCAAGAAAGTGGACACGAACAGAAGTCATTCTGAAAACGACAGCAATCCGAACAGGAGCAACTCATATAATCATGGACCATGGTTAAACCAAGTGTGGAGGAACACTGAGAAATGGGACTGATTTTAAGTAAACCAACCAAGCAAACCAATTAATGTATATAAATGAGAAGATTAACTTACAAGAAAAAAGGAGTGTATATAACAGGGTCCATTGTATAGTAAAATAAATACCCTATCTCATATTGAAGGATAACAAAAATAATACCTATGTCATAAGTGAAATCACAACTAAAAAGATAAAAGGGACTTATAACCAGTCTTCTTTAAAAAAGTATTATGAACCAGTGTCAGAAAATTAAAGAGAATTTTGAAAGTAAAAATTATCAAAATTCAAAAATAAATGTAAGCACAACTTACAATAAGTATTTGATTGGAACTATTATTATTATAAATGAAAGGGAATTTAGAAGAAAGATAAGCTAAGTTCAAAACAAAGTAAGGCTAAACTTACGACCAAGTGTGAAACAAAATGTGTAAACACATGTAATTTTGAAAATATATATAATGAAATATCATAAAAATTGAGATATAAAATAATTAAATGTTACACAAATAATGATGACGCTACGTAACATCATTAACAAACCCTATCACAAAAGGGGATAATAAAAATTAATGTTTCACAAAAGAAGAGATAAAACAATCAAATAAATATAACACTGGCAGATTAACTGAACAGTCAATGAAAAAATATAAGTGAGCCAGAAGCCAGCTACAATGTTAATTTTAAATATCAATGAGCATTAAAGTGATGACAAATAGAATCACTACCATATAAAATAAGCTAGTAAAACAATGCAAAATGGCTGTTAAATATCGCCATAAGCTAAACCAAAGGAATCCAAATAAGTTATTGAGATGAAAAGTCATGAAATGTATAAAAGAGAGAATAATTAATCCCAAAAGTGTTTTATTGTATTAATATTATGTGAGTCGGAAATGAACGACTATTATTATAATTATTATGTTGAGATACGTCCAACAATTATTTATGTTATTGAGCAGATAGGCAAGGCCTCTGAACTCAAAATGTGTATAAATGGATAGCAGAGTAATAGAGCCACACGTGCCCTCTGGCTAGTACCAATTTATATGAAGGAGAGAGAAGAAAAATTTTAGGGAAATAGAACATAAAAGGGAATAATAAAGAAAGAAAATAATACCAATTATCATATTATGAACCATGACTTAATACAGAATGAATACAGAAGAAGTAGCGATGGATGAATTCCTGAATTATAACAACTTGATAAAATGAACTATATTGATGATTTCAGAAAAAATCTAATAATCTTTGTTTCGAAATAATCAATTTTGGTGGCGATGCATTATGTAACATGACATAAGGTAGTGAAGATTCAATTGTATTTAATTATAAAATAAAAAGCTGAAGATAAGAATAAGAGGCAAAAACTTATAAACTTAGAGATCAATAACCCAATAAATGACAAATGACTATTAACCTGACAATGACCTGACACAGTAGATCGGATAAAAACCAAAGGAACCAAGAGACAATGAAGAAGCAGCCGAGACCTAAGTGCAATCAAATAATCCCAAATAATGACCAGTATATTGTAAATTAAATAATGAACTGATATTTGTAGTATATGAGATGTAACTAGGATAATAAGATTAATGGAAGGTAATAATATCACATATGTCTTGTTGATAAAAGAATGTACTTATATAATATAAGGTAGGGAGTTAGAAACTAACCATACCCCAAACTAATAGTAATGATAATAGCCAAAGACAATAAACAATGCTTTGAGCCAAACAAAAACAAAATTTAAGTAATAACTAAAAGTGATCAGAGTGATTTGGAAGTAAATTAGTTATTCATGACCATAATCACACAGTGATATAAAATAATCAGACAAATCGTGTGAATAAACAAGTGAGTAAGTTAAAAATGTGTGTAAAATTAAATAAGTGGTGAAGTGCTAGGTATAGCATATAATGGAACAAAGTGAGAATGATAATAATTATAGAAACCTAATGAAAGGAAAAGTGCAGTGGGGGTGTAGAATAAAATATTATATAAGCAAACTATAATAAACAGATAAACAATTTTTGATAAAATGTACCTTAGTAAGTAAGATTAAACTAATTGTGATTTTATAAATTTAGGTAATAGGATGTCAGAATTATATAATAAGGTAAGAATTAAGTTACTAGAATGAGTAGTAAATTAAGAAGGACAGACACTGTATTTGAGTGAAGGAATTAGTAGATAAGACATATCATGTAAGGAACAGTTTATCAGTAGTATTGCAAGAGTTTTATTATTGTTCAAAAACTATAAAATGTAGTAGATTATAGGATAAGCAAGACAACAGTAGAGAAAAGAAAAGGTAGTTAACAGTTATTTCAGGCTAGAACCTGACAAGGAATCTTTCATAATAAGAATTAGAGTTAGGAATACTGATGTTTATTGTTTGTTTTGTTTATAAAATTGTATTAGAATTACCAGATATGTTATTAAGAAATGTTAGGTGGGAGTAGAATAAAATCTAGGCTCTAGGCCAAACTGTTGAATATAAATTTAGTAATTTTGAGAACAGATAATTATCCAAAGTTAAGGCAGAATATGCCAAATGGTTAAACCGATTAAGTGAGTATTCCTAGTACCAAAAAATATGTATAACAACTAATTTTGAATAAAATATATGTAAAATATAAATATGGAAAATAGTAAAAATGTAATTAGCTATTCAAATGTGGGCATGAGGGATATCAAAATGATCATCATGAAAAATTAGGAAGAATGGTACTTAGGTAATAACTCTAGCTATAAGTATAAGATAGAAATCTTCAGTTGAAGATATTTTGGTAAAATTAGACTAAAAAGACGTTAAATCATAACAATGACTTAAGTTAATAACCAATGAAAATTAGCATAATTTATTAGGTAACCATAGCAACCAGCAATTTATTGCCAAAAAACCGTTAGATTTTCAGTAATGTTCATTGACCAACACTAGAGTGGATCGAGGAGCTCTCGTCTTAAAATTTTATTATTAAAGTAAATTCAAACTTAAATTAAACTAGATGGAGATAACTACAATAGTCCAGAGAATCCTGAACAACATTTTGTTAATAAAAAATTAATTAACACACCACAATTATCTGAAGAAGACGGAACGACGCAGTGAAGAAGAGATACGACAACGGACACCAAATGAAGATCATTGGAACATCATAATAGAAGAAGACGGACGACAACCGAAGAATACGAGGCCTGAGTCAGCGAGGAGAAACATCGAGACGAGGGAAATAAACTTCCGGAGAGTATAAGAAGACAACAGCCCAGGAGTTATCCATAGAAGAAGACGGCATCAGGATCTTCAAACCGATGAGTATAAACATTATCCCATTATCGAGTTCACAATTTCTTGGTCAGAATTAAAATAACTATTCCACTTCACTGATCACTATTCCGATCCAGAAATAAATGCTTTATTAAATTCACTATTTAAACTTTAATCAAGTAGCAATTATTAAAAGTAAAATATAATAAATAATTGACGAACTGTTGATAACTAATTTTGACAAACGAAACCTAACCCAAAATTTCTTTACAAGTTTTCATTGGTAATTACTTAATTGAATACAATGATATATTAATTTGTTTATGTAATTAGTATTAAGAATTGTTATAACTTTGTGTGTGTTAGCCGTAAGTATATATTTCTGTAGCCGAAAGGACCTTTTATCACCCCTGAGAAAAATAATATTTAACTGTAAACCAACATTAAAGACGCTTGTATACAAACACTGAACTGAGCAAGTACCAACCAAACAAGTGTAATAGCCGGTGCAGAAAAAGAATTTGATGTACTATAAAGTAATTGAAATATTCTAAAAGGTTAATAAATGTTCTCAATCTGCAATTCTGTATGTTTGATTCAGTTAATTTATAATAACAAATAAGAATTATCGAAGTGAAAGCGTTGAAGCAAGATGCTAGCCGAGTCAACACTGCAGAAAGCCGTGCACCAATCAGGTGGCGAGGCGGCAACATTTGAATGCAGCAGAGCGAAATACGGTTTACCCGTAAACGACAGAACAGTTACATTGTGACACGATTAACACTAAACAACATTAAAACTTTAATTTTTACAACCCCACAAACAACATTTATTACAATATATGGACCAAAACCATAAAAAGTCCACCCAACTACAATCTACCTATTCCATATGAGGTAAAAACTGGGATAGCAGAAGAAAGAATACAAAGAGAAGGTCAAAAGAGAGTAGAACGATATAATCGAACTCACAAGTTGGTAAGGTGTGTGGAAGGAGAGGAAGTGCTAGTGAAAGCGAATCCTGTATCCTTTGCCATAGAAAATACCATGGCCAAGTTCTTTCCGATATTCATGGGACCTTATAGGATAGAAAAACAGATTGCAAGGTACACATATATGTTAAAAGATGTAGAGAAAAATAAAATTATAGGAAAGTACCATGGGGATAGTTTAAGAAAATATAAACAAAATATAAACCCATAAATTTATAATTGTGTTGAATCTATATTAATAATAATAATAATAAATTTTATATAAATAAATGTTAATATTGTTATTTAATTATTGACATTAATTAATCCAAAATGATGATTAAAAATGATCATATAAATTTCAATATACCATGTTAGGTTAAGCAACATTGTAATCTTTAGTTATAAGATAGATGTAAGCAACATTGTAGTAGTGCAAGTTTTGTGCGGGAAAAGTGCTAAAGTAAATGTGCAAAATTTTAATCAGTGTAAAATTGTACATTAGAAAAAAATTAATGATTTTAAATAATCAATTTTTTTTATACCGAGTGGGGGTATATATAACGATTCATAATAGCGTCCTATCAGAGTGTTATATGAAAGCTATAGACGGTACGAGTGTAACGCAGTAAGGAAGAGAGAGAGCGTATAATCGCAGCCATCTCACTCTAACCACGTCACCGCTACATCAGAATCCAGTTCAAACATGTTATTTTACTCAAAGCGAATTATCAGTTCAACCTGCGATAACTTCAAAAGTTATAAATATACGGCAATTCTGAAAACAGCATTGTATTCAGCAAGAAAAGCTTTATAAGTAGCCGCAATCTCAGTTAATATAATTAACAATTGTAGAAGTTATACGGATGACACACGCCAACAGGAATAACGAGAGAATTATGCTACGTAGGAATAAGGTGTTTTCACACACACACAGATAAAGACCTAAGCAACAATATTCTGTGGTCAGATCTTCGGAAACACATTTGCAAATACCTGTAATCAATCGATTTGCAAATACAGGAAGTACGATTTTGACAAGAATTTCTCTGCCGTTTGGAACCTGTCACGGAGTGTTAGACCGACCTGTTCGAGATTGTCACAACTGGAAAAACGCATGATTTATTTGTACAACCATTCAGCATCCCGTATTTAAAACTGACGCCAGCTCAAAGCGAGGGGTAGCATCACTCTTCGTTCGGTACTTAAACACACTAGACGTGTATAATTCACATACAGAAATTTTAAATCATGCAAAAGTGCAATTTAATCATCTAATTCGAGAAGTAGTCCGCAGTGTAGATGAATACATAACGTTCAATAAAACTCGCTGCATAAAACAACCGTTAATTAATTAAATAATTAATTAATTAAGCATCAGCCGTGAAGGACCTGTGCTACAGAAGGCTACAGCATCTGTAATTGCCAGGGCATCTTCAACAGCATTGATCAACATCCATTCTTCTGTGCAACACCATCAAAAGGAGGACCTCTACAGATTCCTATCTTCGGTCTACGCATCAAACAGTAAGAAATAGAGTCATTGGTCAATGATATAAGCGCTAAACAAATAATAAAACAATAAACAATTTTAAAAAGACACTAAGAAAAGCACACTTTGTATTTTAACTATAAGATTAGCTCTAATATAGTATAGGAGTGTTGAATGGAAAGTGGTGTGTAGTATTGGACGTGCAAATTATTGCAGACCTGTTCTTTAGCACTGGTTTGGGAGATAGCAATCTCTTAATCAAACCAGATAAGAGCTATAGGTCGTTTGAGCGTCTTAATCATTACTTTTCACACTCACTCAATAATTATAAGTGATAGGGTAGAATTAAGTCCTGCCATTAACAATTTAAAGTTTAAAAATAATTAAATAAAAGTTAATTAAATAATCAAGCAAATCTTAAAGTGTTGTTTGTAACGATTCCCCTTGAAAACCACAATCACTGAACGAATCCTGAGAAAGAGTGTCTCCATGCGCTGAGCTAAGCTGAAACCGTGTCATTTGTATCTGGGATTTGTTCTGGCGCCCAGGTAAAGTAATATCACGGGTAAGTAACTTTTTATCTAACATCACAAATATTAGATAATTGTGTTAGACGAAAGGGAGCGTTGTAATATATATATATATATATATACATATATATGTATATATATATCATTTTTTATTATTCGTTAATTTTATATTAATAGAATTATTTTGATTGTTATTAATTTACTTAGAAACCTCTGATGATACTGATATTTTTCAGTGAAACGCGCGTCAGGTGTTAAAAAGAATATACGAAATTATACTACTTGCAGAAGAAACAAATTGAAACATCACAAATTATATATATATATATATTACTATAATACTTATAACTAATTTACCTCAAGATATATTTTTTCTTTTAGGAACATGTTTCGGGAGATCCTGTTCTCCCATCTTCCAAGATGCATGTTCCTAAAGGAAAAAATATATCTTGAGGTAAATTAGTTATAAGTATTATAGTATTATATACATCAAGAAACGGACTGTAGCAGAAAGTGATTGAAATATATATATATATATTGTAACATTACATAACCCGGTCCCAATAAATTAAATCATGTAAGAACATAAAGGTCAGAAATGGGTAACCTATAACTAGCTCTAAATTAAAGTATATCACTAAACATGATAAACAATTCGAGTGATATATGGTGCAAAGTGAGTTATAGTGTACCCGTTGAGGTAAAAAATGAAAGTGAAGGTAACTTATTACAGAATTGTGCTGTAGGTTTGGGAATTATAAAACTATGAGAGTAGACTATAATACTACTTACTTATCCTGTATTTTATTTATTTATTGTAATATTTATATTGTATGGACAACCAATTGTTATACCTAAGTTAATGTTATATTTTTTCAAATATTTGTGTTATAATATAAGATAACCCAGGGTTCGTTTTAAAAAAAACATAAAATATTTTAAATATCAAAGGATAAATAAAAATTAAAATAATACTATGAGGGAAATGGCAACAGGAAGTAGTGCAGTGTAGGAATACTATGAGAGACTAAATAAATAATATATATAAATTTATTTAAAGATAATAAAATTATCAAATACTTATATACAAGGTCATAAGAAAATGAACAAAAACTTATTATGTAAACCAAATTGATGAAGAAACCGGAATGGAAAAGAATAATTTTTCGGTAAATAAAATATAAATTTATAATAATTACAAACTGCCTGTCTAATAAAAATACTATGGGTTACTAAGAGTGACGAAAATAACAAGTATTGTTAATAATAATAAATTTGGAATAAAACCATAGAGTTGACAAAATGATGCTAATACAATTCTAATAAAATAACCTTTCTGGAACTTTGGAGGAGTGAAAATTAGTACAAAATTAACAAGCAACATGACCACTATATAATCATCCATTATTTATCAAAATTAAATGGTTATACTCATTAAAAAACAGTGAAAGAAAACCTTCTGATGATTCAACCTAGTTTCGCCATAGTTCAAGTTGACGATAGAATATGAGCCAGACGGTAATGAAATTATAACTCAAGACGGACCTCACCAGAGAAAAAGCTTCATTCCAGTAAGAACCATACGAAGAGAGGTAATATAAACATTTCGTTTAATAGTTAACGAAGAAAACGCATTCCGAATGTTGGTATAGAACACGAAACTAGTCAAATTTAATCACATGTTTTTAAAGTAAACAAACGCACGCTGCTCTCTTACGGACATTCCTGGAACTACATACTAAACGAAAAATAAACAAATTTATTTAATATTTTTTCGGTATTTGTAAAGCTTAGTAATTATCCATTTCTGACCATCTCATAACAAAAAGAACTTACCCTTAACCCTGGGGAATTATTAAGAATTATATATTAATTGATAAATATCACTATAATATTGACGACTCGGACACAAAGTTTTTATAAGTAAAAACGTAAAGTTTTACCTTACAGCCTAAACCGGCTTTCACCTATAGAAGGCTTCATCAGAGGCTGTCATTAATTGATGTTTTGAAAATAGTGTAAAATTTGGTAAACAAAACCATATATGTTTTTTTCTTTAGACAATTCCATGTTTACTCGATGAAGTCGATATTATGTTTTATGTAAGGAAAGATCAATTGTGATACTTGTATTTTGGTGGCAGGAAACAAAAACCAATAATATAAATAAATAATATTATTGAAAAATGATATTGAATAATAAAGTGTGTTATAATTTTTGTAGTGGGTAGTTGTAATAGATTTCAGCACAAAAACAGAAGAGATCAACACATCGGATCAGATTTTGCTATAGTGTAGGCTGGTTGAACTAGGCGTGGAAACTTGTCTCACAATCAGCTGATTTAAATCACAGCGAACAATTTGAAAAAATCAGAAATCGTCTAAACCGAGTGTAAATAATTGGTACTTACTCT
Organism: Magicicada septendecula; assembly: GCA_034769895.1. Lineage (NCBI taxonomy): Eukaryota > Metazoa > Arthropoda > Insecta > Hemiptera > Cicadidae > Magicicada > Magicicada septendecula. The sequence goes on from CM068367.1 coordinate 1,231,341,983, forward strand.
CTCTTCCTCATAAGGCTGAACAACTTCCCTCCTTGACCCCAAATCACACACTCTCGATTTCTGTTTAAATTGAGTAACATTAAAAAAATCCTTTATTTATTTTTTAAAACGTCAGTTATTATAATTCATAAGTGGTGACTGCAGAGAGGCGGAAACTTTAATATCTCAAACCGCGACGTTACAAGATTGGCGCATAACAACATTGGGAGCTTAATTAAATAAGACGAACACCCAATAAGCCACATACACAGTTTTCGCTAAAACCTCTAGAAAAACCGCGACGTTACAATATATATATATATAATATGCCTGCGTGGGAGGGTGCTCGTACGTGCATACGCGTGCGCGCATGAGTGCGTGTATAAACATTTCTATGTAGTATAATATATTTGAAACAAGCTTCCAATTATTATAATTATAATCAATATCGTAATCATTTTCTTTATCTACATTTTCATTGTTATAACGTTAAAAACTGAAGCTAGTACGTTTAGTTGTAAACATAAATACTTTTATCAACGAAATGAAAATGGTTATTTAGTTGATACATACTATATAATTAAATGCAAACAGCTACAACGTGAAGAATCCCAAAAGTGTTTAGTATTAGTCGCTAATCGACTACTTGTAATTTTTTATTATAATGAATTGACCGTAGAAATGTTCCGGCAATAATTTTCCTGAGCAGGGATGATGTTCCCCTGGTCTCAGAAGGTGTAAGGATGGACAGCGGAGTAATGGACCCAAAGTGGCCACCCGAACTGAACCACCGATTATATCAAAGGGGGGGCTTACCCATCCGTCAGACGAGTGGTTACAAAAACTGATTCAGTTTGAGATAGTTTTTACTTCTTTCTACGGACGTACAGTATCAAAACAAGTGAAAGTTATCTCTTATTTGGTCACCTTACTCAAATCTAAATTTCCAGAGGTGGACGAGAAAGTCATTTGTCTGTACGTCAGGACAAGAACATTCATCAGAATCGCCATCTGAACAAACAGCTCAAACTCAAGTCACTTGAAAAGTATGCAGCAACAAAGAGTCGGCTCTGGGTAGCTTCGTCTTCAAAATTTTAAGTCACCTATGAATTCTGTTGCGCACTTCAAAGGGAGTGGGATTATTATAAAAGACGCCTAATCCCCGAATTCGTGAAAAAAAGTTTTCAAAGCAATCTTGATTGAATCTAGCGGTCAAAATGTACGTTGGACGTGTGTGCTACGGTTCACCAGATGACGTAATTCTAGGGCCCCACAGTAATGTTCAGGTGGTCATGATTAGAGGTCTGTTTGCCATGTGGAAGCAACCCATTTATTATGATTTTGATGTGACCATGACAGATGTATTGCTTAAAAGCATTATCAGTGCCGTTGAGAGCAGTAATATTCATGTAGCGGCTGTGATGTGTGATATGGGGGGAAAGAATTCAAAAGTCTGGAAGGAATTAGATGTAAACACAGAAAAAAATTTCTTCATTAACCCAACTACAAATGATAAGGTGTGGGTTTTCTGTGACGTACCTCATCTTTTGAAGCTGCTTAGACCATGAAGCTGATTTTATAGACCATGGGTTGTTACTTTGCGATGGCACTGAGCTTAAAAAGGATACAATCGAAAATCTGTTACAGCAACAGAAAGGAGAATTGACGATTTTACCCAATATTAGTCAGATACACCTTAACGTAACTGGTCGATCTCGTCAAAATGTAAGGTTTGCTGCACAGTTGTTTTCTAATCGTACAGCAAAGGCGCTGAAGTATGTTGCAAATAAAGAGCGTGAAAGCAGCTTCATCGAACTGGTAAACGATGCATTTGATGTTTTAAACTCGAGACTTCCAAAAGACCAGAAAACGCTCCTCAGAAGAGGATATGGCATGAATTTAAGGAGGCAAGAAAATACTTTAAAAAGGTTTTTGGAAGTAATAACTAACATGCGAGTAGCAAGTAAAAAAAGTTTACTACCTTTTCAGAAAGGTTTCGTTATACTGTATCTTTAAATTCATTGTTCGGCCTTTATGTACAAATGACAATGATTCACGGGGTGACGTACATTTTGACGTCGGAAAGGAGGCGATATTATATATATATATATAATTTTTTATTATTCGTTAATTTTATATTAATAGAATTATTTCGATTGTTATTAATTTACTTAGAAACCTCTGATGATACTGATATTTTTCAGTGAAACGTGCATCAGGTGTTAAAAAGAATATACGAAATTATACTACTTGCAGAAGAATTAAATTGAAAACATCACAAATTACATATATTGTAACGTCTCGCGGGTAGCTTAATAGTATCGTTTGATCTTATCGTCACTCCTGCGATCGTCACAGAATTCGTTATAATTTATGTTTCAAGTTTCCAAAAAAAAAAAAAAGAAATCGAGTGTGTGTGATTATGCTGATTTTTCCCTTAGATTTGATTTGGGTGAATTCAATGAAGTTGTTTGACCGTAGTTAGGAGAGAGAGTGCAAAAAGAATTATCCTCTTGTCATACAATTAATTAATTTAAATTTCTCCGTTCATGAGACCAGCTGATTGTAACATTTACAAACACATTGGAGGTTAAATTAACACCAATAGTCTGTAATATTTTCTGGTTGTCCGTTCTCTTCTCTGTCTCCAGACAATCTGTAAACAACTACCCTCTACTGAAAATAATACACATTTTTATTCAAATAACAAAGTATTCATTGTATTTATTTAGTAAATTTTTGTTTTTTTTTATCTTCTCCCAAAACAGAAAGGTATAATCGATTCTCACTGACAACACAACATTAGTTCGATCTTATTTTTAAAACATAGAATGTATAACAAATATTTTTTATTCTTTATAAAACAAACAATAAAGTGAAAACTTACTTTTTTCGTCGGACGCGTTTCGGCGTACGTATCCGCCTTCTTCAGCTTTTAGTCAGACTGCCATCATTTCGTAACGGTTTTTGTGTGGAAGGTGTAGTGGGGGTGGTGTGTGGAGGAAGGGGGTTGGTGCAGGGATTCAACTTGATGTTTGTTTTTTGTAAAATTGTGTCAAAAAGTGTATGTGATTTATATTGTAATTGATCGTTGAGTATGTTGTTTGGTTGTGTTGTGTGGTGTTTATATATTTCGTATTGTTCAGTTGTGTTGAGATTTCGACCTTTAGGTAAGTAATGTAAAATTTCGAGATTAGTGTCTATGTTGGTGTAACTGTGGTTTTCTGTGTGTATGTGTGTGGCAAATGCGGAGTGTATATTGTTGTTGGTTAGAGCTTTTAAGTGTTCAGAATAACGGGATGAAAAAGATCTTCCCGTCTGGCCTATGTAGAAAATATTGCAGTCATTACAATTTAATTAGTAAACACCTGTTTTGTTATATTTGTCTATGTCTGTGTTTGTATTATTGATGTGTTTTGTAATGGTATTGGTTGTTCTGTATGCTATTTTGTATTTGTGTTTTCTGAATGTGTTGCCGATTTTGTGTGTGTATGAGTTGTGGTATGTGAGTGTGATGTATTTATTGTGTTGTGTGTTGATGGTATTTTGTGTTTTGTTTTTGATGCGTTTGTGTAGTGTGTTTATTAAATTAGGGTTGTAACCGTTTTTGATTGCTATGTATTTTATTGTGTTGAGTTCGTCGGTGTAATCTTGTTTATTTAAGGGTATTTTAGTTAGTCTATGGAGCATATGGTTGAAGGCCACATGTTTATGTTGTGTTGGGTGGTTTGATGTGTTGTGTATAACCATGTCAGTGGTTATTTCATCCCATTATTCTGAACACTTAAAAGCTCTAACCAACAACAATATACACTCCGCATTTGCCACACACATACACACAGAAAACCACAGTTACACCAACATAGACACTAATCTCGAAATTTTACATTACTTACCTAAAGGTCGAAAACTCAACACAACTGAACAATACGAAATATATAAACACCACACAACTGACATGGTTATACACAACACATCAAACCACCCAACACAACATAAACAAGCGGCCTTCAACCATATGCTCCATAGACTAACTAAAATACCCTTAAATAAACAATATTACACCGACGAACTCAACACAATAAAATACATAGCAATCAAAAACGGTTACAACCCTAATTTAATAAACACACTACACAAACGCATCAAAAACAAAAACAACAAAACACAAAATACCATCAACACACAACACAATAAATACATCACACTCACATACCACAACTCATACACACACAAAATCGCCAACACATTCAGAAAACACAAATACAAAATAGCATACAGAACAACCAATACCATTACAAAACACATCAATAATACAAACACAGACATAGACAAATATAACAAAACAGGTGTTTACAAATTAAATTGTAATGACTGCAATAGTTTCTACATCGGCCAGACAGGAAGATCTTTTTCATCCCGTTATTCTGAACACTTAAAAGCTCTAACCAACAACAATATACACTCCGCATTTGCCACACACATACACACAGAAAACCACAGTTACACCAACATAGACATTAATCTCGAAATTTTACATTACTTACCTAAAGGTCGAAATCTCAACACAACTGAACAATACGAAATATATAAACACCACACAACACAACCAAACAACATACTCAACGATCAATTACAATATAAATCACATACACTTTTTGACACAATTTTACAAAAAACAAACATCAAGTTGAATCCCTGCACCAATCCCCTTCCTCCACACACCACCCTCACTACACCTTCCACACAAAAACCATTACGAAATGATGGCAGTCTGACTAAAAGCTGAAGAAGGCGGATACGTACGCCAAAACGCGTCTGACGAAAAAAGTAAGTTTTCACAAGATAAAGTTCAATTTTAGTAAAGTGATAGTGCTGTGAAAGAAGAGATGAACAATCAAGACAAACAATAAAGAAATAATTTATTAATTTCCCAGGGTTATTTTTAAGTTCTTTGTACTATGAGATGGTCAGAAATGAATATTATTAAATACCAAGCTTTACATTAATTAATGTATAATACTTTATAGTATGTAGTTCCGAGGTTATCCGCCAGAGTGCAGGTTGTTTCTTCACTAAAACCACGAGTTTTATTTAATGGCGGCTAGCAATTCACAGGGATCAGTTAGGCTGATTTTTTGGTTAACAAAAATAATAAAGTTTGTTTTCACTTCTTTTCCTGAAGTGTTTAAAGATATGGTGCTGTTTCTAGTGTTATGAAGTTATAGTTGAGATCTAATTTAGTTAAATTTACTTGGATACGATCTCACCAAAATATCGACACGCTGTAGACTAGGCCTGGATCTAGTAGTTGGTTTCTTTCAAAATTTCATCAAATTAAGGGCATGAATGGTTATACTTGAAGGAGTTCTAATATAAGCTGGACATCACTCATCAATTTTATTAAGTTTCGCACTAATTATTCCAAAAAGTATTCATTAATTTCTCAAATTTCAATAGGCATTACACTTTTCAAAACGTTCACTTCCCAATCGTTTTAACAATTAATTTCAAATCTTGTTAGTTGGTTACTCGTAGTAACCAAGATTTTTTATGGTTTTTTATTGTTGAATCTATATACTTTTTAGTATATAGGCTATTATTAATTATTATAAATTTATTTCTTCTTTTTAGAAAAATAAACATTTTTAAATTTTGTTCATAATCCAATTTAATTTATTTAAGGTTTTTCTTTATATTTTTCCTTAAGCTTGTACATTGGTCTTTTATATTTTAATTCTCTTCAATTGGATTTATTTATTATTTATTATTTACTTAAAGTATCCTTACTCTAAACTATTTTCCTATGCCATCTTGCTCACATAGTATTATTTTATATTATTATTATTTTATATCTAACCCTGGGTTATCTTATATTTAAACACAATTATTATATTAAACATAAAAATTATACCTAGGTACAAGATCTTTGTGGCCTACACAATAAAAATTACACAAAATACAAAAAAATACAAAATTTGTCAGCAGCAATATAGTCCACTGCTACAATTGATTGTTTTTTCATCTACAGTATAAATCTGTGAGATGCTCTTTTTTAAAGTTTACACTCTCACTATGTACACTATATCTCACTTTGTACACTATATTTCACGTTGTTATTGTTTACAGAATTTTGTAGTACAAAGTTTTTTACAGCTAGGTACATAATACCCATTTCTGACTTTTAGAGTGGGGTGATTGTGTTATCATATTTGGGCATGGGTTATGTAACGTTACGTAAAGCCCCCCCACTAGAACAGATTTATTTTTGTTTACTTGTTTTAAAATAAATTGTTGAACCCTTCAATCTTCGGATTCTTCCCTTATCCTTCATGATATTCCTTCCTTTCTGATTGGTTATACCTGTTATTCGGTTACATGGTAATAGGCTTAAATTCCTACTCAACTCTCTCTCTTGGAGGTAAATTCATCAATGATTTATTTCTCTGGGTAGTGGTCTTCCACATATTACTTGCTTGATAAGGGCTGGTCACACTAATCATAAAAAACTTGTTTTAACACTCATATTTCTATTTGCTTCTATAAATTCGCTTTCTCAATCTTTTATTCATACTTCTGGAATCTAATATCACTCTTTTCAGCTATTTTATCTTCCCTTAAATATTCAATTTCCCTAATATATGTATATATATATATATATATATATTTTTTTTTTTATCCTTGCGGTGGTTCAGTTCGGGTGGCCACTTTGGGTCCATTACTCCGCTGTCCATCCTTACACCTTCTGAGACCAGGGGAACATCATCCCTGCTCAGGAAAATTATTGCCGGAACATTTCTACGGTCAATTCATTATAATAAAAAAATTACAAGTAGTCGATTAGCGACTAATACTAAACACTTTTGGGATTCTTCACGTTGTAGCTGTTTGCATTTAATTATATAGTATGTATCAACTAAATAACCATTTTCATTTCGTTGATAAAAGTATTTATGTTTACAACTAAACGTACTAGCTTCAGTTTTTAACGTTATAACAATGAAAATTTAGATAAAGAAAATGATTATGATATTGATTATAATCATAATAATTGGAAGCTTGTTTCAAATATATTATACTACATAGAAATGTTTATACGCGCACTCATGCGCGCACGCGTGTGCACGTATGCGCACCCACCCACGCAGGCATATTATATATATATATTGTAACGCAACAGAAATGCGGTCCCCGAAATTACATAAAGAAAAATATTGAAAACAGAATAGGGAAGTAAATATTTATATCCCACACTAATAAAAGGGTCAGATAAATAAATTCATCATTGTATAAAAGTAATAAGAATGCAAGGTAGTAATGATAATAAAAAAATAAGAATGTAATAAAGATAATAGTGATAAGTCTCAATGTTCAGTGAGAGGTAAATAAATAAAAAACATTGATAAAAAATTGTAAGAAAGAAAACTAATATTGACTATTTTAAAGTAATTGATGGTGTGAAAATAGATAGGAATGAGTCAATAATGTACGTTATAAGTTACTCTGAAATAATGATTATGAATTGTATAATGTTATGTTGTTATCATAAATATGATGTTATGGTTTGTGTTATCATATGAAAGCTTACTTGTTGATATAATATCAAATAATGAAGTAATATGTATTATTCGTTTACTGTTGTAAAACTGTGGTTGAACTCAGTTATTGAATATTAATTAATTTCATTTTTCTTATGTGTGATCTATAGGTCAAGATAAAGTTATTGTTAGATATCATAAAGATAATTATTTGTGTACATGTACATAGTTAAAAGTTGATTGTTTGTAAACTTGTATAAAAAGGCTATAGTTGTTAACAAGTTAAATTCAAAAATAGATCAAGGTATAATAATAGGCCTAACAGCCAATAACACTGTATAATAACTCAGATCAGAAAGGTTAGGTAAAGAATTTAAATAACAAATACTAAATATAATTCAATAAGTTAGTAGAAACCAATAATAATTAATAATAAACAAACTCAAACCAAACAAATTATGATAACGCCATGGTGCAATGATATCGATAGATAATGTTTGATATCGGAAAAATAATATTTATTAAAAGAAACAGGCTAAGAGAGAAAAACCAGTAGAAAATATAGAAATTAGTAAACAAGCAATAAATAAAATTATATTCTGATATAATGGAAGTTTAGTAAGGAATTATTTTGATGATTGGAAGAATATTATATGAAATTATTACTATATAACAAAATATTGAATAAGAATAAAAAAGTTTGTTGCTAGGGACGACAAAATGAATATAATTTGATTTTGATTATTGTAATTTATGACATGAACGAGAAGAGTTTAATCACGAGAGATGGTCAATAAAAAACTAAATTAATCTAAATTATTAAGTACATCTACATTCACAATAAATGAATGACTAATTGCCATAATTTGGGCCAAATAAACATTAACCAAATTGTCTAAGTGGATAGTATAAAACGACAATAAGTAATTAAATTCAAAGGAATGACTTGGATTGCCCAATATCAGATCATGAAACGAATGTTAATTTAATGAAGTAATAAAACCAGATAAAGAACTACCTGTGTAAAGATTTAATCCTCTAAACCAAACGAAAATAGAATAAACACCAAAACACATTGGACATCGCAGTTTACATCTTACAATAGAAAAACGTATTTGGATTCGAAGTTCGTCGAAGCACGTAATCCCAAGTTGGGACATTGGTGAACAAAAGGAGTGGTATTTCTGCATCAACCCAGGACCAAGGATTCCACTTTTATTACAACGTTGAAGACAAGACGGAAGATAATCATCTCATCTGCACTTGATACTGAACTACCATTAACGAGGTTAGATGCGAACAGCCTTCTCGAGCATATGGTCCAGCGAACGGTAATCTTCAATTATATAAATAATAATAAATAACATAAAACTTTAATCTTGTAATATCTTGCATTCCTATTTATGTATTTCTGATCTTCCCAACAGTTGAAAGAACCTTCACACCCTGTATCTATAAAATAATTATAAAAACAATCATAACTGAATATAAAACCGTGTACCGATCGATAATCGATTAACTCAGACTTATAGCCTTTTCGTATCTCAAGTAAGAACAATCTTATTGGATGTTAAATATTTGAACTAATAAAGAATCATTGCATAATGTCAAGATCTTATCATTTATGTATGATTTAATGAAGGGTGAATAATAAATAAACAGATAGAGAGTATAACCACGAATCACCGTACAAGGTGGGTTAACCTCTAAATTTCCCTTGTCTGGGAACTGCAGCGCTAGTTGCGGACTTCTCAGGTATCAAAGAGAGGAGAATTACATACGAAATTTATCTTATTCTCTGCAAAGCAGAATAGGCTTGAGCGGAATTTTTGAATAACACCCTACATACATAAGTTTCATTCACACCAACACTTTTAGATTAAATAGAGAGATAAGGTAGTCATAATTAACTATTTCACGACACTTAATAAATTAAGATATTGAAGAAATTGGCATATTAAAATAATCAAAGAGAGGTACGTACAAGTCTTATTATAATATATATAATTTGTGATGTTTTCAATTTGTTTCTTCTGCAAGTAGTATAATTTCGTATATTCTTTTTAAGACCTGATGCACGTTTCACTGAAAAATATCAGTATCATCAGGGGTTTCAAAGTAAATTAATAACAATCGAAATAATTCTATTAATATAAAATTAACGAATAATAAAAAATGATATATATGTATATATATATTACAACGCTCCCTTTCGTCTAACACAATTATCTAATATTTGTGATGTTAGATAAAAAGTTACTTACCCGTGATATTACTTTACCTGGGCGCCAGAACAAATCCCAGATACAAATGACACGGTTTCAGCTTAGCTCAGCGCATGGAGACACTCTTTCTCAGGATTCGTTCAGCGATTGTGGTTTTCAAGGGGTATCGTTACAAACAACACTTTAAGATTTGCTTGATTATTTAATTAACTTTTATTTAATTATTTTTAAACTTTAAATTGTTAATGGCAGGACTTAATTCTACCCTATCACTTATAATTATTGAGTGAGTGTGAAAAGTAATGATTAAGACACTCAAACGACCTATAGCTCTTATCTGGTTTGATTAAGAGATTGCTATCTCCCAAACCAGTGCTAAAGAACAGGTCTGCAATAATTTGCACGTCCAATACTACACACCACTTTCCATTCAACACTCCTATACTATATTAGAGCTAATCTTATAGTTAAAATACAAAGTGTGCTTTTCTTAGTGTCTTTTTAAAATTGTTTATTGTTTTATTATTTGTTTAGCGCTTATATCATTGACCAATGAATCTATTTCTTACTGTTTGATGCGTAGACTGAAGATAGGAATCTGTAGAGGTCCTCCTTTTGATGGTGTTGCACAGAAGAATGGATGTTGATCAATGCTGTTGAAGATGCCCTGGCAATTACAGATGCTGTAGCCTTCTGTAGCACAGGTCCTTCACGGCTGATGCTTAATTAATTAATTATTTAATTAATTAATGGTTGTTTTACGCAGCGAGTGTTATTGAACGTTATGTATTCATCTACACTGCGGACTACTTCTCGAATTAGATGATTAAATTGCACTTTTGCGTGATTTAAAATTTCTGTATGTGAATTATACACGTCTAGTGTGTTTAAGTACCTAACGAAGAGTGATGCTACCCCTCGCTTTGAGCTGGCGTCAGTTTTAAATACGGGCTGCTGATTGGTTGTACAAATAAATCATGCGTTTTTCCAGTTGTGACAATCTCGAACAGGTCGGTCTAACACTCCGTGACAGGTTCCAAACGGCAGAGAAATTCTTGTCAAAATCGTACTTCCTGTATTTGCAAATCGATTGATTACAGGTATTTGCAAATGTGTTTCCGAAGATCTGACCACAGAATATTGTTGCTTAGGTCTTTATCTGTTTGTGTGTGAAAACACCTTATTCCTACGTAGCATAATTCTCTCGTTATTCCTGTTGGCGTGCATCATCCATATAACTTCTACAATTGTTAATTATATTAACTGAGATTGCGGCTACTTATAAAGCTTTTCTTGCTGAATACAATGCTGTTTTCAGAATTGCCGTATATTTATAACTTTTGAAGTTATCGCAGGTTGAACTGATAATTCGCTTTGAGTAAAATAACATGTTTGAACTGGATTCTGATGTAGCGGTGACGTGGTTAGAGTGAGATGGCTGCGATTATACGCGCTCTCTCTCTCTCTCTCTCTCTCTCTCTCTTCCTTACTGCGTTACACTCGTACCGTCTATAGCTTTCATATAACGCTCTGATAGAACGCTATTATGAATCGTTATATATACCCCCACTCGGTATAAAAAAAATTGATTATTTAAAATCATTAATTTTTTTTCTAATGTACAATTTTACACTGATTAAAATTTTGCACATTTACTTTAGCACTTTTCCCGCACAAAACTTGCACTACTACAATGTTGCTTACATCTATCTTATAACTAAAGATTACAATGTTGCTTAACCTAACATGGTATATTGAAATTTATATGATCATTTTTAATCATCATTTTGGATTAATTGATGTCAATAAATTAAATAACAATATTAACATTTATTTATATAAAATTTATTATTATTATTATTATTATTAATATAGATTCAACACAATTATAAATTTATGGGTCAATATTTTGTTTATATTTTCTTAAACTGTCCCCATGGTACTTTCCTATAATTTTATTTTTCTCTACATCTTTTAACATATATGTGTACCTTGCAATCTGTTTTTCTATCCTATAAGGTCCCATGAATATCGGAAAGAACTTGGCCATGGTATTTTCTATGGCAGAGGATACAGGATTCGCTTTCACTAGCACTTCCTCTCCTTCCACAAACCTTACCAACTTGTGAGTTCGATTATATCGTTCTACTCTCTTTTGACCTTCTCTTTGTATTCTTTCTTCTGCTATCCCGGTTTTTACCTCATATGGAATAGGTAGATTGTAGTTGGGTGGACTTTTTATGGTTTTGGTCCATATATGTACAGGTTCTTTATTAATAAATAATTCTGAAGGTGTGTACCCCGTTGTTTCATTGCATGTATTATTTATACAATCTGAAATAAAACTTAAGTGGTCTACCCATGCAGAATGGTTCTGATTGCACAATATTCGAAAATACCTCCCTAATTCTCTATTTATTCTCTCAGCTAAATTTGCTTGAGGGTGACGTATGGATGTAAGAATAGGTTTAATATTTAATTCTTCCAAGGTTTCTCTCCATAGGTTATGGGTGAACTGTTTTCCTTGGCCAGACAATATTTTCCTTGGTTTACCATACTGTGGGATGTAGAACTTCGTTAATGCTCTAAGTGTTGCTTTTGCCGTGGCTCTTTGGACTGGGTATAATTTTACAAACTTAGAAAAGAAATCTACCGTCACTAGAATGTGCTTTACCCCTCCTTTTGCTTTTGGTAGAGGCCCGTAATAATCCACAGCTAATAACTCTCCTTTTACTTTTGCTTGGATTGTTTGCATTTCTACCCTTGTAGCTAAGTTCGGGTGTTTACATTTCTGGCACAGGTCACAAGTAGACAATAATCTTTTCATGCGTTTTGCTAACCCCTTTCCTATGAAACTTTCTGTTAAGGCTAGATGGCATTTCTTAAATCCAGCGTGGCCCAATGACAAGTGGCATTCCCAAATAAGTTCATCTATCATACAGCTAGGTAATAGTAAATTCCACTTATGAGAACATAGCTTATATAGCTTACCGTCGTATATAGAAAATCCTGGTTTGGAGTTGGTAACTGCACTCCTCCAAGCTACACTAATCCTAGGGTCTTGTTGTTGATGAGTCCCTATTTCCTTAAGTCGTCTAACTACTTCAGGTTTTGTTATATGTTTTACCGCGTAAATACCAATATCATTGCTACTACATTTAATATTATCTGTTTCCATGTTGTTTTCCGATGGTGGATTTCTACTGAGTACATCTGCTATTAAGTTGTCTTTCGCTTTGCAATACTGTATTTCAAATTGATACTCTTGTATAGCCAAGATCCAACGAGTCAGACGAGCACCTAGCAATTTACACTTTAATAAAAACACTAACGCCTTATTGTCGGTGATTATAGTAAGTTTAGCACCCAGAATACAATTGTTAATTATATTAACTGAGATTGCGGCTACTTATAAAGCTTTTCTTGCTGAATACAATGCTGTTTTCAGAATTGCCGTATATTTATAACTTTTGAAGTTATCACAGGTTGAACTGATAATTCGCTTTGAGTAAAATAACATGTTTGAACTGGATTCTGATGTACCAGTGACGTGGTTAGAGTGAGATGGCTGCGATTATACGCTCTATCTCTTCCTTACTGCGTTACACTCATACCGTCTATAGCTTTCATATAACGCTCTGATAGGACGCTATTATGAATCGTTATAATATATATAAATATATATATATATATATATATAATATCACCTCCTTTCCGACTTAATATTACATCTTGTGCCATTTTGTCAATGTTATATGTGGACAGACTTGCTTACTTTTCTATTAAATGTAGAAATAGATTTTACCATTATTTTTTGCCGCAAACCATTTAATCTTGTTGTTTAATCCTTTTTCTATATGAATAGCTCATTACAATTATTGTTAATATTTCGTGTAAACAGCAGAGAGATGCTAAGTAGGACATTGTCTCAGGTAAGATTGCATGGTAAATCAAGACTCGCGCGTATTTCTTCCACCAGGTGACGTCACGCGCCAACAACAGCTGATCGCTAGGTTAGTGCGGGAAGCCGGAATGGCCCCCCCTGCTGTAACACTATGTTCTGCATATACAATGCTACTTGCGTCTACGGGGAGGTCCTCGGAGCTGTTAACCGACTAATCTGGCGACGTGGTGGGGGCACTGGAGGGGTGAGCGAAGGTGCGTCCCATCACATCTATTAATCGTACAGGCAGACGCTGCTTGTGTGATACATTCGCATTCTGGTCTGACAAGCGTCGGCCCGTACGATTAATAGATGGGATGGGATGCGGCTGCGCTCTATCCGAGTCTTTGTAGACTTGACGGTAAACCTGTAACTTATTTTCGGTTTGTTTAGCTGTGTGCGGTGTTCCTATGTGTGTTCTCTCGTAAGCAGAAATACTTACAATATTTTATGTAATCGTTCAGCGCTACAGAATGCGAATTCTAATATGCCGTTTACAATAAGAACTCTTACTGAACTCTTTGCTGCATAAATCACATTTTACGGCAGTAGTACTCATCTGAAAATAAACATAGCATTGTTTTCATTGAACTTAAATTTAATAAGCAAATTTCAGATGAAACGGTAACAACTAAACTTTATTTATTCTTCCCATAATGGTCCTGTATTTTGTTTAATATACTTTCTGAAGTGACAGTTTGGGAATACAGTACTGCTGCATTGTGCTATCCTACCACATGTTCCACTTCTGGCAGCTGGGTTCTAACAGCAGATTATTGTTCAGATTAAAAGTTGTACATGCGTGCGCACACACACACACGCACATACACACAAAGTATTCTTAACTGCCCATTAAACAAAACATTAAATTTTGTTTCTAAAAAGAACTAAAAATTACAAATGTCTACAAGATAATTCTTCTTATTCTCTTTTCTTTCAAACATTAGGCCTGCTGCCTGTTATGTTCTTGACCATGGCAGAACTGACATTTCACCACTGCCAGAGAGAAATCAGCTACATAGCAACTGTGAGTGTGTGTGTGTGTGGCCCAGAGATGCCAGACAAGACTGATGTATTATTACTCAGCAATATGGGTGTGCAGGCAGACTGACTAATTTTTGTTTAGTAAAGTAACAGTATTATAGAGCGATCATACAATAAACAGTATAAATTCCACACAGTTAAATGTGTGTTATAATTTCTTTTAGTCTAACAGCTAGATGGATTCTTACACTTTTTTCAAATTATTGATTCCATTTTTGAGCCGTGGGATCAAAGAATTTTGAAATTTCTAAAACTGTACAGTATATTCAGATTTTCATTAAAATTCTCTTTAATCGATGTCCCACATGGAATTTGTGATTTTGTCAAACTTTTGCCCCACTTTTTGAAACATGGTGTCCCAAAATTTTGAAATGTACAAAAAATAATACTATATTTGTATACACTAATTTTACTTCTGTTGGCAAACAAACTAGAAGAAGGAATACTCAGATCTTTTGTTAGTCACCTTTTTTTTTTAAATAGTGTTTTGAGAAGGAAAGAGTGGTTAGAGCTGTGAATTATATTGTTCATCTTGCTGTATAAGGAAAAGTCAAGAACTACTTTTACAAGAAATTGTGTGGTTTTAACAGGAATTTTGCATGTCCCTGGAACGAATCCAATTGTTATCTCACTGAAATGTATTTCAATTGTGAAAGCATTACATATCAAGTAACTGAATGTAATGAGCATGCACCTGTGCATGCACGCACACACACACAGTACTTATTTTTTACTTGTTTGTTCCATAACATTGATTACAATTGCAGCAAAATTGATCAAAATGACATCAAATACATGTACATGTATACATGTACTACCCTCAAAACACGAAAAAGTCATTTTTCGAAAAGTGTCTGTGTGTAGATAATTTTCTATGGCCAATGATAACAGCCGCAAATTCAATTTTTTAATGTTTTAATAAGGGTAATTTTTTCTATGACGAACGATAACTGCCGTAAAGCCAAACAGAATCAAATAATTTTTTGCATACATCCCTAATGTGTAGAGCACTCAAGGTCTTTTGATTTTGGTGAAGATCGGTGGAGAAGAAGGGGTAGTTTACCTGCAATGTTTTATGTTTTTATATGTGTACTACGTTATCGGCAACAAAGAAGTAGTTTAGTGTAAAAATTCCTTCCCGGGCTGTTTGAGCAAAGTACAATGTTATCTGCAAAACCAGACGTTTCGGCAGTGCTATCAACTGTCATCATGAGTGAAAATCGAGTGCGATAATGTAAGGTGGTATACGTTAGTGACCACATGCACAGAACTGTGGTCAGGCTGAATCTATAAGTAGAAAGAAGTAGTTTCTGTGGAAATATTTCATTTCCATTATGATTTTAAATATAAATTTTTGAACATGGAAGTAATGTATGGTTCTCCATACCGATATTTTAATTGCTTTTAGTTTTCATTGAATTGTTTGTATTTCAGTTTTACATTTGATATGTAAACACATCAAGACAGAAATAATCGCTGCTGACATTGAGTTTAGCAATTTAACATGATAATGTTTGTTATATAGTAAATATATTTGTAATATAGTTATATAGAAAACATGATAGAAGACAATTCTTACCTTTAACTAGGTTACTCAAACACACATCCAAAATAGATTTAAACGCGCGCGCGGTAAAAACTTACCAAAATCAGCTGAGACAAGTATCAGCTGAGCCCGCCAGGTGGCACGGTGTGTCCGTGTCACGGTCGGTCAGGCACTTGCCCCTCCAGTGCCCCCACCACGTCGCCAGATTAGTCGGTTAACAGCTCCAAGGACCTCCCCATAGATGCAAGTATACAATGCTTAGTGTGGACGCAGACCGTGTTGTTTAAGGGGGCTGATATAGCTCGCGCAATCATTTTTGGTAGTAAATGTTCAGTAATTTCTGGTGACTTTATTTGTAAAGTTAATCAAATGCAATTTGGAAAGTTAGTTAAATATGTCTTGTCCAAGCTTTGTACAAAAAGTCAATACTGTATGAAAGTTAGTTTTGAAAATATAAATAATTAAAAAAAAATAAAAAATGAATATATTTCTTTACTTTTTACATGATTTCTCTTTTACCTTTTGACATAATTTAATAAATGACATGTCTCGCTCTTTTATACCTATGTGGCTATGGTGTGAACTATGGAAATTGTACTAGTAAAATAAATGTTTGATTTAAAAAAATTTTTGTAACACATAAAAAATTTAATTTTTTTACACAAAAAATGTTATAACTTAAAAAATATTCCACTCAATTACCTTATTGTAGTTCAAACTATAGACAAAGGTATTATAAACAAGCCTCAAAAATCTGGTAGGTTTATTCCACATAGTGTTTAAGATATTTTGTAAAATGTTTAAAAAAAACACAAGTTTTGGAAATTCAAGGTTAAAGTTTTATTGCACAATTTTACAGAAAAGTAACAGTGTCAGTACCTTTAAAACTCCCCAGCAGCATAAGTTATTCCTTCCTTATCAATTATAATCTGTTCTCTTTCAAGTCTGAGCCTTCTTCTAGCTCTTCTGTCTTCTAGGCTTGCCCTGCGAAACCGCTTTTCTGCATCACACAACCTCCTCACATCAAATTTCTTCAGAGCGTCTTCTGTGTGCTCTCCAGGGACAATATCTAAATATTTAAGGACTCTCATTTTCGACTGACAGCCTTCATTATACAGAAGAGTAGCTTCATTTGCAGCAATTTCTACCACTTTTGTCCCAGCAAAGCCCCTTTTAGGACACAAAGCCCACAGTACGCTATTGAAAGACTCGTTTGCATTCTGAGTTTTCCCTTTCAAACATCTTCTCAATAGTTCAGGTGTTGACAGGTCTGAAAATACAGGCTTAATGAGTTCCATTATTGGTATAGGTATTGTGTTTTTGTGTGAAAAAGTCTCAGCTGTATTGTTAGCTAGTGCTTTTTGGTACTTGCACCAAGAATCCAGTCCTTTAGGACAAAAATGATGTAGGGGTTTTTCATCTGAGCTAGCCTTGTGGTTCCATACTGCCCATATAGCCATCCTCATACTTGCCAAATCGTTACTATTTCCTCTTATAGCATTTCCATAATACACAGCCAGCTGATCAATAACAGCATCTGTTAATCGGTTTTTGCCTCCTATAGGTTTACCATCACTCAAAATTACACCTTTGTTTTTTGATTTTAATTTCCGGAGCCTTGTGGACAATCTTTTTTGCACATGCCCAACACACTCTTCTTTTGTTATGGACACATCAGGTCCATAAGGCTTGCTTTTAGATATATTGAGAAAAGTTGATGTATCACCATCCCCTATATAGTTAGTGTAACGTACCCCATACAGATTTTCCGATCTATGAAATATTTTCTTTATTCCTTCTACTTCCACACTTCCAGCTGACTCAAAGTGATTTCTTTTGCAATTTCCACTTTTCTTATGTTCTTCATTCCACATATCATAATAACCATCACCCTTTTTAGGACCTCTCCAACTGCTACAGCCATGGCAAAAAGATGATAGAACCGCAGTATCAATAATTTTCCCAGTGTTCACACAAATTACAGCACACACACCATGAAGAGACATATGTTCCCTCTTCATCCATGTACCATCACCAGATACAGTTATATCAGTATTTGGATCTGTACCCGTTTCCTGCACTTCTTCAAGAGCAGCCTGTTGCATACTTTCTTTTGAAGCATTTCTAGTTGCTTCTAAAATGTGGTCATTGATAAGGTTATAGGTAGGCAGAGCGACAGGTGCCGGTAAATTCATTATTCCACAGAATTTCTTGATTCCATTTAGATCTTGCCCAATAGATCTCATAGCATAAACCATTCTTCTGTTCACCTCATAAGTGCAGCTGGTATTTTCAATCACTTTGCTTGTATGAAAATAGGCATCATCACTTGGATTACATTTTTTACAATTAATCAAAATCTTTGATCCTAATCCCCGAACACGAGTTTCAGACAGATAAATGTTCCCTCCACACACTTTACAGGCTACACTGTTCAAACCTTGGGATAACATATCTAAATCAAGAAGTCTATAGCCTGTAGGCCTATTATTTACTGCACCAGGACCGAGTCTAAATGAGTCTTTGAGGTTAGGTGACACATCTTCCTTGGTTAGTTTTAATTTCTTACCTGAGGCACTTTTATTATTAGTGTCTTTCTTTTTAGTAAATCTATTACAATGGAACTTTCTCTTCTTTGTTCTATTTGCACCTTTTCTATCCATATTTCACTATCCGAATCTTCACAACTACACTTGAAATCAACATAAGCAACAGTAGGTACCAGTAACAGCTGATTGCTGCATAACACATTGAAATCAGCTGATTGTATAAAATATATTTTGCTATACACACAGATACATTTTGTTGTGCTAAACAAAATTATTTTGCAAATGAGGGAATAGAAAAAGCGAAAATAAGCTATGAAAAAAATATATTCCAAACGATCTAGTGAAACTTCCGAAAATACTCGAAAATTGTCAAATGCATTGCTTTGGTTTTTACCGCATAACTTTCTTAAAAAAGCTCATTTTCCAATAATTTTTGTAGCAAATAACTCAGAAAAAACTACTTGATACAAAATATTAAAAATGATTTTTTTGAAGTTTTTAGCTATATCAGCCCCCTTAAAGTTTTTTAATTATGAGTTCGTTTGTAGTAGAGCCTGTGGCGGGAACATCGTCGTGTGTAGTTGAAAGTTTCCGACTTGATGCATTATAGTGTATATATTAAATATATGAACAGGGTTACCACCGCGAATATAATTTTTTATTTTTTTATATGCCGCCTTTCGCGAGCCTAGATCACTTTCACTTTCTATCAGCTGGACCCGCAGCATCCCAAATGGACCACAGCATCCGCGAATTTCCGCGAATATAATTTTTTATTTTTTTATATGCCGCCTTTCGCGAGCCTAGATCAAAGAGATGCCGCCGTTCCCGCGGTCCAAGATTTTTTTCCACGCTCTCCCCACCACCAATGGACCCACAGCATCCGCGAATTTCCGCGAATAAAATTTTTTAATGTGATTTTTTGATTTTTTTAATTAAATTGATTTGCATTTCAGTGGTGGGTGGTGGGTGGGGGGTTCCGACTTGATGCATTATAGTGTATATATTAAAATATATGATCAGAGTTACCAATCTTGCATTATTGTGTATAGAACAGATCTGCCAACATTTTTCTGTGGTGGGAAATTCAAACTATATGAGCAGACGCATTATAGTGTATAGTAAATTATATGACTGTTGACGACTTCGATATCAATGTATCAACTCTCTCTCTCTTCCTCTCTCTTTGTCTCTAGACACAGTTATCGATCACGATATAAACTCTCACTCTCTCACACACTCTCTCTCTCACACACTCTCTCTCTCACTAGCTCTCTCTCTCTCTCTTTATGTCATCGGTTTTACATAAGCGTCAGTAAGTCGTGCTACTTATGGATTATTGTAATTAGCGATACTAAAATGTAATCACCAGGAAATATATTTATCGCCTACCTCGTTGCGTCCTACTTCTAATTTTGACACATGACAGTCATTGACCACGATTTAGAAATTAATATACACAACATATGTGCTAGCACTCTCTCTCTCTCTTTATGTCATCGGTTTTACAGTGATATATCATGTCTCTCTCTCTCGCTCGCAGACGTCAGAAGCAATTCCTAGTTTATAATGTAATTACCTGTGCGTGTACTGTTACAGATGACTCCTCAAAAATCTGTTGTACAACATCTCTCGCTCGCAGACGTCGGAAGAAATTCCTACTTTATAATATAATTACCTGTGCGTGTGCTGTTACAGATGACAAATCCATACGTTACGGCTTAACAATAAATGTTAGCCTATTGTTTGTCTGTGTGTGTGCTATGTAAATTGTTTGTACATCAATGAATAATATAATCGCACTAGTTTTAATGTAATGCGTATTGTGTATTGCTGCTGCTGCTGCAAACGTTGGTAGAAATTCCCACATACAAATAATTGACAGCACCAATAAGGTATGATTTGAATCTTTCGGGTGCGTGCGCGTTAATTATTTTATGCTGAGTATAACACTGGTCAATGACCCTTGGGTTAAGCTGGTGTTGTACGTTACTAAAATCATAGCAAATATTTTCATTCTAAGCATGTATTACTGTTTAGTAATAATTACAACCCAACAAAGGATATATAGTTTGTGTGTGTGTGTGTGTGTGTATATGCGAAAATAAACTTAATTTTCTCGATCTAACAAACAAGGTTGGACAATAGTTTTGAATACCTCATAAGAAAGATCTAATATATAAAAAGGTGACAGCATGTAGCAGTCATTGACCTGATTGTGTGTGTGTGTGTGTGTGTGTGTGTGTGCGAAAATAAACTTAATTTTCTCGATCTAACAAACAAGGTTGGACAATAGTTTTGAATACCTCATAAGAAAGATCTAATATATAAAAAGGTGACAGCATGTAGCAGTCATTGACCTGATTGTGTGTGTGTGTGTGTGTGTGTGTGTGTGTGTGTGTGTGTGTGTATGTGTGTGTGTGTGTGTGTGTGTGTGTGTGTGTGTGTGTGTGTGTGTGTGTGTGTGTGTGTGTGTGTGTGTGTGTGCGAAAATAAACTTAATTTTCTCGATCTAACAAACAAGGTTGGACAATAGTTTTGAATACCTCATAAGAAAGATCTAATATATAAAAAGGTGACAGCACGTAGCAGTCATTGACCTGATTGTGTGTGTGTGTGTGTGTGTGTGTGTGTGTGTGTGTGTATGTGTGTGTGTGTGTGTGTGTGTGAAGTTAACATGGTTTAGAGAAAATACAAACGTAAAGAAACAATTTGATATGTGACAGGATTCATAATTTTAGCTATGTACGAAATACTTTCGTATCGCTAATTTCTTAAGATATAATCGTTGAGAAAGCTTGACAACCTTTTTGTTTTTAAGACTATAACAAGAATGAGACCTGGATCAACTCTCTCTCTCCCTGGATATTTTTTTATTCACCATCAATTCTGACCACTTGATATTGCGTAAACGTGTTTGTTCTACCCAAATATCTTCACACAATAAAGGCCACGCCTCGGTCATAACGAATAATGTTTATACAAAAGTTATATTTTAATATATGAAACAGGAATAATCATGCATATTAGAGTTTACCTTAGTTTTTCATAAAGTATTATTTTAATAATTGATGACTTACATTTTATGTACGTACAGTATCTATTTATCGACATATAAATTGTAGTAGCAATAATAATAAGTGATATTTACAATGAAACTATTTTCAAATAAAAATGATGTTGGTTCGACAACCTTTTTGTTTTTAAGACTATAACAAGAATGAGACCTGGATCAACTCTCTCTCTCCCCCTCTCTCTCTCACACACACACATTTAGTATGAACAGATGCGTCTTTGTTAGTAAAATGTACAAATCACATGACTTTATGTGAACTTCAAAGGGTTCAAATGTTTCAAAATAAAAATATGTAAAACAAAAATACAGAATATATGAAATGTATATTTACAAATAAAATATATTACATATTATGAAATAATGGCACATAATATTCATCCACCCAATCCTCTATAAATCTACCATAATTAACCCCCCCAGCATGATTGTTAATAAACCTCGTGTAAATATTTGCTAAGTCTTTATTTTTTTAAATTTCTGTTTCAGTATGAGACTGGCAATCGGTGCGATGTTGTTGTAATAGCTCCCTGTTGCGTACCACCTCAGTCGCTTGCCTTTCTAACCAATCTGAGGCGTAACTTTCAAAATAGTCAACGGGAGACATACTTGTCTGAAACAAAGACATTCTTAGTGTTTTATCACACACACACGTACAAACACTGTGCTGAGTCAAAAGTTTCAGCGCTAGTTCACTTATTTACAATTGGAGAGAAGTAATTGACGATCCTAAACTGGGCTGCTATCTAGCGGTAAAACAATACGAAACTAATGAAATACCGCTGGTAGTTAAGGGCAGTACAGAATTAAAGCCATAATTAGTGCTGCGCTCTACCCGCGGATAGGAGAAACTACCGTTTTCTACTCTGCACTATTTGATCGGTGGCGGCATCTGCTGAGTTTTTCCAGCAGTATTAAAAAGCGGTGCTGCGTTCTGCCGAGATCTGCGGTAGGTAAACCTGGAAGGAGCAGACTCCATTTAATTTTTTCGTCTCACAACATCCTTCGGTGGTTGAAGGTCGCATCTAATTCTCTCTGGTATCGAGTGGAGCTTCTTGATGTTCAACGTCAGCCATGTAGCAGGACTGTCTTCTCTGTTCGGCGGACCCTGCTTACACATTATATTTTTTTAGTCAGAGACCACACACAATATCTCAAATGTAACCCCACTTTATCTCGAGCAGTTAAAAAAAAGAATATTTCTTTTTTGTAAAGAGGGGCCACAAGTTAATTAAAACTAGGCTAAGGCCTAGAGAAGCTAAAAATTGCGCTGGATCCAGTGAGACGGGACTTGCAATGAAAACTCAAGAATTAAATAATTAACAAATCCCTTTTTATTATTCTATCTCATAATAATTTAATAATGAATAAATAAATACAACAGTAATCTATAATTCCCCTTTAAAATAGTTAAATAAATAAGTATACTCTCTCAACAAGGCCACCTGAAAAATATTTATTGAAACTAAGAAAATAATTTGCTATGTCACTCTATCAATGAATTGAAATTTAAAAATAATAATTAACCTTGAAATAAAGCTCCCATTAAACTATTTGCTAAAATATAAAATTTATTTTATATGTTCCTTTTTGTTCACTGCATATAAATTAATGAAGATAAATGATTTCATTCCTTGTTACTATTAATAATAAAAATAATTACTCAACAAATTAAATAAATTTTAAAGGTGACAATTCCTATACTTGTTATAAGGTTAAACAAATTAAATAATTTCCTTAAAGAAATGATCAGCAACGATTATTGAGATAGAATACCTCCCTTAAAAACAAATGAAAAGGATATACCCACATGACTACATGTGTTAACTTTATGTTGTAAGAGACATTGAACAATAAATCCCTATATCCCAAGTTCCCACCAAAAGTACAGAAAATGTATAATAGTTATAACCCCCAAAAATGTACACAGAAATATACACACATAACATGTTCCACAAGACAAAAATACATTATACAATAGTATACATAAAATACATAAAGGTCTCTTGCCACGCCCTTTTTTTTTTATTACCCTTCTGGTGTATATAAATTCTAACCTTTTCTTTATACGAATCCCTATTAGGATTAGAAATTTACTTTTATAATTGTACCCACATGGTGTGGGTTAATTGCACGTCATGTGTATAAGAGAATGCTAAAGCCCACAGTGGTCCCCAGGACATAAAAATTTAAAACCAAGTGCCTAAGTGGCTAAGTGCTTAAGTACTTAATTACGGGAGAAATAAAAATTGTTTAAAATAATTAACGCCCCCCAGTTATCATAATTAGTATAAAGAATTTATATATACTTAAATAGGGCCAATTAATGAAAAGAGAAAAATTGCACAATATTAGCACCTTATAAAAAAATACACTTAGGTCAGAGACGGACATGTTCATTCAACTTTCGGCTTGTCTCGACAAACTTGTCTCGACAAACAAGTTGAAAAGTGTTTCGACATGCATAGGTTGGTTGAAACTAGTTAAAAATTCACCTACCTCCCCAGTAATCTTTTTATACAAATGAAAAAAACTGATTTTAAAATAAGAGAATATATATATATTTTTATACCTAGTGAATTGGACATGAGAAATTACTAATAGCAAAAACTGGCTTAAAATCTGTAGAGAAACCCCTATAATGAAATGAGTGGAAATCTATGTTGGATGCTGTCTTGTAACCATTTCAGTCTCTGAACTCACAATCTACTATAAATATATTGAAATTTTACAATTAAGTTTTTTACTCAGTGTACACACTAAACTGTCCCCTCAATTGGGGATCCAAATGAATGTTTAACTTGAAATGTCGAAACTGATGGTTATGTATAACTGGTCACTGTATGATGGTTGACTATGTGTGTAAATAATAATTGGATAGTTATCACCTGATTTCAGTCATGAAGGGTTTTTTGGAGTGACAAACTTGTGGCCGACATTATTAGGTGTTAGTGTGGCTGTGGTGATCTAATTCTCTCTGGTATCGAGTGGAGCTTCTTGATGTTCAACGTTCAGCCATGTAGCAGGACTGTCTTCTCTGTTCGGCGGACCCTGCTTACACATTATATTTTTAGTCAGAGACCACACACAAATGCCCCCACTGTTTGGACACGCTCTGCTACCAAATGTAACCCCACTTTATCTTGAGCAGTTAAAAAAAAGAATATTTCTTTTTTGTAAAGAGGGGCCACAAGTTAATTAAAACTAGGCTAAGGCCTAGAGAAGCTAAAAATTGTGCTGGATCCAGTGAGACGGGACTTGCAATGAAAACTCAAGAATTAAATAATTAACAAATCCCTTTTTATTATTCTATCTCATAACAATTTAATAATAAATAAATACAACAGTAATCTTTAATTCCCCTTTAAAATAGTTAAATGAATAAGTATACTCTCTCAACAAGGCCACCTGAAAAATATTTACTGAAACTAAGAAAATAATTTGCTATGTCACTCTATCAATGAATTGAAATTTAAAATAATAATTAACCTTGAAATAAAGTTCCCATTAAACTATTTGCTAAAATATAAAATTTATTTTATATGTTCCTTTTGTTCACTGCATATAAATTAATGAAGATAAATGATTTCATTCCTTGTTACTATTAATAATAAAAATAATTACTCAACAAATTAAATAAATTTTAAAGGTGACAATTCCTATACTTGTTATAAGGTTAAACAAATTAAATAATTTCCTTAAAGAAATGATCAGCAACGATTATTGAGATAGAATACCTCCCTTAAAAACAAATGAAAAGGATATACCCACATGACTACATGTGTTAACTTTCTGTTGTAAGAGACATTGAACAATAAATCCCTATATCCCAAGTTCCCACCAAAAGTACAGAAAATGTATAATAGTTATAACCCCCAAAAATGTACACAGAAATATACACACATAACATGTTCCACAAGACAAAAATACATTATACAATAGTATACATAAAATACATAAAGGTCTCTTGCCACGCCCTTTTTTATATTACCCTTCTGGTGTATATAAATTCTAACTTTTCTTTTTATACGAATCCCAATTAGGATTAGAAATTTACTTTTATAATTGTACCCACATGGTGTGGTTAATTGCACGTCATGTGTATAAGAGAATGCTAAAGACCACAGTGGTCCCCAGCACATAAAAATTTAAAACCAAGTGCCTAAGTGGCTAAGTGCTTAAGTACTTAATTCCGGTGAGAAATAAAAATTGTTTAAAATAATTAACGCCCCCCCAGTTATCATAATTAGTATAAAGAATTTATATATACTTAAATAGGGCCAATTAATGAAAAGAGAAAAATTGCACAATATTAGCACCTTATAAAAAAATACACTTGGGTCAGAGACGGACATGTTCATTCAACTTTCGGCTTGTCTCAACAAACTTGTCTCGACAAACAAGTCTCGACAAACAAGTTGAAAAGTGTTTCGACATGCATAGCTTGGTTGAAACTAGTTAAAAATTCACCTACCTCCCCAGTAATCTTTTTATACAAATGAAAAAAAAACTGATTTTAAAATAAGATAATATATATATATATTTTTTTTTATACCTAGTGAATTGAACATGAGAAATTACTAATAGCAAAAACTGGCTTAAAATCTGTAGAGAAACCCCTATAATGAAATGAGTGGAAATCTATGTTGGATGCTGTCTTGTAACCATCTCAGTCTCTGAACTGACAATCTACTATAAATATACTGAAATTTTACAATTAAATTTTTTATTCAGTGTACACACTAAACTGTCCCCTCAATTGGGGATCCAAATGAATGTTTAACTTGAAATGTCGAAACCGCTGGTTATGTATAACTGGTCACTGTATGATGGTTGACTATGTGTGTAAATAATAATTGGATAGTTATCACCTGATTTCAGTTATGAAGGGTTTTTTGGAGTGACAAACTTGTGGCCGACATTATTAGGTGTTAGTGTGGTGGTGATCTAATTCTCTCTGGTATCGAGTGGAGCTTCTTGATGTTCAACGTTCAGCCATGTAGCAGGACTGTCTTCTCTGTTCGGCGGACCCGCAGCCGTTTACAAATTATCTCTTCATAGTTAGAAGAAGCTGTAGTTGGAAATTATTCATCTCTCCACCAGAGAGAATAAAATGTCGATCGTCACCCACGCGGTATGTAGCCAGACGAAGTGGGTTACATTTGGTAGCAGAGCGCGCTTACGATGAGGGTCCTGTGGGTGTGACGGGGCTTGCAAACTTAGGAAATATTTTGGAACTTTCACAATGTTAAGTTCAAATAGAACTTAGAAAGATTTTAAAGGCCCTATATCCCCAGTTGAAAATATTTTTTGTTAGCTTTAAGGTTTTGTAATATATGTATATGTACTTGCCCGCCTTGAATAGTGAATAGTGCCACGTGGTAGGAAATTTTAGAAGGGGAAATCCCTGGGCAAGACTTATCGCAGTTCGGTGCTTGGTTAGTTTGAGTTTACCTTGCCCATGTTTGGGGAGGTGTTGCTGTTTTTTTTGTAATTAGGCGGTATGGCCCGATCGGCAGTCGGTTTCTTCCGATAGATGGTAGCCGGAATAACATGAAATTGTTAATATAAATTTTCGTTGGTCGGTGTTTTGTTTTCGTGTTGTGTGTGTGTCGCGTTCCTTTTGTCTGGTGTGATCGAGTGTGAGCAGTTCAGGTAGTGGGCTAGTTCTCGCATCGGTAGGTGGACCCGCAGTCTACTCTTTGGAAGAACAGTACTTGGGTTTTTCAGATTCTGGTTTTATTTAGAATAAGTTTTTAAAGTTTTATGTTAAGTGTGCCGACCGCGAAGTGAGGATGAGTTCAATAAATCCTGAGTTGTTTTTAAGGGAGGAAATTGAGTTCGAGCTCCGGGCCCGGGGTAAAGAACCCAGAGGCAATGTCCAAGCCTTACGGCGGCTGCTCCGTGAAGCGCTGGCCGCGGGTGATGCGCTCTCCAGGGTCACTATCACTGACCCCGAGAGTGAGTGGGAACGGTGTACGGAAAAGTGGGGTGAGCTGCAGGAGTTGGCTCAATCCATCGAAAGTTTGGAGGAGGGGCCGGGATGCTCGCTCGGTGTCCGGCGGATCCGGCAACGTATGCAGCACTTAATTCATCGGCTGCAGAATTTACAGGCACAAGTCAGTGAACCGCCATATAATATACCGCCACCATATAATATACCAGACATAATAAAAGAGATTACCTCGACCCTCCAAGGGTCACCACCAGTAAGAGCATCCACCCCGCTTCCGGTTGTTGAGGAGTCCGTGGTCTCAGCTGTGGACACTTCTTTATACAGAGAAGTAGAGCCTGTACAAACTGGTTCGGGGGCGGCAAAGCACAACCACCTGCCCAACCCACTTGCCCATATAATACAACAACTTCCAGTCGTGGACGGACTGGAGGCAGACAAATTAATACCTTTTTTCAAAATAGTCTTTGAGTTAAAAGACTACCCGGGTATGCTGGAGCGAACGGTGCTCGAACTCATCTTCCCCTACTGTCGCGGTACCATGGCTGACAGGGTGGCGGAGGTGATGCGACGCAAAGAAGGTGTGGATGAGTTCCACCGGGTGGTGCTGAGGGCGTTCGTCCCTAGTAGACTGATGGAGCAATTGCGCCATCGTCATTTTCATAGAGTACAGGCACGGGGCGAAACATTGGCTCAGTACGTGCTGCGAATGCGCGACGTAGCTCGTATTCTGGGAATGGGCATGTCGGAGGAAGAGGTGGTACAACACATTCTCGACGGCGTCTCTGCCGACGACCGTCTGCGATTAGTTTTTGCCCAGCGGCCGCAGTGGTTTGCCGACCTGGAGCGACTCTGCGTTATGACGGAGACCATGCAGATGACCGACCAGGCGAGCGGAGACAGTAGACGAGCCGAACCAAGACCTCAGACATCGGAAGGGACCAGAGAGCCTACCTTCCCCCGACAGGCCCAGCCAGCTCGAAATCGTCAGCAAACGAATTCAAATTCCGTGATTTGTTACAATTGTAACCGCCCGGGACACGTGGCGAGAAATTGTACGCGAGGGCGCGCGCGACTAGCACCACCTATGTCTAGACCAGCGCCAAAAAACTAAGTAGACAGGGGAAGATATTTCGGAGGATGTTTTCCCCCCGCTTCAATTCTGTTCAACTTCCGCCGACCTCCAGGCAGTCGTTAAAAGCCCAATCTTCTAATATCAAGGTCCAGTCCGCTACCTCGCAACAACTTTCTGTATGCCCCTTTCTGTCGCTCGAGGTAAAGGGGGGTCAGCTCAAAGCCTTAGTTGACTCTGGTTCAGCCCGATCCATCATTTCATCTCGGGTACATGCGGACCTTGAACGACAGGGTTTAATTAAAAGGTCAGAAAAGTCATCTGCAATATGCTGGACGGTATCCCGGGAAATCTTGCCTATCTCCCGGGTTACTTCCTTTAAGATCAAAATCGATGGGTTTTCTTGGGTGTGGTCTTTTCTGGTTTCTCCTGCTCTGGGAGTGGATTGTATCATTGGTGCCGATTTCATCGCAAAAAGTGGTCTCGTGCTGGACATCCAAGCGCACCAATGTTTTTTTAAATTTAATCGGGAGGTT
Organism: Magicicada septendecula; assembly: GCA_034769895.1. Taxonomy (NCBI): domain Eukaryota; kingdom Metazoa; phylum Arthropoda; class Insecta; order Hemiptera; family Cicadidae; genus Magicicada; species Magicicada septendecula. The sequence goes on from CM068367.1 coordinate 1,231,371,441, forward strand.
TTAATTCCGTTCCTTGGGTACCAGGGCGCTAAGCCGGGTATCCAAGAAGTAGCTTGTCCCGATTCTGCACGAGACCATCTCACTCCATCCCAGCAGACGGCCTTAGATCATTTGTGTGAGGAATTTCCCGAGGTGTTAACTCCTACTTTGGGACTCACACACCTGCTGGAATACAAAATCAGACTTACAGATTCGAAAATAGTGAGATCACACCCTTACAAGTTTGCCCCTCCAAAGATGACCATTCTACGAGAGAAGGTTGAAGAATTATTGGACCAAGGGGTGATTGAACCTTCTCATTCCAGCTATGCCAGTCCAGCATTTTTAGTGCCAAAGCCTGGTGGCAAACAAAGAATGGTTATTGATTACAGGAAGTTGAACGCCAATATCGAGGTGGATTCTGTTCCCCTCCCGGATTTACATTCGGCCTTTGATTGGTTCAGTGGGGCCAGATTTTATACCATTATCGATCTGAACGCGGCCTATCATCAGATACCTCTTGCCCAAGAAAGTAAACCATATACGGCTTTTTGTGTACCCTGGAATTTGTACCAGTACACAAGGGTTCCCATGGGTTTGGCTGTGGGGGCCCAGACACTTACTCGCCTTCTCGACACTGTCTTTCACGACGTCAAATTCCGTTTCGTCTATAATTATCTTGACGATCTTTTGGTATATAGCGAGACTTTCGAAGATCATCTGAGGCATTTAAGAGAGGTGTTGGGTCGCTTAAGAGAGGCTGGCCTCACTGTCAATCCCGAAAAGGTTCGTTTCGCCCAAGAGAGTATTTCTTTCTTGGGCCATTTAATTTCACACAAGGGCGTGACGGTAGACCCAGAGAGGACACAGGGCATCCGTGACTTTCCTCCGCCTAGGGATGCGAAGGGCATAGCGAGATTCGTCGGTATGATAAATTTTTATAGGCGTTTCATACCGAACATCGCTGAAATTGCCGCTCCCTTGAATGAACTGAGGAAGAAGGGGGTAAAGTTTACATGGGGGAAAACCAACAGAAGGCTTTCGCTACCTTAAAGGAAGCCATCATTTCCCCACCGGTGTTGCGGATGCCCGACTTTTCAAAGCCGTTCATTTTGCAGACGGACGCGAGTTCGGTTGCGCTTGGAGCGGTCCTTTCCCAAGTTATTGACGACGCTAGGCAGCCTGTGGCTTTTATCTCACGCACGTTGACCCAGCAAGAACGTAAATCATCCGTTTATGAGCTAGAATGTTTAGCTGTTGTGTACGCTCTAGATAAGTTCAGGCGTTTCCTGGAACATGCTGAGTTCCTGCTCGAGACCGACAATCAGGCTCTCTCATGGCTTCTAGCTCATCCCCGGCAACTGGGTAAAATTGGTAGATGGGTGGTGAAAATCTCATCCTTTAAGTTCACCGTGCAACACATCAGGGGATCCCAGAATGTGGTTGCAGATGCCTTATCCCGCATGTTTTCCCAACCCAGTGATGCCCAAGCTGAGCAACCCTGTTCCGTTCTTCTTGATTTTCCATTAGCCTTCACTGATGTGTTACCCCATCAGTTAAACGACGAAGTGCTGGGTCAAGTCATCCAAAATATTAAGCAGGGTAACGTACAGGCCCCTTATTTCTTGTCCAAGGGAGTCCTCTGTTGTCGAGAGAGAAAAGGACGAGCACCTAAAATCGTGCTGCCTAGCAAATTAGTGCCCATGGTCTTCAGCTATTACCATGATTCCCCAATCGGAGGCCACAAGGGAATTTCGAAGACCATTTCCAGTATTAGGAAACATTTTATCTGGAAGGGCATGGATAGAGACATCGCGACGAGAGTTAAAAACTGTCATCTGTGTGGCTTGAGCAAGCCTGCCCAGAATACCAAACTAGGGTTGTTATCTTCTGAGGTGGCGAGCAGACCAATGGAAAAGTTGTTTATTGACTACGTGGGGCCGTTCCCCCGTAGCAAGTCAGGTAATGCTTACCTGCTTGTTTGTGTAGATGCTTTTTCAAAGTTTGCCTGGCTACTGCCCTTACGGCAGGCAACCGCTCGTTTGACCATCAACGCTTTACAGAACCACGTTTTTCAGCATTTCGGTCTGCCGACCATCATTGTTTCGGACAATGGCCCGCAATTTATTTCAAACGAATTCAGGCGTATGTGTTTCGCCAGTGGCATCAAACACGTAACCACTTCCCCTTATTACCCACAACCGTCCCATGCGGAGAGATTCAATCGGAATCTCCGGTCCGCATTGATTGCTTATCACGCTGAGCAACAAACCACCTGGGATCAGAATTTGAAGTGGTTACAATTAGCGTTCAACACGGCCAGACACGATAGTCATCAGGCCGTGCCATTTGAAATTTTGTTTGGATTCTCGCCCGCACTCCCGTTGACCAACCTATGGGATATCGAAGATCTTCTGCCGCGGGAGCCCAATAATAAAACTGCGGAGAGATGGAAAATGGCTCGGAAGAATTTGCTGCGAGCGCACGAGCGGGTCCGTCGGCGTTATAATCAGGGGCGTATTCCAAACCCCTTCCGGATTGGTGACTGGGTCTATTGCCAAAGCCACCCACTCAGCTCAGCCGCTGACAAACGTGCTGCGAAGCTATGCTACCGTTGGTCGGGGCCATACCGTGTCATAGGATTTACGTCACCGGTGACGGCCTGGCTGGGCGTACCGGGAGACAAACAAAAATTGGTGACAAGCCACATTTCCAAACTCAAACGTTGTCGAGGGCTATCGAAAACGTTCGAAGGGGGATAGTCCCCGTAAAGATAGGACGGAGGTCCTTGTTAAAGGTGGAAGTCGTGTTCGGGCGAAGGGGGCGAGCCTCAGGAGATCGGAAGATCTACCTAGCTAGGAATCTTTCTTTTGTCTTTTGCTGTCTCTCTCTCTTGTGCTGTATGCGGACTCTGATCAGGTCAGCATGCAGCACCCGCACACTTACATAATACATATCTTCTTTCGTCTCTTTCGTTTTCCTTTTGAATTCTGTTCTCCTGAGAGCAAGCTCAGCTGAGCCAACCCAACCACGACGTCCACCGGTTTCTTTTGGGGAGAGGTACACTGCAGGGTACCCTCCTGGCCTTTAACGTTGGGGCAACTATGTTGCCCTTTTGGGGTGAGGGTGTGCTGAGTCAAAAGTTTCAGCGTTCACTTATTTACAATTGGAGAGAAGTAATTGACGATCCTAAACTGGGCTGCTATCTAGCGGTAAAACAATACGAAACTAATGAAATACCGCTGGTAGTTAAGGGCAGTACAGAATTAAAGCCATAATTAGTGCTGCGCTCTACCCGCGGATAGGAGAAACTACCGTTTTCTACTCTGCACTATTTGATCGGTGGCGGCATCTGCTGAGTTTTTCCAGCAGTATTAAAAAGCGGTGCTGCGTTCTGCCGAGATCTGCGGTAGGTAAACCTGGAAGGAGCAGACTCCATTTAATTTTTTCGTCTCACAACATCCTTCGGTGGTTGAAGGTCGCATTTTATTCTCTCTGGTGGAGAGATGAAGAATTTTAGCTACAACTTCTTCAACCTAATGAAGAGATAATTTGTAAACGACTGCGGTAAGTCTTGATTACTTATATTAATTAAATTCTATATTTTACGGAAGAAAACTGTGTTTTTAATAAGCCTGAGTGAGTTGAGTCTGTTCACCTGTTGCATCGTGGTTGGTGAAATACGCAAATTGTTCGTAAAGTTTTTTAAAGCTAATAAAACTAGATTATTGGAGTGTCAGAATCTCGGCCCTAAAACCTAAAATACATTGACCACAAAATATTTGAGTTTAAACTTTAATTAACACCGATGTAACGAGATTGGGTTGCGCACTTAAGCTATTGCACAATGCGTGGTCAGTTTCAGTAGTATAAAGTTTTGCTACAATAACAGTAAAACCTTATACATATATATGGGAACTTACTCAGGCACGTTAAATATAAATGATGTCCCTATCAAATTATGTGTAGTAAAAAACTATGTGTTTTAAACAAATCCTTCACCACGTGGTAACTATATATATTCACTCTAAGTAATATGTTTATGAGAGGTTACAGAGCCCAAAATAAATTGTTATATTGCAAACAAGTAACTCACATTAGGTGAGGTGCAGCAAAATTATAAAGAATTATTGTATAGAGATTTTTGAATAAGGCATGTTGGCCAAATAAATTTTATCCAGGTTAATTATGTAACACATAACTAGGTGTTGTCTTTATATTGTATTTTGGAGGGTGTCCAAACAGTGGGGGCATTTGTGTGTGGTCTCTGACTAAAAAAATATAATGTGTAAGCAGGGTCTGCCGAACAGAGAAGACAGTCCTGCTACATGGCTGAACGTTGAACATCAAGAAGCTCCACTCGATACCAGAGAGAATTAGATCACCACCACACTAACACCTAATAATGTCGGCCACAAGTTTGTCACTCCAAAAAACCCTTCATGACTGAAATCAGGTGATAACTATCCAATTATTATTTACACACATAGTCAACCATCATACAGTGGCCAGTTATACATAACCAGCAGTTTCGACATTTCAAGTTAAACATTCATTTGGATCCCCAATTGAGGGGACAGTTTAGTGTGTACACTGAATAAAAAATTTAATTGTAAAATTTCAGTATATTTATAGTAGATTGTCAATTCAGAGACTGAGATGGTTACAAGACAGCATCCAACATAGATTTCCACTCATTTCATTATAGGGGTTTCTCTACAGATTTTAAGCCAGTTTTTGCTATTAGTAATTTCTCATGTTCAATTCACTAGGTATAAAAAAAAATATATATATATTCTCTTATTTTAAAATCAGTTTTTTTTTTCATTTGTATAAAAAGATTACTGGGGAGGTAGGTGAATTTTTAACTAGTTTCAACCAAGCTATGCATGTCGAAACACTTTTCAACTTGTTTGTCGAGACAAGTTTGTTGAGACAAGCCGAAAGTTGAATGAACATGTCCGTCTCTGACCCAAGTGTATTTTTTTATAAGGTGCTAATATTGTGCAATTTTTCTCTTATCATTAATTGGCCCTATTTAAGTATATATAAATTCTTTATACTAATTATGATAACTGGGGGGGCGTCAATTATTTTAAACAATTTTTATTTCTCACCGGAATTAAGTACTTAAGCACTTAGCCACTTAGGCACTTGGTTTTAAATTTTTATGTCCTGGGGACCACTGTGGGCTTTAGCATTCTCTTATACACATGACGTGCAATTAACCCACACCATGTGGGTACAATTATAAAAGTAAATTTCTAATCCTAATTGGGATTCGTATAAAAAGAAAAGTTAGAATTTATATACACCAGAAGGGTAATATAAAAAAGGGCGTGGCAAGAGACCTTTATGTATTTTATGTATACTATTGTATAATGTATTTTTGTCTTGTGGAACATGTTATGTGTGTATATTTCTGTGTACATTTTTGGGGGTTATAACTATTATACATTTTCTGTACTTTTGGTGGGAACTTGGGATATAGGGATTTATTGTTCAATGTCTCTTACAACAGAAAGTTAACACATGTAGTCATGTGGGTATATCCTTTTCATTTGTTTTTAAGGGAGGTATTCTATCTCAATAATCGTTGCTGATCATTTCTTTAAGGAAATTATTTAATTTGTTTAACCTTATAACAAGTATAGGAATTGTCACCTTTAAAATTTATTTAATTTGTTGAGTAATTATTTTTATTATTAATAGTAACAAGGAATGAAATCATTTATCTTCATTAATTTATATGCAGTGAACAAAAGGAACATATAAAATAAATTTTATATTTTAGCAAATAGTTTAATGGGAGCTTTATTTCAAGGTTAATTTTATTTTAAATTTCAATTCATTGATAGAGTGACATAGCAAATCATTTTCTTAGTTTCAGTAAATATTTTTCAGGTGGCCTTGTTGAGAGAGTATACTTATTTATTTAACTATTTTAAAGGGGAATTATAGATCCCTGTTGTATTCATTTATTATTAAATTGTTATGAGATAGAATAATAAAAAGGGATTTGATAATTATTTAATTCTTGAGTTTTCATTGCAAGTCCCGTCTCACTGGATCCAGCGCAATTTTAGCTTCTCTAGGCCTTAGCCTAGTTTTAATTAACTTGTGGCCCCTCTTTACAAAAAGAAATATTCTTTTTGTTTAACTGCTCAAGATAAAGTGGGGTTACAACACATTGCGGTGTCTCTCTCTCTCACTCACTCACTCACACACACATGTAACATTCAAATTTGAACGTTACAATCTGTATAACGTTCTGTTTCAGATAATAATAATAGTTTGAATATAAAATGAAATGGAATGCAGTATTTTGTTATGAGAAATTGCATTTCTAAAATTTGTACATTTGTAAATTACAGAATTGTTCTCTAACTACTGCTGCAATCGTTCAGTTTCGATTTGGTACTCAATATATTTTAGTCTCCTAGTATTTTCATTGATACATTTTGGAAACTGAGTACAGAATAAATCTACAATCACCTAGTCGGAATCATTAAGTTTTGCAAAAGATCTTGTTGATCAGTTTGTCAGAGTCCAATTTGTTGGCAGAAAACAATTATGTGATCGAATAAACATTACCAGAGAACAACGTCCTCCTAAAGATAAATTTACAAGAGCTCAAAACAGTACAAAGTCATACTTTTGGTGAACAAAATCACGTCAACAACAACAAAAGTTGTTTGTGTTTCAACAGCTACAAACAATAATTAATTTTCTTACACTAATAAACATTTTGTTGTAATTGTTTCAATTAAAGGAAACATATATATATATATATATATATTCGTTGAGAAAATCTGTTGTGGCTGGACGAAACATGTGTCTGAATTAATAAATTTTCTCTCTGCATAGCAGTTGTAAAAGTAGTCATATACATTATGTTCTATATATATATATATATATATATACAAAAGGCTTTCAACGTGTTTGTCATTTCAACCAATTTGTACCGCGCTCTAATTGTGTAAAAATAACTGTACCGCTCCATACAACTGAGAATAAATCCGTACAAACGTACACACACACACACACACACACACACACACACACACACACACACACAACGATGTTTCTACTTATTTGAACAAGTCCTGTATTAAATTCAATAAATAATGCACTTGTTAATGTTTTAATGTGAACAATTTTACGTTTAAATAAAATCTGTACATACAATAAAATTATGTTCACTTATTAACATATTCATAATACTTCTGTTCAATAGTAAAACCTAAGACAAAGCATTAAATAAAACATGCAATCAGTATTAATGATATAAATATTACTGTTTTATTGATTTAAAATACTGTATAATTGCTTACGATTAACAAATAAGAGAAAAGACATACTTTACGGAATTTCTTGAAATTTTTGCAGTTAGTCTTCTGCTCATGTGTACTGGCAGCCTGTTTGGGTACAGTTAACAATTTAAATTCAATGTTCTTGTTGTTAACCTTCTGCTCGTGTCCCTCTCGTTTACTGGCGGTATGTTTGGCTACAGTTAACCATTCAAGTTCAATGTTCTGAGAAGTATTCATCTTCTTGTTCCTATAATAACAGTACCTGCTTCAGTACTATATATATATTATGTGCTATATATACATAAGGCTTTCAACCAAATTGTACCGAGATCTAATTGTGTAAGAATAACTGTGCCGCCCCATACAACTGAGAATAAATCCATACAAACATACACACACACGCACACACACACACAGGTGTCTACCTAGAGCATTTGCCCGGGTAGGCTGTGTCCAATTTTGCTCTGCAATATTTCGTCTAAATTAGCGGAAATATTCAGTTTTCATCATTTTTATCACCATCATCACGTTCAGCATCATCAACTCTACAAGTTTCATCAGCAGTTCAGTGCTCAACAGTCTTATTTAATCTGTGCGGGAGTGTTTTTGTATCCGAGTGCTGTGCGGTCTGTGTTGTGTCCAATTGTGCCTGTGGATAGTTTTCAGTGTCTGGTGATCCTTCAATCCTAGACCTGCGTAGACGTTCATTTCGGCTTGTCCGAAATGGCGTCGAATACGCCCCCGAATCCTCTGCCGGCGCCGCTTGTTTCCTTAATGGAAACATGCTCAACCGGCTTCCGTTCCACTCCACTTCCTCACGACAGTGAAAGTGATAGTGAAAGTGATCATAGTGCGGTGGATATGTGCAGTGTTGGGTCGGGGGACAGACAGTTCTCGCTTGTGGAGGGCAAATCTGCCAAACGCAAGCGAAAACTGGCCCAAACTCCGCCGCCCGCCTCAGCTGCAGATCTGCCATCTAATCATGGTAACAGCGGCACTCAGCGCGTGCAACGTGAGTATCCAGCTACTACCAAAACTGTGTCTTCCCCACGAATTCCTCCTATTGTAATTCCTGATAATAGGAATTATTCTGAACTTTTACGTTCCTTATCCCGAGCTCTCCCTTCGGTCAAGGTCGAGGCGAGGTGCCAAGGCGCCTCGCTAAAGCTGGCGACCGCTACCATCCCGGACTTCCGCTCTGTTCAGTCATTCCTGACAGAGCGTAAGATTTCTTTTCATACATTTGCCCTCCCGTCAGAGCGAGAAATCAAGGTCGTTCTGTCGGGAATTCCATCCTTTACCGAACCTGATGCCATCCGGCAGGAACTTGTTGCGCTCGGCTATGCGCCGACCGCGGTAAGCGTCCTGCATGTTGGCAAAGGTGATGACCGCCGACCTGTCAACAGCTTTCTTTGTAAATTACTGAAAGTAGGCCCCTTCGAGGAGATTTACACTCTCCAGAATCTTCTGCACCTACGGGTGCAAGTCAGAACATTTGACCCGCGGCCCGGCCCCTCGCAGTGTTTCAACTGCCAGAGGTTCGGCCACAGCAGTCTTTTCTGTCATCAGCCCCCGCGTTGCGTGCGTTGTGCTGAACCTCATCGTGGCTGTGATAAGCCTACGACGGGGTACACAGCTAAATGCTGCAATTGCAAAGGAGCCCATCCGGCTAATTACCGAGGCTGCCCTAACTTTATCGCCGCCATGAAACCGCAGCGACCTCCTGTGCGCCCTGGCGCGCAGGCAGGCCGTGTAGCTGGTCCTGGCCCTAACCGGCGAGCGGCTTTCCCGCCTCTCACCGGTTCATCTGCCCAGGTCCCGGCAGCAACTCCGGTTGCTTCCGGTGCCGCTGTCTCGCCTGCAGTCGTCGCTTCGGCGCCGCCTGCAGCGGCCTCAATCCCGGCGCCTACCGGAGCGCCCGCACCTTCCTACGCGGCCATGGCCGCTAAATCAGCCCCGCCTCCGGCCCGCTCGGGCAAATCCAAGCGCTCTCGTCGTCGCCGGAACTCCGCCGGCCGACCTACATCGTCACAGGTTCCACCTGTACCCTCTCCGCGGGCTCGACCCGCCCCCAGTCATCGACCTCAACCTTCCAGCGAGCAGTCTACTACTCAGTCCACCAGCCCAGCGCCATCTGCTACCCCTGTCGAGGCCAGTCAGGCTTGTCCTCCTGAATCCCGGGAATCTTCTCGGGCTTCGGCGGATCCCCTGACTGCCTGGGCAGATAATCTTGTTGCATCCATCAGGACTGCTCGCGACACTACCACTGTGCTTGCCCTGGTGTTCCAATCATTAGCTGCCCTCTTTCCTCTACTTCCCCTAAATGGCTAATAGCCTGAGGATCGTTGCGTGGAACGCCTTCGGGCTACTCCCCAGGCGATCTGAACTGATGACTTTCGTAACGGAGTATGATGTTGATATCATACTTCTTTCCGAGACTCATCTGGCTCATTACCACTCGTTTTCCCTTCCTGCCTATGCCTGTTATCGTCAGGATCGTCCCCTACGGCCTCGCTGTCCCCCCTCGGGGGGCACAGCTGTTTTAGTCCACAGGCGGATATCCCACAGGCTTTTGCCTCCTCTAGATACATCTATTATTGAAGGCTGCGCGGTGGCGGTGGACGCCGGCGGATCGGAGCTGCGCGTTGTTTCTGCGTACCTCCGGCCTGGCCGGCGAACTCCGCCACCGCCCGAGGAGTGGGACGCCCTCCTCGACCACCCCCTCTCAACCATTGTAGCCGGCGACTTAAACGCCAAACACCCTTCATGGAACAGCCGCGTTGTCAACGCCTATGGAAATTCTCTGTTCCGGTTCGTCTCTGGCGACCCGGCACTTAATGTCATCGGCCCTGAAGACCCTACCTACTTCCCCTTTCACGGCCATCGGCCGGACGTTCTTGACATAGTAGTTGTCAAGAACGTTGCCCGCAACATCGAGGTCTCGTCTGTGTCGGACCTTTCGTCCGATCACAATCCCCTTGTTATAACTGTTCGAGAGCTGTCGGCGTCACCCCGACTTCCCGCTCAGATTGTTAGGAGAGTCAACTGGCGATCCTATCATGATGAGTTCTCTCGAAGGTTACCATCTCTCCCGGCGGACCCAATCGTCACTCGTGACGATCTGGATCTCCGCGCCACAAATCTTCAGGAATTGGTCCAAGGTGTCATGGATCGACACACCTACGCACTCGAGGTGAATCATCGTAAATCGGCCTTACCTGCGGAAGTACTCCACGCCATCTGGCTACGGCGCCAGCTCCGCCGCAGATGGCAAAGAACCCGAGACCCAGTCGTTAAGCGACGATTTCAACAACAGTCCCTTTACGTTCAGCAGCTACTGCGGGACGTAAACTCTGATCGATGGGACTCATACCTTGAGTCTCTTGAAGTCGACCACGCCTCCGTCTGGAGAGCGGTGAGTAGACTGACCCGCGAGAAGAGAACTCGCAACCCGCTGGAAACCCCGAACGGGGTTGTGTCTTCATCAGAAGGCAAGGCTGAGGTCTTCGCCGACTGCATGGAGTCGCAATTTACCGTTCATCGAGGCGTTTCGGACCCTGCTCACTCGGCAGAAGTCCGGGACTTCCTATCTGGTTATTTTTCTCGCCCTCCCGATGGCCCGGACCTCCCGTTCGACAGAGACGAACTCGTTTCGTCTGTCTGTCGACTAAACCGCCGTCGCGCCCCCGGTCCTGACCGGATCGGGGCCGCTGCATTACAATATCTCCCGGCCTCAGGCGTTGACCTCGTTCTCGAGCTGTTCAACTCTTGTCTCCGGCTACAGTACTTCCCCCGCCTGTGGAAAAATGCCAACATCGTTATGGTTCCTAAACCCCGCAAGCCGCGCATGCTTCCTGAAAGCTATCGGCCAATATCTCTCTTGCCAGTTATCTCGAAGGTGTTCGAGCGGCTCCTGCTGGCCCGCATCTCGCCGTTGTTGGATAATTTTATCCGCAACGAACAGTTCGGGTTTCGCAGAGAGCACTCGACCACGCTTCAACTAGTCCGCTTGGTAACGCAACTCTCTGACGCCACCAACAGGCGAGCGGCTACGGCCGCCGCACTGCTGGACGTGAGCAAGGCCTTCGACAAAGTCTGGCACGAAGGTCTTCTCTTCAAACTCGCTAACTCCCCCTTACCATCGTCCATAGTGTTTTTCCTCCGGTCGTATCTCAGCGACCGAACCTTCAGGGTGAGCGTCGACGGAACCTGCTCTGCAGTTCGTCCTGTCGCCGCTGGCGTACCCCAGGGATCTGTCCTCGGCCCCGTTCTGTACCTCGTGTACACGAACGACCTACCTGTTTTGCCCGGAGTCACGTTGTCTTTGTTCGCTGACGATGCAATGTATCATTACAGCTCTGTGTCCCCGCGTTTTGCGAGCACACAGTTGCAGCGTCAGTTGGACCAGCTTCCGGACTGGCTACGGAAATGGCGGGTGACGATCAACACGGAGAAATCCGAGGCGATCTGTTTCACTCGTAAGTCCATCTCCCGATGCCAGCCCCTCTCCCTTGAAGGGAGGCCTATCGCCTACAAAGAGTCGGTGAAGTATCTAGGCGTTCGGCTAGATCGTCGCCTTTGCTTCAACGCCCACGTGACGGACACCCTTGCCAAGGCTCGCGGCGTCCGAGCCAAACTTTACCCATACCTCGCGTGCCGCAGCCCCCTGGCGCTGCGCACGAAAGTTACCCTCTATCTGTTGTTTCTCCGGTCTGTATTGACCTATGCGGCACCTGTATGGTGGTCACTTGCCTCCGCCACCAACAGGCGTAGGCTGGAAAGTTTCCAATCCAGAACCCTCCGTTCCTTGTCGGGATCTCCTTGGTTTGTTAGAAACAGTGTAATTCGAGGAGGTCTACGAGTTCCTGCTCTCTCAGCCTTTGTCTGGTCATTAGCTGCGACTCTCTTTGCCGCAGCTGAGACCTCTTCCTTCCCTTACCTCAGAACCATCAGCACCACGCAACCACCTCCCCCTGTCCGGGTCAAACGCCCTCAGGCGATTCTCGATGACCCGCCATAAGTTTAAGTAAACTTAAACCTCACTTAACTTGTATATTCTCTATCTGCCCATGCCCCAGAATTCACCTGTAAAGCTGTTTCCTTCCTCCCTTCCTAGTATGCCGACCGCGCTGAATGCTGCTGCTACGCGCTATCACTGGCACGGAGGCTCTCTGCCTCGCGGGGAGCGACCGACGCCTCACGGCGTCTGCACGCGGGACTGGGAAAGGGCGACATCTGTCACCTGAACCCGTCCTTGCGGCAGTGCCCACTGATTGCTGATATTTTAAAATAAATAAAAATTAAAAACCTTTCTCCCCCGCCTTCTCAGTTAACTGGTTGGCGGTTGTCCATTCCTGATATTAGGCACCAGTCGAAGAACCAGACCTATGTGTATCTACAGGCAGCCATTGAGCTCGACTCAGATGCTGCAGTCATGCACCGGGTCATGCTACTACAATGCTACATGCTACATGGAGAACGCAGGAGAAGCAGTGATGGACATCGACTGGGACAGCAGCGGGCTCTACATACCGCTGCCGAAAGAAGAGAACCGCAGCACGCCCGGAACAGCGGACGCAGCCGCCGAACATCCCAGCGCGGCTCGGGCAGCGTACGCAAATGATTTAGCGTACCCGACAAACGGTCCTTTTAAGGGCCTAAAAAACTATAGTGTGTACGATTGGCGCCATTTGTCCTGTGACAATATGTAAAACAAAATGGTGAACCTGTAGAATGTTTTCTTTGTTTTATTCCAAATGCAGGTCATAAATCATCCGAGCTTGCCGACACAGTGTTCACAGTTCTATCAAAATACAAGTTGGATATAACTAATCTCAGAGCCCAGTCATATGATAATGCTAGGAACATGTCCGGAAAATATACAGGACTTCAAGCAAGAATTCTAGAAAAGAATAATTTAGCTGTTTACTCTCCTTGTTCGGCTCGCTCTTTGAATCTCATAGGAACTTGTGCTGCCGAATGCTGTATTGAAGCTTTCAATTTTTTTGACATGTTGCAAAAATTGTACAATTTTTTCACTTCTTCTACACATCGGTGGAAACTGTTGCAGGAGTCTCAGGACAAATCAGACATGGCCGCAACCTCCAAAGTCACTGTAAAAGGCTTATCCGGTACTCGCTGGAGTGCTCGAGAAGATGCATGCCGGAGTTTAAATCGCAACTGGAGCATGATCATAAGAGCTTTGGAGAAAATTGAAGCAGATGACAACGAGAAATTAACAACACGACTTGAAGCTAGAGGATTGTTGAAGAAATTATCACGACTCGAAACAGCAATCTCAGCTAGAGTATGGGATGCGATCCTAGGGCGATTTAATGCAGTAAGCAAGGTATTGCAGAGAGTCGACATAGATATCAGTGATGTAGTCCAACAGTATGACGCTTTAGCAGTGTTTGTAGCAGAATGTAAAACATCATTTGAAGTTTACGAAGAAGAAACGAAAGCGAAGTCAGGTCTTCAGGATTACGTGAGCAAACGTAAAATTAAGAAGAAGACTTTCTTCGATGATGATGATGACGATAGTCAAAATAAGGAATCATTCCAGACGAGTTTAAAAACTCCCGAGAAACACTTGTTGATTATACTTATTTGACTACATTATCGAAGTTGGAATATGAACTGAAGAGAAGGTCAGAAGCATACAGAATCATTAATGATAAATTCGGATTTTTGTCTCACTGAAGAAATACATCAGCTTCAGAAGTTGCAAGTGAAGCTAAGAAGTTGAAGGAAATATACAAAGACGACCTCGAAGAAGAATTTGTGAACGAGTGTCTTCATCTTCGGGGATATTTAATAAAAAGGTAACAAGTTGAAATGTCCCCACTCAGATTAAGCAAGATTCTCCATGAAGACGATCTACAAGGAGTATTCCCTAATGTTGACATTGCACTGAGAATTTTTTTGTGTACTCCTGCGTCGAATTGTTCAGGCGATCGTTCTTTTTCCGTGTTGAAAAGAGTGAAGAATTATCTCCGATCTTCCATGCTGCAGGAGCGCTTAAATGCTTTGGCAATTCTCAATATAGAGTCAGAAATGGTGCAAGCCTTGGATTTCGACCGCCTTGTGACGTCGTTCGCGGAAAAGCGAAGTCGGCGGAGAAGGATCATGTAATGGTGAGTTTTAAAAAATGTTAATTAAAATAATTTTTAAAATAATTTTTTTGGGGGTGGGGGCGTTACCCTATGGCCGCACAGGGCAGCACTTACGGTAAATACGGCCCTGGTAGTAACTATTAAATATAATTATGATAATAATAATAAAATAACAATAATCAATAAATTAAACACTTTTTAAATCAACCATAAATGGATTTTTATTATTTTTGTCAAGCAAAGAAGAAGATTATACAAGATCACTAATAAAATTACCGAAAATTGATAAACCCGTTAGGCCCTTATTAAACGCTGAGACAGCACCAAATTATAAAATATCTAAATTACTGTCACAAATATAAATATAAAGTAAAACTTCAACAATAAATATAATATAAAAAACAGTATCGAACTTGCAGAGCAATTAAAAAACATACAAGTAAGCAAAAACACAAAGTTATATTCTTTTGACATTTGAAACACGTACACAAATATTTCCATTGACGATACCATAAATATTATAACAAATACACTGAAAACATATAATGAAAAACGACACATACATTAGACATTTAACTAATATTTTGAAAATTATATTAAAACAAAATTATTTTCAAAATAATAACAAACTATACCATCAAAAAGATGACTATCTATGGGAGCCCCAACCTCTGCTATCATCTCTGAAATCTTTTTACAAAAACTTGATAAAGAAATAATAAATATAATAAAATTGAATGACCCATTAGGAAGTTACTTTAGATACACCAGTGGCGAGGCGTGAGTTTTTAGAATGTGTATGCGGTTATACCTATCTCAGCCATCAACAAATAAAAACTCCTCTCTCTCCGTGTGATAATCAAACCCAGTCAACAGTATTAACAATGGATAAGAAAAGAGTAAATATTACAATTTTTCCTTTTTCCAATAGAGACCAATATAATAATATTAATTATATAAATTGTTTTAGTAAATCAAGCAGACTGTATTAGGAACTTACCAGTACGTTGAGTGGCGTCTGGTGATACCGATTCATCTGTTATTTCCACTTGTTTTAATCACATACAGCCACAGAATCCATAAATAAACACACTGCACAATTATTTATTAAAAATAATTTATAATATTTTGTATCTGCTGCTTAATATGTCATACATAAACAATACAGATTCACAATGGTAATTAAAATCGTCCACAACGACACTAATTAATTCATTGTAACGGCTCACAATAATGTATTATTCACACTATCGTTAATTATTATGCGTTAGTTGTAGGAGTTATTTTTTAAACGTTAGTTCTATGCGCCTGGTTTTTTCAGCGAATAAGTCAACAACCGTATCGTAAAAGCAGAATTAATTTTAATTTCAAAAAGAAGTGTTTTTCAATAGATAACACTGATAGAGCAGAGAGTCTGTGTTCAGTTTTCGAGTTACGCCAATACGTTTTTATTCTCTTCAAGGCTGAAAACGATCTTTCTGTTGAAGTGCTTGAAACAGGAATTGTCATTATAAGGTTTACAAGCCTCCACACTTGAGGAATGGTGTCACTCAGATCTACTGTTGTTAAGTACTTTGACAAGTTACTAACACTATTTTTACAAAACTGCTCATTTGAATAAACTACAGAAGCTCACCCCTTAATAACGGAAAATCAAAATACTGGCCGTACGAGCGTCTTAGAGATTCAAAACGCTCTTCTGGAAACTTTTAAGAAAATTCTGGAAAACGTCGTGATTCTAGTAGAGCGATAAAATCAAGTTGACCTATATCTGCAAACCTCTGAATAAGTCTACATTTTACTGAATCAATAATTTCATAATACAGCCTACGATAAGAGCTTTCCAAATCCGACATGTTATCAATACGTAATCTTCTATTTCTGTGAGTGCTTGTAGGCTTGTCCCACCTCCCTGTTGGAATATTCTGAATTTCATTCCGGTCACTCCAGAATTTGTTGTAGTTATTCCTTAAATTATTAAGATATTTATCAAAGTCTTCAATGCGTTTCATACAAAAACTGATTTCAGAACTTTTTTCTGCAAAATTTCGAATATGGAATCCGCCTGTGGTAGTATTGAACCAAACAGGTAAAGTAAAAATGTGAAGTCAAAATCTTGAAGAGTAGAAAGAAAACCTATTGCTCCCGTATAACTTTCGTTGTCCCACTTTTCTCCGATCCCAATCATAGACTCGAAGAGACTTATGATGTCAGCCTTGTGTTCTATTACAGTGGCCACTAGTCTGCCTTTGTAGTTCCATCTAGTAGGTGAGTAGGGGGAAAATGGGGGTTCAAACTCACTTTCACTTTCTATCAGCTGGACCACAGCATCCGCGACTTTTTCGCGTATCTGGACCACAGCATCCGCGAATATAATTTTTTATTTTTTTATATGCCGCCTTTCGCGAGCCTAGATCACTTTCACTTTCTATCAGCTGGACCCGCAGCATCCCAAATGGACCACAGCATCCGCGAATTTCCGCGAATATAATTTTTATTTTTTTATATGCCGCCTTTCGCGAGCCTAGATCAAAGAGATGCCGCCGTTCCCGCGGTCCAAGATTTTTTCCACGCTCTCCCCACCACCAATGGACCCACAGCATCCGCGAATTTCCGCGAATAAAATTTTTTAATGTGATTTTTTTATTTTTTTAATTAAATTGATTTGCATATCAGTGGTGGGTGGTGGGTGGGGGGTTCCGACTTGATGCATTATAGTGTATATATTAAAATATATGATCAGGGTTACCAACCTTGCATGAGTTCAAATTTGTTATAATGTATATTAAATCTATATGATCAGGTTTACCAACCTATGTATGGGTTCAAACTTGATATGTGTGTGTTATATAGTGTATATGTTCTCTGTATCCTCTCGCTAACGTCTTTCCGGACTTCTCCCACCTCCTGCATAATTTCGTCCTGGTTCTGCCTTACCTTGTTTTCGAGAGTTCTAACATCTTGGTTGGTCCCTACGGTTTGCTCCTCTATATTTTCAAAACGGGTATTATTTCCCTCCTGTAATCTTTCCAACTGTTTCTCCATGGTCTCGACCTTCCTGTCACTGTCGATCTTACTATCATCGATAGTAAGATTTACTGTTTACTGTTTCATAATTTATGCTAAGTAAGATTTACTGTTTACTGTTTCATAATTTATGCTAATTTCTTTTTTCAGGGACTCTATATATTTTTTATTCTCCTCCTGAAATAGCTCCATCTTTTTCCCATTATCATTTATTTTCTCGGTTATATACTCCCTTAAAGATTCTATGTTTTTGTCTAATTTCTCCTTATCTTCCAGTCTGTTTTGATTATTCTCCTCCTTATCTTCCTGTCTGTTTTTATTATTATCCTCCCTCAGGGATTTTATTATTTCCTCCTTAGTATTTTTGTTTGTTTCTTCCATTTTTTGGAACATCATCATTATTATATTCACGTCAACGCTCCCTGTTATTTTTTCTGGTTCGGGTTTCTCTGTTTGTTCTACCATTTGTATGGGTTCTTCTCCCGTTTGTTCCTCTAATTCATCTCCCGTTTGTATTGGTCTTTCCATTTCTAGTGTGGGCGGTTCTAATTCCGTTTCCTCGACTTGGACTGCCTCTCCGTCTTCCACACTTAACTCGGGTTCCACATTCTTCTTCACCTTTTTTCCCTTTGGTTGCGGCATCTTGATTTGTTGGTAGTAGCCGGGCTTGTTCCTTTTTTTTCAAGCCCCCCTAGTTGGGCTGCCAATTTATAACAAAAAAGTAATGGTGTGTTTGTCGTGTTGTTCGTGTTGTAATATGTCGGGCGTTACACTCCGCGCACTTTTTATTACTTACTGATGACTGGATCCTCTGCGGTGATGTCGTCCTGCAAAACAACTTAATCTACTATGTGTTTGTGGGCGCCACTTGGAATCTTTTGTTCCAAGAAAATGTTATTAAAATTAAAATTTTCAATTCTTAGCAGTTAGTTTAATTCTATGAAAAAATGTGAACAAGACAGTTTGAGTTTGAAAAAATAAAGTATGTTTAATGAATCTTAAAAAATCGTCTGAAGGACTAACATTCGTGAAAAAATAAAATTGCAGAGTTACAAAAAAATATAAATTATTATTATTGACAAGTTTTTTCTCCAATCAAGTATCGGCTAACAAATATTTTATTTTACTCAGTTGAAAAGCATGAGTTTAATATATGAAAAATCTTTACTCTCAGGACGTGACTCCTTTGAACTACCAAGACAGATCAATAAGATGCTTTACAAAAAATAAGTGATTTGAAGGTGTGTGGCATGTGTAGTACAACTGTGTGACAAATGTAACCAGGTAAAAATGACTTTAACTTTGAACAACTCACGTTCCGATGGGTAATTATTCTCGCATTGGACACTTCTCTCGGGTAGTTTTCAATCTCGCCTCTTTGTGTTGACGTTCCTTGTGCACTGAATTTATTTAAAGTCAAAATGCGATTTTTTAAAACTTCCGCACTTTCGTAAAACAGTTTGGCAGTAAATTTACGCTTGAATCCCGCCGCCGGCGATCAGCTGCTCGCGTTGTTTCTCAAATTAGCCGCCACAGCGCTGATACCCTTGCAGTTGATAGAAAGGCTTTGTGTATGTTACGTTATGGGGATTTTGTCAAAGTCAGTTTGTCTTAGCGAATACAGCAGAATTGATTCTCTATTAAAATTTTGGTCCCTCCTGGGCCGCTGATATTCTGGCTGCGTGTGTTCTATTAAATGTGCCGTGTTGCTGCTCTATTTCAGCAACATATTGGCGTATACTCTTGTAGGTTAAGTCAGTCTATTGTCAATGTACGGGAAAAGCCTTTCTTCGTTCTTGTGTCGACTTCTCGCCTTCGGTTTCGCCTCGGTTGTGGTGATCAGTGTCGTGGGTGATGCGTCTCTTCTGGATTCAAAGCATGAAGTGTTTCTGGGTCGAATTTGGTCTTCCTTTTGTACTTTGTAAGGCTCATTGTTTTAGCTTTTCGACGTGAACTTCCGGTGTATTTGTGTAAAAATTCCTTCTAGAACGTTCGAGAATAATGAAATGGAACCTCATGGAACAAATTTAACTTCCGTAGAAGCTTTAGAACAAAATTTCTTATTCTTCACACTAAGGATATTACAAAAATTATTCTGGTATTTGTCAAACAATTTTACATAAGTACTTACAATTTGCATGCCTTTACTACATTTGGATTCTTTGCTTTCAACTGAATCTAATGATACTAATTACGATTGGTTTTTGAATAAATTAACTATAATAACATAACACAACATACAACTCTTACCTTGGAATGTTTCCATAAAAATTCAATTTTTGAACTAAAAAATGGTTGTGAAGCTGTTTGGTTTCTTCTACAACATTAACACATAATATTACCATCTTTCTATAACAAAATAAATAAAGTTTAACATATATAATATACAAATAAGTTCAGTTTTATATGGTCCATGCCTATGGCCTACGTTGTTGTCACTGTTAGAATACAATAATTAGTCTTTTTTCTTTAATATATAAAGGATTTTTCTAGTATACACTGAGAGTTTATTATATTGTCTATCTTTTGTGATACCTGGTTTATCCTGATACATATTATTTTTATTGTAGGATTACTTAGCATCATTTTGGTTTGCCTAAGTGGTCCTTTTTCTTTGTGTGACAAATTTCACTCTTATAAGTCAAATTCTTTAATAATTGATCTTATTTTCAACTGAGTCTGTTTGTTTTCATGGTACACTAAAGTATTGTACCCTTTTCTTTTATTTTTGTTAATACTTTGCAAACATTAAGTCAAATATGACTATTTTTTGTGATGGTTGCTTGGCCTTAGCCAGATATGGTATAGGTAAATAGTTTGCTAACTCGACTATTAAAGTGTTTAAGTTAGTCAAATATATTAGTATAGTCACATTATATTATATTTCAACTTTCTAATGCAATTTGGTTGCATTTTGTCAACATTAAATCCATAAATATTACAATTATATAGGTCTACTACATGTTTTCAGTTAATACTGTTTTTGGCTATTTTAACTGGTTTTTATTCATTTGAGAGCTTTCTTTATTTAAGATAAATTGTTCATTTTTGTCTACTTGATAATTACATATAGTTTTTATCTCAATTTGATAATAATTAATTTTTACATGAAATCTGAGTGATTGGTCTCAAATCCAACACCTTAATATTTTTTTGTCATAACATTTATATATTTTTTATTTTAACTTAGATCCTTTCTAATAATGTATTCAACTCATTTAATACATTTATTTTATTTACATTACATAATATAATAATGGATCTTGCCCATTAATTCACAATAAATAGTTGTTTATACCCTATTCAGAGTTACAAAACTTAATAATTACTGACCTTATTTCGGTTGTTACTGATATTATTTGTCTCTCTTATAGTATATTATGGTTTTACACTGTTCTTCACTTGAATAATATATATGGGGTTTAAGTCTTAGTCATAGTCTGGTCGTATTTTCATGTTAATGGTATTAATTATTAGACAAAATTACAAAATTTTTAGGACTACTTGGGTTCGATACTGTTCACCTCACTTTCCTCTTATGATAAATTGCTATGTAAATGATTTCCTTTATGGAACGTTCTGTGACGTTACAATGTTCATGTTATTGTCGATGTTTTTATATGTGTGGTTTGCTTCTATGAGGTGGTTTACAAAGGTGGATCCTGTAGTGGAGTGGAGTGCCTTTGTGTGTTCAATTTATCTCTGTTTGAAGCTACGTCCTGTCTGGCCTATGTAGAATTTACTGCAATTTGAGCAATTTAGCTTGTAAACACCGGGTAGATCGAATTTGTTTTGTGCTTTGTGTGTGTGTGTTTTGTTAGTAGTTTTGTAAGCGATTCTGTATAATGCTTTTTTGAATTTGTGGGCTATTTTTTCAGTTTGTTTGTTGATGTATGTTAGTGTTATGGATTTGTTGTTTTCTGTCTTTGTCTGTTGTTTGTTTTGTGTTTTGTGTAGGAGTTTACTGACTATTGTTCTGTCATATCCATTAGATTCTGCTAGATATTTTATCGTGTTTAGTTCGTCTTTGTAGTCTTTTTCATCTAAGGGAATGTTGTTAAGTCTATGTATCATGGTTCTGAAGGCAGCTAGTTTGTGTTGTATTGGGTGATTGGAGGTGTTGTGTATTAGTGTGTCAGTTGTAGTTGGTTTTCTGTATATACTGAATTTGTGCCTGTGTTCTAGTTTTGTGATGGAGAGGTCTAAGAAGTTTATGGTATTGTTGTGTTCGTATTCGGCAGTAAAGGTTATGTTTTTATGTATTTTGTTTATGTGCGTTAGTAACTGTTCACATTGTCTTTTGTTTCGCCTGTATAGTATTAGAATGTCATCAACGTATCTGTGCCAATATAGTATTTTATGTGAGTGTCTGTCATTGTTTGTGAGTATTTTTGTTTTTTCTACGTGTTGGAGGAAGACTTCTGCTAGAATGCTGGATATGGGGGAGCCCATGGGTAAGCCATCGTTCTGTGTGTAGTATTTATTGTTATAAGTAAAGTAGTTTTGTTTTGTGATAATGTTCAGAGTTTCTGTTATTTCGTTGATATTGTTAAATTAAGTAATTGTTAAATTAAGTAAATTGTGTAAATTCATGTTTGTTTGAACCATGTGGGTAAATATGTTGAGAAGTGTGCGACTGGACAGTTGGTATTATGACGTCATGAACTGTTTATCATATATCTAATACTACTATATTGCTATCGCCCGTAAGTGGAGGTGTCACGGAGTAAGTGAGACAGCAAACGACTGCTTCTATCTCTTTTTTCTACTACTCGACCCGCAAGCGTCGAAGTAGTGCGCAAGCGCATAAGTCTCGAAGTAGTAATGAGGGAGACAGACGCATATATGTCTGCACCGCAATGGTTTCGTCGTCCTTCAGACCCCTACTAGCAATATAGGAGTATTAGATATATGCTGTTTATACTAGGTTATCTCTCTACCCCTTGATAACAGAGATTATCAACTTCATGCTTATGTTTATTTACATTGGAACTGACAGATGTCAAAATTTTATTGGAAGAAAATATTTTTGTTCAACAAGGATTATTTATTTATTTATTTTGAGTTTGGTTATACGTTTAAAAAAAGGAAATGGTATTATTTTGTTAAAAAAAATTTGTGTTTGTGTAAACAAATTTTTTTTATCCGAGGAGGGAATATTCCTGCAATAGAACATTGCAGTAAAGGAAACTGTAACTAGGACTATATGCTGATATATCATTTTATGACGTTATAGACATAACGTTAAAATTTGATTTTTGTTTAATTATGTTAATTAGATATAAGTTTTGAGTTAAGAATTGGGTAAAAAACTATTATGTATCAAAATGCCCATAATTTTATTGGTGATCATGTCATGTGCGAGTACGCAAGTGTGCGTATCATTCGTATTTTGTGAATAATTCTGTTGTAAATGAACGTATTGAACTGAGATTTGGGCAGCGGAAGCATCTTAAATAGCGCTATATTTTCTGGGTGTCAGAGACTTGTTACATGCTATTTTAATAGGAATTTGTTTAGTAAAAATCAACTTCTATAGATTCCTTATCTTTTAGAAGTCAGAAAATTCATAGATAAAATCTATACCTGGTTCTGCAGAAATCTGCCAAACTGTTCAAGAAGTTGTCTATCAGTTCTATCCATCAATCACGTGATAGATGTTTCGACCAATCAACGGCCCCAATTTTCATTAAGATTGGGTCTCCGGCAACGTAAGTCTAGCAGCAGCTCGAATATTATGGACGTGCTCTCTGTGTGAGTTTTTCGAACAGAAACGATCTTATATAAGAGTTATCAAGGACAATTTAGCGACGAATTACCCATTAGCTAATACCTTGTATTGGTACAAACTCAATATTTCTCAATTAATGAAATATTTATATTAAACAGTGCTAGTCTCGCGTGAGTCAAGATTTCCGCATAGAGTAGGTTTATCCATCCGGGATACTCCTGTATTAACGTGAGGACATCTCAAGACGCGGGAAGGTGAAAGCTTAAAGCACCGTAGTAAATAAATATTAAATTACAGCCCAGTTCAGTACCTTGAGATAAAGAGTAAACTGTTATTGGTGTGTCGGCGTGCGTGCGTACAAGAGGAGTGTCAGCGAAGCGTCAGTGTGCGGAGAGGAACAGACGACGAGGGAGCAGATTTCGACGGATCACAGGACAGCAGTGAGACAAATCAACATATTTGGATACAATGTTCAAGTAACATTGACATTTTTAAACAGATCAGTTCTGATAATTCAAAGACAATTATTAAAGTAAAATAAATTATTTGTGAATTACAGACCATTTTTAAAATTTGTTTCAAAATATACAACCTTGCTCCAGATAACTGACTACATTGTTCAATTATTACTATGCCTAATATATGTTTTGTCGCAATTTATAAAAATCTTTGGTTTAACTAATTTTTCTCTAATAAAAACTAGTAATAACCAGTGCCGTATTTACGTACGGGCGAATGTGTGCGCCGCACAGGGCGGCAAAATTTTGGGGGTGCCAAATTTTTCAAAAATCGCGTGGTTGGGTGTCGCGCCGTTTGTTATTGCCTCTTTCTATTTGTTAACCGCTTCCCGGTAAAGCGCTTCTCAAAATTTTGGCTTCTCCAGCGTGCCCTCCAATGTCAGCACAGCGCGGAGAAACGGCTCCGCATTGGCTGATGCGCTGACCGCTTGGAGACAGTGACCGTGACCCAAGGCTTAGTCGTTGAGTGTTAATTCAGGTTGCTAGTTGAAGTGGATTTGTTCTTTTTGGAAATTCTAATTAGTATTTTGTATTTGCAGTATCATACTTATTGTTTATACTTAGTGGTTGGTGTCGAAAATAATTATAAACTTTGTATATTCAACAGTGTGTTTATTCTTTTCATTTCTAATTGATTCATGAACAATGAGTGACGCAAGGAAAAGGCTGAGTGGGTCGCAGTATCGAAAGTCAGCAAAGGTGAAGAAGGAAAAAGAAGACGAAGTAATAAGGAAAAGTCGGAAGGTGGAGTCTTATTTTCATAAAGTGGACAGTGACGTTTCGGAACCAAACGAACTTAGTACAGTAAATCAGTTATTTTCATTGAAAGCTACGGAGAATAGTGGGGGATCTTCCGGCGGCGGAGAAGTAGCGGGTAAAGGAAATAATTCTTCTAACTTAATTGCTGGCAGTGACAATTGCTATTCTAAAAGTGAACAGGATTTGTGCGAAATTCTTGTGTGTGGAAGTTACGAAACTGATCCAGGAAAATGTGAGGTTAGTTTAGAATTGGTGAGTAGTGACCCAGCGAAATGGATTTGTAATGAAGAGACACGTGATTACATTGCCACACATGGCATATCCTTTCAGAATAGTGGGGCAGATTTTTTAAAATCGAAACGAGTGTATGCAGATGGGCCACGATATTGTTCGAAGAATATTTTCGAACGGAAACTTCGTAATGGAGAAACAGTGAAACGTCAATACCTTGTATATTCAGAGAGTGAAGGTTGTGTATTCTGCGTGCCGTGCCGGCTTTTTGGTGGAACCCACAGTTTTTGGACAAACAGGTTTCAGTGAATGGCGACATGCTACAGAGAGACTTAATGTACATGAAAGTTCACAAGCTCATAGAAACTGCATTATGACTCTCAAAGAAAGGGGAAAGAAATTAGGAAAAATTGACGAAAAGCTAACTAAGCAGCTTGATGATGAGATTGAATACTGGAGAAATGTACTAAAACGTGTAGTTGCTGTTGTCAAAGCACTGGCCACACGTGGACTCGCCTTTCGCGGGACTGATGAGCGTATCGGTTCACCGAACAACGGAAATTTTATGATGTCGCTGGAACTGATTGCACAGTTCGACCCATTTTCGGCAGAACATTTGAAAAAAACACGGCAATCCTGGAAAAGGGAATACATCTTATATTTCCTTCGCTACCTACGAGCAGTTTATACAAATAATGGGGGAAGAAGTTGTGAGCACCATTGTGGCAGAATGTCAGGCAGCTAAATAGTTCTCTATTAGCGTAGATTCCACACCAGATGTTTCTCATACAGATCAGCTGACTTTCATTGTTAGATATTGTGACACAGCCAGTGGTCCAGTGGTGTACGGAGCAGCAGCTAGTCGTGCTCCGGTGGTCGCAGTGTCCGGGTGATATCCGATGACTGCATGTTGCCTTGCTGTTACCTTGGCTAGCGATCTCGCGCTTTCAAAGGATGGAACCTCCAGCAATTTTATTTTGGAGGGACAGGATGTTCGATTTTTCATGGACCCTGGGAGCTCGAAGAGACCCGTGACGGCTGAATGGGGGAGACCTCGAAGACCTTTCGCTTGAGAAGCAGGAATTACCCTCCCACAACGGGTAGGGCGCCCCTAACCGCTCAGGAAAAGTCTCCGAGGGCTGCCAAGCGGCAATGTCGGCGCACGGGAGAGAGCGTAGGAGGAGGCAGCGTCCACCAGAGGCGGCACTAAGCACACCTAGGGCGAGCGCAGACCCCCCCTCTAGTCTGTCGCCGAGCGCCAGCACGGACAAGAGAAAGAAGGAAGGAGGAGGAGCGTGAAAATACTCAAGGTCGGGGGGATTGGGCAGATGTTCTGTAACTGCTTATGGGGGGTCGTCGAGCAAAGCTCGGGGGCGTTTGTGTCGTCTAGGTGGTGGGCCGACATCTGTGCTTAGTTGACGGATGTGGGGATGGGTCGAGACATAGGCTCGGGAGAATAGGTTGAGGGCTAGGGACCGAACGAATTCGGTAAGTGAAGGAACCTTCAACCCTCGCCTGATGGCATCATTTCTGACAAACCAGGGAGAGTTGGAGATGTAGCGGAGGGTTCGGGATTGGAAAGCTTCCAAACGGGCGACAACGGATGGGCTGAGTAGTACCCAAAAGGCGGGGGTGCGTAAGTCAGGATTGCCCTAAGAAAGAGCAAGTAGATGGTGAGTTTAGTGCGCACAGGCACTGAACCCCGATGAGAGAGAAAGGGAAATAGTTTGGCTCTGACGCCTCTGGCGCGCTGGAGACTCAGAGAGACATGAGGTGCAAAGCTTAGGCGTCGGTCAAGAGTGACACCCAAGTACTTTACAGTCCGTTTCCACTCGATTGGGCTCCCTTCAAGGGAGAGGGACTGACAGCGGGAAGTTAATTTATGAGAAAAGGCGATCGCCTCGGATTTCTCCGCATTGACCGCCATCCTCCACTTCCGTAGCCAGTCCGGAAGTACGGCGAGCTGACGTTGCACCAGGCCAGCTGCGAAATCAAGACTCGCTGAGCTGGCGTGGTACATAGCGTCATCCGCATAGAGCGAGAGAGTGACTCCAGGCTGAACAGGCAGGTCGTTCGTGTACACGAGGTACAGAACGGGGCCAAGGACAGATCCCTGAGGTACGCCTGCGGCGACTGGTCGGACGGATGAGTACGACCCTTCGACGCATACCCTAAAGATACGATCGCACAAGTACGATCGGAGAAAATGAACGAATGAGGCAGGGAGGGGGGAGTGGGCCAGTTTGTAGAGAAGGCCTTCGTGCCAGACTCGATCGAAGGCCTTACTCACGTCGAGCAATACAGCGACAGAGGACAGATGCTTGTTGTAGGCGTCCGTCAAATGGGTAACAACCCGGACGAGTTGAAGGGTCGTCGAGTGCTCTCTGCGAAAGCCGAACTGCTCCTGCCGAATGAAACCATCCAGCAGAGGCGCGTACCGACCGTGCAGGAGGCGCTCGAGTACCTTCGATATGACTGGCAACAGTGAGATGGGTCGATGATTTGAGGGGTCAATACGCAGCTTGCGAGGCTTGGGGATCATGATGAGTTTCGCACGCTTCCACAGGCTGGGGAAGTAATGAAGCCGGAGACATCCATTGAACAGCTCGTGGACCAAGTTGATGAGGCTAGGGGGAGCGTGTTGTAGCGCCGCCGCTCCGATACGATCATCGCCGGGCGCCCTCTTAGGGCGAAGTCGACCAATAGCCGAGACAACATCGGCCCGGTCGAACGGGTCAGGGATGTCAGCTGGAGGGCGGGAAAAATATCCAGATAGGAAGTCTGCGACCTCGGCCGAGTGGACGGGGTCGCAGACGCCTCCGTGGACGGTGAATTGCTCCTCCATGGTTGCGGCAAAGACTTCAGCTTTGCCGGCCGCGGAGTACACAATGCCGTCCGGTGATCTGAGGGGATGGCGGGTCCTTTTGTCGCCATTAAGTCGACTCGCAGCCTGCCAGACAGACTCGGGCCGGACTTCAAGAGACTCGAGATACGAGTCCCAACGATGTGCGGTGGCATCAAGCAGAAGCTGCTTGACAAGGTCAGATTGGGCGTTTAACCTGCGTTTGATAGCAGGATCCCGGGTTTGCTGCCATCTCCGGCGGAGTTGGCGCCGAGTTTGGATGGCGAGGAGCACCTCTTCAGGTAGTTGAGACCGGCGATTTGTCTCTGGGACGAGATAGGTGTGTGTGTCCATAGCGGACGTAACGACTTCTTGAAGATAGTCGGCCATACGGTCCGCATCAGCCGTAGAGGCGATGGGGGCCGGGGGGTCAGATGGCACTGTTCGTTGGAGTTCGTCATGATAGGAGCGCCAGTTGACTCTCCGTGGACGAGAGGGGGGTTGGAGAGGTGTGTCCAACAGGGGACGAACAGTGATAAGTACCGGGTCGTGGTCGGACGAGAGGTCCGATACAGCACTTACAGTGATAGGGATGGCCAGGTCCTTGACAATGACAATGTCAAGGACATCCGGAAGGCCCCTAGTGGGCACGTGGGTCGGTGAGTCAGGACCAATAACTGAGACCTGGAGATGACGCTGAACGTAGCTGTAGAGCGAGCGGCCACGCGGGTTCGTGACACGGCTGTTCCAAGAGGGATGCTTGGAGTTGAAGTCTCCGGCAGCTATAGTAGGTAGTTCGTGATCGAGGAGGGCGTCCCACTCCTCAGGCGGCGGAGGCCCCCCGGGCCCGGGAGGGAGGTACGCCGAAATTAGGCGAACCTCCCGATCCCCGATCCAGAGGGCCACCGCCGTCGTCTCCAAATACCTAGTATCTGGAGGGGGTAAGAGACGATGGGCAATGCGCCTGTGGACGGGAATGGTAGTACCCCCGCTGGGACGAGCGGGGGGTTGTAGCCGGGGCCTATCCGTGCGATATGTAGTGTACGCCGGAAGCTGAAAGGAAGCAGCAGGGGTAAGGAAAGTTTCGGAGAGTAGGATGACATCTAGGTCATGTTCAGTGGCAAAGTTAGCCAATTCGGCTCGGCGAGACGGAACGCCACACGCGTTCCATGCCACCAGCCGAAGAGGCCTAGACATTGAGAGGCAGGAGAGTCATGAGTGAGGTAAGAATGGTGACTAGCAGAGACTGGACGTCCTTGGCAGCCAAGATTTGAGGGATGAGGGTCTCAACCCAGACACGCAAATGATCGGCAAAGGTCGGGTCCGAGGACCCTTCCTCCGTCGATGGCGCCTGCGGCGTGGGCGGGGGCACTCGATACATGATACCATTATCGGGCCGAGGTGTGGTTGTAGGCTGCCGAGGCTCTTTGGGAGCTGGGGCAGATGCTGACCTAGTTGCAGCGGGCTTGTGCTGCGTGAGGATGGTGGTCGATGACTTTTTCTTCTTTGGCGCGGGTTGCTTTCGCGACGAGGCCAAAGGAGGGAAAGATGCATCGGAGGCGGCGGCTGCCGCGTAACTGAGCGCTCCGGCAGGCGCTGGGCAGGTCGGGGGGACTACAGCGGCTGCAGGCGCAGACGAGGTAGCCGGAACTGGGGCCGCCGGGGCGGCAGATGCAGGGGCTGAGGGTTTCTTGGGGGTAGGTGGGATAGGCTTTTGGGCCTTGGTGATGCGCTTTAGGGCGTCATGATAGTGCTTGCACTGGCGAGAGCTTGCCGGGTGTGGTTCACGACAGTTTGCACACGTGGCAGTGGCGGTGCGTTCACGAGGACAATCGCCCTTGTGATGACCTTCACCACAACGAATGCAGCGTGTCGGGTAGTGACAATAGATACTGCTGTGTCCGTACCGCTGGCAGTTGTAGCACTGCTTGGGTCCGGGTCGGGACTCGAAAGCTGAAACTTTTACCCGGAGGTAAAAGAGAGAGTCTACTTGATATATTGTCTGGAAATTCCCTACCTTGAGGATTTTCACAAGGAAGGCATTTCTGGGAATGCGTCTGCCGGGGGAGAAGAGAGGAGTCACTGAGCTGACAGTAAAGCCCAAACGTTCAAGGGCGTGAGAAATTGTAGGCACGGGAACATCGGCGGGGATGCCGATGATCTCGACCTTGAGTTCCCTCTCCTCCGGCAGGGCGTAGGTGTAATACGGGATACCACGATCAGTCAGCAGTTTCTGGGCGAGCCGGAAACTGTCGATGGTCGTGGTCTCAATTCTGACGGAGCGGCCACCCTGACAAACTGCAGTCAGGGTATTCGCAGGAGCGGCCCG
Source organism: Magicicada septendecula (assembly GCA_034769895.1). Taxonomy (NCBI): domain Eukaryota; kingdom Metazoa; phylum Arthropoda; class Insecta; order Hemiptera; family Cicadidae; genus Magicicada; species Magicicada septendecula. The sequence goes on from CM068367.1 coordinate 1,231,401,285, forward strand.
GTGAAGTCGCCGCATGACCTTATCCCAGTCAATAGGCGGGTCAAAGATCAGAGGCGGCAACCGCCGGGACGGGGTAGGTAGCGAGGTGGCCGTAGCAGGTCTATCCGTGGCAGGACCCAGCTGGGAAGACCGCCCGGACCCCGCGGAGTCGCCACTGTTTCGCCGTTTCCGGCTACTTACAGTCTGCCACTCCTCAGTGTCCATTGCACTCGACCCAGCCGACACCGCCTCGGGTTCGGTCGGTAAAGGTTGCGCCAAAGCGCCAGGTGGGATTTCGTGGCCCTGAGAAGGACCGACGGGAATGTTGGTTGCGGCCATCGGCGAGGTTAACCTACGCCTAGGCTGGTGAGACTTTAGAGAGCGCTAGCTGGGTAGTGAGGTATACTACTTAAAAGCTACAACACTTACCAGGCAACAGTCAGCAGCGGAGAACACCAAAACACCACTAACACCAGAAACTCGAGTTCACCACTGCCCGCACGATTGTAACACAGAGCACTAATTATATATAACACTTTGTGAAAGTTTCAAAAAGATTGAATGGTAATTAGCGAAGTTATAGCGCTCCAGACAAGCTGGAGCCAGTGTTGTGCAATGGAAAATTCCACACACAAGAACAAGAAAACGAGCGACGCAGCCTACCTTGGCAACAGCTCAGGGTAGACCTTGTGACATAGCGAGGCGAAGATCTGCTCTCGGCGCCAGCCGAGACGTGACACGAGAAGGCGAGGCGACCCAATCAAGGATCGGCAGCAGCTTGATTGGCCTCGACGTGACCATCTAACGTGCTCGAGGCGAGCCAACCAGGGACCAGCGGCACTCTGATAGGTTCGTGGCACACGACCTGTCAGGGCATAAAAACAGCGCCGCTAAAAATTTTTGGGGATGGTCGCTCTTATGCGGCCTCAGTTTCCAGGCAAACCACCCAGTCCGTCAGTTCCAATGACGCACAGTTCGTCCGCGGCTTTCTGTCTAGCTACGACCTCCCGAAAGTCGCATCTACCTTCAGGTCCATCCGAGCCCGCCTGGAAACTGCTGACCCAACTGAGAGATTCATGCTCTTGGTGGAAGCCTGCGAAGTCATAGGTCTTCTATGAACCGAGCCCTTAGACGAGATCTCTCGCTCGTAGCCTGGAATGCTAACAGCATCGGTCCCAAGCATTCCGACCTTCTTGAATTCCTGGCTCGGTTCAAACCCGACGTACTTCTCCTTACTGAAACCCACCTGACCCCGGCGAACCGGTTTCGATTACCAAATTACGTGGTCTATCGGGATGACCGAGTTGGCCGACGAGGAGGCGGCACGGCGATCGCGGTGAGGACCTCCATAGGTCATCATCGTGTCGCTTTGCCGCAGCTTACCAACCTAGAGGCCACCGCCATTGAGGTCCACGGAGCTCTTGGCGGCGTCCTCGTGGTCTCAGCTTACAAGCCCCCACAAGCTGAACTCCTTGTCGGCGACCTGGACGTCATCTTCGATTCCCATCGAAGGGTAATTTTGGCCGGCGATCTGAATTGCAAGCATCGCGCTTGGAATAGTCGCCTGACTACTCCGAACGGGAGGCGCTTGCTCAGTTTTGTTGAATCGCGCCGGGCGATGGTGTTTGGTCCAGCGCAACCCACGTTCTTTCCGTCACAGCCTAACGCGGCTCCCGATGTTCTGGATATCGCGGTGACCCAAGGAGTTGTCTGTCCGGTCGAGGTATTCTCACTTACGGAGCTGACATCCGACCACAACCCTATCTTGGTCCACGTCGCTACCCAGCACGCCTATGCACGTTCTGACCAGAAGAAGGTTATCGATTGGGATCGCTACGGCCCGGCCTTGTGCCGTCGATTGCCGCCAGCGGCCCCAATCGATTCCGTTCGCCTCCTAGACGAAGCAGTTGCGGGAATCGAAGAGGCAATCATCTCGGCTATAGGCGTGTCTTCACGTACGCGAGCTGGTCTCACGCCTGGCTACCAACGCATCCCTGAGGAAGTCTCTCTTCTCGCTCGCGAGAGGAATTACTTCCGGAAACGTTGGCAGAGGACCCGTGATCCGGCCGATAAGGCAGCATACAATCGGCTCACCGGACGACTGCGTGGCAGTCTGAAGGCGTTCCGACGTAGCTGTTGGGAACTCGACGTGGCCCGAACGGGGGATGCGGACCCGCAATCTCACCCGTACAGAATACCTACCGCATTGACGGGACGGAGGCGCCGACCTCCACTTCCCGCCATTGTTGGACCGTTCGGTCGACCCCTGGGTCGCCCGGAGGAGAAGGCCGAGTACTTGGGCTTGTGTTTCGAGCGACAGTTCGCTCCCAACCCGCCCATGGACTGGGACTTCGACGAACAAGTCGAGATGGCCGTGGAAGACTTTCTGTCACTTCCGATCACGACGGAGCCCGAACCCATCTCTTTGGAAGAGGTCTCAGATCGGCTCGCTGAACTTCAGCCAAGAAAAGCTCCAGGCCCGGACGGTGTTACCAACACCGCTCTACGTCTTCTTCCCGAGCCTGGAGTTCAATTCTTGACTGATTTGTTCAACGCGTGTCTTAGACTGGCCTACTTTCCCAAGAAATGGAGAAAGGCGACGGTTATCGTGATCCCGAAGCCGGGAAAGGATACCACCCGCTCGGAAAACCTCCGGCCTATCAGCCTACTTTCCGCTACGTCCAAGGTTTTTGAGCGCCTCGTACAGCGTCGTGTACGAGAACATCTAACCAACTTTGACGTGCTGGTCCCCGAACAGTTCGGCTTTCGTGTGGGGCATTCGACCACTCATCAACTGATGAGACTGGTGGAAAGCATCACGGAAGCCGGGTGTCGGAGAGAACGGACCGTTGGCTGTTTCTTAGATGTTGAGAAAGCCTTCGACAGCGTATGGCATGATGGCCTGTTATTCAAACTTAGGGAAGTCCAGCTCCCGGACTGCCACCTCCAATTGGTTGCTAGCTTTCTGACGGAGAGGACCTTCTGCGTGAGAGTTGGCGATTCAGTCTCTTCCAAGAGGCGAATCACAGCCGGCGTCCCTCAAGGTAGTGTTCTAGGCCCCCTTCTGTTCTCGATCTACGTCAACGACGTGCCGAGACAGCCTGGAGTCCAGATGGCCCTCTTCGCTGACGACACGGCCGTATTTACGGCCGATCGTCATGAGGAAAGGGTCGTCCTACGACTGCAGCGCCAGCTTGACACTTGAAATCCTCATCCTGAGAAAAATCAAGCTGTTTCGCCGTCTGTACCCCGGAGGTGACGAGAGGACGAGCATAGCCATGCTTACACAACAGCTGCAGCCACGCCTTCGACCTGCGCTGAGGTTCCCGCCGCCTATGACTTTAGAGGAACTTTTACAACGGGCAATGAGCATCGAGGCGGACTTGGATCAAGATAGTCGTGCGCGAGGTCGGGATGACTCTGCTGAAAACTCCCTGGATCGAGTAGGGGGGTCGAAGCAGTGTCGATCGGCCTCAAGCACGAAAGAGGAACAAAGATTGAACAGCCTAACGCCCAAGTGCCGCTACTGCCCGGGAAGACACTTCCATCGGGACTGCCCTGTGAAGAACCGGCAGGGAAACGACCAAGCGCCCCGGTAAATAGCCCACCGGGGCGCGTGAACCAACTAGGTGCGGACATACCGCGCATTCCAATAGAGATCGCCGGCCAAAAACTGACCGCAGCCTTGGACTCCGCCGCAAACTACGACTTCGTACGAGCCGGTCTGCTGCCCGGAGGAAGGAAGACGGAGCCCCGAGTTGTCCAGCTAGCGCTACACGGTCAGCAATGTCACTCAACGGCCACCGTCGTCGCAGACATTATAATTGGAAGTCTCGCGACCACCACCAGTCTGCTAGAAGTGCCCGGACTGCAAGAAGAAGTTTTATTGGGCCACCACTGGCTCACGGCCAACCAAGCAGTTGTGGACTACCGACGGGGCTGCTTTCACATTGGCAGCGAGAACCGACAGACGGTCTTCTGGAATGACCGCGCGGAGCCCGAGGAAGAGGACATTGACGAAGCTAGCCTTCAGACGTCAGCAGGTGGCCAACACCATAAACGGCTTCTGGAAATGTTACACCGTCATCGCAGTTTGTTCTCCCGTGGCCCGCTCCGCACTACATCTGCGGCCAAGCACGAGATCCGGCTGAAAGAAGGTAGCCAGCCATTCCGGCTCCCAATGTACCGGTACTCCGACGAGAAGAAACGCACCATCCGGGAACAGGTAGAAGAGATGCTGAGGCAGCGTATCATTGAACCGGCCACCTCGCCATACAGCTCTCCGGTGGTGATTGTGAAGAAGAAGGACAGCACACCCCGGTTCTGCGTAGACTTCCGGAGGCTGAACGATCAGACCGAGGATGTGGACTCACCACTGCCGCTGATATACGAAACAATCAAGGACCTCAGCGGGGCCCAAGTCTTCTCGACCCTAGATCTCAAGAGCGGCTACTGGCAAATCCCGCTGGAGGAAGAAGCAAAGAAGTACACAGCATTCTCGGTGCCCGACGGAGGTCGGTACCAGTTCCGGGTGATGTGCTTTGGGCTGAAGAACGCGCCCAGCACCTTCCAACGGCTGATGCAGGATGTTCTCACGGGACTATTACGGGAGTGCTGCCTCGTCTATCTGGACGACATCATTGTCTACTCCCCCGACTGGGAAACGCACCTGCGACACCTGGATCAAGTCTTGGAAAGGCTGCAGATGCACCAGCTGACCTGCTCGCTCAACAAGTGTCACTTCGGCCGGGAAGAAGTCGCCTTTCTGGGCCACGAGATTACTCCGGACGGCAACCTCCCGCAGCAGCAACATCTCAGAGCGATTGAAGACCAGCCGGCCCCCAGCAACAAGAAAGAGCTGCAACGCTTCCTGGGAATCTGCAACTGGAAGCGAGAGTACATCCCCTGCTTCGCCATGATTTCGGAACCGTTAACGGACCTGCTGCGGACAAGAAAGTGGCATTGGGACGACACAACTCAGCGAGCCTTCGAAGAGGTTAAGGCCGCTTTCCGGCAGCCGTTAAAACTCTCACGACCGGATCGAGACTTGCCGATGTTTCTGCAGACCGACGCCAGCCAAAAGGGACTTGGAGCGGTGCTTTATCAATGCACCGAAGCCGGAGAGAGGCGTATCATCTCGTACGCCAGTGCCAAGCTCCACGAGGCGGAGAAGAACTACCACTCCAACGAACTGGAGTGTTTGGCAGTCGTCTGGGCCATCAAGAAATACCGGCCATACTTGGAGGATCGCCATTTTACCCTAAGGACCGACAACAAGGCGCTAACTTGGCTGAAGCAGGCGACGGGGCAGAAGACGAAGTACGCTCGCTGGGCTCTACTGATACAGAGCTTCAAATTCACCGTCGTCCACTGCCCGGGCAAGGAGAACGAGTTGCCGGACTTCCTCTCGAGGGAACCTGGGCTTGAAGATACTGCCGGCGTCCAAGAAGAACCACGGATGCAGCCTGAAGAGAGGCCACTTCGCAGTGTTGCGGCAGCTGCACCCCGACTACAAGAAATCACAGCTGTCGGCATCCATCAGGCAGTGCAGGAGGCGCAAGAAGGCGACCAGGAGTGCCAAGCGTGGAGAAACGACCCTGCGGCGGCTACAGCGAGAGGATACCGGGTGGACAACGGCCTGGTTTGGAAGGACAGACGCAACCAGGAACCAGGATTGTACGTGCCGCCGAGTGTCCGCATGGAGGTCATCAGGCACTTCCACGACTTCCCTGAAGCCGGTCATCCGGGAGCCGAAGAAACGTTTCGGGCCATCGGCAAGGACTTCGTCTGGACCGGCCTAACCATTGATGTCCGCAGATACGTCCGGAGTTGCAGAATATGCGCCCTACACAAGCGCGGCGCAAATCCCGAACAGGACCAACAGCGACCTCACCGACCCAGGAGATGTTGGAATACTGTCGCCCTGGACGTCATGGGACCATATCCGCTGACTCGAGCTGGCAACCGGTACATCGTAGTGGTCACGGATATGATGTCGAGATGGGTGGAAGCAAAGGCCGTGCGCAAGGCGGACGCCGACACCATTATCCGCTACCTGGAGGAAGAAGTGTTCCCTCGTTGGAGATACCCAGAGGCGTTGCTCACCGACAACGGAAAGCCGCTCACGGGCCACAAGTGGAAGCAGATGTGCGACAAGCTGCACATACGACCGTGGACTACAGCCAACTACCATCCCAGGGCGAACCCGACCGAGCGGCGCAACGGCGAGATCAAGAAGGCGCTGCGGATCCAGCTCCATGACTGCAAGGACCATGGCGACTGGGACAAGCGTTTGCCGACGATTCTGTTCTCGCTGCGGAATCGTGCATACGCCGCCACTGGAGTGACACCGAGCAAGCTTCTGCTGGGCAGAGACCTACGCCGACCCGGCGACTGGAGTCGGCCACACGCAGAACAGGACGTCCGGCCAATTGAGGAACGAGAAGAGGCGGCCAGGTGACACCAGACGCAGTATCAGCGGCGGCGGTATGCGGAACGGAGGACACAGGACCCTACACTGGCCGTAGGGCAGCTGGTGTACGTCAAGAGCCACGCCGGACCAGCCAAAGGACGGAGGTACCCTGGATGGGAGCCAGCCTGGGAAGGTCCCTTTAGCGTTGCCGCAACCCTCGGCGGGCAGATTTACACGGTGGAGAAGGACGGACGTCCATACAAGGTTCACCGCCAACGGCTCAAACCCGCCGGAGAAGAACAATGGGCTGGCCACCGGAGAGCATTCAAGACCCGGGGGAGTTGTGACATAGCGGGGCGAAGATCTGCTCTCGGCGCCAGCCGAGACGTGACACGAGAAGGCGAGGCGACCCAATCAAGGATCAGCAGCAGCTTGATTGGCCTCGACGTGACCATCTAACGTGCTCGAGGCGAGCCAACCAGGGACCAGCGGCACTCTGATAGGTTCGTGGCACACGACCTGTCAGGGCATAAAAACAGCGCCGCTAAAAATTTTTGGCGACTGTAACTTTGTGTTCACTTCGGAACCAGCATTGGAACAGTACGGATCTCTCTCCTGGACTGCTCTCTCCAGCTTGGAAGCTGAAGTTCGCTGTGATCAGCCGCTGCCCTGCTGCCTACTGCTTCGCCGCTGGACAGCCAACATCTTGGCCCGCTTGCTGCCTTTGACAACAAGAAGACGGAAGACCACAACTCAGCTGGCTGGTGAATCGAGTAGCCAGCACAAGCACAGCTGAGTGCGTCGGACCTTCTAAGGGCCACCAGCCAAGTGACCCTTTTCAGGACCACCAACTTGCCGCTGAAGAGGAAGCCAATAGCCTGCCAGAGCTTAAGGTTGCGCAGCGCATCTTGCCCGCTGACGCTCAGGCTCTTAGGTAGCGCTGCCTAGGACGATCCTTGCGAGCCCCCACCAGTGGTAAGCGAGCTTGGATATCGCCTAGGTAAAGAGGCCGGTGGACACCTCTCTTGGTAAGGAGAGGTATCTAACGAAGCCGGTCATTTGCCCAGCTCGTAGTAAGCCTGAGCGTTCCAGAAATCCCTCAAGCGATCCGGCTCGGGCCGGACCCTAGGTCCCTGGTTACCGCCGGAGGCAGCCTGGCTGCCTCTGGTCGGCGAACCTCCCGCTCGATGGCGGAAATGCCCGTTTCGGGCGCGTCATCGAGCTCGCAGTCGCTCGCCACTGCCCCGCCCCACACGAGCGACTCGCCGTGTTCTCCGCTTATGGAAGCGGACCAAGTCGATCCCCGGTCGGTTCCGCTGCCCGGTGACGAGACCGACGCTTTCGTGGCGGTTGGGCCACGGGGGCGGCCGGTTAAGAAACCGAGGCGGAATCGATCGTCCTCAACCTCTTCCTCGGCGTCCGCCATGGAAGTTGTCCCCGCCGATGGCGAATCCGGCCCGGGGCCGACTGTGTCCGGCGGTGCCCAAGCACCGCCGGCCTCTGGTCGCATCCCGCCCGTATACGTTCACGGCGTGAACAACGTCACCGGTTTTTACCGGCGATTGATAGTGGCTCCCGGACTTTCCCCGGCCAACGTTGACCTGAAGCTCCTTGGGAGCCACACAGTCAAGATCGTTGTCCGCGGAATGGACGTGTACCGCAGTGTCTTGGCGTACGTGGAATCCCAGCAATTCCAGTACCATACCTTCTCGCCTAAACACGTGAAGCCTCTGTCGCTTGTCCTCAGAGGCTTGGACGTGGAATCCCCTCTAGAGGAAATACTCGATGAGCTGCGCGAGCTGGGCTATCCTGTTCGCGCGGTCCATCGGGTGTTTACTCCTGCCGGACCAAGGCGTCCAATTCCTCTGGTCCGCATCCTGGTGGAGAATAGCGAGGCAGGCACTAGCCTACTCTCACTTACGCGGCTTTTTGGTTTCCGCGTAAAAGTGGAAAGAAGCCGCGCTCCCGGGGTTCTGCCTCAGTGTCACAGGTGCCAACGCTTCGGGCACCACTCCGACTCTTGCTCTAACGCTCCGGCGTGCGTGAGGTGTTCTCTCCCTCACGCCTCCAAACTTTGCGATGCACCTGCATTCAAACGATGCATCAACTGCGGCGGGAGTCACCCCGCCAACTACCGGGCATGTCCGGTGTTTCAGCAGGAGCTCGAGAGGCGAAAGCCGAAAGGGCGCCTGCCACCACCGAGGCATCCGGTAGCTGGTTCCAGACCTGCAACCGAGCAGCCAGGCCCTGCGCCTCCTGCTACGGCTGCCGTGTCTTCCGCCCCAGCTTCAAACAGGCAACAAAAGCGATCTAAAGGCCCGAAGCAAACACCTGTAGCTCAGGCAACTCCATCTCAGGCTCCTTCACAGGCCCCTGTCCCGCCTCAGGCGAAAAAGCGCCGTAACCTCGTGGCATCTAAAAGTGAGACCATCCAGCCAACAGAAAACATCTCGGTTGTGGAGCCGGAGAATCCTGCCCCTGCTTTAGAAGCAGCCTCGCCTGACCTCCCGCCCCCGCGGTTTCCCAACGCAGGCAAAAAGAAGCGGCATAGAAAGCCCCGTGGCGCTAGATCCCGGGCTCCTGCCAACCCGGCCGCACAGTCCAGACAGCCTGCACAGCGCGCGAAGTCCGACGCAATCGCATCTGTCCCTCTTCCTAGCACCTCCGCTCGAGGTGCTACACCTGGCCCCAAGAAACCCCCCCTGGCTTCCACCAATCCCCCGATTGATAAGCCTCGGCGCTCTTATGCGCACGCAGTCTCCGGGCAATCTGCCTCAAGAACCGTTCCTGACGACTACCAGGTCGTCAAAGACTTCCTTGCTGAGTTCGATCTCAGCAAAGTCGCCTAGACCTTCAGGTCCATCCGCTCCCGCTTGGAGACTGCTGACATAACTGAGAGATTCATGCTCTTGGTGGAAGCCGCCACTTGTGTAGGTCTTCTATGAGTCGGGTCCTCAAACGAGATCTCTCGATTCTTTCCTGGAACGCCAACGGGTTGTCCAACAAGATCCAGGAACTCCAAGAATTACTGGCCCGACTCAAACCCGATGTAGTGCTTCTCAATGAGACCCACTTGACTCCTGCGAGTCGGTTACGACTGGCCAACTATGTGTGCTATCGAAACGACAGACCGGGCACTGCTGGTGGCGGTACTGCCGTCGCGGTGAGGCTCACTCTCGAGCATCACCGAGTCGTCTTGCCTGCAATGACTCACCTCGAAGGCACCGCTGTGGAGTTGTTAAACACTCTAGGCGGTGTACAGATGGTAGCGGCGTATAAACCGCCGCAAAAAGAGCTCCTTCACCCCGATCTAGCTGTCGCGTTCGATGCACACAGGAGGGTCATCATGGCCGGCGATCTGAACTGTAAACATCGCGATTGGAACAGTCGCTTGACTGCCCCAAACGGGAAACGTTTACGCAGGTTTGCCGATTCTCGCAGGATACAAGTGATTGGGCCTACCCAACCTACGTTCTACCCCTCACAACGCAACGCGGCTCCCGATGTCTTGGACATAGCGGTGATTCAAGGAATTGACTGTCCGGTCCATGTGTCCGCGCTAACGGAACTATCGTCCGATCATCTCCCCATCCTGATACACGTCGCTACCCAGCACGTCGTACGCAGAGATGTCAGGAAGGTGGTAGAATGGGATCGCTATGGCCCGGCGTTAAGTCGCCGATTGCCAGACGCGGGACCACTCGAAACCTTCCGCCAAGTCGACGAGGCAGTTGCCGCGTTTGACGAGGCAGTCGTATCTGCGATCGACGCGTCTTCCAGAATGAAGCCTGGCGTCACGCCCCACTGGCAGCGGATCCCAGAGGAGACGAGTGCTCTCGCTTGCGAGAGAAATCGCCTCCGGAGACGCTGGCAGCGGACCCGTGATCCGGCCGACAAGGCAGCGTACAACCGGGCGACCGGCATTTTACGTCGTGAAATGCAGGCCTACCGGAGACGCTGTTGGGAACTCGCCGTGGCCCAGGCAGGGGACGGATCGGACGAAAGTAGCCCTTACCGGATACCTTCGGCGTTGGTAGGGAAGAGGCGCCGGCCTCGCATCCCGGCCATTGCTGGACCTTTCGGTCAAATCCTGGCTCGCCCGGAGGCGAAGGCCGAGTACTTGGGCGCGTGTTTTGAGCGACAGTTCGCACCTAACCCGCCCATGGACTGGGACTTCGACGAAGAAGTCGAGAACGAAGTGGAAGACTTTCTGTCTCTTCCGATCACTACGGAGCCCGAACCCATTACTAGGGAAGAGGTCACAGATCGGCTCGTTGAACTCGTGCCAAGAAAAGCTCCTGGCCCGGACGGCGTCTCGAACGCCGCTCTTACTCGACTCCCGGAGCGAGGAGTACTTTTCTTTGGTCGCGCTGTTCAACGCGTGTCTTAGACTGGCCTATTTTCCCCAGAAATGGCGTAAGGCGACGGTTATAGTGATCCCGAAGCAGGGAAAGGACGCTTCCCGTCCCGGCAACCTCCGGCCAATTAGTCTACTGTCAGCCACGTCAAAGGTCCTCGAACGTCTCGTACAACGGAGAGTACTAGATCATCTACGAAATTTCGATGTACTGGTCCCCGAACAGTTCGGCTTCCGTGTGGGGCATTCCACCACTCATCAACTGATGAGACTGGTGGAATACATCACGGACGCCGGGTGTCGGAAAGAGCAGACTGTCGCCTGTTTCCTAGATGTGGAAAAGGCCTTTGATAGTGTCTGGCACGACGGGCTCTTGTTCAAGCTCCGGGAAATCCAGCTCCCAGATTGCTACCTTCGCTTGATTGCTAGCTTTCTGACGGAGAGGACTTTCTGCGTGCGAATAGACGACCACGTCTCTTCCGAGAGACGTATCACAGCCGGGGTACCTCAAGGTAGCGTGCTAGGGCCTCTCCTGTTCTCAGTGTATGTCAACGACGCACCCAGAGAGCCTGGAGTCCAGATGGCTTTGTTTGCCGACGACACGGCGGTCTATACCGCCGATCGGAACGCAGACTTTGCTATCCCACGACTTCAGCGCGCACTCGATGCGTATTCGACGTGGACGGAAAGCTGGAAAGTTGCCGTCAACGAAACCAAGAGCTCCGCGGTGCTATTCACAAAGCGCCGGAAAGAACCACGAGGCCGAGTGAGACTCGGTAGAACGTACCTGCCCTGGTCGAGGGAAGTTAAGTACCTCGGTGTCCACCTTGACCGTCGGCTCACCTGGCGTACCCACGCTGAGACGATGCGAAGGAAAGCGTCCGCTCGTCTCGCGCAACTGTTTCCGATACTTGCCAACAAGGCTATGACCCGCAAGCTGGGTAAGTTGATTGTCAACGCGTATATGTTGCCGATCATTACCTACGCTCTTCCCGTCTGGGGTTACCTCGCAACCGTTCATAAAAGAAGGTTGCAAAGCGTTCTCGATAGAGGGCTTCGGCTAGCGGCCAAAGTCCCCTATCGGTTTTCTTCTCGTCTCCTGAGAAGAGGACTCGGTGTCCGCTCCTTGGATGACACCGCAAGGCGACTTGCACGTAAATTTTACGTCCGAGCTGCGAGGACCCAGACAAACCCTCTCATAGCTGGCCTTGGCAAGTACCGAATACGTCCAGGTGAATCTTGGAAACGGCCTCGACAAATACTGTACTAGTCGACCTAGTACGAGCATGTCGTTGTAGCGACCATTAAAAATTAATTAACAATATTCCGTCTGGACAGGACCACTAGGCAGGAGCCCCTACCGGAGGCTCGGTACTAGGAAACCATTGGGTCGTCTCACGACGCTCAACCCAACAGCTCTGACCACTTTTTGGCGACTTTTTTGGCTTTTTTCGTCGTCTTCTGCTCCAGACTTCAGACGGACAGGACTGCTCCTTGGACTGCTCTCTAATCTGGACGTTGCTTCAGCTTCTGGCTGCATCCGCCCACCTCGCAGGACGAGGAATTTCGCTGCTCTCTTCGTGGGACAAGACTCTCGCGCCAGCTGTTACCAGTGAATTGAGTAGCTGGTAGAAGCACCAGCTGGCCGAAGTTGCCCTGCTAAGGACCACCTTGCCGGATACCATCTGCTGGCGAAGAACTGAAGAGGATTGCTCTGGGCTCACCTGGTGAGTGCCGCATTTCCAGTGTGTAATTCCTAACTTGTTCACGACTGTTAGGTAGCGCTGCCCCGGACGATCCTTGCAAGCCCCCACCAGTGGTAAGCGAGCTAGGATATCGCCGGGGTAAAGGGGCCAGTGGACACCAGTCTTGGTAAGGACTGGTATTCAACGAAGCTGGTCGTTAGCCCAGCTCCTCCCGCATCGTCGTGAACAAGGAAGACGCGCGGGTAATCCGGCTTCGGCCGGACCCGAGATCCCTGGCGTCTGGCAGTGACTGCCTAGCAGTCTCTGCCCGGCAGCCGTCGCACCTGGCCAGCATGCCTTCTACAGGCAACGCCTTCCAAGCGCTACGAAAGCAACAGGCAGTCATCGGGCTCGCCCGGACGCTGCCGTCACTGGGGCACGCACTGTGCTGTGCCCTACTTCAACTTGGCAACTTGGCAAATTTTGTTTGATCTTTTGAGCCGGACGTCCGAGACTGACTTTTGACGTCCAGCTTCTGATCTGAACAGGACGCTCTCATTGGACTGCTCTTCTTCAGCTCTCTTCGCTGGACCATCTACGGCTTTGCTGCCTTCGGCCACCTCGCCTTCCGACGAGGAATAACTCTTCTCTTCGTGGGAACCAAGCCAGCTGCTGCCGGTGAACTTAGTAGCTGGTAGAAGAAGCAGCTGGCCGAAGTTTGCCCTTGTAAGGACCACCTGCGCCGGAACAACATCTTGCCGGACAGGAAAGAAGTGGATTGCTCTGGGCTCTCCTGGTGAGTGCCGTATCAGTGTGTAATTCCTAACTTGCTCACGAGTGTTAGGTAGCGCTGCCCCGGACGATCCTTGCAAGCCCCCACCAGTGGTAAGCGAGCTAGGATATCGCCGGGGTAAAGGGGCCAGTGGACACCAGTCTTGGTAAGGACTAGTATTCAACGAAGCTGGTCGTTAGCCCAGCTCCTCCCGCATCGTCGTGAGCAAGGAAGACGCGCGGGTAATCCGGCTTCGGCCGGACCCGAGATCCCTGGCGTCTGGCAGTGACTGCCTAGCAGTCTCTGCCCGGCAGCCGCCGCACCTGGCCAGCATGCCTTCTACAGGCAACGGCCCAAGTGCCGAGTCGCTCGGCCCCGCCTTGCTGCCCCATCTGGGCGACTCGCCTGATTCGCCTCGGGCGATGGAGACGGACGATCCTCTCCCCAACCCGATTCCTCCTCTTCCGGCTGACGAGTCGGGCGAGTTCGCGACCGTTGGTCGGCGTAATCGCCCGGCTAAGAAGCCCAAGAGAACCCACCCAACCGCTTCCTCTAACACCTCGGCCATGGACATTGGACCTTCTCAGGGCCCACAGGCCGCGGTTCCGACTGCTTCGACAGCAACTCCGGCTGCTGCCGCTGTTGGTCGTGCGCCGCCCCTGTACGTCCATAGCGTATCCAATGTCGCCGCCTTATACAGACGGCTGATCGCGGCCCACGGCCTGTCGGCCGACAAGCTTGACCTGAAGCTGCTTGGCGGTGATACGGTCAGGATTGTCGTCCGCCAGCTCGAGGACCATCGCTTGGTCGAGGCCTTCCTCCAAGCACACAACCTCCAATATCACACCTTCACTCCTAAGCGAGTCAAGCCCTTGTCTGTCATTTTGCGAGGGCTTGACGCGCACACCGATCCACAGGAGATCCTTATGGAACTCCGCGACCTCGGGTACCCGGTGCAGGCAATTTTCCGCCTGTTCACTCACTCAGAAACCCGAGTACCTCTCCCGCCCGTCCGTCTCCAGCTCGAGAAGGGCGAGGCTGCTGATAAAATTTTCCACCTGACGCGGCTGTTTGGCTTCCGCGTCAGGGTGGAAACCAGTCGTCCCCAGGGCAAGCTCGCGCAGTGCCACCGGTGCCAGAGGTTCGGCCACCACACCGACGTCTGCCGCAATGCCCCGGCCTGTCTACGATGTTCTCTGGGACATTCAACCCAGGCCTGCACTGTGGCAGACAAGACCAAATTCCGCTGCATCAATTGTGGCCAAGGCCATGCAGCAAGCAACGTAAACTGCCCGGTCTATAAGGCGGAGCTCCTGCGGAAGCAAAGGCCGCAGGGGCCCCTCCCGAAGCCACGGCAGCCAGCTATGCAGCCCCAACCTAGACAGCCTAAAATGCAGGCTAGGCCTAAACCTCAAACACAACCGGCACGGCGCGCGCCCTCTCCGGCTCCACCTCCAGCCCCTACAAAGGCAACTAAACGTACCGCGTCTCCTTCCACAGCAGAGACACGCCCAGTAGCTATTATCTCGGTTTTGGAGCCGGAGAATGAACCCTCCACCTCCGCGGAACCTCCTACTCCCGCCTCTGAACCAGAGGTAGCCTCGCCGCCCCTGCCACCTCCGCGATTTCCGCGAGCAGGCATCAAACCCAGGAACAAAGGGATACCCACACCGGATGCTCGGCCCCGAGCTCCTGCCTGCCCACAGCCCAAGAAAAGTCCTGCTTCCCGGTATAAGTCCGACGAAGCGCAACAGCGTACTTTTCCTGCCGCTGATCCAAAACCGTCTGGCCCTGGTCCTATGGCTTCCACCATGACCCGATCTGCCGTAACACCTGGTCGCTCTTATGCGGCCTCAGTTTCCAGGCAAACCGCCCAGTCCGTCAGTTCCAATGACGCACAGTTCGTCCGCGGCTTTCTGTCTAGCTACGACCTCCCGAAAGTCGCATCTACCTTCAGGTCCATCCGAGACCGCCTGGAAACTGCTGACCCAACTGAGAGATTCATGCTCTTGGTGGAAGCCTGCGAAGTCATAGGTCTTCTATGAACCGAGCCCTTAGACGAGATCTCTCGCTCGTAGCCTGGAATGCTAACAACATCGGTACCAAGCATTCCGACCTTCTTGAATTCCTGGCTCGGTTCAAACCCGACGTACTTCTCCTCGGGGAAACCCACCTGACCCCGGCGAACCGGTTTCGATTACCAAATTACGTGGTCTATCGGGATGACCGAGTTGGCCGACGAGGAGGCGGCACGGCGATCGCGGTGAGGACCTCCATAGGTCATCATCGTGTCGCTTTGCCGCAGCTTACCAACCTAGAGGCCACCGCCATTGAGGTCCACGGAGCTCTTGGCGGCGTCCTCGTGGTCTCAGCTTACAAGCCCCCACAAGCTGAACTCCTTGTCGGCGACCTGGACGTCATCTTCGATTCCCATCGAAGGGTAATTTTGGCCGGCGATCTGAATTGCAAGCATCGCGTTTGGAATAGTCGCCTGACTACTCCGAACGGGAGGCGCTTGCTCAGTTTTGTTGAATCGCGCCGGGCGATGGTGTTTGGTCCAGCGCAACCCACGTTCTTTCCGTCACAGCCTAACGCGGCTCCCGATGTTCTGGATATCGCGGTGACCCAAGGAGTTGTCTGTCCGGTCGAGGTATTCTCACTTACGGAGCTGACATCCGACCACAAACCTATCTTGGTCCACGTCGCTACCCAGCACGCCTATGCACGTTCTGACCAGAAGAAGGTTATCGATTGGGATCGCTACGGCCCGGCCTTGTGCCGTCGATTGCCGCCAGCGGCCCCAATCGATTCCGTTCGCCTCCTAGACGAAGCAGTTGCGGGAATCGAAGAGGCAATCATCTCGGCTATAGGCGTGTCTTCACGTACGCGAGCTGGTCTCACGCCTGGCTACCAACGCATCCCTGAGGAAGTCTCTCTTCTCGCTCGCGAGAGGAATTACTTCCGGAAACGTTGGCAGAGGACCCGTGATCCGGCCGATAAGGCAGCATACAATCGGCTCACCGGACGACTGCGTGGCAGTCTGAAGGCGTTCCGACGTAGCTGTTGGGAACTCGACGTGGCCCGAACGGGGGATGCGGACCCGCAATCTCACCCGTACAGAATACCTACCGCATTGACGGGACGGAGGCGCCGACCTCCACTTCCCGCCATTGTTGGACCGTTCGGTCGACCCCTGGGTCGCCCGGAGGAGAAGGCCGAGTACTTGGGCTTGTGTTTCGAGCGACAGTTCGCTCCCAACCCGCCCATGGACTGGGACTTCGACGAACAAGTCGAGATGGCCGTGGAAGACTTTCTGTCACTTCCGATCACGACGGAGCCCGAATCCATCTCTTTGGAAGAGGTCTCAGATCGGCTCGCTGAACTTCAGCCAAGAAAAGCTCCAGGCCCGGACGGTGTTACCAACATTGCTCTACGTCTTCTTCCCGAGCCTGGAGTTCAATTCTTGACTGATTTGTTCAACGCGTGTCTTAGACTGGCCTACTTTCCCAAGAAATGGAGAAAGGCGACGGTTATCGTGATCCCGAAGCCGGGAAAGGATACCACCCGCTCGGAAAACCTCCGGCCTATCAGCCTACTTTCCGCTACGTCCAAGGTTTTTGAGCGCCTCGTACAGCGTCGTGTACGAGAACATCTAACCAACTTTGACGTGCTGGTCCCCGAACAGTTCGGCTTTCGTGTGGGGCATTCGACCACTCATCAATTGATGAGACTGGTGGAAGGCATCACGGAAGCCGGGTGTCGGAGAGAACGGACCGTTGGCTGTTTCTTAGATGTTGAGAAAGCCTTCGACAGCGTATGGCATGATGGCCTGTTATTCAAACTTAGGGAAGTCCAGCTCCCGGACTGCTACCTCCATCTGGTTGCTAGCTTTCTGACGGAGAGGACCTTCTGCGTGAGAGTTGGCGATTCAGTCTCTTCCGAGAGGCGAATCACAGCCGGCGTCCCTCAAGGTAGTGTTCTAGGCCCCCTTCTGTTCTCGATCTACGTCAACGACGTGCCGAGACAGCCTGGAGTCCAGATGGCCCTCTTCGCTGACGACACGGCCGTATTTACGGCCGATCGTCATGAGGAAAGGGCCGTCCTACGACTGCAGCGCCAGCTCGACACGCTCGTGGACTGGACTGATAACTGGAGAGTGCTCCTCAACCCTACCAAGAGCGTAGCCGTCGAATTCTCTAAGCGACGGAAGAACCCCGTTAGGCAACTACGTATCGGCAGAACGTACTTGCGCTGGTCCAACGAGGTCAAGTACCTCGGCTTACACCTCGACCGTCGGCTCACCTGGCGTACCCACGCACAGACAGTTCTTAAGCGAGCATCCACTCGCCTGTGCGCACTGTTTCCACTCCTGATCAGCCCAGCCATGACCAGGAAATTGGGTAGGATGATCGTCGGCGCGTATCTGCTGCCGGTCATTACCTACGCCTGCCCGGTCTGGGGTTACCTCGCCGCAATGCATAAAAGGAAGTTGCAGAGCGTCCTCGACAAGGGGCTTCGGCTAGCGGCCAAAGTCCCCCGTCGCTTCTCATCTCGCCTTCTAAGGAGAGGACTTGGCGTCCGCTCCTTAGACGACACTTTCAGGCGGCTTGCACGCAAATTTTATCACGTGCGGCGAGGTTCCCAGACAATCCTCTAGTGACTGGGCTGAGAAGGTACCGTATACGCCCAGGTGATTCATGGAAACGCCCTCGGTGTATACTGCGCTAGCGTAGGCTAGCACAACAGCCGAGAAAGGCCTGCTATAGAGCACACGCCCTACTTGGGCAGGGCCACGAGGCAGGAGCTCCAGATGGTAGCTCGGAACTCAGTTCCCGTGCGGTTCGTCTCTGCGACGCACAACCGCAAAGCCCAGAGCAAAAAAAAAAAAAAAAAAATTTTTTGCGACCACCGGAGCACGACTAGCTGCTGCTCCGTTCAACTCTGGACTCGCTGCGACAAATCTCGCTCCAAGCGCTACGAAAGCAACAGGCAGTCATCGGGCTCGCCCGGACGCTGCCGTCACTGGGGCACGCACTGTGCTGTGCCCTACTTCAACTTGGCAACTTGGCAAATTTTGTTTGATCTTTTGAGCCGGACGTCCGAGACTGACTTTTGACGTCCAGCTTCTGATCTGAACAGGACGCTCTCATTGGACTGCTCTTCTTCAGCTCTCTTCGCTGGACCATCTACGGCTTTGCTGCCTTCGGCCACCTCGCCTTCCGACGAGGAATAACTCTTCTCTTCGTGGGAACCAAGCCAGCTGCTGCCGGTGAACTTAGTAGCTGGTAGAAGAAGCAGCTGGCCGAAGTTTGCCCTTGTAAGGACCACCTGCGCCGGAACAACATCTTGCCGGACAGGAAAGAAGTGGATTGCTCTGGGCTCTCCTGGTGAGTGCCGTATCAGTGTGTAATTCCTAACTTGCTCACGAGTGTTAGGTAGCGCTGCCCCGGACGATCCTTGCAAGCCCCCACCAGTGGTAAGCGAGCTAGGATATCGCCGGGGTAAAGGGGCCAGTGGACACCAGTCTTGGTAAGGACTAGTATTCAACGAAGCTGGTCGTTAGCGCAGCTCCTCCCGCATCGTCGTGAGCAAGGAAGACGCGCGGGTAATCCGGCTTCGGCCGGACCCGAGATCCCTGGCGTCTGGCAGTGACTGCCTAGCAGTCTCTGCCCGGCAGCCGCCGCACCTGGCCAGCATGCCTTCTACAGGCAACGGCCCAAGTGCCGAGTCGCTCGGCCCCGCCTTGCTGCCCCATCTGGGCGACTCGCCTGATTCGCCTCGGGCGATGGAGACGGACGATCCTCTCCCCAACCCGATTCCTCCTCTTCCGGCTGACGAGTCGGGCGAGTTCGCGACCGTTGGTCGGCGTAATCGCCCGGCTAAGAAGCCCAAGAGAACCCACCCAACCGCTTCCTCTAACACCTCGGCCATGGACATTGGACCTTCTCAGGGCCCACAGGCCGCGGTTCCGACTGCTTCGACAGCAACTCCGGCTGCTGCCGCTGTTGGTCGTGCGCCGCCCCTGTACGTCCATAGCGTATCCAATGTCGCCGCCTTATACAGACGGCTGATCGCGGCCCACGGCCTGTCGGCCGACAAGCTTGACCTGAAGCTGCTTGGCGGTGATACGGTCAGGATTGTCGTCCGCCAGCTCGAGGACCATCGCTTGGTCGAGGCCTTCCTCCAAGCACACAACCTCCAATATCACACCTTCACTCCTAAGCGAGTCAAGCCCTTGTCTGTCATTTTGCGAGGGCTTGACGCGCACACCGATCCACAGGAGATCCTTATGGAACTCCGCGACCTCGGGTACCCGGTGCAGGCAATTTTCCGCCTGTTCACTCACTCAGAAACCCGAGTACCTCTCCCGCCCGTCCGTCTCCAGCTCGAGAAGGGCGAGGCTGCTGATAAAATTTTCCACCTGACGCGGCTGTTTGGCTTCCGCGTCAGGGTGGAAACCAGTCGTCCCCAGGGCAAGCTCGCGCAGTGCCACCGGTGCCAGAGGTTCGGCCACCACACCGACGTCTGCCGCAATGCCCCGGCCTGTCTACGATGTTCTCTGGGACATTCAACCCAGGCCTGCACTGTGGCAGACAAGACCAAATTCCGCTGCATCAATTGTGGCCAAGGCCATGCAGCAAGCAACGTAAACTGCCCGGTCTATAAGGCGGAGCTCCTGCGGAAGCAAAGGCCGCAGGGGCCCCTCCCGAAGCCACGGCAGCCAGCTATGCAGCCCCAACCTAGACAGCCTAAAATGCAGGCTAGGCCTAAACCTCAAACACAACCGGCACGGCGCGCGCCCTCTCCGGCTCCACCTCCAGCCCCTACAAAGGCAACTAAACGTACCGCGTCTCCTTCCACAGCAGAGACACGCCCAGTAGCTATTATCTCGGTTTTGGAGCCGGAGAATGAACCCTCCACCTCCGCGGAACCTCCTACTCCCGCCTCTGAACCAGAGGTAGCCTCGCCGCCCCTGCCAACTCCGCGATTTCCGCGAGCAGGCATCAAACCCAGGAACAAAGGGATACCCACACCGGATGCTCGGCCCCGAGCTCCTGCCTGCCCACAGCCCAAGAAAAGTCCTGCTTCCCGGTATAAGTCCGACGAAGCGCAACAGCGTACTTTTCCTGCCGCTGATCCAAAACCGTCTGGCCCTGGTCCTATGGCTTCCACCATGACCCGATCTGCCGTAACACCTGGTCGCTCTTATGCGGCCTCAGTTTCCAGGCAAACCGCCCAGTCCGTCAGTTCCAATGACGCACAGTTCGTCCGCGGCTTTCTGTCTAGCTACGACCTCCCGAAAGTCGCATCTACCTTCAGGTCCATCCGAGACCGCCTGGAAACTGCTGACCCAACTGAGAGATTCATGCTCTTGGTGGAAGCCTGCGAAGTCATAGGTCTTCTATGAACCGAGCCCTTAGACGAGATCTCTCGCTCGTAGCCTGGAATGCTAACAACATCGGTACCAAGCATTCCGACCTTCTTGAATTCCTGGCTCGGTTCAAACCCGACGTACTTCTCCTCGGGGAAACCCACCTGACCCCGGCGAACCGGTTTCGATTACCAAATTACGTGGTCTATCGGGATGACCGAGTTGGCCGACGAGGAGGCGGCACGGCGATCGCGGTGAGGACCTCCATAGGTCATCATCGTGTCGCTTTGCCGCAGCTTACCAACCTAGAGGCCACCGCCATTGAGGTCCACGGAGCTCTTGGCGGCGTCCTCGTGGTCTCAGCTTACAAGCCCCCACAAGCTGAACTCCTTGTCGGCGACCTGGACGTCATCTTCGATTCCCATCGAAGGGTAATTTTGGCCGGCGATCTGAATTGCAAGCATCGCGTTTGGAATAGTCGCCTGACTACTCCGAACGGGAGGCGCTTGCTCAGTTTTGTTGAATCGCGCCGGGCGATGGTGTTTGGTCCAGCGCAACCCACGTTCTTTCCGTCACAGCCTAACGCGGCTCCCGATGTTCTGGATATCGCGGTGACCCAAGGAGTTGTCTGTCCGGTCGAGGTATTCTCACTTACGGAGCTGACATCCGACCACAACCCTATCTTGGTCCACGTCGCTACCCAGCACGCCTATGCACGTTCTGACCAGAAGAAGGTTATCGATTGGGATCGCTACGGCCCGGCCTTGTGCCGTCGATTGCCGCCAGCGGCCCCAATCGATTCCGTTCGCCTCCTAGACGAAGCAGTTGCGGGAATCGAAGAGGCAATCATCTCGGCTATAGGCGTGTCTTCACGTACGCGAGCTGGTCTCACGCCTGGCTACCAACGCATCCCTGAGGAAGTCTCTCTTCTCGCTCGCGAGAGGAATTACTTCCGGAAACGTTGGCAGAGGACCCGTGATCCGGCCGATAAGGCAGCATACAATCGGCTCACCGGACGACTGCGTGGCAGTCTGAAGGCGTTCCGACGTAGCTGTTGGGAACTCGACGTGGCCCGAACGGGGGATGCGGACCCGCAATCTCACCCGTACAGAATACCTACCGCATTGACGGGACGGAGGCGCCGACCTCCACTTCCCGCCATTGTTGGACCGTTAGGTCGACCCCTGGGTCGCCCGGAGGAGAAGGCCGAGTACTTGGGCTTGTGTTTCGAGCGACAGTTCGCTCCCAACCCGCCCATGGACTGGGACTTCGACGAACAAGTCGAGATGGCCGTGGAAGACTTTCTGTCACTTCCGATCACGACGGAGCCCGAATCCATCTCTTTGGAAGAGGTCTCAGATCGGCTCGCTGAACTTCAGCCAAGAAAAGCTCCAGGCCCGGACGGTGTTACCAACACCGCTCTACGTCTTCTTCCCGAGCCTGGAGTTCAATTCTTGACTGATTTGTTCAACGCGTGTCTTAGACTGGCCTACTTTCCCAAGAAATGGAGAAAGGCGACGGTTATCGTGATCCCGAAGCCGGGAAAGGATACCACCCGCTCGGAAAACCTCCGGCCTATCAGCCTACTTTCCGCTACGTCCAAGGTTTTTGAGCGCCTCGTACAGCGTCGTGTACGAGAACATCTAACCAACTTTGACGTGCTGGTCCCCGAACAGTTCGGCTTTCGTGTGGGGCATTCGACCACTCATCAATTGATGAGACTGGTGGAAGGCATCACGGAAGCCGGGTGTCGGAGAGAACGGACCGTTGGCTGTTTCTTAGATGTTGAGAAAGCCTTCGACAGCGTATGGCATGATGGCCTGTTATTCAAACTTAGGGAAGTCCAGCTCCCGGACTGCTACCTCCATCTGGTTGCTAGCTTTCTGACGGAGAGGACCTTCTGCGTGAGAGTTGGCGATTCAGTCTCTTCCGAGAGGCGAATCACAGCCGGCGTCCCTCAAGGTAGTGTTCTAGGCCCCCTTCTGTTCTCGATCTACGTCAACGACGTGCCGAGACAGCCTGGAGTCCAGATGGCCCTCTTCGCTGACGACACGGCCGTATTTACGGCCGATCGTCATGAGGAAAGGGCCGTCCTACGACTGCAGCGCCAGCTCGACACGCTCGTGGACTGGACTGATAACTGGAGAGTGCTCCTCAACCCTACCAAGAGCGTAGCCGTCGAATTCTCTAAGCGACGGAAGAACCCCGTTAGGCAACTACGTATCGGCAGAACGTACTTGCGCTGGTCCAACGAGGTCAAGTACCTCGGCTTACACCTCGACCGTCGGCTCACCTGGCGTACCCACGCACAGACAGTTCTTAAGCGAGCATCCACTCGCCTGTGCGCACTGTTTCCACTCCTGATCAGCCCAGCCATGACCAGGAAATTGGGTAGGATGATCGTCGGCGCGTATCTGCTGCCGGTCATTACCTACGCCTGCCCGGTCTGGGGTTACCTCGCCGCAATGCATAAAAGGAAGTTGCAGAGCGTCCTCGACAAGGGGCTTCGGCTAGCGGCCAAAGTCCCCCGTCGCTTCTCATCTCGCCTTCTAAGGAGAGGACTTGGCGTCCGCTCCTTAGACGACACTTTCAGGCGGCTTGCACGCAAATTTTATCACGTGCGGCGAGGTTCCCAGACAATCCTCTAGTGACTGGGCTGAGAAGGTACCGTATACGCCCAGGTGATTCATGGAAACGCCCTCGGTGTATACTGCGCTAGCGTAGGCTAGCACAACAGCCGAGAAAGGCCTGCTATAGAGCACACGCCCTACTTGGGCAGGGCCACGAGGCAGGAGCTCCAGATGGTAGCTCGGAACTCAGTTCCCGTGCGGTTCGTCTCTGCGACGCACAACCGCAAAGCCCAGAGCAAAAAAAAAAAAAAAAAAAAATTTTTGGCGACCACCGGAGCACGACTAGCTGCTGCTCCGTTCAACTCTGGACTCGTTGCGACAAATCTCGCTCCAAGCGCTACGAAAGCAACAGGCAGTCATCGGGCTCGCCCGGACGCTGCCGTCACTGGGGCACGCACTGTGCTGTGCCCTACTTCAACTTGGCAACTTGGCAAATTTTGTTTGATCTTTTGAGCCGGACGTCCGAGACTGACTTTTGACGTCCAGCTTCTGATCTGAACAGGACGCTCTCATTGGACTGCTCTTCTTCAGCTCTCTTCGCTGGACCATCTACGGCTTTGCTGCCTTCGGCCACCTCGCCTTCCGACGAGGAATAACTCTTCTCTTCGTGGGAACCAAGCCAGCTGCTGCCGGTGAACTTAGTAGCTGGTAGAAGAAGCAGCTGGCCGAAGTTTGCCCTTGTAAGGACCACCTGCGCCGGAACAACATCTTGCCGGACAGGAAAGAAGTGGATTGCTCTGGGCTCTCCTGGTGAGTGCCGTATCAGTGTGTAATTCCTAACTTGCTCACGAGTGTTAGGTAGCGCTGCCCCGGACGATCCTTGCAAGCCCCCACCAGTGGTAAGCGAGCTAGGATATCGCCGGGGTAAAGGGGCCAGTGGACACCAGTCTTGGTAAGGACTAGTATTCAACGAAGCTGGTCGTTAGCGCAGCTCCTCCCGCATCGTCGTGAGCAAGGAAGACGCGCGGGTAATCCGGCTTCGGCCGGACCCGAGATCCCTGGCGTCTGGCAGTGACTGCCTAGCAGTCTCTGCCCGGCAGCCGCCGCACCTGGCCAGCATGCCTTCTACAGGCAACGGCCCAAGTGCCGAGTCGCTCGGCCCCGCCTTGCTGCCCCATCTGGGCGACTCGTCTGATTCGCCTCGGGCGATGGAGACGGACGATCCTCTCCCCAACCCGATTCCTCCTCTTCCGGCTGACGAGTCGGGCGAGTTCGCGACCGTTGGTCGGCGTAATCGCCCGGCTAAGAAGCCCAAGAGAACCCACCCAACCGCTTCCTCTAACACCTCGGCCATGGACATTGGACCTTCTCAGGGCCCACAGGCCGCGGTTCCGACTGCTTCGACAGCAACTCCGGCTGCTGCCGCTGTTGGTCGTGCGCCGCCCCTGTACGTCCATAGCGTATCCAATGTCGCCGCCTTATACAGACGGCTGATCGCGGCCCACGGCCTGTCGGCCGACAAGCTTGACCTGAAGCTGCTTGGCGGTGATACGGTCAGGATTGTCGTCCGCCAGCTCGAGGACCATCGCTTGGTCGAGGCCTTCCTCCAAGCACACAACCTCCAATATCACACCTTCACTCCTAAGCGAGTCAAGCCCTTGTCTGTCATTTTGCGAGGGCTTGACGCGCACACCGATCCACAGGAGATCCTTATGGAACTCCGCGACCTCGGGTACCCGGTGCAGGCAATTTTCCGCCTGTTCACTCACTCAGAAACCCGAGTACCTCTCCCGCTCGTCCGTCTCCAGCTCGAGAAGGGCGAGGCTGCTGATAAAATTTTCCACCTGACGCGGCTGTTTGGCTTCCGCGTCAGGGTGGAAACCAGTCGTCCCCAGGGCAAGCTCGCGCAGTGCCACCGGTGCCAGAGGTTCGGCCACCACACCGACGTCTGCCGCAATGCCCCGGCCTGTCTACGATGTTCTCTGGGACATTCAACCCAGGCCTGCACTGTGGCAGACAAGACCAAATTCCGCTGCATCAATTGTGGCCAAGGCCATGCAGCAAGCAACGTAAACTGCCCGGTCTATAAGGCGGAGCTCCTGCGGAAGCAAAGGCCGCAGGGGCCCCTCCCGAAGCCACGGCAGCCAGCTATGCAGCCCCAACCTAGACAGCCTAAAATGCAGGCTAGGCCTAAACCTCAGACACAACCGGCACGGCGCGCGCCCTCTCCGGCTCCACCTCCAGCCCCTACAAAGGCAACTAAACGTACCGCGTCTCCTTCCACAGCAGAGACACGCCCAGTAGCTATTATCTCGGTTTTGGAGCCGGAGAATGAACCCTCCACCTCCGCGGAACCTCCTACTCCCGCCTCTGAACCAGAGGTAGCCTCGCCGCCCCTGCCACCTCCGCGATTTCCGCGAGCAGGCATCAAACCCAGGAACAAAGGGATACCCACACCGGATGCTCGGCCCCGAGCTCCTGCCGGCCCACAGCCCAAGAAAAGTCCTGCTTCCCGGTATAAGTCCGACGAAGCGCAACAGCGTACTTTTCCTGCCGCTGATCCAAAACCGTCTGGCCCTGGTCCTATGGCTTCCACCATGACCCGATCTGCCGTAACACCTGGTCGCTCTTATGCGGCCTCAGTTTCCAGGCAAACCGCCCAGTCCGTCAGTTCCAATGACGCACAGTTCGTCCGCGGCTTTCTGTCTAGCTACGACCTCCCGAAAGTCGCATCTACCTTCAGGTCCATCCGAGACCGCCTGGAAACTGCTGACCCAACTGAGAGATTCATGCTCTTGGTGGAAGCCTGCGAAGTCATAGGTCTTCTATGAACCGAGCCCTTAGACGAGATCTCTCGCTCGTAGCCTGGAATGCTAACAACATCGGTACCAAGCATTCCGACCTTCTTGAATTCCTGGCTCGGTTCAAACCCGACGTACTTCTCCTCGGGGAAACCCACCTGACCCCGGCGAACCGGTTTCGATTACCAAATTACGTGGTCTATCGGGATGACCGAGTTGGCCGACGAGGAGGCGGCACGGCGATCGCGGTGAGGACCTCCATAGGTCATCATCGTGTCGCTTTGCCGCAGCTTACCAACCTAGAGGCCACCGCCATTGAGGTCCACGGAGCTCTTGGCGGCGTCCTTGTGGTCTCAGCTTACAAGCCCCCACAAGCTGAACTCCTTGTCGGCGACCTGGACGTCATCTTCGATTCCCATCGAAGGGTAATTTTGGCCGGCGATCTGAATTGCAAGCATCGCGTTTGGAATAGTCGCCTGACTACTCCGAACGGGAGGCGCTTGCTCAGTTTTGTTGAATCGCGCCGGGCGATGGTGTTTGGTCCAGCGCAACCCACGTTCTTTCCGTCACAGCCTAACGCGGCTCCCGATGTTCTGGATATCGCGGTGACCCAAGGAGTTGTCTGTCCGGTCGAGGTATTCTCACTTACGGAGCTGACATCCGACCACAACCCTATCTTGGTCCACGTCGCTACCCAGCACGCCTATGCACGTTCTGACCAGAAGAAGGTTATCGATTGGGATCGCTACGGCCCGGCCTTGTGCCGTCGATTGCCGCCAGCGGCCCCAATCGATTCCGTTCGCCTCCTAGACGAAGCAGTTGCGGGAATCGAAGAGGCAATCATCTCGGCTATAGGCGTGTCTTCACGTACGCGAGCTGGTCTCACGCCTGGCTACCAACGCATCCCTGAGGAAGTCTCTCTTCTCGCTCGCGAGAGGAATTACTTCCGGAAACGTTGGCAGAGGACCCGTGATCCGGCCGATAAGGCAGCATACAATCGGCTCACCGGACGACTGCGTGGCAGTCTGAAGGCGTTCCGACGTAGCTGTTGGGAACTCGACGTGGCCCGAACGGGGGATGCGGACCCGCAATCTCACCCGTACAGAATACCTACCGCATTGACGGGACGGAGGCGCCGACCTCCACTTCCCGCCATTGTTGGACCGTTCGGTCGACCCCTGGGTCGCCCGGAGGAGAAGGCCGAGTACTTGGGCTTGTGTTTCGAGCGACAGTTCGCTCCCAACCCGCCCATGGACTGGGACTTCGACGAACAAGTCGAGATGGCCGTGGAAGACTTTCTGTCACTTCCGATCACGACGGAGCCCGAATCCATCTCTTTGGAAGAGGTCTCAGATCGGCTCGCTGAACTTCAGCCAAGAAAAGCTCCAGGCCCGGACGGTGTTACCAACACCGCTCTACGTCTTCTTCCCGAGCCTGGAGTTCAATTCTTGACTGATTTGTTCAACGCGTGTCTTAGACTGGCCTACTTTCCCAAGAAATGGAGAAAGGCGACGGTTATCGTGATCCCGAAGCCGGGAAAGGATACCACCCGCTCGGAAAACCTCCGGCCTATCAGCCTACTTTCCGCTACGTCCAAGGTTTTTGAGCGCCTCGTACAGCGTCGTGTACGAGAACATCTAACCAACTTTGACGTGCTGGTCCCCGAACAGTTCGGCTTTCGTGTGGGGCATTCGACCACTCATCAATTGATGAGACTGGTGGAAGGCATCACGGAAGCCGGGTGTCGGAGAGAACGGACCGTTGGCTGTTTCTTAGATGTTGAGAAAGCCTTCGACAGCGTATGGCATGATGGCCTGTTATTCAAACTTAGGGAAGTCCAGCTCCCGGACTGCTACCTCCATCTGGTTGCTAGCTTTCTGACGGAGAGGACCTTCTGCGTGAGAGTTGGCGATTCAGTCTCTTCCGAGAGGCGAATCACAGCCGGCGTCCCTCAAGGTAGTGTTCTAGGCCCCCTTCTGTTCTCGATCTACGTCAACGACGTGCCGAGACAGCCTGGAGTCCAGATGGCCCTCTTCGCTGACGACACGGCCGTATTTACGGCCGATCGTCATGAGGAAAGGGCCGTCCTACGACTGCAGCGCCAGCTCGACACGCTCGTGGACTGGACTGATAACTGGAGAGTGCTCCTCAACCATACCAAGAGCGTAGCCGTCGAATTCTCTAAGCGACGGAAGAACCCCGTTAGGCAACTACGTATCGGCAGAACGTACTTGCGCTGGTCCAACGAGGTCAAGTACCTCGGCTTACACCTCGACCGTCGGCTCACCTGGCGTACCCACGCACAGACAGTTCTTAAGCGAGCATCCACTCGCCTGTGCGCACTGTTTCCACTCCTGATCAGCCCAGCCATGACCAGGAAATTGGGTAGGATGATCGTCGGCGCGTATCTGCTGCCGGTCATTACCTACGCCTGCCCGGTCTGGGGTTACCTCGCCGCAATGCATAAAAGGAAGTTGCAGAGCGTCCTCGACAAGGGGCTTCGGCTAGCGGCCAAAGTCCCCCGTCGCTTCTCATCTCGCCTTCTAAGGAGAGGACTTGGCGTCCGCTCCTTAGACGACACTTTCAGGCGGCTTGCACGCAAATTTTATCACGTGCGGCGAGGTTCCCAGACAATCCTCTAGTGACTGGGCTGAGAAGGTACCGTATACGCCCAGGTGATTCATGGAAACGCCCTCGGTGTATACTGCGCTAGCGTAGGCTAGCACAACAGCCGAGAAAGGCCTGCTATAGAGCACACGCCCTACTTGGGCAGGGCCACGAGGCAGGAGCTCCAGATGGTAGCTCGGAACTCAGTTCCCGTGCGGTTCGTCTCTGCGACGCACAACCGCAAAGCCCAGAGCAAAAAAAAAAAAAAAAAAAAAATTTTTGGCGACCACCGGAGCACGACTAGCTGCTGCTCCGTTCAACTCTGGACTCGCTGCGACAAATCTCGCTCCAAGCGCTACGAAAGCAACAGGCAGTCATCGGGCTCGCCCGGACGCTGCCGTCACTGGGGCACGCACTGTGCTGTGCCCTACTTCAACTTGGCAACTTGGCAAATTTTGTTTGATCTTTTGAGCCGGACGTCCGAGACTGACTTTTGACGTCCAGCTTCTGATCTGAACAGGACGCTCTCATTGGACTGCTCTTCTTCAGCTCTCTTCGCTGGACCATCTACGGCTTTGCTGCCTTCGGCCACCTCGCCTTCCGACGAGGAATAACTCTTCTCTTCGTGGGAACCAAGCCAGCTGCTGCCGGTGAACTTAGTAGCTGGTAGAAGAAGCAGCTGGCCGAAGTTTGCCCTTGTAAGGACCACCTGCACCGGAACAACATCTTGCCGGACAGGAAAGAAGTGGATTGCTCTGGGCTCTCCTGGTGAGTGCCGTATCAGTGTGTAATTCCTAACTTGCTCACGAGTGTTAGGTAGCGCTGCCCCGGACGATCCTTGCAAGCCCCCACCAGTGGTAAGCGAGCTAGGATATCGCCGGGGTAAAGGGGCCAGTGGACACCAGTCTTGGTAAGGACTAGTATTCAACGAAGCTGGTCGTTAGCGCAGCTCCTCCCGCATCGTCGTGAGCAAGGAAGACGCGCGGGTAATCCGGCTTCGGCCGGACCCGAGATCCCTGGCGTCTGGCAGTGACTGCCTAGCAGTCTCTGCCCGGCAGCCGCCGCACCTGGCCAGCATGCCTTCTACAGGCAACGGCCCAAGTGCCGAGTCGCTCGGCCCCGCCTTGCTGCCCCATCTGGGCGACTCGTCTGATTCGCCTCGGGCGATGGAGACGGACGATCCTCTCCCCAACCCGATTCCTCCTCTTCCGGCTGACGAGTCGGGCGAGTTCGCGACCGTTGGTCGGCGTAATCGCCCGGCTAAGAAGCCCAAGAGAACCCACCCAACCGCTTCCTCTAACACCTCGGCCATGGACATTGGACCTTCTCAGGGCCCACAGGCCGCGGTTCCGACTGCTTCGACAGCAACTCCGGCTGCTGCCGCTGTTGGTCGTGCGCCGCCCCTGTACGTCCATAGCGTATCCAATGTCGCCGCCTTATACAGACGGCTGATCGCGGCCCACGGCCTGTCGGCCGACAAGCTTGACCTGAAGCTGCTTGGCGGTGATACGGTCAGGATTGTCGTCCGCCAGCTCGAGGACCATCGCTTGGTCGAGGCCTTCCTCCAAGCACACAACCTCCAATATCACACCTTCACTCCTAAGCGAGTCAAGCCCTTGTCTGTCATTTTGCGAGGGCTTGACGCGCACACCGATCCACAGGAGATCCTTATGGAACTCCGCGACCTCGGGTACCCGGTGCAGGCAATTTTCCGCCTGTTCACTCACTCAGAAACCCGAGTACCTCTCCCGCTCGTCCGTCTCCAGCTCGAGAAGGGCGAGGCTGCTGATAAAATTTTCCACCTGACGCGGCTGTTTGGCTTCCGCGTCAGGGTGGAAACCAGTCGTCCCCAGGGCAAGCTCGCGCAGTGCCACCGGTGCCAGAGGTTCGGCCACCACACCGACGTCTGCCGCAATGCCCCGGCCTGTCTACGATGTTCTCTGGGACATTCAACCCAGGCCTGCACTGTGGCAGACAAGACCAAATTCCGCTGCATCAATTGTGGCCAAGGCCATGCAGCAAGCAACGTAAACTGCCCGGTCTATAAGGCGGAGCTCCTGCGGAAGCAAAGGCCGCAGGGGCCCCTCCCGAAGCCACGGCAGCCAGCTATGCAGCCCCAACCTAGACAGCCTAAAATGCAGGCTAGGCCTAAACCTCAGACACAACCGGCACGGCGCGCGCCCTCTCCGGCTCCACCTCCAGCCCCTACAAAGGCAACTAAACGTACCGCGTCTCCTTCCACAGCAGAGACACGCCCAGTAGCTATTATCTCGGTTTTGGAGCCGGAGAATGAACCCTCCACCTCCGCGGAACCTCCTACTCCCGCCTCTGAACCAGAGGTAGCCTCGCCGCCCCTGCCACCTCCGCGATTTCCGCGAGCAGGCATCAAACCCAGGAACAAAGGGATACCCACACCGGATGCTCGGCCCCGAGCTCCTGCCGGCCCACAGCCCAAGAAAAGTCCTGCTTCCCGGTATAAGTCCGACGAAGCGCAACAGCGTACTTTTCCTGCCGCTGATCCAAAACCGTCTGGCCCTGGTCCTATGGCTTCCACCATGACCCGATCTGCCGTAACACCTGGTCGCTCTTATGCGGCCTCAGTTTCCAGGCAAACCGCCCAGTCCGTCAGTTCCAATGACGCACAGTTCGTCCGCGGCTTTCTGTCTAGCTACGACCTCCCGAAAGTCGCATCTACCTTCAGGTCCATCCGAGACCGCCTGGAAACTGCTGACCCAACTGAGAGATTCATGCTCTTGGTGGAAGCCTGCGAAGTCATAGGTCTTCTATGAACCGAGCCCTTAGACGAGATCTCTCGCTCGTAGCCTGGAATGCTAACAACATCGGTACCAAGCATTCCGACCTTCTTGAATTCCTGGCTCGGTTCAAACCCGACGTACTTCTCCTCGGGGAAACCCACCTGACCCCGGCGAACCGGTTTCGATTACCAAATTACGTGGTCTATCGGGATGACCGAGTTGGCCGACGAGGAGGCGGCACGGCGATCGCGGTGAGGACCTCCATAGGTCATCATCGTGTCGCTTTGCCGCAGCTTACCAACCTAGAGGCCACCGCCATTGAGGTCCACGGAGCTCTTGGCGGCGTCCTTGTGGTCTCAGCTTACAAGCCCCCACAAGCTGAACTCCTTGTCGGCGACCTGGACGTCATCTTCGATTCCCATCGAAGGGTAATTTTGGCCGGCGATCTGAATTGCAAGCATCGCGTTTGGAATAGTCGCCTGACTACTCCGAACGGGAGGCGCTTGCTCAGTTTTGTTGAATCGCGCCGGGCGATGGTGTTTGGTCCAGCGCAACCCACGTTCTTTCCGTCACAGCCTAACGCGGCTCCCGATGTTCTGGATATCGCGGTGACCCAAGGAGTTGTCTGTCCGGTCGAGGTATTCTCACTTACGGAGCTGACATCCGACCACAACCCTATCTTGGTCCACGTCGCTACCCAGCACGCCTATGCACGTTCTGACCAGAAGAAGGTTATCGATTGGGATCGCTACGGCCCGGCCTTGTGCCGTCGATTGCCGCCAGCGGCCCCAATCGATTCCGTTCGCCTCCTAGACGAAGCAGTTGCGGGAATCGAAGAGGCAATCATCTCGGCTATAGGCGTGTCTTCACGTACGCGAGCTGGTCTCACGCCTGGCTACCAACGCATCCCTGAGGAAGTCTCTCTTCTCGCTCGCGAGAGGAATTACTTCCGGAAACGTTGGCAGAGGACCCGTGATCCGGCCGATAAGGCAGCATACAATCGGCTCACCGGACGACTGCGTGGCAGTCTGAAGGCGTTCCGACGTAGCTGTTGGGAACTCGACGTGGCCCGAACGGGGGATGCGGACCCGCAATCTCACCCGTACAGAATACCTACCGCATTGACGGGACGGAGGCGCCGACCTCCACTTCCCGCCATTGTTGGACCGTTCGGTCGACCCCTGGGTCGCCCGGAGGAGAAGGCCGAGTACTTGGGCTTGTGTTTCGAGCGACAGTTCGCTCCCAACCCGCCCATGGACTGGGACTTCGACGAACAAGTCGAGATGGCCGTGGAAGACTTTCTGTCACTTCCGATCACGACGGAGCCCGAATCCATCTCTTTGGAAGAGGTCTCAGATCGGCTCGCTGAACTTCAGCCAAGAAAAGCTCCAGGCCCGGACGGTGTTACCAACACCGCTCTACGTCTTCTTCCCGAGCCTGGAGTTCAATTCTTGACTGATTTGTTCAACGCGTGTCTTAGACTGGCCTACTTTCCCAAGAAATGGAGAAAGGCGACGGTTATCGTGATCCCGAAGCCGGGAAAGGATACCACCCGCTCGGAAAACCTCCGGCCTATCAGCCTACTTTCCGCTACGTCCAAGGTTTTTGAGCGCCTCGTACAGCGTCGTGTACGAGAACATCTAACCAACTTTGACGTGCTGGTCCCCGAACAGTTCGGCTTTCGTGTGGGGCATTCGACCACTCATCAATTGATGAGACTGGTGGAAGGCATCACGGAAGCCGGGTGTCGGAGAGAACGGACCGTTGGCTGTTTCTTAGATGTTGAGAAAGCCTTCGACAGCGTATGGCATGATGGCCTGTTATTCAAACTTAGGGAAGTCCAGCTCCCGGACTGCTACCTCCATCTGGTTGCTAGCTTTCTGACGGAGAGGACCTTCTGCGTGAGAGT
The DNA here is from genome assembly GCA_034769895.1 of Magicicada septendecula. Lineage (NCBI taxonomy): Eukaryota > Metazoa > Arthropoda > Insecta > Hemiptera > Cicadidae > Magicicada > Magicicada septendecula. Next base: position 1,231,434,505 of record CM068367.1, read on the forward strand.
TGGCGATTCAGTCTCTTCCGAGAGGCGAATCACAGCCGGCGTCCCTCAAGGTAGTGTTCTAGGCCCCCTTCTGTTCTCGATCTACGTCAACGACGTGCCGAGACAGCCTGGAGTCCAGATGGCCCTCTTCGCTGACGACACGGCCGTATTTACGGCCGATCGTCATGAGGAAAGGGCCGTCCTACGACTGCAGCGCCAGCTCGACACGCTCGTGGACTGGACTGATAACTGGAGAGTGCTCCTCAACCATACCAAGAGCGTAGCCGTCGAATTCTCTAAGCGACGGAAGAACCCCGTTAGGCAACTACGTATCGGCAGAACGTACTTGCGCTGGTCCAACGAGGTCAAGTACCTCGGCTTACACCTCGACCGTCGGCTCACCTGGCGTACCCACGCACAGACAGTTCTTAAGCGAGCATCCACTCGCCTGTGCGCACTGTTTCCACTCCTGATCAGCCCAGCCATGACCAGGAAATTGGGTAGGATGATCGTCGGCGCGTATCTGCTGCCGGTCATTACCTACGCCTGCCCGGTCTGGGGTTACCTCGCCGCAATGCATAAAAGGAAGTTGCAGAGCGTCCTCGACAAGGGGCTTCGGCTAGCGGCCAAAGTCCCCCGTCGCTTCTCATCTCGCCTTCTAAGGAGAGGACTTGGCGTCCGCTCCTTAGACGACACTTTCAGGCGGCTTGCACGCAAATTTTATCACGTGCGGCGAGGTTCCCAGACAATCCTCTAGTGACTGGGCTGAGAAGGTACCGTATACGCCCAGGTGATTCATGGAAACGCCCTCGGTGTATACTGCGCTAGCGTAGGCTAGCACAACAGCCGAGAAAGGCCTGCTATAGAGCACACGCCCTACTTGGGCAGGGCCACGAGGCAGGAGCTCCAGATGGTAGCTCGGAACTCAGTTCCCGTGCGGTTCGTCTCTGCGACGCACAACCGCAAAGCCCAGAGCAAAAAAAAAAAAAAAAAAAAAATTTTTGGCGACCACCGGAGCACGACTAGCTGCTGCTCCGTTCAACTCTGGACTCGCTGCGACAAATCTCGCTCCAAGCGCTACGAAAGCAACAGGCAGTCATCGGGCTCGCCCGGACGCTGCCGTCACTGGGGCACGCACTGTGCTGTGCCCTACTTCAACTTGGCAACTTGGCAAATTTTGTTTGATCTTTTGAGCCGGACGTCCGAGACTGACTTTTGACGTCCAGCTTCTGATCTGAACAGGACGCTCTCATTGGACTGCTCTTCTTCAGCTCTCTTCGCTGGACCATCTACGGCTTTGCTGCCTTCGGCCACCTCGCCTTCCGACGAGGAATAACTCTTCTCTTCGTGGGAACCAAGCCAGCTGCTGCCGGTGAACTTAGTAGCTGGTAGAAGAAGCAGCTGGCCGAAGTTTGCCCTTGTAAGGACCACCTGCACCGGAACAACATCTTGCCGGACAGGAAAGAAGTGGATTGCTCTGGGCTCTCCTGGTGAGTGCCGTATCAGTGTGTAATTCCTAACTTGCTCACGAGTGTTAGGTAGCGCTGCCCCGGACGATCCTTGCAAGCCCCCACCAGTGGTAAGCGAGCTAGGATATCGCCGGGGTAAAGGGGCCAGTGGACACCAGTCTTGGTAAGGACTAGTATTCAACGAAGCTGGTCGTTAGCGCAGCTCCTCCCGCATCGTCGTGAGCAAGGAAGACGCGCGGGTAATCCGGCTTCGGCCGGACCCGAGATCCCTGGCGTCTGGCAGTGACTGCCTAGCAGTCTCTGCCCGGCAGCCGCCGCACCTGGCCAGCATGCCTTCTACAGGCAACGGCCCAAGTGCCGAGTCGCTCGGCCCCGCCTTGCTGCCCCATCTGAGCGACTCGTCTGATTCGCCTCGGGCGATGGAGACGGACGATCCTCTCCCCAACCCGATTCCTCCTCTTCCGGCTGACGAGTCGGGCGAGTTCGCGACCGTTGGTCGGCGTAATCGCCCGGCTAAGAAGCCCAAGAGAACCCACCCAACCGCTTCCTCTAACACCTCGGCCATGGACATTGGACCTTCTCAGGGCCCACAGGCCGCGGTTCCGACTGCTTCGACAGCAACTCCGGCTGCTGCCGCTGTTGGTCGTGCGCCGCCCCTGTACGTCCATAGCGTATCCAATGTCGCCGCCTTATACAGACGGCTGATCGCGGCCCACGGCCTGTCGGCCGACAAGCTTGACCTGAAGCTGCTTGGCGGTGATACGGTCAGGATTGTCGTCCGCCAGCTCGAGGACCATCGCTTGGTCGAGGCCTTCCTCCAAGCACACAACCTCCAATATCACACCTTCACTCCTAAGCGAGTCAAGCCCTTGTCTGTCATTTTGCGAGGGCTTGACGCGCACACCGATCCACAGGAGATCCTTATGGAACTCCGCGACCTCGGGTACCCGGTGCAGGCAATTTTCCGCCTGTTCACTCACTCAGAAACCCGAGTACCTCTCCCGCTCGTCCGTCTCCAGCTCGAGAAGGGCGAGGCTGCTGATAAAATTTTCCACCTGACGCGGCTGTTTGGCTTCCGCGTCAGGGTGGAAACCAGTCGTCCCCAGGGCAAGCTCGCGCAGTGCCACCGGTGCCAGAGGTTCGGCCACCACACCGACGTCTGCCGCAATGCCCCGGCCTGTCTACGATGTTCTCTGGGACATTCAACCCAGGCCTGCACTGTGGCAGACAAGACCAAATTCCGCTGCATCAATTGTGGCCAAGGCCATGCAGCAAGCAACGTAAACTGCCCGGTCTATAAGGCGGAGCTCCTGCGGAAGCAAAGGCCGCAGGGGCCCCTCCCGAAGCCACGGCAGCCAGCTATGCAGCCCCAACCTAGACAGCCTAAAATGCAGGCTAGGCCTAAACCTCAGACACAACCGGCACGGCGCGCGCCCTCTCCGGCTCCACCTCCAGCCCCTACAAAGGCAACTAAACGTACCGCGTCTCCTTCCACAGCAGAGACACGCCCAGTAGCTATTATCTCGGTTTTGGAGCCGGAGAATGAACCCTCCACCTCCGCGGAACCTCCTACTCCCGCCTCTGAACCAGAGGTAGCCTCGCCGCCCCTGCCACCTCCGCGATTTCCGCGAGCAGGCATCAAACCCAGGAACAAAGGGATACCCACACCGGATGCTCGGCCCCGAGCTCCTGCCGGCCCACAGCCCAAGAAAAGTCCTGCTTCCCGGTATAAGTCCGACGAAGCGCAACAGCGTACTTTTCCTGCCGCTGATCCAAAACCGTCTGGCCCTGGTCCTATGGCTTCCACCATGACCCGATCTGCCGTAACACCTGGTCGCTCTTATGCGGCCTCAGTTTCCAGGCAAACCGCCCAGTCCGTCAGTTCCAATGACGCACAGTTCGTCCGCGGCTTTCTGTCTAGCTACGACCTCCCGAAAGTCGCATCTACCTTCAGGTCCATCCGAGACCGCCTGGAAACTGCTGACCCAACTGAGAGATTCATGCTCTTGGTGGAAGCCTGCGAAGTCATAGGTCTTCTATGAACCGAGCCCTTAGACGAGATCTCTCGCTCGTAGCCTGGAATGCTAACAACATCGGTACCAAGCATTCCGACCTTCTTGAATTCCTGGCTCGGTTCAAACCCGACGTACTTCTCCTCGGGGAAACCCACCTGACCCCGGCGAACCGGTTTCGATTACCAAATTACGTGGTCTATCGGGATGACCGAGTTGGCCGACGAGGAGGCGGCACGGCGATCGCGGTGAGGACCTCCATAGGTCATCATCGTGTCGCTTTGCCGCAGCTTACCAACCTAGAGGCCACCGCCATTGAGGTCCACGGAGCTCTTGGCGGCGTCCTTGTGGTCTCAGCTTACAAGCCCCCACAAGCTGAACTCCTTGTCGGCGACCTGGACGTCATCTTCGATTCCCATCGAAGGGTAATTTTGGCCGGCGATCTGAATTGCAAGCATCGCGCTTGGAATAGTCGCCTGACTACTCCGAACGGGAGGCGCTTGCTCAGTTTTGTTGAATCGCGCCGGGCGATGGTTTTTGGTCCAGCGCAACCCACGTTCTTTCCGTCACTGCCTAACGCGGCTCCCGATGTTCTGGATATCGCGGTGACCCAAGGAGTTGTCTGTCCGGTCGAGGTATTCTCACTTACGGAGCTGACATCCGACCACAACCCTATCTTGGTCCACGTCGCTACCCAGTACGCCTATGCACGTTCTGACCAGAAGAAGGTTATCGATTGGGATCGCTACGGCCCGGCCTTGTGCCGTCGATTGCCGCCAGCGGCCCCACTCGATTCCGTTCGCCTCCTAGACGAAGCAGTTGCGGGAATCGAAGAGGCAAATCTCGGCTATAGGCGTGTCTTCACGTACGCGAGCTGGCTTCACGCCTGACTACCACCGCATCCCTGAGGAAGTCTCTCTTCTCGCTCGCGAGAGGAATTACTTCCGGAAACGTTGGCAGAGGACCCGTGATCCGGCCGATAAGGCAGCATACAATCGGCTCACCGGACGACTGCGCGGCAGTCTGAAGGCGTTCCGACGTAGCTGTTGGGAACTCGACGTGGCCCGAACGGGGGATGCGGACCCGCAATCTCACCCGTACAGAATACCTACCGCATTGACGGGACGGAGGCGCCGACCTCCACTTCCCGCCATTGTTGGACCGTTCGGTCGACCCCTGGGTCGCCCGGAGGAGAAGGCCGAGTACTTGGGCTTGTGTTTCGAGCGACAGTTCGCTCCCAACCCGCCCATGGACTGGGACTTCGACGAACAAGTCGAGATGGCTGTGGAAGACTTTCTGTCACTTCCGATCACGACGGAGCCCGAACCCATCTCTTTGGAAGAGGTCTCAGATCGGCTCGCTGAACTTCAGCCAAGAAAAGCTCCAAGCCCGGACGGTGTTACCAACACCGCTCTACGACTTCTTCCCGAGCCTGGAGTTCAATTCTTGACTGATTTGTTCAACGCGTGTCTTAAACTGGCCTACTTTCCCAAGAAATGGAGAAAGGCGACGGTTATCGTGATCCCGAAGCCGGGAAAGGATACCACCCGCTCGGAAAACCTCCGGCCTATCAGCCTACTCTCCGCTACGTCCAAGGTTTTTGAGCGCCTCGTACAGCGTCGTGTACGAGAACATCTAACCAACTTTGACGTGCTGGTCCCCGAACAGTTCGGCTGTCGTGTGGGGCATTCGACCACTCATCAACTGATGAGACTGGTGGAAAGCATCACGGAAGCCGGGTGTCGGAGAGAACGGACCGTTGGCTGTTTCTTAGATGTTGAGAAAGCCTTCGACAGCGTATGGCATGATGGCCTGTTATTCAAACTTAGGGAAGTCCAGCTCCCGGACTGCTACCTCCATCTGGTTGCTAGCTTTCTGACGGAGAGGACCTTCTGCGTGAGAGTTGGCGATTCAGTCTCTTCCGAGAGGCGAATCACAGCCGGCGTCCCTCAAGGTAGTGTTCTAGGCCCCCTTCTGTTCTCGATCTACGTCAACGACGTGCCGAGACAGCCTGGAGTCCAGATGGCCCTCTTCGCTGACGACACGGCCGTATTTACGGCCGATCGTCATGAGGAAAGGGCCGTCCTACGACTGCAGCGCCAGCTTGACACGCTCGTTGACTGGACTGAGAATTGGAGAGTGCTCCTCAACCCTACCAAGAGTGTAGCCGTCGAATTCTCTAAGCGACGGAAGAACCCCGTTAGGCAACTACGCATCGGCAGAACGTACTTGCGCTGGTCCAAAGAGGTCAAGTACCTCGGCTTACACCTCGACCGTCGGCTCACCTGGCGTACCCACGCACAGACAGTTCTTAAGCGAGCATCCACTCGCCTGTGCGCACTGTTTCCACTCCTGATCAGCCCAGCCATGACCAGGAAATTGGGTAGGATGATCGTCGGCGCGTATCTGCTGCCGGTCATTACCTACGCCTGCCCGGTCTGGGGTTACCTCGCCGCAATGCATAAAAAGAAGTTGCAGAGCGTCCTCGACAGGGGGCTTCGGCTAGCGGCCAAAGTCCCCCGTCGCTTCTCATCTCGCCTTCTAAGGAGAGGACTTGGCGTCCGCTCCTTAGACGACACTTTCAGGCGGCTTGCACGCAAATTTTATGCACGTGCGGCGAGGTTCCCAGACAATCCTCTAGTGACTGGGCTGGGAAGGTACCGTATACGCCCAGGTGATTCATGGAAACGCCCTCGGTGTATACTGCGCTAGCGTAGGCTAGCACAACAGCCGAGAAAGGCCTGCTATAGAGCACACGCCCTACTTGGGCAGGGCCACGAGGCAGGAGCTCCAGATGGTAGCTCGGAACTCAGTTCCCGTGCGGTTCGTCTCTGCGACGCATAACCGCAAAGCCCAGAGCAAAAAAAAAAAAAAAAAAAAAAAAAATTTTTGGCGCACTCCATTGGACGTCGTCAAGCCAGCTGGAAGAAAAGGAAGAAGGAAGAATGGAGAACGCAGGAGAAGCAGTGATGGACATCGACTGGGACAGCAGCGGGCTCTACATACCGCTGCCGAAAGAAGAGAACCGCAGCACGCCCGGAACAGCGGACGCAGCCGCCGAACATCCCAGCGCGGCTCGGGCAGCGTACGCAAATAATTTAGCGTACCCGACAAACGGTCCTTTTAAGGGCCTAAAAAACTATAGTGTGTACGATTGGCGCCATTTGTCCTGTGACAAGTGGCGCCCAACGTGGGGCGACGATCATCTTGCGGATGCAGGATCCAGCCACGCCAGAGAACTACCAGCCGGCACACAAAACAACATGGCGCCCAACAGCTACACCCAGCGGGACACCGGGTTCGAGGTAGAGCAAGGCTTTGCGCAATTCGCCGCAGCTCTGAGGTGCACGTTGCCACCGGTGATCACCGCTACATACCATGGCCTCAAGTACGAGGATCCAGAACGATATCTTCAACAGCTAGAGCGACAGCTGCGGGACTACAGAGTCCCACCTGAACAGTGGGCAGATTACGCAGTGCGGCAGCTCCGAGGAGAAGCTGCCACGTGGGCAGAGAGATACACGGGATTGCAGATAAATTGGCCCGAGTTCTGCGACCGCTTCCGGCATCACTTCTGCGGGATGCAACGAGACGCAGAGCTGCTGGGCGAGCTGTACGGACAAACGCAGCGGCAGGAATCGGCGGAAATCTTCATCCTGAGAAAAATCAAGCTGTTTTGCCGTCTGTACCCCGGAGGTGACGAGAGGACGAGCATAGCCATGCTTACACAACAGCTGCATCCACGCCTTCGACCTGCGCTGAGGTTCCCGCCGCCTATGACTTTAGAGGAACTTTTACAACGGGCAATGAGCATCGAGGCGGACTTGGATCAAGATAGTCGTGCGCGAGGTCGGGATGACTCTGCTGAAAACTCCCTGGATCGAGTAGGGGGGTCGAAGCAGTGTCGATCGGCCTCAAGCACGAAAGAGGAACAAAGATTGAACAGCCTAACGCCCAAGTGCCGCTACTGCCCGGGAAGACACTTCCATCGGGACTGCCCTGTGAAGAACCGGCAGGGAAACGACCAAGCGCCCCGGTAAATAGCCCACCGGGGCGCGTGAACCAACTAGGTGCGGACATACCGCGCATTCCAATAACTGACCGCAGCCTTGGACTCCGCCGCAAACTACGACTTCGTACGAGCCGGTCTGCTGCCCGGAGGAAGGAAGACGGAGCCCCGAGTTGTCCAGCTAGCGCTACACGGTCAGCAATGTCACTCAACGGCCACCGTCGTCGCAGACATTATAATTGGAAGTCTCGCGACCACCACCAGTCTGCTAGAAGTGCCCGGACTGCAAGAAGAAGTTTTATTGGGCCACCACTGGCTCACGGCCAACCAAGCAGTTGTGGACTACCGACGGGGCTGCCTTCACATTGGCAGCGAGAACCGACAGACGGTCTTCTGGAATGACCGCGCGGAGCCCGAGGAAGAGGACATTGACGAAGCTAGCCTTCAGACGTCAGCAGGTGGCCAACACCATAAACGGCTTCTGGAAATGTTACACCGTCATCGCAGTTTGTTCTCCCGTGGCCCGCTCCGCACTACATCTGCGGCCAAGCACGAGATCCGGCTGAAAGAAGGTAGCCAGCCATTCCGGCTCCCAATGTACCGGTACTCCGACGAGAAGAAACGCACCATCCGGGAACAGGTAGAAGAGATGCTGAGGCAGCGTATCATTGAACCGGCCACCTCGCCATACAGCTCTCCGGTGGTGATTGTGAAGAAGAAGGACAGCACACCCCGGTTCTGCGTAGACTTCCGGAGGCTGAACGATCAGACCGAGGATGTGGACTCACCACTGCCGCTGATATACGAAACAATCAAGGACCTCAGCGGGGCCCAAGTCTTCTCGACCCTAGATCTCAAGAGCGGCTACTGGCAAATCCCGCTGGAGGAAGAAGCAAAGAAGTACACAGCATTCTCGGTGCCCGACGGAGGTCGGTACCAGTTCCGGGTGATGTGCTTTGGGCTGAAGAACGCGCCCAGCACCTTCCAACGGCTGATGCAGGATGTTCTCACGGGACTATTACGGGAGTGCTGCCTCGTCTATCTGGACGACATCATTGTCTACTCCCCCGACTGGGAAACGCACCTGCGACACCTGGATCAAGTCTTGGAAAGGCTGCAGATGCACCAGCTGACCTGCTCGCTCAACAAGTGTCACTTCGGCCGGGAAGAAGTCGCCTTTCTGGGCCACGAGATTACTCCGGACGGCAACCTCCCGCAGCAGCAACATCTCAGAGCGATTGAAGACCAGCCGGCCCCCAGCAACAAGAAAGAGCTGCAACGCTTCCTGGGAATCTGCAACTGGCAGCGAGAGTACATCCACTGCTTCGCCATGATTTCGGAACCGTTAACGGACCTGCTGCGGACAAGAAAGTGGCATTGGGACGACACAACTCAGCGAGCCTTCGAAGAGGTTAAGGCCGCTTTCCGGCAGCCGTTAAAACTCTCACGACCGGATCGAGACTTGCCGATGTTTCTGCAGACCGACGCCAGCCAAAAGGGACTTGGAGCGGTGCTTTATCAATGCACCGAAGCCGGAGAGAGGCGTATCATCTCGTACGCCAGTGCCAAGCTCCACGAGGCGGAGAAGAACTACCACTCCAACGAACTGGAGTGTTTGGCAGTCGTCTGGGCCATCAAGAAATACCGGCCATACTTGGAGGATCGCCATTTTACCCTAAGGTCCGACAACAAGGCGCTAACTTGGCTGAAGCAGGCGACGGGGCAGAAGACGAAGTACGCTCGCTGGGCTCTACTGATACAGAGCTTCAAATTCACCGTCGTCCACTGCCCGGGCAAGGAGAACGAGTTGCCGGACTTCCTCTCGAGGGAACCTGGGCTTGAAGATACTGCCGGCGTCCAAGAAGAACCACGGATGCAGCCTGAAGAGAGGCCACTTCGCAGTGTTGCGGCAGCTGCACCCCGACTACAAGAAATCACAGCTGTCGGCATCCATCAGGCAGTGCAGGAGGCGCAAGAAGGCGACCAGGAGTGCCAAGCGTGGAGAAACGACCCTGCGGCGGCTACAGCGAGAGGATACCGGGTGGACAACGGCCTGGTTTGGAAGGACAGACGCAACCAGGAACCAGGATTGTACGTGCCGCCGAGTGTCCGCATGGAGGTCATCAGGCACTTCCACGACTTCCCTGAAGCCGGTCATCCGGGAGCCGAAGAAACGTTTCGGGCCATCGGCAAGGACTTCGTCTGGACCGGCCTAACCATTGATGTCCGCAGATACGTCCGGAGTTGCAGAATATGCGCCCTACACAAGCGCGGCGCAAATCCCGAACAGGACCAACAGCGACCTCACCGACCCAGGAGATGTTGGAATACTGTCGCCCTGGACGTCATGGGACCATATCCGCTGACTCGAGCTGGCAACCGGTACATCGTAGTGGTCACGGATATGATGTCGAGATGGGTGGAAGCAAAGGCCGTGCGCAAGGCGGATGCCGACACCATTATCCGCTACCTGGAGGAAGAAGTGTTCCCTCGTTGGAGATACCCAGAGGCGTTGCTCACCGACAACGGAAAGCCGCTCACGGGCCACAAGTGGAAGCAGATGTGCGACAAGCTGCACATACGACCGTGGACTACAGCCAACTACCATCCCAGGGCGAACCCGACCGAGCGGCGCAACGGCGAGATCAAGAAGGCGCTGCGGATCCAGCTCCATGACTGCAAGGACCATGGCGACTGGGACAAGCGTTTGCCGACGATTCTGTTCTCGCTGCGGAATCGTGCATACGCCGCCACTGGAGTGACACCGAGCAAGCTTCTGCTGGGCAGAGACCTACGCCGACCCGGCGACTGGAGTCGGCCACACGCAGAACAGGACGTCCGGCCAATTGAGGAACGAGAAGAGGCGGCCAGGTGACACCAGACGCAGTATCAGCGGCGGCGGTATGCGGAACGGAGGACACAGGACCCTACACTGGCCGTAGGGCAGCTGGTGTACGTCAAGAGCCACGCCGGACCAGCCAAAGGACGGAGGTACCCTGGATGGGAGCCAGCCTGGGAAGGTCCCTTTAGCGTTGCCGCAACCCTCGGCGGGCAGATTTACACGGTGGAGTCGGCCACACGCAGAACAGGACGTCCGGCCAATTGAGGAACGAGAAGAGGCGGCCAGGTCACACCAGACCAAGTATCAGCAGCGGCGGTATCTGAAACGGTGATCACCGGTGGCAACGTGCACCTCAGAGCTGCGGCGAATTGCGCAAAGCCTTGCTCTACCTCGAACCCGGTGTCCCGCTGGGTGTAGCTGTTGGGCGCCATGTTGTTTTGTGTGCCGGCTGGTAGTTCTCTGGCGTGGCTGGATCCTGCATCCGCAAGATGATCGTCGCCCCACGTTGGGCGCCACTTGTCACAGGACAAATGGCGCCAATCGTACACACTATAGTTTTTTAGGCCCTTAAAAGGACCGTTTGTCGGGTACGCTAAATCATTTGCTTACGCTGCCCGAGCCGCGCTGGGATGTTCGGCGGCTGCGTCCGCTGTTCCGGGCGTGCTGCGGTTCTCTTCTTTCGGCAGCGGTATGTAGAGCCCGCTGCTGTCCCAGTCGATGTCCATCACTGCTTCTCCTGCGTTCTCCACTCTTCCTTCTTCCTTTTCTTCCAGCTGGCTTGACGACGTCCAATGGAGTGCGCCAAAATTTTTTTTGTTTGCTCTGGGCTTTGCGGTTGTGCGTCGCAGAGACGAACCGCACGGGAACTGAGTTCCGAGCTACCATCTGGAGCTCCTGCCTCGTGGCCCTGCCCAAGTAGGGCGTGTGCTCTATAGCAGGCCTTTCTCGGCTGTTGTGCTAGCCTACACTAGCGCAGTATGCACCGAGGGCGTTTCCACGAATCACCTGGGCGTATACGGTACCTTCCCAGCCCAGTCACTAGAGGATTGTCTGGGAACCTCTCCGCACGTGCATAAAATTTGCGTGCAAGCCGCCTGAAAGTGTCGTCTAAGGAGCGGACGCCAAGTCCTCTCCTTAGAAGGCGAGATGAGAAGCGACGGGGGACTTTGGCCGCTAGCCGAAGCCCCCTGTCGAGGACGCTCTGCAACTTCTTTTTATGCATTGCGGCGAGGTAACCCCAGACCGGGCAGGCGTAGGTAATGACCGGCAGCAGATACGCGCCGACGATCATCCTACCCAATTTCCTGGTCATGGCTGGGCTGATCAGGAGTGGAAACAGTGCGCACAGGCGAGTGGATGCTCGCTTAAGAACTGTCTGTGCGTGGGTACGCCAGGTGAGCCGACGGTCGAGGTGTAAGCCGAGGTACTTGACCTCTTTGGACCAGCGCAAGTACGTTCTGCCGATGCGTAGTTGCCTAACGGGGTTCTTCCGTCGCTTAGAGAATTCGACGGCTACACTCTTGGTAGGGTTGAGGAGCACTCTCCAATTCTCAGTCCAGTCAACGAGCGTGTCGAGCTGGCGCTGCAGTCGTAGGACGGCCCTTTCCTCATGACGATCGGCCGTAAATACGGCCGTGTCGTCAGCGAAGAGGGCCATCTGGACTCCAGGCTGTCTCGGCACGTCGTTGACGTAGATCGAGAACAGAAGGGGGCCTAGAACACTACCTTGAGGGACGCCGGCTGTGATTCGCCTCTCGGAAGAGACTGAATCGCCAACTCTCACGCAGAAGGTCCTCTCCGTCAGAAAGCTAGCAACCAGATGGAGGTAGCAGTCCGGGAGCTGGACTTCCCTAAGTTTGAATAGCAGGCCATCATGCCATACGCTGTCGAAGGCTTTCTCAACATCTAAGAAACAGCCAACGGTCCGTTCTCTCCGACACCCGGCTTCCGTGATGCTTTCCACCAGTCTCATCAGTTGATGAGTGGTCGAATGCCCCACACGAAAGCCGAACTGTTCGGGGACCAGCACGTCAAAGTTGGTTAGATGTTCTCGTACACGACGCTTTACGAGGCGCTCAAAAACCTTGGACGTAGCGGAGAGTAGGCTGATAGGCCGGAGGTTTTCCGAGCGGGTGGTATCCTTTCCCGGCTTCGGGATCACGATAACCGTCGCCTTTCTCCATTTCTTGGGAAAGTAGGCCAGTCTATGACACGCGTTGAACAAATCAGTCAAGAATTGAACTCCAGGCTCGGGAAGAAGTCGTAGAGCGGTGTTGGTGACACCGTCCGGCCCTGGAGCTTTTCTTGGCTGAAGTTCAGCGAGACCTGATCTGAAGAGATGGGTTCGGGCTCCGTCGTGATCGGAAGTGACAGAAAGTCTTCCACAGCCATCTCGACTTGTTCGTCGAAGTCCCAGTCCATGGGCGGGTTGGGAGCGAACTGTCGCTCGAAACACAAGCCCAAGTACTCGGCCTTCTCCTCCGGGCGACCCAGGGGTCGACCGAACGGTCCAACAATGGCGGGAAGTGGAGGTCGGCGCCTCCGTCCCGTCAATGCGGTAGGTATTCTGTACGGGTGAGATTGCGGGTCCGCATCCCCCGTTCGGGCCACGTCGAGTTCCCAACAGCTACGTCGGAACGCCTTCAGACTGCCGCGCAGTCGTCCGGTCAGCCGATTGTATGCTGCCTTATCGGCCGGATCACGGGTCCTCTGCCAACATTTCCGGAAGTAATTCCTCTCGCGAGCGAGAAGAGAGCCTTCCTCTGGGATGCGTTGGTAGTCAGGCGGGAAGCCAGCTCGCGTACGTGAAGACACGCCTATAGCCGAGATGATTGCCTCTTCGATTCCCGCAAGTGCTTCGTCTAGGAGGCGAACGGAATCGAGTGGGGCCGCTGGCGGCAATCGACGGCACAAGGCCGGGCCGTAGCGATCCCAATCGATAACCTTCTTCTGGTCAGAACGTGCATAGGCGTGCTGGGTAGCGACGTGGACCAAGATAGGGTTGTGGTCGGATGTCAGCTCCGTGAGTGAGAATACCTCGACCGGACAGACAATTCCTTGGGTCACCGCGATATCCAGAACATCGGGAGCCGCGTTAGGCAGTGACGGAAAGAACGTGGGTTGCGCTGGACCAAAAACCATCGCCCGGCGCGATTCAACAAAACTGAGCAAGCGCCTCCCGTTCGGAGTAGTCAGGCGACTATTCCAAGCGCGATGCTTGCAATTCAGATCGCCGGCCAAAATTACCCATCGATAGGAATCGAAGATGACGTCCAGGTCGCCGACAAGGAGTTCAGCTTGTGGGGGCTTGTAAGCTGAGACCACGAGGACGCCGCCAAGAGCTCCGTGGACCTCAATGGCGGTGGCCTCTAGGTTGGTAAGCTGCGGCAAAGCGACACGATGATGACCTATGGAGGTCCTCACCGCGATCGCCGTGCCGCCTCCTCGTCGGCCAACTCGGTCATCCCGATAGACCACGTAATTTGGTAATCGAAACCGGTTCGCCGGGGTCAGGTGGGTTTCCCCGAGGAGAAGTACGTCGGGTTTGAACCGAGCCAGGAATTCAAGAAGGTCGGAATGCTTGGTACCGATGTTGTTAGCATTCCAGGCTACGAGCGAGAGATCTCGTCTAAGGGCTCGGTTCATAGAAGACCTATGACTTCGCAGGCTTCCACCAAGAGCATGAATCTCTCAGTTGGGTCAGCAGTTTCCAGGCGGTCTCGGATGGACCTGAAGGTAGATGCGACTTTCGGGAGGTCGTAGCTAGACAGAAAGCCGCGGACGAACTGTGCATCATTGGAACTGACGGACTGGGCGGTTTGCCTGGAAACTGAGGCCGCATAAGAGCGACCAGGTGTTACGGCAGATCGGGTCATGGTGGAAGCCATAGGACCAGGGCCAGACGGTTTTGGAGCAGCGGCAGGAAAAGTACGCTGTTGCGCTTCGTCGGACTTATACCGGGAAGCAGGACTTTTCTTGGGCTGTGGGCCGGCAGGAGCTCGGGGCCGAGCATCCGGTGTGGGTATCCCTTTGTTCCTGGGTTTGATGCCTGCTCGCGGAAATCGCGGAGGTGGCAGGGGCGGCGAGGCTACCTCTGGTTCAGAGGCGGGAGTAGGAGGTTCCGCGGAGGTGGAGGGTTCATTCTCCGGCTCCAAAACCGAGATGACAGCTACTGGGCGTGTCTCTGCTTCGGATGGAGACGCGGTACGTTTAGTTGCCTTTACAGGGGCTGGAGGTGGAGCCGGAGAGGGCGCGCGCCGTGCCGGTTGTGCCTGAGGTTGAGGCCTAGCCTGCATTTTAGGCTGTCTAGGTTGGGGCTGCATAGCTGGCTGCCGTGGCTTCGGGAGGGGCCCCTGCGGCCTTTGCTTCCGCAGGAGCTCCGCCTTATATACCGGGCAGTTTACGTTGCTTGCTGCATGGCCTTGGCCACAATTGATGCAGCGGAATTTGGTCTTGTCTGCCACAGTACAGGCCTGGGTTGAATGTCCCAGAGAACATCGTAGACAGGCCGGGGCATTGCGGCAGACGTCGGTGTGGTGGCCGAACCTCTGGCACCGGTGGCACTGCGCGAGCTTGCCCTGGGGACGACTGGTTTCCACCCTGACGCGGAAGCCAAACAGCCGCGTCAGGTGGAAAATTTTATCAGCAGCCTCGCCCTTCTCGAGCTGGAGACGGACGAGCGGGAGAGGTACTCGGGTTTCTGAGTGAGTGAACAGGCGGAAAATTGCCTGCACCGGGTACCCGAGGTCGCGGAGTTCCATAAGGATCTCCTGTGGATCGGTGTGCGCGTCAAGCCCTCGCAAAATGACAGACAAGGGCTTGACTCGCTTAGGAGTGAAGGTGTGATATTGGAGGTTGTGTGCTTGGAGGAAGGCCTCGACCAAGCGATGGTCCTCGAGCTGGCGGACGACAATCCTGACCGTATCACCGCCAAGCAGCTTCAGGTCAAGCTTGTCGGCCGACAGGCCGTGGGCCGCGATCAGCCGTCTGTATAAGGCGGCGACATTGGATACGCTATGGACGTACAGGGGCGGCGCACGACCAACAGCGGCAGCAGCCGGAGCTGCTGTCGAAGCAGTCGGAACCGCGGCCTGTGGGCCCTGAGAAGGTCCAATGTCCATGGCCGAGGTGTTAGAGGAAGCGGTTGGGTGGGTTCTCTTGGGCTTCTTAGCCGGGCGATTACGCCGACCAACGGTCGCGAACTCGCCCGACTCGTCAGCCGGAAGAGGAGGAATCGGGTTGGGGAGAGGATCGTCCGTCTCCATCGCCCGAGGCGAATCAGGCGAGTCGCCCAGATGGGGCAGCAAGGCGGGGCCGAGCGACTCGGCACTTGGGCCGTTGCCTGTAGAAGGCATGCTGGCCAGGTGCGGCGGCTGCCGGGCAGAGACTGCTAGGCAGTCACTGCCAGACGCCAGGGATCTCGGGTCCGGCCGAAGCCGGATTACCCGCGCGTCTTCCTTGCTCACGACGATGCGGGAGGAGCTGGGCTAACGACCAGCTTCGTTGAATACCAGTCCTTACCAAGACTGGTGTCCACTGGCCCCTTTACCCCGGCGATATCCTAGCTCGCTTACCACTGGTGGGGGCTTGCAAGGATCGTCCGGGGCAGCGCTACCTAACACTCGTGAGCAAGTTAGGAATTACACACTGATACGGCACTCACCAGGTGAGCCCAGAGCAATCCACTTCTTTCCTGTCCGGCAAGATGTTTTTTTTTCCGGCGCAGGTGGTCCTTAGCAGGGCAACTTCGGCCAGCTGTTGCTTCTACCAGCTACTCGATTCACTGGTAACAGCTGGCGCGTGAATCTTGTCCCACGAAGAGAGCAGCGCCAAAAATACACAATTGGAAGTTGCGCGGCCCGCGCGAAGCGCGGGTCGCTAGTAGTACAGTGTCCCGAGTCTCAGAAAGGACTCCTGCCACTGGGTCTGTTGGAGTTCAATATGTACTTTTATCTACTTATGGGGGGGGGTCTGAAACGACCTGCGATTGGTGGATTATACCACCGGGACTAGCAAACGAGGTCGCTTCCAGGACTCACCTGGTCGCGGGGTGTATTTACCAAGTCCGGCAATGAGGGAATTGTGGGTCACTCTGTCGGAACGAACATAGAATCGTCGCGCCAGGCGTCTCACGGTGTCATCAAGAGAGCGGACACCGAGTCCTCTCCTCAAAAGACGAGAAGAGTACCTCCGGGGGACTTTGCACGCGAGCTTCAGTCCCCGGTCGAGTACGCGCTGGAGCGTGATTCTATGACCACGAGCCAGGTATCCCCAAACAGGACAGGCGTAGGTAATCACCGGCAACACGTACGTGTTGACTATGAGCTTACCTAGCCGGGGGGTCATTGCCGGATTAGATAGCACGGGCCAGAGTCTACTGAGTTGCGCCGAAGCGCGTTGTCGGATGTAATTTGCATGGGTTCGCCAGGTGAGTCGGGAATCCACGTGGAGCCCGAGGTACTTGACGCTGTTGGTCCAGGGCACCTCGACGGGGCCTACTTTAAGCGGCCGAGGCCGCTTGCGTTTTCGCGAGAATATTACCGCGGCGCTCTTGGAAGCGTTAACGGCAACTCTCCAGTCATCGGTCCACCCGACATACGCGTCGAGTTGGCGCTGGAGCTTAACGGCCGCATAACTCGCGTTCGGCTCTGAGGCAAAAGCCGCAGTGTCGTCCGCGAACAGCGACAGTTTCACTCCAGGAACTCGGGGCGTGTCGTTGACAAACAACGAGAACAGAAGAGGCCCAAGGACACTTCCCTGAGGGACACCAGCGGTAATACGCCTCTCCGAAGAGAGAGCGTGGTCTACTCTCACTCGGAAGCTACGGTCTCGCAGAAAGCTGCCGATCAAGTGAACGTAGCAGTCTGGGAGAAGGACTTCCTTTAGTTTGTAAAGGACACCCTCGTGCCACACGCGGTCAAAGGCTTTCTCTACGTCTAGGAAGATCGCAGCCGTCGGTTTGCCCTGGCAGCCAGCCTCGGTTATGCATTCCACGAGTCTCATCAGCTGATGAGTCGAGGAGTGCAGTTCACGAAAGCCGAACTGTTCGCGGATCAGCACGTCTAGTCTTTCTAGATGGTCGCGGATCCTACGCTGGATCAGACGCTCAAAAACCTTGGACGTCGCGGACAAGAGGCTGATGGGCCTGAGGTTCTTCACTCGAGAAGAATTCTTTCCCGGCTTCGGTATCACGATGACGGTAGCCGTTTTCCATTTCACCGGAAAATAGGCCAATCTGAGGCATGAATTGAACAGGTCAGTGAGGAACTGGGTTCCTCGCTCCGGAAGGCGATGGAGGGCGGAATTCATGACTCCGTCCGGGCCAGGCGCCTTCCGGGGCTTGAGCTGAACAATCCTCTCAGAGACCTCCTCCGGGGAGATGGGCTCCGGCTGGACTGTGATATCGGCCGAAAGAAAGCGCTCTACCTCGCGGCAGATTTGCTCAGTGAAGGCCGGGTTCTTGGATGGGTTGGGAGCGAACTGACGCTCTAAACTGTCAGCCAAGAACTCTGCCTTCTCGAGGGGGCGACCAAGGGGTTGACCGCCGGGTCCGGCCAGTGCGGGGAGAGGCGCGCGTTTGCGCTTTCCCGTTAGGGCACTGGGAATCCGCCAGACATTACGGTCCTCTGCAGAGCCATCCATCTGTGTGACAGCTAGCTCCCAGTTGCGTCTACGGAACGCCAGCATGTCGCGACGCAACTTGCCGGACGCTCTGTTGAACGCAGCCTTGTCGGCCGGGTCACGAGTCCTCTGCCAGCGTCTCCGGAGGCGATTCCTCTCGCAAGCGAGCTGAGACACCTCTTCGGGGATCCGCTGATAGTCGGGCGTGAGCCCCGGCTTCATCCGGGAGGACACGTCAACCGCCGAGACTACGGCTGTGTCGAATACGGCAACTGCCTCATCGACATGCTGGGTAGTGTCGAGCGGGATATGCTCTGGTAGGCGGCGACTGAACGCCGGGCCAAAGCGGTCCCACTCGATTACCCGCCGCTCGTCGCGGACGGTGGCGTGCTGGGTAGCTATATGTACACTGATAGGGCAGTGGTCCGAGGACAGTTCCGAAATGACGGAGACGTGGACCGGGCAATAAACGCCCCTGACCGCGGCAATGTCCAGTACGTCAGGGCGGGAGTTAGCCCTAGAGGGATAGTACGTAGGCCCGGTAGGACCCATGACTGTGACCCGAGCCGCATCAGCATACCTGCGTAAGCGGGTCCCGTTTGGGTTCGCCAAGCGGCTCCCCCAATCGGGGTGCTTACAGTTCAGGTCGCCAGCCAGGACTACCCTCCTGTGTGCTCCAAAGACGGCCTCCAGATCGTTCGACAGGAGCTCCGTGTGTGGAGGCTTGTAGGCGGAAACCACGAGTAGACCGCCGAGAGCACCATGGAGCTCGACCGCGGTGCACTCGAGGTTCCGCCGCTGAGGCAGGACAACGCGGTGATGGCGAAGACTCGCCTTCACCGCGATGGCTGTGCCCCCTCCTGCGCGACCCGACCGGTCATCCCGGTGGCACACGTAGTTGGGTAGTCGGAAACGACGATGCGGGGTCAGGTGCGTCTCGCCAAGAAGAAGCACGTCGGGCTTGTGACGGGCAACGAACTCTAAGAGCTCAGAATGCCGGGAAGCGAGGCCGTTGGCGTTCCACGCCACGAGCTCGAGGTCTCGCTTGAGGGATTGCCGAGGTTGTCCGTTCATAACAGACCTGTGACACGGCAGGCTTCCACCAAGAGGAGGAACTTGTCCTGGGGCGAGGCTGTTGCCAAGCGTTCCTTGATTTTAAGGAAAGTCTGGGCCACTTTCTGCAAGTCGTAGCTTGCCAGAAAGTCTGAAACGACGGCGAGATCATCGGAAGATGAGGCCGGGGGAGAACGCTTGGCGGCAGCTGCATAGCTGCGGCGGGGCGAGACGGTGGAAGCCTTGGGGGCTGGTACTGGAGCGGGTGGCCGCTCTGGCTTTTGGAGGACGGGCTTGGGTCCAGTGGCAGGTGGTTTAGGCTGGCCCGTGTTCTTGGCCTGGTTCCTAACTTTCTTGCCCGATCTGGGGAATCTAGGCTTGGGTGGCGGCGGCAATGGAGGATCAATTTCCTCGTTGTCCGGCAGCGGGACTTGTGTGTAGTGGGGTATTTCGCGTTCCGGTTCCGGGGGCGCGATGGTGGGTTTGGCCTTTGGAGCTGCGCTCGGGCTCACTGTACTGCTGGGTTTCGGAACCGGAGCAGACCTAGGGGCTGGTTTCCGGACCACAGGTTCAGCGGCTTTGGCCGGTTTGACTGGCTGTCTAACATCATGTCGAGGCTTAGGCTGGACGGGTTTCTTCAACTTGTCCAGCTGCTCGCTATAGACTGGGCAGCGCCTGTTATTAGCAGCATGGGCGCCGCCGCAGTTTATACAATATCGGTGGTTGTCCGGGACAGCGCAGGCCTGCGTCAAGTGGTCATTTCCACAGCGGACGCAGGTCGGCGCGTTCCGACAACCGAAGCTGCTGTGGCCGAACCGCTGGCACCTGTGGCACTGGGAAAGTCGCCCGGTCTGGCGGCAGGGCTCTACGCTCACGCAGAGCCCGAAAAGCCGTTTTAAATCTAATAAGGCCTGGGAGGATTCGCCCTTCTCTGCCAGGAGTCTTATTAGGGGGAGTGGGCGACGCGAGCCATAAGTGGTGTACAGCCGAGAGGCTCCCACAACCTTATAACCCGCGTCGCACAGTTCGTCAGCGACGACCTGCGGATCCGCCTGTATGTCCAGGCCCCGAAGGACGAGGGCTACAGGCTTGGTTCGGTTCAGAGTGTAAGTGTGGAACTGGAACGATTCACGTTCCAGCCACTGGACCACTCCGAAGTGCTCCGATGCGCTGCGGCAGGTAACGCGCACAGTCTCGCTCGCAAGGAGCTTGACAGATGCGTTATCTGCCAGCGCAACGGTCTTACGGAGTCGGCGAACGAAGCCGATCACGTCCCTGACGTTCGTAACGAACACCGGCGGGACCCTTCCTTCGGAGGTGCGACTAGGCGCAACCTCAGCGGAGGCTTGGAGTGCCGCCGAGTCCGTGGCCGAACTCAAGGAGGTCAGGGAGGGAGACTTTCGCGGCTTGCCACCGCGCCCTACTGCCACCCAGTCGGTGGAAGCCGAGGTCTCCATATCTGGGGAGTCAGACTCCGGCAGAGGATTCGGGCTGCTTGGCCTACTAGCGGCCGTGCAGCCGGAAGGTCCGGCCTTAGCGGGCTTGGTCGGCCCTAATAAGGACCGATTATTGGGACGAGCTTGCGCGGGCTCAGCAGGGCTTCCCGCGCAAGTCGTAGGGTTCCCGGCTGGCCCAAGTGGCCGGCCGGGGGGCTCGATGCTGCCGCACAGTGCTTTAGGGACACTAACAGCGGGGCTACTGCCGACTAACTCGGCTCTTTGTCCAGCGGGTACCCGGGGGCCGAACTGTGACACCGTCACAGTGGCGGCGCAATGCGCATCTCTATTGGTGAGTCCTACTCTCGGACTCCCCGGGTTTCGCTGGACAGCGCTGCCTAACACACTTACCGGCACTGCGCGGCAGGTCCCAGTTGTGTGCTGCTTGGCTTCGTCTTGCTGGCAAGACGGTTGATCAATGTCCATGTCCATCGCTGCAGCTCTCTGATGTTGGCGCTGGCGATGAGGCGATTCTTGGTCTGGCGGTTTCTTCTTGACTGCCGCCGCAGTAGCTTGTGCTGATGGCCTCTTCATGGCAGTAAGTAGAGGACGAGGCTATCCTCTTCTGCGATGCTCTTCTGTGACGTCCGATCTCTTCCAATGCTGAGTGCAGAATGTTCTCGCCTCGAGCACGTTAGATGGTCACGTCGAGGCCAATCAAGCTGCTGCCGATCCTTGATTGGGTCGCCTCGCCTTCTCGTGTCACGTCTCGGCTGGCGCCGAGAGCAGATCTTCGCCTCGCTATGTCACAAGTTCTACCCTGAGCTGTTGCCAAGGTAGGCTGCGTCGCTCGTTTTCTTGTTCTTGTGTGTGGAATTTTCCATTGCACAACACTGGCTCCAGCTTGTCTGGAGCGCTATAACTTCGCTAATTACCATTCAATCTTTTTGAAACTTTCACAAAGTGTTATATATAATTAGTGCTCTGTGTTACAATCGTGCGGGCAGTGGTGAACTCGAGTTTCTGGTGTTAGTGGTGTTTTGGTGTTCTCCGCTGCTGACTGTTGCCTGGTAAGTGTTGTAGCTTTTAAGTAGTATACCTCACTACCCAGCTAGCGCTCTCTAAAGTCTCACCAGCCTAGGCGTAGGTTAACCTCGCCGATGGCCGCAACCAACATTCCCGTCGGTCCTTCTCAGGGCCACGAAATCCCACCTGGCGCTTTGGCGCAACCTTTACCGACCGAACCCGAGGCGGTGTCGGCTGGGTCGAGTGCAATGGACACTGAGGAGTGGCAGACTGTAAGTAGCCGGAAACGGCGAAACAGTGGCGACTCCGCGGGGTCCGGGCGGTCTTCCCAGCTGGGTCCTGCCACGGATAGACCTACTACGGCCACCTCGCTACCTACCCCGTCCCGGCGGTTGCCGCCTCTGATCTTTGACCGGCCTATTGACTGGGATAAGGTCATGCGGCGACTTCACCGGGCCGCTCCTGCGAATACCCTGACTGCAGTTTGTCAGGGTGGCCGCTCCGTCAGAATTGAGACCACGACCATCGACAGTTTCCGGCTCGCCCAGAAACTGCTGACTGATCGTGGTATCCCGTATTACACCTACGCCCTGCCGGAGGAGAGGGAACTCAAGGTCGAGATCATCGGCATCCCCGCCGATGTTCCCGTGCCTACAATTTCTCACGCCCTTGAACTTTTGGGCTTTACTGTCAGCTCAGTGAATCCTCTCTTCTCCCCCGGCAGACGCATTCCCAGAAATGCCTTCCTTGTGAAAATCCTCAAGGTAGGGAATTTCCAGACAATATATCAAGTAGACTCTCTCTTTTACCTCCGGGTAAAAGTTTCAGCTTTCGAGTCCCGACCCGGACCCAAGCAGTGCTACAACTGCCAGCGGTACGGACACAGCAGTATCTATTGTCACTACCCGACACGCTGCATTCGTTGTGGTGAAGGTCATCACAAGGGCGATTGTCCTCGTGAACGCACCGCCACTGCCACGTGTGCAAACTGTCGTGAACCACACCCGGCAAGCTCTCGCCAGTGCAAGCACTATCATGACGCCCTAAAGCGCATCACCAAGGCCCAAAAGCCTATCCCACCTACCCCCAAGAAACCCTCAGCCCCTGCATCTGCCGCCCCGGCGGCCCCAGTTCCGGCTACCTCGTCTGCGCCTGCAGCCGCTGTAGTCCCCCCGACCTGCCCAGCGCCTGCCGGAGCGCTCAGTTACGCGGCAGCCGCCGCCTCCGATGCATCTTTCCCTCCTTTGGCCTCGTCGCGAAAGCAACCCGCGCCAAAGAAGAAAAAGTCATCGACCACCATCCTCACGCAGCACAAGCCCGCTGCAACTAGGTCAGCATCTGCCCCAGCTCCCAAAGAGCCTCGGCAGCCTACAACCACACCTCGGCCCGATAATGGTATCATGTATCGAGTGCCCCCGCCCACGCCGCAGGCGCCATCGACGGAGGAAGGGTCCTCGGACCCGACCTTTGCCGATCGTTTGCGTGTCTGGGTTGAGACCCTCATCCCTCAAATCTTGGCTGCCAAGGACGTCCAGTCTCTGCTAGTCACCATTCTTACCTCACTCATGATTCTCCTGCCTCTCAATGTCTAGGCCTCTTCGGCTGGTGGCATGGAACGCGTGTGGCGTTCCGTCTCGCCGAGCCGAATTGGCTAACTTTGCCACTGAACATGACCTAGATGTCATCCTACTCTCCGAAACTTTCCTTACCCCTGCTGCTTCCTTTCAGCTTCCGGCGTACACTACATATCGCACGGATAGGCCCCGGCTACAACCCCCCGCTCGTCCCAGCGGGGGTACTGCCATTCCCGTCCACAGGCGCATTGCCCATCGTCTCTTACCCCCTCCAGATACTAGGTATTTGGAGACGACGGCGGTGGCCCTCTGGATCGGGGATCGGGAGGTTCGCCTAATTTCGGCGTACCTCCCTCCCGGGCCCGGGGGGCCTCCGCCGCCTGAGGAGTGGAACGCCCTCCTCGATCACGAACTACCTACTATAGCTGCCGGAGACTTCAACTTCAAGCATCCCTCTTGGAACAGCCGTGTCACGAACCCGCGTGGCCGCTCACTCTACAGCTACGTTCAGCGTCATCTCCAGGTCTCAGTTATTGGTCCTGACTCACCGACCCACGTGCCCACTAGGGGCCTTCCGGATGTCCTTGACATTGTCATTGTCAAGGACCTGGCCATCCCTATCACTGTAAGTGCTGTATCGGACCTCTCGTCCGACCACGACCCGGTACTTATCACTGTTCGTCCCCTGTTGGACACACCTCTCCAACCCCCCTCTCGTCCACGGAGAGTCAACTGGCGCTCCTATCATGACGAACTCCAACGAACAGAGCCATCTGACCCCCCGGCCCCCATCGCCTCTACGGCTGATGCGGACCGTATGGCCGACTATCTTCAAGAAGTCGTTACGTCCGCTATGGACACACACACCTATCTCGTCCCAGAGACAAATCGCCGGTCTCAACTACCTGCAGAGGTGCTCCTCGCCATCCAAACTCGGCGCCAATTCCGCCGGAGATGGCAGCAAACCCGGGATCCTGCTATCAAACGCAGGTTAAACGCCCAATCTGACCTTGTCAAGCAGCTTCTGCTTGATGCCACCGCACATCGTTGGGACTCGTATCTCGAGTCTCTTGAAGTCCGGCCCGAGTCTGTCTGGCAGGCTGCGAGTCGACTTAATGGCGACAAAAGGACCCGCCATCCCCTCAGATCACCGGACGGCATTGTGTACTCCGCGGCCGGCAAAGCTGAAGTCTTTGCCGCAACCATGGAGGAGCAATTCACCGTCCACGGAGGCGTCTGCGACCCCGTCCACTCGGCCGAGGTCGCAGACTTCCTATCTGGATATTTTTCCCGCCCTCCAGCTGACATCCCTGACCCGTTCGACCGGGCCGATGTTGTCTCGGCTATTGGTCGACTTCGCCCTAAGAGGGCGCCCGGCGATGATCGTATCGGAGCGGCGGCGCTACAACACGCTCCCCCTAGCCTCATCAACTTGGTCCACGAGCTGTTCAATGGATGTCTCCGGCTTCATTACTTCCCCAGCCTGTGGAAGCGTGCGAAACTCATCATGATCCCCAAGCCTCGCAAGCTGCGTATTGACCCCTCAAATCATCGACCCATCTCACTGTTGCCAGTCATATCGAAGGTACTCGAGCGCCTCCTGCACGGTCGGTACGCGCCTCTGCTGGATGGTTTCATTCGGCAGGAGCAGTTCGGCTTTCGCAGAGAGCACTCGACGACCCTTCAACTCGTCCGGGTTGTTACCCATTTGACGGACGCCTACAACAAGCATCTGTCCTCTGTCGCTGTATTGCTCGACGTGAGTAAGGCCTTCGATCGAGTCTGGCACGAAGGCCTTCTCTACAAACTGGCCCACTCCCCCCTCCCTGCCTCATTCGTTCATTTTCTCCGATCGTACTTGTGCGATCGTATCTTTAGGGTATGCGTCGAAGGGTCGTACTCATCCGTCCGACCAGTCGCCGCAGGCGTACCTCAGGGATCTGTCCTTGGCCCCGTTCTGTACCTCGTGTACACGAACGACCTGCCTGTTCAGCCTGGAGTCACTCTCTCGCTCTATGCGGATGACGCTATGTACCACGCCAGCTCAGCGAGTCTTGATTTCGCAGCTGGCCTGGTGCAACGTCAGCTCGCCGTACTTCCGGACTGGCTACGGAAGTGGAGGATGGCGGTCAATGCGGAGAAATCCGAGGCGATCGCCTTTTCTCATAAATTAACTTCCCGCTGTCAGTCCCTCTCCCTTGAAGGGAGCCCAATCGAGTGGAAACGGACTGTAAAGTACTTGGGTGTCACTCTTGACCGACGCCTAAGCTTTGCACCTCATGTCTCTCTGAGTCTCCAGCGCGCCAGAGGCGTCAGAGCCAAACTATTTCCCTTTCTCTCTCATCGGGGTTCAGTGCCTGTGCGCACTAAACTCACCATCTACTTGCTCTTTCTTAGGGCAATCCTGACTTACGCACCCCCGCCTTTTGGGTACTACTCAGCCCATCCGTTGTCGCCCGTTTGGAAGCTTTCCAATCCCGAACCCTCCGCTACATCTCCAACTCTCCCTGGTTTGTCAGAAATGATGCCATCAGGCGAGGGTTGAAGGTTCCTTCACTTACCGAATTCGTTCGGTCCCTAGCCCTCAACCTATTCTCCCGAGCCTATGTCTCGACCCATCCCCACATCCGTCGACTAAGCACAGATGTCGGCCCACCACCTAGACGACACAAACGCCCCCGAGCTTTGCTCGACGACCCCCCATAAGCAGTTACAGAACATCTGCCCAATCCCCCCGACCTTGAGTATTTTCACGCTCCTCCTCCTTCCTTCTTTCTCTTGTCCGTGCTGGCGCTCGGCGACAGACTAGAGGGGGGTCTGCGCTCGCCCTAGGTGTGCTTAGTGCCGCCTCTGGTGGACGCTGCCTCCTCCTACGCTCTCTCCCGTGCGCCGACATTGCCGCTTGGCAGCCCTCGGAGACTTTTCCTGAGCGGTTAGGGGCGCCCTACCCGTTGTGGGAGGGTAATTCCTGCTTCTCAAGCGAAAGGTCTTCGAGGTCTCCCCCATTCAGCCGTCACGGGTCTCTTCGAGGTCCCAGGGTCCATGAAAAATCGAACATCCTGTCCCTCCAAAATAAAATTGCTGGAGGTTCCATTCTTTGAAAGCGCGAGATCGCTAGCCAAGGTAACAGCAAGGCAACATGCAGTCATCGGGTATCACCCGGACACTGCGACCACCGGAGCACGACTAGCTGCTGCTCCGTACACCACTGGACCACTGGCTGTGTCACAATATCTAACAATGAAAGTCAGCTGATCTGTATGAGAAACATCTGGTGTGGAATCTACGCTAATAGAGAACTATTTAGCTGCCTGACATTCTGCCACAATGGTGCTCACAACTTCTTCCCCCATTATTTGTATAAACTGCTCGTAGGTAGCGAAGGAAATATAAGATGTATTCCCTTTTCCAGGATTGCCGTGTTTTTTTCAAATGTTCTGCCGAAAATGGGTCGAACTGTGCAATCAGTTCCAGCGACATCATAAAATTTCCGTTGTTCGGTGAACCGATACGCTCATCAGTCCCGCGAAAGGCGAGTCCACGTGTGGCCAGTGCTTTGACAACAGCAACTACACGTTTTAGTACATTTCTCCAGTATTCAATCTCATCATCAAGCTGCTTAGTTAGCTTTTCGTCAATTTTTCCTAATTTCTTTCCCCTTTCTTTGAGAGTCATAATGCAGTTTCTATGAGCTTGTGAACTTTCATGTACATTAAGTCTCTCTGTAGCATGTCGCCATTCACTGAAACCTGTTTGTCCAAAAACTGTGGGTTCCACCAAAAAGCCGGCACGGCACGCAGAATACACAACCTTCACTCTCTGAATATACAAGGTATTGACGTTTCACTGTTTCTCCATTACGAAGTTTCCGTTCGAAAATATTCTTCGAACAATATCGTGGCCCATCTGCATACACTCGTTTCGATTTTAAAAAATCTGCCCCACTATTCTGAAAGGATATGCCATGTGTGGCAATGTAATCACGTGTCTCTTCATTACAAATCCATTTCGCTGGGTCACTACTCACCAATTCTAAACTAACCTCACATTTTCCTGGATCAGTTTCGTAACTTCCACACACAAGAATTTCGCACAAATCCTGTTCACTTTTAGAATAGCAATTGTCACTGCCAGCAATTAAGTTAGAAGAATTATTTCCTTTACCCGCTACTTCTCCGCCGCCGGAAGATCCCCCACTATTCTCCGTAGCTTTCAATGAAAATAACTGATTTACTGTACTAAGTTCGTTTGGTTCCGAAACGTCACTGTCCACTTTATGAAAATAAGACTCCACCTTCCGACTTTTCCTTATTACTTCGTCTTCTTTTTCCTTCTTCACCTTTGCTGACTTTCGATACTGCGACCCACTCAGCCTTTTCCTTGCGTCACTCATTGTTCATGAATCAATTAGAAATGAAAAGAATAAACACACTGTTGAATATACAAAGTTTATAATTATTTTCGACACCAACCACTAAGTATAAACAATAAGTATGATACTGCAAATACAAAATACTAATTAGAATTTCCAAAAAGAACAAATCCACTTCAACTAGCAACCTGAATTAACACTCAACGACTAAGCCTTGGGTCACGGTCACTGTCTCCAAGCGGTCAGCGCATCAGCCAATGCGGAGCCGTTTCTCCGCGCTGTGCTGACATTGGAGGGGCACGCTGGAGAAGCCAAAATTTTGAGAAGCGCTTTACCGGGAAGCGGTTAACAAATAGAAAGAGGCAATCACAAACGGCGCGACACCCAACCACGCGATTTTTGAAAAATTTGGCACCCCCAAAATTTTGCCGCCCTGTGCGGCGCACACATTCGCCCGTACGTAAATACGGCACTGGTTATTACTAGTTTTTATTAGAGAAAAATTAGTTAAACCAAAGATTTTTATAAATTGCGACAAAACATATATTAGGCATAGTAATAATTGAACAATGTAGTCAGTTATCTGGAGCAAGGTTGTATATTTTGAAACAAATTTTAAAAATGGTCTGTAATTCACAAATAATTTATTTTACTTTAATAATTGTCTTTGAATTATCAGAACTGATCTGTTTAAAAATGTCAATGTTACTTGAACATTGTATCCAAATATGTTGATTTGTCTCACTGCTGTCCTGTGATCCGTCGAAATCTGCTCCCTCGTCGTCTGTTCCTCTCCGCACACTGACGCTTCGCTGACACTCCTCTTGTACGCACGCACGCCGACACACCAATAACAGTTTACTCTTTATCTCAAGGTACTGAACTGGGCTGTAATTTAATATTTATTTACTACGGTGCTTTAAGCTTTCACCTTCCCGCGTCTTGAGATGTCCTCACGTTAATACAGGAGTATCCCGGATGGATAAACCTACTCTATGCGGAAATCTTGACTCACGCGAGACTAGCACTGTTTAATATAAATATTTCATTAATTGAGAAATATTGAGTTTGTACCAATACAAGGTATTAGCTAATGGGTAATTCGTCGCTAAATTGTCCTTGATAACTCTTATATAAGATCGTTTCTGTTCGAAAAACTCACACAGAGAGCACGTCCATAATATTCGAGCTGCTGCTAGACTTACGTTGCCGGAGACCCAATCTTAATGAAAATTGGGGCCGTTGATTGGTCGAAACATCTATCACGTGATTGATGGATAGAACTGATAGACAACTTCTTGAACAGTTTGGCAGATTTCTGCAGAACCAGGTATAGATTTTATCTATGAATTTTCTGACTTCTAAAAGATAAGGAATCTATAGAAGTTGATTTTTACTAAACAAATTCCTATTAAAATAGCATGTAACAAGTCTCTGACACCCAGAAAATATAGCGCTATTTAAGATGCTTCCGCTGCCCAAATCTCAGTTCAATACGTTCATTTACAACAGAATTATTCACAAAATACGAATGATACGCACACTTGCGTACTCGCACATGACATGATCACCAATAAAATTATGGGCATTTTGATACATAATAGTTTTTTACCCAATTCTTAACTCAAAACTTATATCTAATTAACATAATTAAACAAAAATCAAATTTTAACGTTATGTCTATAACGTCATAAAATGATATATCAGCATGTAGTCCTAGTTACAGTTTCCTTTACTGCAATGTTCTATTGCAGGAATATTCCCTCCTCGGATAAAAAAAATTTGTTTACACAAACACAAATTTTTTTTAACAAAATAATACCATTTCCTTTTTTTAAACGTATAACCAAACTCAAAATAAATAAATAAATAATCCTTGTTGAACAAAAATATTTTCTTCCAATAAAATTTTGACATCTGTCAGTTCCAATGTAAATAAACATAAGCATGAAGTTGATAATCTCTGTTATCAAGGGGTAGAGAGATAAGCTAGTATAAACAGCATATATCTAATACTCCTATATTGCTAGTAGGGGTCTGAAGGACGACGAAACCATTGCGGTGCAGACATATATGCGTCTGTCTCCCTCATTACTACTTCGAGACTTATGCGCTTGCGCACTACTTCGACGCTTGCGCACAACGGGTCGAGTAGTAGAAAAAAGAGATAGAAGCAGTCGTTTGCTGTCTCACTTACTCCGTGACACCTCCACTTACGGGCGATAGCAATATAGTAGTATTAGATATATGATAAACAGTTCATGACGTCATAATACCAACTGTCCAGTCGCACACTTCTCAACATATTTACCCACATGGTTCAAACAAACATGAATTTACACAATTTACTTAATTTAACAATTACTTAATTTAACAATATCAACGAAATAACAGAAACTCTGAACATTATCACAAAACAAAACTACTTTACTTATAACAATAAATACTACACACAGAACGATGGCTTACCCATGGGCTCCCCCATATCCAGCATTCTAGCAGAAGTCTTCCTCCAACACGTAGAAAAAACAAAAATACTCACAAACAATGACAGACACTCACATAAAATACTATATTGGCACAGATACGTTGATGACATTCTAATACTATACAGGCGAAACAAAAGACAATGTGAACAGTTACTAACGCACATAAACAAAATACATAAAAACATAACCTTTACTGCCGAATACGAACACAACAATACCATAAACTTCTTAGACCTCTCCATCACAAAACTAGAACACAGGCACAAATTCAGTATATACAGAAAACCAACTACAACTGACACACTAATACACAACACCTCCAATCACCCAATACAACACAAACTAGCTGCCTTCAGAACCATGATACATAGACTTAACAACATTCCCTTAGATGAAAAAGACTACAAAGACGAACTAAACACGATAAAATATCTAGCAGAATCTAATGGATATGACAGAACAATAGTCAGTAAACTCCTACACAAAACAAACAACAGACAAAGACAGAAAACAACAAATCCATAACACTAACATACATCAACAAACAAACTGAAAAAATAGCCCACAAATTCAAAAAAGCAGGATACAGAATCGCTTACAAAACTACTAACAAAACACACACACACAAAGCACAAAACAAATTCGATCTACCCGGTGTTTACAAGCTAAATTGCTCAAATTGCAGTAAATTCTACATAGGCCAGACAGGACGTAGCTTCAAACAGAGATACATTGAACACACAAAGGCACTCCACTCCACTACAGGATCCACCTTTGTAAACCACCTCATAGAAGCAAACCACACATGTAAAAACATCGACAATAACATGAACATTGTAACGTCACAGAACGTTCCATAAAGGAAATCATTTACATAGCAATTTATCATAAGAGGAAAGTGAGGTGAACAGTATCGAACCCAAGTAGTCCTAAAAATTGTGTAATTTTGTCTAATAATTAATACCATTAACATGAAAATACGACCAGACTATGACTAAGACTTAAACCCCATGTATATTATTCAAGTGAAGAACAGTGTAAAACCATAATATACTATAAGAGAGACAAATAATATCAGTAACAACCGAAATAAGGTCAGTAATTATTAAGTTCTGTAACTCTGAATAGGGTATAAACAACTATTTATTGTGAATTAATGGGCAAGATCCATTATTATATTATGTAATGTAAATAAAATAAATGTATTAAATGAGTTGAATACATTATTAGAAAGGATCTAAGTTAAAATAAAAAATATATAAATGTTATGACAAAAAAATATTAAGGTGTTGGATTTGAGACCAATCACTCAGATTTCATGTAAAAATTAATTATTATCAAATTGAGATAAAAACTATATGTAATTGTCAAGTAGACAAAAATGAACAATTTATCTTAAATAAAGAAAGCTCTCAAATGAATAAAAATCAGTTAAAATAGCCAAAAACAGTATTAACTGAAAACATGTAGTAGACCTATATAATTGTAATATTTATGGATTTAATGTTGACAAAATGCAACCAAATTACATTATAAAGTTGAAATATAATATAATGTGACTATACTAATATATTTGACTAACTTAAACACTTTAATAGTCGAGTTAGCAAACTATTTACCTATACCATATCTGGCTAAGGCCAAGCAACCATCACAAAAAATAGTCATATTTGACTTAATGTTTGCAAAGTATTAACAAAAATAAAAGAAAAGGGTACAATACTTTAGTGTACCATGAAAACAAACAGACTCAGTTGAAAATAAGATCAATTATTAAAGAATTTGACTTATAAGAGTGAAATTTGTCACACAAAGAAAAAGGACCACTTAGGCAAACCAAAATGATGCTAAGTAATCCTACAATAAAAATAATATGTATCAGGATAAACCAGGTATCACAAAAGATAGACAATATAATAAACTCTCAGTGTATACTAGAAAAGTCCTTTATATATTAAAGAAAAAAGACTAATTATTGTATTCTAACAGTGACAACAACGTAGGCCATAGGCATGGACCATATAAAACTGAACTTATTTGTATATTATATATGTTAAACTTTATTTATTTTGTTATAGAAAGATGGTAATATTATGTGTTAATGTTGTAGAAGAAACCAAACAGCTTCACAACCATTTTTTAGTTCAAAAATTGAATTTTTATGGAAACATTCCAAGGTAAGAGTTGTATGTTGTGTTATGTTATTATAGTTAATTTATTCAAAAACCAATCGTAATTAGTATCATTAGATTCAGTTGAAAGCAAAGAATCCAAATGTAGTAAAGGCATGCAAATTGTAAGTACTTATGTAAAATTGTTTGACAAATACCAGAATAATTTTTGTAATATCCTTAGTGTGAAGAATAAGAAATTTTGTTCTAAAGCTTCTACGGAAGTTAAATTTGTTCCATGAGGTTCCATTTCATTATTCTCGAACGTTCTAGAAGGAATTTTTACACAAATACACCGGAAGTTCACGTCGAAAAACTAAAACAATGAGCCTTACAAAGTATAAAAGGAAGACCAAATTCGACCCAGAAACACTTCATGCTTTGAATCCAGAAGAGACGCATCACCCACGACACTGATCACAACAACCGAGGCGAAACCGAAGGCGAGAAGTCGACACAAGAACGAAGAAAGGCTTTTCCCGTAAATTGACAATAGACTGACTTAACCTACAAGAGTATACGCCAATATGTTGCTGAAATAGAGCAGCAACACGGCACATTTAATAGAACACACGCAGCCAGAATATCAGCGGCCCAGGAGGGACCAAAATTTTAATAGAGAATCAATTCTGCTGTATTCGCTAAGACAAACTGACTTTGACAAAATCCCCATTCAACTGCAAGGGTATCAGCGCTGTGGCGGCTAATTTGAGAAACAACGCGAGCAGCTGATCGCCGGCGGCGGGATTCAAGCGTAAATTTACTGCCAAACTGTTTTACGAAAGTGCGGAAGTTTTAAAAAAATCGCATTTTGACTTTAAATAAATTCAGTGCACAAGGAACGTCAACACAAAGAGGCGAGATTGAAAACTACCCGAGAGAAGTGTCCAATGCGAGAATAATTACCCATCGGAACGTGAGTTGTTCAAAGTTAAAGTCATTTTTACCTGGTTACATTTGTCACACAGTTGTACTACACATGCCACACACCTTCAAATCACTTATTTTTTGTAAAGCATCTTATTGATCTGTCTTGGTAGTTCAAAGGAGTCACGTCCTGAGAGTAAAGATTTTTCATATATTAAACTCATGCTTTTCAACTGAGTAAAATAAAATATTTGTTAGCCGATACTTGATTGGAGAAAAAACTTGTCAATAATAATAATAATTTATATTTTTTTGTAACTCTGCAATTTTATTTTTTCACGAATGTTAGTCCTTCAGACGATTTTTTAAGATTCATTAAACATACTTTATTTTTTCAAACTCAAACTGTCTTGTTCACATTTTTTCATAGAATTGAACTAACTGCTAAGAATTCAAAATTTTAATTTTAATAACATTTTCTTGGAACAAAAGATTCCAAGTGGCGCCCACAAACACATAGTAGATTAAGTTGTTTTGCAGGACGACATCACCGCAGAGGATCCAGTCATCAGTAAGTAATAAAAAGTGCGCGGAGTGTAACGCCCGACATATTACAACACGAACAACACGACAAACACACCATTACTTTTTTGTTATAAATTGGCAGCCCAACTAGTGAGGCTTGAAAAAAAAGGAACAAGCCCGGCTACTACCAACAAATCAAGATGCCGCAACCAAAGGGAAAAAAGGTGAAGAAGAATGTGGAACCCGAGTTAAGTGTGGAAGACGGAGAGGCAGTCCAAGTCGAGGAAACGGAATTAGAACCACCCACACTAGAAATGGAAAGACCAATACAAACGGGAGATGAATTAGAGGAACAAACGGGAGAAGAACCCATACAAATGGTAGAACAAACAGAGAAACCCGAACCAGAAAAAATAACAGGGAGCGTTGACGTGAATATAATAATGATGATGTTCCAAAAAATGGAAGAAACAAACAAAAATACTAAGGAGGAAATAATAAAATCCCTGAGGGAGGATAATAATAAAAACAGACAGGAAGATAAGGAGGAGAATAATCAAAACAGACTGGAAGATAAGGAGAAATTAGACAAAAACATAGAATCTTTAAGGGAGTATATAACCGAGAAAATAAATGATAATGGGAAAAAGATGGAGCTATTTCAGGAGGAGAATAAAAAATATATAGAGTCCCTGAAAAAAGAAATTAGCATAAATTATGAAACAGTAAACAGTAAATCTTACTATCGATTATAGTAAGATCGACAGTGACAGGAAGGTCGAGAACATGGAGAAACAGTTGGAAAGATTACAGGAGGGAAATAATACCCGTTTTGAAAATATAGAGGAGCAAACCGTAGGGACCAACCAAGATGTTAGAACTCTCGAAAACAAGGTAAGGCAGAACCAGGACGAAATTATGCAGGAGGTGGAAGAAGTCCGGAAAGACGTTAGCGAGAGGATACAGAGAACATATGACATAGCTAACAGGCTGGACGAGCAAATAAGAACTAACAGAAATAACATACAGGAGATAGATCAGACAGAGAAAAACCTGCAGGAAAGATTAGAAGCGCTGAGGGACACACCTATATTAAATACTCATACGTGTCATAGCGAGAACAGGGAAGTAATCAACTTCCAAAACTATCGTCGAAACCCGATGGAATTTTTAGAGAGAATGGAAGAGTTTATTGAAAGAAATAGAGAAAACAAGGTGGGACAGAATAAGGGAGATGTTAGACGAGACGTTTCGAAACACGAGGGATAACTGGTGGATAGCGATACGACCCGAAATCACGAATTTAGCCGAGTTTAAACGCCAATTCAAAGAGAAGTATTGGTCGGAAACTGCGCAAAACAGGGTACGAATGGACATATTCTACGGCAAATACGACGCATCCAATGGACAGTCCCCAACGTCTTATTTCCTGAGAAAGATATGTTTGGCAAGAAAGTTGATACCGCCGATCCCGGAAGAATGTTTGGTGAGACAGTTAGCTGGACATTACAGCTACGGTATCAAAGATGCCCAATTATACCAACAGCTCAGTAAAATAACCGATTTAGCCAAATTATTAGAAAATTGTGAATCTGCTGGAAGGTTCCAGGATTACCAACCCCCCAGTCGTAAAGTAGAATATAATAGCAGCAATAACGGACCAAACCGGAATGGAGGTGGAAACGGTAACAACTTTAACACAAATAGCCAGAACAATAACACCCCACCAAATAGCCGAAATAATAATACTCAAGGTCCAAATAACCGCAACTATCCGGGACCAAACAGAAATAATTACACCGAAAATAATTACGGTAGGAACTACAATCAGGGAAATAGTTACCGCGGAAATAACTATAGGGGAAATAATTATGGTCAGCGTAATAATTATCGAAACGGGGGTAACCAAGGAGGAGGTGATAGGAGAAATCAAGAATATAGGCCCCAGGTAAACTATACAATGGCCAATAATCAACGGCCATATCCACCCAATTTACCTACTTACATGTATTACCCACAACAGACGCAAAGTAACCAGGGTAATACAACGAATAGCCAACCTATTAGTGGTAATCCCGAGGTCAGGCAGGAACCACAGACGGGTCAGCAACCCAATGTTCCGGGAGACCGGGCCAATGAGACATTGGCTCATTTAAACTAAACGCGGCAGTGGAAAAGGAAAACCGCCCTTTCACTGAACCAATATTATGGGGTGACTGAATACATAAATAGACGGGACAAAGACAGGACAATGACACTAAGAACGAATAATTATCTAAGAGATATTAGAGAGGAATTATTAGAAGAGAGTGACAATATAGTTAAAAATCATAACAAAGGGAATAATGGTATAGTACAAATCAAGGCAAATATCAATGGCATAGAAGCAATATTACTCATTGACACGGGGTCAAATGTATCGCTTATCGATAGTGTGGAGTTGGAGAGGATTAAACAAAACAGTAATTTGCCCATACCCACTCTGCCTATAAATAACATTATTCTAGTCGGAGCAACGGGGAGGCAGAATAAATCGATAAAGAAACAGGTGTCATTAGAGATGACTAGTAATGGGGTAACGTTACCAATAGGGTTATTAGTGGCGAATAATTTACCCATGAGTATCCTAATAGGCTGCGATATACTTAGGCCATATAATGCAATAATAGATTTAGAAGGTAAGATTATAACTTTAAAAACAAATGAGGGAATTTGGAACAATGATTTAATTGATGCCCAAGGAGATAGTACAAACAACGCACCTTATCAAGCGATAGCGAACCATTATTATTGTGCCGATCGACCAATAAACATGCCCTTATATCAGGAGGAAAACCCAGAGTTGTGGTTAGAAAAATTAGAAAAAATACGGGATTTCCAAAGGACGAAAGCAAGGGGTCTGATCAGCGAAGCACAGGCGGAACAATTAATTACGGTATATAACAATTACAAACATATATTCTCAAACGCTCCAGGTAAAGCCAGAGATTATCAATGCACCATAAAATTTAAAACACCGGTGGAATTTAACAAAAAATCGTACCCGATCGCCTACTCGCTAAAGAACGAAGTTAGGGAGGAATTGAACAGGATGATAGAGGACGACATAATCGAGTATAGTCATTCGCCCTTTACTAGCCCAATCATAGCTGTGCCGAAAAAGAATGGACAGGTACGTATATGTCTCGATGCTAGGGAGATTAACAAGATGATTGTTAACGACCGCACACCCCCTGGGGAGATAGAAGAGATATTGAAAAAGTTTCACGGGACAAAGTATATAAGTTCATGGGATACAGTATGCGGCTACTGGCAGGTAGAACTCCACCCTGATAGTAGGAAATATATGGCATTCATATTCGAGGGCAGAAACTATCAGTTTAAGCGATTACCTTTTGGTTTGATAAATTCTGTGGCGGTGTTTGTAAAGATAATGGACAGAATATTGGGGCAGGAAGTGCTGAAGTTTATGACAGTATATGTCGACGACTTACTGGTAACTTCAGCGAATTGGGATGACCATTGTAATAGGGTTGAACAGGTGTTAGAGAAACTATCAGAGAATAATATCACCCTCAAATTAGACAAGTCCCAATTCACTGCAAATGAGGTGAAATTTTTAGGCTTTAATCTAACCGAACAAGGGATTACTCCATCCAAAGAGAAAGTAGAGGCTATACAGAAGTTCCCCACACCAAAAAACAGGAAACAACTTCAATCATTTTTAGGAATCTGTAACTATTACAGGAAGTTTCGGTCCAATTATTCAGAACTACCTGCCAGGTTCCAAAAGCAGTTATCAGCTAAAGACAAATGGACTTGGGGACCAGAGCAAGTTGGAGTGCTCAGTCTAATAAAGGAAAAATTTTTAGAAGCAGTAATGTTGCATCATCCCGACTTTACAAAACCATTTTTTCTAAATTGTGATGCCAGTAACGTGAGTTTAGGTGCAGCCCTATATCAGGAAGATCAGGATGGGAACCATTTAGTAATTAGCTTCGCTAGCCGTGTGCTGAATAGTTGCGAACGAAACTACAATACTACCCAAAAAGAATTGTTGAGTGTAGTTTTCGCATGCGGTAAATTTCGGACGTATATATTAGGGTACCCCATCACGGTTAGGAGTGACCACAAATCTATATCATTTTTAAAGCATTGTAAGCTGAACCACGGAAGGCTGACGAGATGGGTTTTGGCCCTGTAAGAATATAATATCACGTGGGAATATATACCCGGCAAGCAAACAAAACATAGCAGCCGACGTCCTATCCCGTATCAATATACCAGACCAAACCTTTGACGGCG
The DNA here is from genome assembly GCA_034769895.1 of Magicicada septendecula. Classification (NCBI taxonomy): domain Eukaryota; kingdom Metazoa; phylum Arthropoda; class Insecta; order Hemiptera; family Cicadidae; genus Magicicada; species Magicicada septendecula. The sequence goes on from CM068367.1 coordinate 1,231,472,254, forward strand.
AAAAGGAACAATTAGCAAAGGTATACCATATTATTAAGAGCAGGGAAGATTTAAAAAATATTTTAAACGATATAAAGGCACGACAAGAGGCTGACCCAAAATTAGGAGATATTAGAAAAAGGGTACTGGAAGGCGATGAGATGATAAATAGATATTACTGTATACACAACGACACTTTGTTTATAAGGAATACCCCGCACCAGGAGAATTGGAAGTTAGTAATTCCACCAGCGATAGAGAGACCACTAATAATCGACTATCACGATAGGTACGGACACATGGGTGCCCTCAAGGTAAGGAAGGCATTGGAAGAGCAAACATACATCAAAGGGATGAATAAAAAGGTGCAACTGGCGATACAGTCATGCGATATTTGTCAGAAAGTAAAATGTAATAACGAGAGAAAGGAAGGGGTCATGATACCCATAACATCCACCAAACAATTGGAAAAGGTATTTCTCGATATCTGTGGACCATTTCCACGCAGCGGTGGGAGACACAGATATAAATTTATCGTAATCATCTTTGACCATTTTAGCAAATATACCAAGCTATATCCAATAACTAGGGCTACGACCAGGAAAATTATAGACATCATAATAGAACGGTATATAATGGAGGTAGGCAGACCGTATTCTATAATTACAGACCACGGTACCCGGTTTAAGGGAAAATTATGGAAAGAAAACCTTGGAGAACACGGGATAAAAACGTATAAGACATCCGTATATCATCCGAGTAGTAACCCAGCCGAGAGAGTGTTGAGGGAAGTAGGATGGTTGCTGAGAACATACTGCCATAACGAACAGAAAAGATGGCATGAATACGTAGCATCAACCGAGGATTTTCTCAATTTCTCATATCACAATACCATAGAGGTGTCACCATACACAGTTATGTTCGAAAGACCCCCACCACGAGAGATAAAAGAGATTATTAATTTTCCCGACGAACCCGAATACCAATTTGAAAGAACCAAATTTTATAACAAGGTGTTAGAAAAAACGGAACAGCAACGGAAGAAATATATCCAATCCCAGCCCAAGGCAATTAAATATAAGGTAGGAGAAAAGGTGTTAGTCAGAAATAGAGAATTGCCCAGTGCTATACAAGGCATAACGAGGAAATTGTTACTTTTATATACAGGACCTTTCACGATCACTAAAGACAATGAAAACAATACACACGAGGTAACCGACTGGGTTAGTAACAAAGTAAAAGTACGTATAACCAAACGTCATTGAGAAGGTACCATGATTAAAAAACACAAGTCAAATATAGCGTCATTGAGAAAGTACCATGAATAAAAACCCAAGTCAAATCCAGCATCGTTCAGAAGGTACCATGAATGAAAACATGTCAACGTATATTTACCAACTTACCCGTACTTAGAGAAGGAGAGATTATTAATAAAAATTACGAGAAGGACACATTCCACCAAAGGCAAAAAGATATATATAAAATATAGAGTTATTTCCAATAGCCAAGTCAACATATATTTACCAGCTTACCCGTACTTATAGAAGGAGAAAAAGGAAAAAAGGAAAGGACATAATTAGTTAAATGAATTATTAACGATTGATATTACTAAGGGGGAGAAAAGGAGCAGAAATACTGTCCTATAATTAATACTAAATGGAAATGATAAATGAAAAAAAAAAAGAAAAAGGGAAACAGTGTGTTACATAAGGAGGTAATGATGAATATAAATATAGCTATTAACATTGAATGATTTTAAACGATAATTTTACCTGCGGAGAACGATATATTAATATAATTTGAGAAATAATCAGAAGAGTTTAAGAAAGGGAATTTATGTGGTGGAGCCTATGATCTTTGAATATTGTATTTTTTTATTATTATTATTTGTTGCGAAGGTGCAATTATTATTATTTTTCTGGACAGGGATGTGTTACCTCTGATTTCAGTAATTATAGATAGGGAAGGGCGGAGAATGTATGCCATAGCGGCCACTCTGACTTCTAACCCACTATAAAAGTTAGGGAATTGTTAGGGAATTATATCAAAGATTAAATAAATAACATCAAGGTAAAAAGGAAAGGAATAGGTGATACGACAAAGAACGAAATAGGAATTATGAGTTGGATTAATATATTAAAGGAGTAGTACAGGAATTTAATTATAAGATAAAAGAATGAAATATAAAGAAGCTAATAAAATGTGAATATAGAAATGATAATTTCATCAAAACCGATGATATGTTTTTACCAAATTATCAATTTTGACGGGAGGCATATGTAACGTCACAGAACGTTCCATAAAGGAAATCATTTACATAGCAATTTATCATAAGAGGAAAGTGAGGTGAACAGTATCGAACCCAAGTAGTCCTAAAAATTGTGTAATTTTGTCTAATAATTAATACCATTAACATGAAAATACGACCAGACTATGACTAAGACTTAAACCCCATATATATTATTCAAGTGAAGAACAGTGTAAAACCATAATATACTATAAGAGAGACAAATAATATCAGTAACAACTGAAATAAGGTCAGTAATTATTAAGTTTTGTAACTCTGAATAGGGTATAAACAACTATTTATTGTGAATTAATGGGCAAGATCCATTATTATATTATGTAATGTAAATAAAATAAATGTATTAAATGAGTTGAATACATTATTAGAAAGGATCTAAGTTAAAATAAAAAATATATAAATGTTATGACAAAAAAATATTAAGGTGTTGGATTTGAGACCAATCACTCAGATTTCATGTAAAAATTAATTATTATCAAATTGAGATAAAAACTATATGTAATTGTCAAGTAGACAAAAATGAACAATTTATCTTAAATAAAGAAAGCTCTCAAATGAATAAAAACCAGTTAAAATAGCCAAAAACAGTATTAACTGAAAACATGTAGTAGACCTATATAATTGTAATATTTATGGATTTAGTGTTGACAAAATGCAACCAAATTGCATTAGAAAGTTGAAATATAATATAATGTGACTATACTAATATATTTGACTAACTTAAACACTTTAATAGTCGAGTTAGCAAACTATTTACCTATACCATATCTGGCTAAGGCCAAGCAACCATCACAAAAAATAGTCATATTTGACTTAATGTTTGCAAAGTATTAACAAAAATAAAAGAAAAGGGTACAATACTTTAGTGTACCATGAAAACAAACAGACTCAGTTGAAAATAAGATCAATTATTAAAGAATTTGACTTATAAGAGTGAAATTTGTCACACAAAGAAAAAGGACCACTTAGGCAAACCAAAATGATGCTAAGTAATCCTACAATAAAAATAATATGTATCAGGATAAACCAGGTATCACAAAAGATAGACAATATAATAAACTCTCAGTGTATACTAGAAAAATCCTTTATATATTAAAGAAAAAAGACTAATTATTGTATTCTAACAGTGACAACAACGTAGGCCATAGGCATGGACCATATAAAACTGAACTTATTTGTATATTATATATGTTAAACTTTATTTATTTTGTTATAGAAAGATGGTAATATTATGTGTTAATGTTGTAGAAGAAACCAAACAGCTTCACAACCATTTTTTAGTTCAAAAATTGAATTTTTATGGAAACATTCCAAGGTAAGAGTTGTATGTTGTGTTATGTTATTATAGTTAATTTATTCAAAAACCAATCGTAATTAGTATCATTAGATTCAGTTGAAAGCAAAGAATCCAAATGTAGTAAAGGCATGCAAATTGTAAGTACTTATGTAAAATTGTTTGACAAATACCAGAATAATTTTTGTAATATCCTTAGTGTGAAGAATAAGAAATTTTGTTCTAAAGCTTCTACGGAAGTTAAATTTGTTCCATGAGGTTCCATTTCATTATTCTCGAACGTTCTAGAAGGAATTTTTACACAAATACACCGGAAGTTCACGTCGAAAAGCTAAAACAATGAGCCTTACAAAGTATAAAAGGAAGACCAAATTCGACCCAGAAACACTTCATGCTTTGAATCCAGAAGAGACGCATCACCCACGACACTGATCACAACAACCGAGGCGAAACCGAAGGCGAGAAGTCGACACAAGAACGAAGAAAGGCTTTTCCCGTACATTGACAATAGACTGACTTAACCTACAAGAGTATACGCCAATATGTTGCTGAAATAGAGCAGCAACACGGCACATTTAATAGAACACACGCAGCCAGAATATCAGCGGCCCAGGAGGGACCAAAATTTTAATAGAGAATCAATTCTGCTGTATTCGCTAAGACAAACTGACTTTGACAAAATCCCCATAACGTAACATACACAAAGCCTTTCTATCAACTGCAAGGGTATCAGCGCTGTGGCGGCTAATTTGAGAAACAACGCGAGCAGCTGATCGCCGGCGGCGTATTTACTGCCAAACTGTTTTACGAAAGTGCGGAAGTTTTAAAAAAATCGCATTTTGACTTTAAATAAATTCAGTGCACAAGGAACGTCAACACAAAGAGGCGAGATTGAAAACTACCCGAGAGAAGTGTCCAATGCGAGAATAATTACCCATCGGAACGTGAGTTGTTCAAAGTTAAAGTCATTTTTACCTGGTTACATTTGTCACACAGTTATACTACACATGCCACACACCTTCAAATCACTTATTTTTTGTAAAGCATCTTATTGATCTGTCTTGGTAGTTCAAAGGAGTCACGTCCTGAGAGTAAAGATTTTTCATATATTAAACTCATGCTTTTCAACTGAGTAAAATAAAATATTTGTTAGCCGATACTTGATTGGAGAAAAAACTTGTCAATAATAATAATAATTTATATTTTTTTGTAACTCTGCAATTTTATTTTTTCACGAATGTTAGTCCTTCAGACGATTTTTTAAGATTCTTTAAACATACTTTATTTTTTCAAACTCAAACTGTCTTGTTCACATTTTTTCATAGAATTAAACTAATTGCTAAGAATTGAAAATTTTAATTTTAATAACATTTTCTTGGAACAAAAGATTCCAAGTGGCGCCCACAAACACATAGTAGATTAAGTTGTTTTGCAGGACGACATCACCGCAGAGGATCCAGTCATCAGTAAGTAATAAAAAGTGCGCGGAGTGTAACGCCCGACATATTACAACACGAACAACACGACAAACACACCATTACTTTTTTGTTATAAATTGGCAGCCCAACTAGTGAGGCTTGAAAAAAAAGGAACAAGCCCGGCTACTACCAACAAATCAAGATGCCGCAACCAAAGGGAAAAAAGGTGAAGAAGAATGTGGAACCCGAGTTAAGTGTGGAAGACGGAGAGGCAGTCCAAGTCGAGGAAACGGAATTAGAACCGCCCACACTAGAAATGGAAAGACCAATACAAACGGGAGATGAATTAGAGGAACAAACGGGAGAAGAACCCATACAAATGGTAGAACAAACAGAGAAACCCGAACCAGAAAAAATAACAGGGAGCGTTGACGTGAATATAATAATGATGATGGTCCAAAAAATGGAAGAAACAAACAAAAATACTAAGGAGGAAATAATAAAATCCCTGAGGGAGGATAATAATAAAAACAGACAGGAAGATAAGGAGGAGAATAATCAAAACAGACTGGAAGATAAGGAGAAATTAGACAAAAACATAGAATCTTTAAGGGAGTATATAACCGAGAAAATAAATGATAATGGGAAAAAGATGGAGCTATTTCAGGAGGAGAATAAAAAATATATAGAGTCCCTGAAAAAAGAAATTAGCATAAATTATGAAACAGTAAACAGTAAATCTTACTATCGATGATAGTAAGATCGACAGTGACAGGAAGGTCGAGAACATGGAGAAACAGTTGGAAAGATTACAGGAGGGAAATAATACCTGTTTTGAAAATATAGAGGAGCAAACCGTAGGGACCAACCAAGATGTTAGAACTCTCGAAAACAAGGTAAGGCAGAACCAGGACGAAATTATGCAGGAGGTGGGAGAAGTCCGGAAAGACGTTAGCGAGAGGATACAGAGAACATATGACATAGCTAACAGGCTGGACGAGCAAATAAGAACTAACAGAAATAACATACAGGAGATAGATCAGACAGAGAAAAACCTGCAGGAAAGATTAGAAGCGCTGAGGGACACACCTATATTAAATACTCATACGTTTCATAGCGAGAACAGGGAAGTAATCAACTTCCAAAACTATCGTCGAAACCCGATGGAATTTTTAGAGAGAATGGAATAGTTTATTGAAAGAAATAGAGAAAACAAGGTGGGACAGAATAAGGGAGATGTTAGACGAGACGTTTCGAAACACGAGGGATAACTGGTGGATAGCGATACGACCCGAAATCACGAATTTAGCCGAGTTTAAACGCCAATTCAAAGAGAAGTATTGGTCGGAAACTGCGCAAAACAGGGTACGAATGGACATATTCTACGGCAAATACGACGCATCCAATGGACAGTCCCCAACGTCTTATTTCCTGGGAAAGATATTGTTACGACGGTCTACTCGATCGTCGTAGGTACAGTGGAAACAAAATAAGTACAAGACACCAATTAAGTCACTAATCACACCTTGAATTGTTATAGTAAAACAGTTCGTAATTAACAACACAGTGTCTACAACAAATCAAATGAAATTGTTCATACGCAATAAAATGTCCACTAATATTAAAACTCAATTGTATTACAATTATACCGTCCGAATATAAAACGCAACACTTCACTAATAACTACTTGAACGTACACCGTAATAACCCGAACCGCTCTGTAAATATATCGCACTAATACTCTCGAACCGCACAGTCAAAAATCTCGCATTGAACTGAAAAACTAAGGCCGCGACGCGATGTATTTATAGTTAGCTAACACACACCAGAAGCTTCCAAACTGCGTCTTATCTCTCGCGAACTACGTAATTGCTGCGGCCTTGACACAGTCCGAGCGCCCGAGCGAAGGCTGGCAAAGTCGAGAAATTTCTCGCAACATGCGTTTAGTAGCACGTACACCACACGCTTACGTCGAGATCTTTCTGGGACATTCGATAAACGCCTAGATTGTTCTACGCTGTCGTAGCACTGCCCCCTCCTTAAGCCTGTTCGTCCCGAACTGGCAAAGCGTCTCTAAATTTGTATTTAGCCAGGCGATCTAGGTGGACGACCTTGAACTTTCGCTGTCCTTCCTGTTGAATCCGATAAACAACATCGTTAATCCTTTTTTTTACAGTGTAGGGTCCTTCCCAGTTAGACTGAAGCTTAGGTGAGCGACCACGACGGCGCTTTGGATTGAACAACCAGACCTGATCTCCTTCTTGGAAACCCACACTATTGCTGCGAATGTCATACCGAGTTTTCATTTTATCATTGGCAATCTTGAGCCGTCCTCTTACCAAGCGATTCATTTCTCGCAGTTGGTTTTCTAATTGCGAGGAATAGTTCTTTGGCTCTTGGGACTGAGTCTCAGGTGATCCAAACATCAAGTCCCCAGGAAGATGAATCTCCCGCCCAAACACCAATTTTGCTGGAGTCATACCGGTTGTGTCATGTACTGATGACCTATACGCCATAAGGAATAGTGGTATACGTTGGTCCCAGTCTGTTTGGTTCTCGTCAACAACTTTCGAAAGATGCTGCTCAAGTGTCCTGTTGAATCTCTCAACCATCCCGTCCGACTGAGGATGCAGAGGCGTTGTCCTGGTCTGTCGAATTCCCAGTAGACGGCATAATTCTTTAAACACTCCTGATTCGAAATTTCTCCCTTGATCCGTATGGATTTCCATAGGGGCTCCATAACGGCAACAGAAGTTGTGAACTAACTGCTTTGCCACAGTGGTAACTTCCTGATTTGGAATTGCGTATGCTTCCACCCACTTAGTAAAGTAGTCACCTACAACCATGATGTACCGGTTTCCATCGTCAGTAACTGGGAATGGTCCAGCAATGTCTATGGCAATTCTCTCGAAAGGTTGTCCAACGTTATACTGTCTCATTTTTCCCCTGCTTCTGGTTTGTGGGCCCTTGCTTGCAGCACATATTTCACACGTCCGAACCCATTCCTCTACGTCGTGGCGAAGATGAAGCCAATAGAATCGCTTCCGTATTTTGTCAAGGGTTTTGTTAACGCCAAGATGGCCTCCAGATGTTCCATCATGCATCTCCTTCAAAACAGACTGCACTTTACTTCGGGGAACTATCAACTGCATGACCACGTCTCGTCCATCTGCACTTTCCCAAGCCCTTTTCAGCAATCCGTTTTCTAAGGTGAGAGATTCCCATTGTGCCCAGTAGCCCTTCAGCACTTCAGAACCATGGCAGATATCTTGCCAATCCGGGCGGCGACCTTCCTCTTTTGCTGTCAAGATCGGTCCAATGTCTTCATCAGTCATCTGTTCTTGTCGACAGTCTTGTGTTGTCCAGCCATCAGCCAGGAAATCTACAGGGATGGCTTGAACATGTTCGCTTGGGTTTTGTTCTTCCTTTCTGTGGCAATGTCGGCAATCTTGCGGGCATGGTCTTCGTGATAAGCCATCTGCATTACCGTGCAGGCGCCCCCGCCGATGTTGTACCTTGAAGTTGTACTCTTGCAGACGTTCGAGCCACCTTGCCAACTGTCCTTCCGGATTTTTAAATCTCAAGAGCCATGCAAGTGCAGCATGGTCGGTACGTAGTGAAAACTCTCTCCCATAGAGGTATTTATGGAAGTGCTCCAAAGCTCTGACAATTGCCAACAACTCTCTTCTTGTAACACAATAATTTCTCTCTGGTTTAGAAAGCGTCTTGCTGTAATACGCTATTACTCGTTCTTCACCGTTCTGCACTTGAGACAAAACTGCTCCTAGACCAGTATTGCTTGCGTCTGTGTCTACGATGTACTTCCCTTCGGAAGCTGGAAAAGCGAGAATTGGCTGCGAACATAATGCAATCTTCAACGTTCTAAATGCTTGTTCACACTCTCTCGACCATTGGAAGATTCGTTTATTTTCCGTTAACTCATGTAGTGGTTTAGCAATAGTAGCGAAGCCTTTCACAAAACGTCGGTAATATGAGCATAACCCCAGGAAACTCCGAACTTCGTGTTTATTCTTCGGAACTGGCCAGTCTCTTACGGTGTCTACCTTATTAGGATCCATGCTAACGCCCGCTGCCGAAACCAGATGGCCCAAATACTGTACTTCCTTCTGGAATAGAGAACACTTCTTCGGGCTCAGCTTCAGTTGTGCACCGTGAATTCTAGTTAGAACTTCCTTAAGGTTTTCCAAATGATCTTCGAAAGTCTTCCCGATCACTATGACATCGTCTAAGTAAACAAGGCAAGTTTTCCACGTCAGGCCTCGGAGTATCAGGTCCATCAATCTTTCAAATGTTGCCGGTGCATTACAGAGTCCAAATGGCATGACGTTAAATTGGAATAAGCCACTTGGGGTCGAGAAAGCGGTCTTTTCCTTGTCTTCTTGATAAAGACCCACTTGCCAATATCCACTCTTCAGGTCCAATGTGGAAAACCACTGTGCTCCGGACAACGTGTCGAGTGTATCGTCAACGCGAGGTAATGGATAGCAGTCTTTCTTTGTAACGTCATTTAACCTCCGGTAGTCTACGCAGAAACGCAATCCAACATCCTTCTTCGCTACCAGCACTACAGGGGAAGACCAAGCACTTGACGAAGGTTCAATTACTCCCTCTGTCAACATGTCCTGTACTAACCGAGACATCTCCTCTTGTTTAGATAATGGAGGCCTACGAGGAGGTTGGCGTATCGGTGTTGTATCCCCGGTATTGATGCAATGTTGCACAAGAGAGGTTCTTCCCAGTGACTGTCCCCGAACCGCAAAACAATCTTTGAATTCGTGTAAAAACTGCCCGAGTTCTTTTACCTCACCACTTGAGAGGTCGTTAGAAGATCTGTTCAATAATTCTTGCAGTTCCTCTGGTAATTTAGAAGTATCCGAAGAACTGGGTCTTCGTTGCGTTATTCCGGCTACCCAGGCCACAGGAGTCAATTTGCCTAGGAGCGTATTGCTTTGTAAAGTGATAGCTTGATCCAAAATATTCGCCACTCTAATAGGTACATTTCCGGTTTCGTCAGGTTTTACTAAACTTCTGGCAATTAGAATGCCCGGTGTGCTGACTACCTGGGGTTCGAATATAGAGCACTGATTGCCCCTAGTATCTACCGCAGTTCTAACCATGATGATCTTTTCGGAGTTTGGCGGAACAGTTACGGCCACTTGGTTTATGACGTCCATCGATTTTTCTGCTGTCGTCATTGTTGATAGCATTACCTCTTCGCCTCCGATTCTCAAGACATTGTTTTTGAAGTCGACTATAAATCCGTATGCGTTCATAACGTCCACACCAAGAATTGCTTCATCCACAATGTCTGCAACAAGTACTTGATGATTAAACTCAAGTCTACCGAGGCGTAGGTGTATCTCCACTTTTCCATACACTTTTACAGGCCGTCCAGTAGCTGTTCGCAAGCTGCAAGAGCACCAGATTGGCTTGAGATCTTTCACCACGTCGGGGCGCACAATAGAAACTGTTGCGCCTGTGTCAACTGTAATCGAGGTTGGCCTTTCTTGAACAAATCCGGTAACTACCAAGCTCCCGGTGTTTTTCTGAAGCGTAGAAATTGCGTATTCTCTAGGGGCTTCGTTCCTCCAGTTAGTCAGCACACGCCCCGTTGCACCGACTATTGCTCGTTTCCCTGCTGCTGAATTCTAACCCGACAATCTCGTTGTAGATGTCCAGGTTTCCCACATCGATAACACTTCGGTCTTCCATCCTTTCTTATTTTATTCTGTGGCGCCGACCGTCGAGTCTCTGTTCCTTGTTCTTCTTCCTCATCGTCTGTGCCGTCGCGATCTTTTAGCTCGCGCACTTCATGACTTGTCCAACCAGACGCTGATTTGGCGGCCTCAAATTGCAAAGCATGTACCAGGGCGTCCGCACTGTTCTGGTGTCTTGCCATTCGTAACACTTGCTGTAGTTCGTTATCTCGGACACCGGCAGTAAATGTCTGCATCGCAAAACGCGTTCGAAAATCTTCTGGCGCTTCAGGATAGGCCAGTCTAATTAGTCTGTCGATACTTGCTTCAAACTCTTGAAGACTTTCCCCGGAATGCTGTCGCCTTGCTCTCAACTGGGTGCAGTACACATCTCGTAAATGTTTATCACCATACCGTAATTCCAGAGCTTTTATCAACTCGGCATAGGTGTTCTGGCTGTCAGGTGGCACTTTCTGTAGTAGTTCTGCCGCGGGTCCTTTTAATGCAAGAACAAGTGTAACAGCCTTGTCTTTTTCTGTCCAATTATTTGCGCATGCAGCAGCTTCAAATTGGCGGAGGTACGTTGTCCAGTGAGTGCTTCCGTCAAAGGTTGGAGCTTTGACATGAACTGTCCCTACTGCAGGCAAAGTGACTTTCTCTGTCAACTTATTTTCTGTGTATTTTTCTGTCTTGATCACTGGTACAGTCTGTTCAGAAATTTGTTTTGGTTGAATCTTCATGCACTGTTCAACTTCAATTTTAATTTGTTCTCTTATGTTTGCCATTGAGTTTTCTACTGCAGATATTTTATTTGAAACAGATTCTTCTATAACAGATATTTTTGTAGACATCGATTCTTCAACGGTCAAGACAGATTGTTCTACTTCAGCTATTTTTAATGTCATTGATTCTTGTACCTCCGATATTTTAGTTACTTGCTTATTAAGCTCACCTCGTAGGAGACCCAACTCTGCAGCGGTTTGTTCTTGTGTCTGCTTTTGCTGCTGTATTAACTCCTTGATGTCATCTGCTTCCTGCTTCCGTTCCTCTGCCTCCTGTCTGCGTTTCTCATCCTGTCGTTTCTCTGCTTCTTCTCTTTCTTGTATTCGTTCTTCTTTTTGTCGTCTCTCTGCTTCCTCCGCCTCCTGTCTGCGTTTCTCGTCCTGTCGTTTTTCTGTCTGCAACAGCAGCGCCTGTAAATTTTCCATCATCTGACTGGCATCCATTGTTTATCGATTAATTACGAATCACACTCGTCTTGTAAAAAGCGTCCACTGTTTCCACTGTTAACCGTTCTATCCCAGTTCTGACACCACTGTTACGACGGTCTACTCGATCGTCGTAGGTACAGTGGAAACAAAATAAGTACAAGACACCAATTAAGTCACTAATCACACCTTTAATTGTTATAGTAAAACAGTTCGTAATTAACAACACAGTGTCTACAACAAATCAAATGAAATTGTTCATACGCAATAAAATGTCCACTAATATTAAAACTCAATTGTATTACAATTATACCGTCCGAATATAAAACGCAACACTTCACTAATAACTACTTGAACGTACACCGTAATAACCCGAACCGCTCTGTAAATATATCGCACTAATACTCTCGAACCGCACAGTCAAAAATCTCGCATTGAACTGAAAAGCTAAGGCCGCGACGCGATGTATTTATAGTTAGCTAACACACACCAGAAGCTTCCAAACTGCGTCTTATCTCTCGCGAACTACGTAATTGCTGCGGCCTTGACACAGTCCGAGCGCCCGAGCGAAGGCTGGCAAAGTCGAGAAATTTCTCGCAACATGCGTTTAGTAGCACGTACACCACACGCTTACGTCGAGATCTTTCTGGGACATTCGATAAACGCCTAGATTGTTCTACGCTGTCGTAGCAATATGTTTGGCAAGAAAGTTGATACCGCCGATCCCGGAAGAATGTTTGGTGAGACAGTTAGCTGGACATTACAGCTACGGTATCAAAGAGGCCCAATTATACCAACAGCTCAGTAAAATAACCGATTTAGCCAAATTATTAGAAAATTGTGAATCTGCTGGAAGGTTCCAGGATTACCAACCCCCCAGTCGTAAAGTAGAATATAATAACAGCAATAACGGACCAAACCGGAATGGAGGTGGAAACGGTAACAACTTTAACACAAATAGCCAGAACAATAACACCCCACCAAATAGCCGAAATAATAATACTCAAGGTCCAAATAACCGCAACTATCCGGGACCAAACAGAAATAATTACCCCGAAAATAATTACGGTAGGAACTACAATCAGGGAAATAGTTACCGCGGAAATAACTATAGGGGAAATAATTATGGTCAGCGTAATAATTATCGAAACGGGGGTAACCAAGGAGGAGGTGATAGGAGAAATCAAGAATATATGCCCCAGGTAAACTATACAATGGCCAATAATCAACGGCCATATCCACCCAATTTACCTACTTACATGTATTACCCACAACAGACGCAAAGTAACCAGGGTAATACAACGAATAGCCAACCTATTAGTGGTAATCCCGAGGTCAGGCAGGAACCACAGACGGGTCAGCAACCCAATGTTCCGGGAGACCGGGCCAATGAGACATTGGCTCATTTAAACTAAACGCGGCAGTGGAAAAGGAAAACCGCCCTTTCACTGAACCAATATTATGGGGTGACTGAATACATAAATAGACGGGACAAAGACAGGACAATGACACTAAGAACGAATAATTATCTAAGAGATATTAGAGAGGAATTATTAGAAGAGAGTGACAATATAGTTAAAAATCATAACAAAGGGAATAATGGTATAGTACAAATCAAGGCAAATATCAATGGCATAGAAGCAATATTACTCATTGACACGGGGTCAAATGTATCGCTTATCGATAGTGTGGAGTTGGAGAGGATTAAACAAAACAGTAATTTGCCCATACCCACTCTGCCTATAAATAACATTATTCTAGTCGGAGCAACGGGGAGGCAGAATAAATCGATAAAGAAACAGGTGTCATTAGAGATGACTAGTAATGGGGTAACGTTACCAATAGGGTTATTAGTGGCGAATAATTTACCCATGAGTATCCTAATAGGCTGCGATATACTTAGGCCATATAATGCAATAATAGATTTAGAAGGTAAGATTATAACTTTAAAAACAAATGAGGGAATTTGGACCAATGATTTAATTGATGCCCAAGGAGATAGTACAAACAACGCACCTTATCAAGCGATAGCGAACCATTATTATTGTGCGATCGACCAATAAACATGCCCTTATATCAGGAGGAAAACCCAGAGTTGTGGTTAGAAAAATTAGAAAAAATACGGGATTTCCAAAGGACGAAAGCAAGGGGTCTGATCAGCGAAGCACAGGCGGAACAATTAATTACGGTATATAACAATTACAAACATATATTCTCAAACGCTCCAGGTAAAGCCAGAGATTATCAATGCACCATAAAATTTAAAACACCGGTGGAATTTAACAGAAAATCGTACCCGATCGGCTACTCGCTAAAGAACGAAGTTAGGGAGGAATTGAACAGGATGATAGAGGACGACATAATCGAGTATAGTCATTCGCCCTTTACTAGCCCAATCATAGCTGTGCCGAAAAAGAATGGACAGGTACGTATATGTCTCGATGCTAGGGAGATTAACAAGATGATTGTTAACGACCGCACATCCCCTGGGGAGATAGAAGAGATATTGAAAAAGTTTCACGGGACAAAGTATATAAGTTCATGGGATACAGTATGCGGCTACTGGCAGGTAGAACTCCACCCTGATAGTAGGAAATATATGGCATTCATATTCGAGGGCAGAAACTATCAGTTTAAGCGATTACCTTTTGGTTTGATAAATTCTGTGGCGGTGTTTGTAAAGATAATGGACAGAATATTGGGGCAGGAAGTGCTGAAGTTTATGACAGTATATGTCGACGACTTACTGGTAACTTCAGCGAATTGGGATGACCATTGTAATAGGGTTGAACAGGTGTTAGAGAAACTATCAGAGAATAATATCACCCTCAAATTAGACAAGTCCCAATTCACTGCAAATTAGGTGAAATTTTTAGGCTTTAATCTAACCGAACAAGGGATTACTCCATCCAAAGAGAAAGTAGAGGCTATACAGAAGTTCCCCACACCAAAAAACAGGAAACAACTTCAATCATTTTTAGGAATCTGTAACTATTACAGGAAGTTTCGGTCCAATTATTCAGAACTACCTGCCAGGTTCCAAAAGCAGTTATCAGCTAAAGACAAATGGACTTGGGGACCAGAGCAAGTTGGAGTGCTCAATCTAATAAAGGAAAAATTTTTAGAAGCAGTAATGTTGCATCATCCCGACTTTACAAAACCATTTTTTCTAAATTGTGATGCCAGTAACGTGAGTTAAGGTGCAGCCCTATATCAGGAAGATCAGGATGGGAACCATTTAGTAATTAGCTTCGCTAGCCGTGTGCTGAATAGTTGCGAACGAAACTACAATACTACCGAAAAAGAATTGATGAGTGTAGTTTTCGCATGCGGTAAATTTTGGACGTATATATTAGGGTACCCCATCACGGTTAGGAGTGACCACAAATCTATATCATTTTTAAAGCATTGTAAGCTGAACCACGGAAGGCTGACGAGATGGGTTTTGGCCCTGTAAGAATATAATATCACGTGGGAATATATACCCGGCAAGCAAACAAAACATAGCAGCCGACGTCCTATCCCGTATCAATATACCAGACCAAACCTTTGACGGCGAAAAGGAACAATTAGCAAAGGTATACCATATTATTAAGAGCAGGGAAGATTTAAAAAATATTTTAAACGATATAAAGGCACGACAAGAGGCCGACCCAAAATTAGGAGATATTAGAAAAAGGGTACTGGAAGGCGATGAGATGATAAATAGATATTACTGTATACACAACGACACTTTGTTTATAAGGAATACCCCGCACCAGGAGAATTGGAAGTTAGTAATTCCACCAGCGATAGAGAGACCACTAATAATCGACTATCACGATAGGTACGGACACATGGGTGCCCTCAAGGTAAGGAAGGCATTGGAAGAGCAAACATACATCAAAGGGATGAATAAAAAGGTGCAACTGGCGATACAGTCATGCGATATTTGTCAGAAAGTAAAATGTAATAACGAGAGAAAGGAAGGGGTCATGATACCCATAACATCCACCAAACAATTGGAAAAGGTATTTCTCGATATCTGTGGACCATTTCCACGCAGCGGTGGGAGGCACAGATATAAATTTATCGTAATCATCTTTGACCATTTTAGCAAATATACCAAGCTATATCCAATAACTAGGGCTACGACCAGGAAAATTATAGACATCATAATAGAACGGTATATAATGGAGGTAGGCAGACCGTATTCTATAATTACAGACCACGGTACCCGGTTTAAGGGAAAATTATGGAAAGAAAACCTTGGAGAACACGGGATAAAAACGTATAAGACATCCGTATATCATCCGAATAGTAACCCAGCCGAGAGAGTGTTGAGGGAAGTAGGACGGTTGCTGAGAACATACTGCCATAACGAACAGAAAAGATGGCATGAATACGTAGCATCAACCGAGGATTTTCTCAATTTCTCATATCACAATACCATAGAGGTGTCACCATACACAGTTATGTTCGAAAGACCCCCACCACGAGAGATAAAAGAGATTATTAATTTTCCCGACGAACCCGAATACCAATTTGAAAGAACCAAATTTTATAACAAGGTGTTAGAAAAAACGGAACAGCAACGGAAGAAATATATCCAATCCCAGCCCAAGGCAATTAAATATAAGGTAGGAGAAAAGGTGTTAGTCAGAAATAGAGAATTGCCCAGTGCTATACAAGGCATAACGAGGAAATTGTTACTTTTATATACAGGACCTTTCACGATCACTAAAGACAATGAAAACAATACATACGAGGTAACCGACACGGTTAGTAACAAAGTAAAAGGTACGTATAACCAAACGTCATTGAGAAGGTACCATGATTAAAAAACACAAGTCAAATATAGCATCGTTGAAAAAGGTACCATGATTAAAAAACACAAGTCAAATATAGCGTCGTTGAGAAAGTACCATGAATAAAAACCCAAGTCAAATCCAGCATCGTTCAGAAGGTACCATGAATGAAAACATGTCAACGTATATTTACCAACTTACCCGTACTTAGAGAAGGAGAGATTATTAATAAAAATTACGAGAAGGACACATTCCACCAAAGGCAAAAAGATATATATAAAATATAGAGTTATTTCCAATAGCCAAGTCAACATATATTTACCAGCTTACCCGTACTTATAGAAAGAGAAAAAGGAAAAAAGGAAAGGACATAATTAGTGAAATGAATTATTAACGATTGATATTACTAAGGGGGAGAAAAGGAGCAGAAATACTGTCATATAATTAATACTAAATGGAAATGATGAATGAAAAAAAAAAAAGAAAAAGGGAAACAGTGTGTTACATAAGGAGGTAATGATGAATATAAATATAGCTATTAACATTGAATGATTTTAAACGATAATTTTACCTGCGGAGAACGATATATTAATATAATTTGAGAAATAATCAGAAGAGTTTAAGAAAGGGAATTTATGTGTAGGAGCCTATGATCTTTGAATATTGTATTTTTTTTTATTATTATTATTTGTTGCGAAGGTGCAATTATTATTATTTTTCTGGACAGGGATGTGTTACCTCTGATTTCAGTAATTATAGATAGGGAAGGGCGGAGAATGTATGCCATAGCGAGCCACTCTGACTTCCAACCCACTATAAAAGATAGGGAATTGTTAGGGAATTATATCAAAGATTAAATAAATAACATCAAGGTAAAAAGGAAAGGAATAGGTGATACGACAAAGAACGAAATAGGAATTATGAGTTGGATTAATATATTAAAGGAGTAGTACAGGAATTTAATTATAAGATAAAAGAATGAAATATAAAGAAGCTAATAAAATGTGAATATAGAAATGATAATTTCATCAAAACCGATGATATGTTTTTAACAAATTATCAATTTTAACGGGAGGCATATGTAACGTCACAGAACGTTCCATAAAGGAAATCATTTACATAGCAATTTATCATAAGAGGAAAGTGAGGTGAACAGTATCGAACCCAAGTAGTCCTAAAAATGTTGTAATATTGTCTAATAATTAATACCATTAACATGAAAATACGACCAGACTATGACTAAGACTTAAACCCCATATATATTATTCAAGTGAAGAACAGTGTAAAACCATAATATACTATAAGAGAGACAAATAATATCAGTAACAACCGAAATAAGGTCAGTAATTATTAAGTTTTGTAACTCTGAATAGGGTATAAACAACTATTTATTGTGAATTAATGGGCAAGATCCATTATTATATTATGTAATGTAAATAAAATAAATGTATCAAATGAGTTGAATACATTATTAGAAAGGATCTAAGTTAAAATAAAAAATATATAAATGTTATGACAAAAAATATTAAGGTGTTGGATTTGAGACCAATCACTCAGATTTCATGTAAAAATTAATTATTATCAAATTGAGATAAAAACTATATGTAATTGTCAAGTAGACAAAAATGAACAATTTATCATAATAAAGAAAGCTCTCAAATGAATAAAAATCAGTTAAAATAGCCAAAAACAGTATTAACTGAAAACATGTAGTAGACCTATATAATTGTAATATTTATGGATTTAATGTTGACAAAATGCAACCAAATTGCATTAGAAAGTTGAAATATAATATAATGTGACTATACTAATATATTTTACTAACTTAAACACTTTAATAGTCGAGTTAGCAAACTATTTACCTATACCATATCTGGCTAAGGCCAAGCAACCATCACAAAAAATAGTCATATTTGACTTAATGTTTGCAAAGTATTAACAAAAATAAAAGAAAAGGGTACAATACTTTAGTGTACCATGAAAACAAACAGACTCAGTTGAAAATAAGATCAATTATTAAAGAATTTGACTTATAAGAGTGAAATTTGTCACACAAAGAAAAAGGACCACTTAGGCAAACCAAAATGATGCTAAGTAATCCTACAATAAAAATAATATGTATCAGGATAAACCAGGTATCACAAAAGATAGACAATATAATAAACTCTCAGTGTATACTAGAAAAATCCCATATATATTAAAGAAAAAAGACTAATTATTGTATTCTAACAGTGACAACAACGTAGGCCATAGGCATGGACCATATAAAACTGAACTTATTTGTATATTATATATGTTAAACTTTATTTATTTTGTTATAGAAAGATGGTAATATTATGTGTTAATGTTGTAGAAGAAACCAAACAGCTTCACAACCATTTTTTAGTTCAAAAATTGAATTTTTATGGAAACATTCCAAGGTAAGAGTTGTATGTTGTGTTATGTTATTATAGTTAATTTATTCAAAAACCAATCGTAATTAGTATCATTAGATTCAGTTGAAAGCAAAGAATCCAAATGTAGTAAAGGCATGCAAATTGTAAGTACTTATGTAAAATTGTTTGACAAATACCAGAATAATTTTTGTAATATCCTTAGTGTGAAGAATAAGAAATTTTGTTCTAAAGCTTCTACGGAAGTTAAATTTGTTCCATGAGGTTCCATTTCATTATTCTCGAACGTTCTAGAAGGAATTTTTACACAAATACACCGGAAGTTCACGTCGAAAAGCTAAAACAATGAGCCTTACAAAGTATAAAAGGAAGACCAAATTCGACCCAGAAACACTTCATGCTTTGAATCCAGAAGAGACGCATCACCCACGACACTGATCACCACAACCGAGGCGAAACCGAAGGCGAGAAGTCGACACAAGAACGAAGAAAGGCTTTTCCCGTACATTGACAATAGACTGACTTAACCTACAAGAGTATACGCCAATATGTTGCTGAAATAGAGCAGCAACACGGCACATTTAATAGAACACACGCAGCCAGAATATCAGCGGCCCAGGAGGGACCAAAATTTTAATAGAGAATCAATTCTGCTGTATTCGCTAAGACAAACTGACTTTGACAAAATCCCCATAACGTAACATACACAAAGCCTTTCTATCAACTGCAAGGGTATCAGCGCTGTGGCGGCTAATTTGAGAAACAACGCGAGCAGCTGATCGCCGGCGGCGGGATTCAAGCGTAAATTTACTGCCAAACTGTTTTACGAAAGTGCGGAAGTTTTAAAAAAATCGCATTTTGACTTTAAATAAATTCAGTGCACAAGGAACGTCAACACAAAGAGGCGAGATTGAAAACTACCCGAGAGAAGTGTCCAATGCGAGAATAATTACCCATCGGAACGTGAGTTGTTCAAAGTTAAAGTCATTTTTACCTGGTTACATTTGTCACACAGTTGTACTACACATGCCACACACCTTCAAATCACTTATTTTTTGTAAAGCATCTTATTGATCTGTCTTGGTAGTTCAAAGGAGTCACGTCCTGAGAGTAAAGATTTTTCATATATTAAACTCATGCTTTTCAACTGAGTAAAATAAAATATTTGTTAGCCGATACTTGATTGGAGAAAAAACTTGTCAATAATAATAATTTATATTTTTTTGTAACTCTGCAATTTTATTTTTTCACGAATGTTAGTCCTTCAGACGATTTTTTAAGATTCATTAAACATACTTTATTTTTTCAAACTCAAACTGTCTTGTTCACATTTTTTCATAGAATTAAACTAACTGCTAAGAATTGAAAATTTTAATTTTAATAACATTTTCTTGGAACAAAAGATTCCAAGTGGCGCCCACAAACACATAGTAGATTAAGTTGTTTTGCAGGACGACATCACCGCAGAGGATCCAGTCATCAGTAAGTAATAAAAAGTGCGCGGAGTGTAACGCCCGACATATTACAACACGAACAACACGACAAACACACCATTACTTTTTTGTTATAAATTGGCAGCCCAACTAGTGAAGCTTGAAAAAAAAAGGAACAAGCCCGGCTACTACCAACAAATCAAGATGCCGCAACCAAAGGGAAAAAAGGTGAAGAAGAATGTGGAACCCGAGTTAAGTGTGGAAGACGGAGAGGCAGTCCAAGTCGAGGAAACGGAATTAGAACCGCCCACACTAGAAATGGAAAGACCAATACAAACGGGAGATGAATTAGAGGAACAAACGGGAGAAGAACCCATACAAATGGTAGAACAAACAGAGAAACCCGAACCAGAAAAAATAACAGGGAGCGTTGACGTGAATATAATAATGATGATGTTCCAAAAAATGGAAGAAACAAACAAAAATACTAAGGAGGAAATAATAAAATCCCTGAGGAAGGATAATAATAAAAACAGACAGGAAGATAAGGAGGAGAATAATCAAAACAGACTGGAAGATAAGGAGAAATTAGACAAAAACATAGAATCTTTAAGGGAGTATATAACCGAGAAAATAAATGATAATGGGAAAAAGATGGAGCTATTTCAGGAGGAGAATAAAAAATATATAGAGTCCCTGAAAAAAGAAATTAGCATAAATTATGAAACAGTAAACAGTAAATCTTACTATCGATGATAGTAAGATCGACAGTGACAGGAAGGTCGAGAACATGGAGAAACAGTTGGAAAGATTACAGGAGGGAAATAATACCCGTTTTGAAAATATAGAGGAGCAAACCGTAGGGACCAACCAAGATGTTAGAACTCTCGAAAACAAGGTAAGGCAGAACCAGGACGAAATTATGCAGGAGGTGGGAGAATTCCGGAAAGACGTTAGCGAGAGGATACAGAGAACATATGACATAGCTAACAGGCTGGACGAGCAAATAAGAACTAACAGAAATAACATACAGGAGATAGATCAGACAGAGAAAAACCTGCAGGAAAGATTAGAAGCGCTGAGGGACACACCTATATTAAATACTCATACGTGTCATAGCGAGAACAGGGAAGTAGTCAACTTCCAAAACTATCGTCGAAACCCGATGGAATTTTTAGAGAGAATGGAAGAGTTTATTGAAAGAAATAGAGAAAACAAGGTGGGACAGAATAAGGGAGATGTTAGACGAGACGTTTCGAAACACGAGGGATAACTGGTGGATAGCGATACGACCCGAAATCACGAATTTAGCCGAGTTTAAACGCAAATTCAAAGAGAAGTATTGGTCGGAAACTGCGCAAAACAGGGTACGAATGGACATATTCTACGGCAAATACGACGCATCCAATGGACAGTCCCCAACGTCTTATTTCCTGGGAAAGATATGTTTGGCAAGAAAGTTGATACCGCCGATCCCGGATGAATGTTTGGTGAGACAGTTAGCTGGACATTACAGCTACGGTATCAAAGATGCCCAATTATACCAACAGCTCAGTAAAATAACCGATTTAGCCAAATTATTAGAAAATTGTGAATCTGTTTGGAAGGTTCCAGGATTACCAACCCCCCAGTCGTAAAGTAGAATATAATAGCAGCAATAACGGACCAAACCGGAATGGAGGTGGAAACGGTAACAACTTTAACACAAATAGCCAGAACAATAACACCCCACCAAATAGCCGAAATAATAATACTCAAGGTCCAAATAACCGCAACTATCCGGGACCAAACAGAAATAATTACACCGAAAATAATTACGGTAGGAACTACAATCAGGGAAATAGTTACCGCGGAAATAACTATAGGGGAAATAATTATGGTCAGCGTAATAATTATCGAAACGGGGGTAACCAAGGAGGAGGTGATAGGAGAAATCAAGAATATAGGCCCCAGGTAAACTATACAATGGCCAATAATCAACGGCCATATCCACCCAATTTACCTACTTACATGTATTACCCACAACAGACGCAAAGTAACCAGGGTAATACAACGAATAGCCAACCTATTAGTGGTAATCCCGAGGTCAGGCAGGAACCACAGACGGGTCAGCAACCCAATGTTCCGGGAGACCGGGCCAATGAGACATTGGCTCATTTAAACTAAACGCGGCAGTGGAAAAGGAAAACCGCCCTTTCACTGAACCAATATTATGGGGTGACTGAATACATAAATAGACGGGACAAAGACAGGACAATGACACTAAGAACGAATAATTATCTAAGAGATATTAGAGAGGAATTATTAGAAGAGAGTGACAATATAGTTAAAAATCATAACAAAGGGAATAATGGTATAGTACAAATCAAGGCAAATATCAATGGCATAGAAGCAATATTACTCATTGACACGGGGTCAAATGTATCGCTTATCGATAGTGTGGAGTTGGAGAGGATTAAACAAAACAGTAATTTGCCCATACCCACTCTGCCTATAAATAACATTATTCTAGTCGGAGCAACGGGGAGGCAGAATAAATCGATAAAGAAACAGGTGTCATTAGAGATGACTAGTAATGGGGTAACGTTACCAATAGGGTTATTAGTGGCGAATAATTTACCCATGAGTATCCTAATAGGCTGCGATATACTTAGGCCATATAATGCAATAATAGATTTAGAAGGTAAGATTATAACTTTAAAAACAAATGAGGGAATTTGGACCAATGATTTAATTGATGCCCAAGGAGATAGTACAAACAACGCACCTTATCAAGCGATAGCGAACCATTATTATTGTGCGATCGACCAATAAACATGCCCTTATATCAGGAGGAAAACCCAGAGTTGTGGTTAGAAAAATTAGAAAAAATACGGGATTTCCAAAGGACGAAAGCAAGGGGTCTGATCAGCGAAGCACAGGCGGAACAATTAATTACGGTATATAACAATTACAAACATATATTCTCAAACGCTCCAGGTAAAGCCAGAGATTATCAATGCACCATAAAATTTAAAACACCGGTGGAATTTAACAGAAAATCGTACCCGATCGCCTACTCGCTAAAGAACGAAGTTAGGGAGGAATTGAACAGGATGATAGAGGACGACATAATCGAGTATAGTCATTCGCCCTTTACTAGCCCAATCATAGCTGTGCCGAAAAAGAATGGACAGGTACGTATATGTCTCGATGCTAGGGAGATTAACAAGATGATTGTTAACGACCGCACATCCCCTGGGGAGATAGAAGAGATATTGAAAAAGTTTCACGGGACAAAGTATATAAGTTCATGGGATACAGTATGCGGCTACTGGCAGGTAGAACTCCACCCTGATAGTAGGAAATATATGGCATTCATATTCGAGGGCAGAAACTATCAGTTTAAGCGATTACCTTTTGGTTTGATAAATTCTGTGGCGGTGTTTGTAAAGATAATGGACAGAATATTGGGGCAGGAAGTGCTGAAGTTTATGACAGTATATGTCGACGACTTACTGGTAACTTCAGCGAATTGGGATGACCATTGTAATAGGGTTGAACAGGTGTTAGAGAAACTATCAGAGAATAATATCACCCTCAAATTAGACAAGTCCCAATTCACTGCAAATGAGGTGAAATTTTTAGGCTTTAATCTAACCGAACAAGGGATTACTCCATCCAAAGAGAAAGTAGAGGCTATACAGAAGTTCCCCACACCAAAAAACAGGAAACAACTTCAATCATTTTTAGGAATCTGTAACTATTACAGGAAGTTTCGGTCCAATTATTCAGAACTACCTGCCAGGTTCCAAAAGCAGTTATCAGCTAAAGACAAATGGACTTGGGGACCAGAGCAAGTTGGAGTGCTCAATCTAATAAAGGAAAAATTTTTAGAAGCAGTAATGTTGCATTATCCCGACTTTATTAAACCATTTTTCCTAAATTGTGATGCCAGTAACGTGAGTTTAGGTGCAGCCCTATATCAGGAAGATCAGGATGGGAACCATTTAGTAATTAGCTTCGCTAGCCGTGTGCTGAATAGTTGCGAACGAAACTACAATACTACCGAAAAAGAATTGATGAGTGTAGTTTTCGCATGCGGTAAATTTTGGACGTATATATTAGGGTACCCCATCACGGTTAGGAGTGACCACAAATCTATATCATTTTTAAAGCATTGTAAGCTGAACCACGGAAGGCTGACGAGATGGGTTTTGGCCCTGTAAGAATATAATATCACGTGGGAATATATACCCGGCAAGCAAACAAAACATAGCAGCTGACGTCCTATCCCGTATCAATATACCAGACCAAACCTTTGACGGCGAAAAGGAACAATTAGCAAAGGTATACCATATTATTAAGAGCAGGGAAGATTTAAAAAATATTTTAAATGATATAAAGGCACGACAAGAGGCCGACCCAAAATTAGGAGATATTAGAAAAAGGGTACTGGAAGGCGATGAGATGATAAATAGATATTACTGTATACACAACGACACTTTGTTTATAAGGAATACCCCGCACCAGGAGAATTGGAAGTTAGTAATTCCACCAGCGATAGAGAGACCACTAATAATCGACTATCACGATAGGTACGGACACATGGGTGCCCTCAAGGTAAGGAAGGCATTGGAAGAGCAAACATACATCAAAGGGATGAATAAAAAGGTGCAACTGGCGATACAGTCATGCGATATTTGTCAGAAAGTAAAATGTAATAACGAGAGAAAGGAAGGGGTCATGATACCCATAACATCCACCAAAAAATTGGAAAAGGTATTTCTCGATATCTGTGGACCATTTCCACGCAGCGGTGGGAGACACAGATATAAATTTATCGTAATCATCTTTGACCATTTTAGCAAATATACCAAGCTATATCCAATAACTAGGGCTACGACCAGGAAAATTATAGACATCATAATAGAACGGTATATAATGGAGGTAGGCAGACCGTATTCTGTAATTACAGACCACGGTACCCGGTTTAAGGGAAAATTATGGAAAGAAAACCTTGGAGAACACGGGATAAAAACGTATAAGACATCCGTATATCATCCGAATAGTAACCCAGCCGAGAGAGTGTTGAGGGAAGTAGGATGGTTGCTGAGAACACACTGCCATAACGAACAGAAAAGATGGCATGAATACGTAGCATCAACCGAGGATTTTCTCAATTTCTCATATCACAATACCATAGAGGTGTCACCATACACAGTTATGTTCGAAAGACCCCCACCACGAGAGATAAAAGAGATTATTAATTTTCCCGACGAACCCGAATACCAATTTGAAAGAACCAAATTTTATAACAAGGTGTTAGAAAAACGGAACAGCAACGGAAGAAATATATCCAATCCCAGCCCAAGACAATTAAATATAAGGTAGGAGAAAAGGTGTTAGTCAGAAATAGAGAATTGCCCAGTGCTATACAAGGCATAACGAGGAAATTGTTACTTTTATATACAGGACCTTTCACGATCACTAAAGACAATGAAAACAATACATACGAGGTAACCGACACGGTTAGTAACAAAGTAAAAGGTACGTATAACCAAACGTCATTGAGAAGGTACCATGATTAAAAAACACAAGTCAAATATAGCATCGTTGAAAAAGGTACCATGATTAAAAAACACAAGTCAAATATAGCGTCGTTGAGAAAGTACCATGAATAAAAACCCAAGTCAAATCCAGCATCGTTCAGAAGGTACCATGAATGAAAACATGTCAACGTATATTTACCAACTTACCCGTACTTAGAGAAGGAGAGATTATTAATAAAAATTACGAGAAGGACACATTCCACCAAAGGCAAAAAGATATATATAAAATATAGAGTTATTTCCAATAGCCAAGTCAACATATATTTACCAGCTTACCCGTACTTATAGAAAGAGAAAAAGGAAAAAAGGAAAGGACATAATTAGTGAAATGAATTATTAACGATTGATATTACTAAGGGGGAGAAAAGGAGCAGAAATACTGTCATATAATTAATACTAAATGGAAATGATGAATGAAAAAAAAAAGAAAAAGGGAAACAGTGTGTTACATAAGGAGGTAATGATGAATATAAATATAGCTATTAACATTGAATGATTTTAAACGATAATTTTACCTGCGGAGAACGATATATTAATATAATTTGAGAAATAATCAGAAGAGTTTAAGAAAGGGAATTTATGTGTAGGAGCCTATGATCTTTGAATATTGTATTTTTTTTTATTATTATTATTTGTTGCGAAGGTGCAATTATTATTATTTTTCTGGACAGGGATGTGTTACCTCTGATTTCAGTAATTATAGATAGGGAAGGGCGGAGAATGTATGCCATAGCGAGCCACTCTGACTTCCAACCCACTATAAAAGATAGGGAATTGTTAGGGAATTATATCAAAGATTAAATAAATAACATCAAGGTAAAAAGGAAAGGAATAGGTGATACGACAAAGAACGAAATAGGAATTATGAGTTGGATTAATATATTAAAGGAGTAGTACAGGAATTTAATTATAAGATAAAAGAATGAAATATAAAGAAGCTAATAAAATGTGAATATAGAAATGATAATTTCATCAAAACCGATGATATGTTTTTAACAAATTATCAATTTTAACGGGAGGCATATGTAACGTCACAGAACGTTCCATAAAGGAAATCATTTACATAGCAATTTATCATAAGAGGAAAGTGAGGTGAACAGTATCGAACCCAAGTAGTCCTAAAAATGTTGTAATATTGTCTAATAATTAATACCATTAACATGAAAATACGACCAGACTATGACTAAGACTTAAACCCCATATATATTATTCAAGTGAAGAACAGTGTAAAACCATAATATACTATAAGAGAGACAAATAATATCAGTAACAACCGAAATAAGGTCAGTAATTATTAAGTTTTGTAACTCTGAATAGGGTATAAACAACTATTTATTGTGAATTAATGGGCAAGATCCATTATTATATTATGTAATGTAAATAAAATAAATGTATCAAATGAGTTGAATACATTATTAGAAAGGATCTAAGTTAAAATAAAAAATATATAAATGTTATGACAAAAAATATTAAGGTGTTGGATTTGAGACCAATCACTCAGATTTCATGTAAAAATTAATTATTATCAAATTGAGATAAAAACTATATGTAATTGTCAAGTAGACAAAAATGAACAATTTATCATAATAAAGAAAGCTCTCAAATGAATAAAAATCAGTTAAAATAGCCAAAAACAGTATTAACTGAAAACATGTAGTAGACCTATATAATTGTAATATTTATGGATTTAATGTTGACAAAATGCAACCAAATTGCATTAGAAAGTTGAAATATAATATAATGTGACTATACTAATATATTTGACTAACTTAAACACTTTAATAGTCGAGTTAGCAAACTATTTACCTATACCATATCTGGCTAAGGCCAAGCAACCATCACAAAAAATAGTCATATTTGACTTAATGTTTGCAAAGTATTAACAAAAATAAAAGAAAAGGGTACAATACTTTAGTGTACCATGAAAACAAACAGACTCAGTTGAAAATAAGATCAATTATTAAAGAATTTGACTTATAAGAGTGAAATTTGTCACACAAAGAAAAAGGACCACTTAGGCAAACCAAAATGATGCTAAGTAATCCTACAATAAAAATAATATGTATCAGGATAAACCAGGTATCACAAAAGATAGACAATATAATAAACTCTCAGTGTATACTAGAAAAATCCCATATATATTAAAGAAAAAAGACTAATTATTGTATTCTAACAGTGACAACAACGTAGGCCATAGGCATGGACCATATAAAACTGAACTTATTTGTATATTATATATGTTAAACTTTATTTATTTTGTTATAGAAAGATGGTAATATTATGTGTTAATGTTGTAGAAGAAACCAAACAGCTTCACAACCATTTTTTAGTTCAAAAATTGAATTTTTATGGAAACATTCCAAGGTAAGAGTTGTATGT
Source organism: Magicicada septendecula (assembly GCA_034769895.1). Taxonomy (NCBI): domain Eukaryota; kingdom Metazoa; phylum Arthropoda; class Insecta; order Hemiptera; family Cicadidae; genus Magicicada; species Magicicada septendecula. Next base: position 1,231,500,758 of record CM068367.1, read on the forward strand.
TGTGTTATGTTATTATAGTTAATTTATTCAAAAACCAATCGTAATTAGTATCATTAGATTCAGTTGAAAGCAAAGAATCCAAATGTAGTAAAGGCATGCAAATTGTAAGTACTTATGTAAAATTGTTTGACAAATACCAGAATAATTTTTGTAATATCCTTAGTGTGAAGAATAAGAAATTTTGTTCTAAAGCTTCTACGGAAGTTAAATTTGTTCCATGAGGTTCCATTTCATTATTCTCGAACGTTCTAGAAGGAATTTTTACACAAATACACCGGAAGTTCACGTCGAAAAGCTAAAACAATGAGCCTTACAAAGTATAAAAGGAAGACCAAATTCGACCCAGAAACACTTCATGCTTTGAATCCAGAAGAGACGCATCACCCACGACACTGATCACCACAACCGAGGCGAAACCGAAGGCGAGAAGTCGACACAAGAACGAAGAAAGGCTTTTCCCGTACATTGACAATAGACTGACTTAACCTACAAGAGTATACGCCAATATGTTGCTGAAATAGAGCAGCAACACGGCACATTTAATAGAACACACGCAGCCTGAATATCAGCGGCCCAGGAGGGACCAAAATTTTAATAGAGAATCAATTCTGCTGTATTCGCTAAGACAAACTGACTTTGACAAAATCCCCATAACGTAACATACACAAAGCCTTTCTATCAACTGCAAGGGTATCAGCGCTGTGGCGGCTAATTTGAGAAACAACGCGAGCAGCTGATCGCCGGCGGCGTATTTACTGCCAAACTGTTTTACGAAAGTGCGGAAGTTTTAAAAAAATCGCATTTTGACTTTAAATAAATTCAGTGCACAAGGAACGTCAACACAAAGAGGCGAGATTGAAAACTACCCGAGAGAAGTGTCCAATGCGAGAATAATTACCCATCGGAACGTGAGTTGTTCAAAGTTAAAGTCATTTTTACCTGGTTACATTTGTCACACAGTTGTACTACACATGCCACACACCTTCAAATCACTTATTTTTTGTAAAGCATCTTATTGATCTGTCTTGGTAGTTCAAAGGAGTCACGTCCTGAGAGTAAAGATTTTTCATATATTAAACTCATGCTTTTCAACTGAGTAAAATAAAATATTTGTTAGCCGATACTTGATTGGAGAAAAAACTTGTCAATAATAATAATTTATATTTTTTTGTAACTCTGCAATTTTATTTTTTCACGAATGTTAGTCCTTCAGACGATTTTTTAAGATTCATTAAACATACTTTATTTTTTCAAACTCAAACTGTCTTGTTCACATTTTTTCATAGAATTAAACTAACTGCTAAGAATTGAAAATTTTAATTTTAATAACATTTTCTTGGAACAAAAGATTCCAAGTGGCGCCCACAAACACATAGTAGATTAAGTTGTTTTGCAGGACGACATCACCGCAGAGGATCCAGTCATCAGTAAGTAATAAAAAGTGCGCGGAGTGTAACGCCCGACATATTACAACACGAACAACACGACAAACACACCATTACTGTTTTGTTATAAATTGGCAGCCCAACTAGTGAAGCTTGAAAAAAAGGAACAAGCCCGGCTACTACCAACAAATCAAGATGCCGCAACCAAAGGGAAAAAAGGTGAAGAAGAATGTGGAACCCGAGTTAAGTGTGGAAGACGGAGAGGCAGTCCAAGTCGAGGAAACGGAATTAGAACCGCCCACACTAGAAATGGAAAGACCAATACAAACGGGAGATGAATTAGAGGAACAAACGGGAGAAGAACCCATACAAATGGTAGAACAAACAGAGAAACCCGAACCAGAAAAAATAACAGGGAGCGTTGACGTGAATATAATAATGATGATGTTCCAAAAAATGGAAGAAACAAACAAAAATACTAAGGAGGAAATAATAAAATCCCTGAGGGAGGATAATAATAAAAACAGACAGGAAGATAAGGAGGAGAATAATCAAAACAGACTGGAAGATAAGGAGAAATTAGACAAAAACATAGAATCTTTAAGGGAGTATATAACCGAGAAAATAAATGATAATGGGAAAAAGATGGAGCTATTTCAGGAGGAGAATAAAAAATATATAGAGTCCCTGAAAAAAGAAATTAGCATAAATTATGAAACAGTAAACAGTAAATCTTACTATCGATGATAGTAAGATCGACAGTGACAGGAAGGTCGAGAACATGGAGAAACAGTTGGAAAGATTACAGGAGGGAAATAATACCCGTTTTGAAAATATAGAGGAGCAAACCGTAGGGACCAACCAAGATGTTAGAACTCTCGAAAACAAGGTAAGGCAGAACCAGGACGAAATTATGCAGGAGGTGGGAGAAGTCCGGAAAGACGTTAGCGAGAGGATACAGAGAACATATGACATAGCTAACAGGCTGGACGAGCAAATAAGAACTAACAGAAATAACATACAGGAGATAGATCAGACAGAGAAAAACCTGCAGGAAAGATTAGAAGCGCTGAGGGACACACCTATATTAAATACTCATACGTGTCATAGCGAGAACAGGGAAGTAGTCAACTTCCAAAACTATCGTCGAAACCCGATGGAATTTTTAGAGAGAATGGAAGAGTTTATTGAAAGAAATAGAGAAAACAAGGTGGGACAGAATAAGGGAGATGTTAGACGAGACGTTTCGAAACACGAGGGATAACTGGTGGATAGCGATACGACCCGAAATCACGAATTTAGCCGAGTTTAAACGCCAATTCAAAGAGAAGTATTGGTCGGAAACTGCGCAAAACAGGGTACGAATGGACATATTCTACGGCAAATACGACGCATCCAATGGACAGTCCCCAACGTCTTATTTCCTGGGAAAGATATGTTTGGCAAGAAAGTTGATACCGCCGATCCCGGATGAATGTTTGGTGAGACAGTTAGCTGGACATTACAGCTACGGTATCAAAGATGCCCAATTATACCAACAGCTCAGTAAAATAACCGATTTAGCCAAATTATTAGAAAATTGTGAATCTGCTGGAAGGTTCCAGGATTACCAACCCCCCAGTCGTAAAGTAGAATATAATAGCAGCAATAACGGACCAAACCGGAATGGAGGTGGAAACGGTAACAACTTTAACACAAATAGCCAGAACAATAACACCCCACCAAATAGCCGAAATAATAATACTCAAGGTCCAAATAACCGCAACTATCCGGGACCAAACAGAAATAATTACACCGAAAATAATTACGGTAGGAACTACAATCAGGGAAATAGTTACCGCGGAAATAACTATAGGGGAAATAATTATGGTCAGCGTAATAATTATCGAAACGGGGGTAACCAAGGAGGAGGTGATAGGAGAAATCAAGAATATAGGCCCCAGGTAAACTATACAATGGCCAATAATCAACGGCCATATCCACCCAATTTACCTACTTACATGTATTACCCACAACAGACGCAAAGTAACCAGGGTAATACAACGAATAGCCAACCTATTAGTGGTAATCCCGAGGTCAGGCAGGAACCACAGACGGGTCAGCAACCCAATGTTCCGGGAGACCGGGCCAATGAGACATTGGCTCATTTAAACTAAACGCGGCAGTGGAAAAGGAAAACCGCCCTTTCACTGAACCAATATTATGGGGTGACTGAATACATAAATAGACGGGACAAAGACAGGACAATGACACTAAGAACGAATAATTATCTAAGAGATATTAGAGAGGAATTATTAGAAGAGAGTGACAATATAGTTAAAAATCATAACAAAGGGAATAATGGTATAGTACAAATCAAGGCAAATATCAATGGCATAGAAGCAATATTACTCATTGACACGGGGTCAAATGTATCGCTTATCGATAGTGTGGAGTTGGAGAGGATTAAACAAAACAGTAATTTGCCCATACCCACTCTGCCTATAAATAACATTATTCTAGTCGGAGCAACGGGGAGGCAGAATAAATCGATAAAGAAACAGGTGTCATTAGAGATGACTAGTAATGGGGTAACGTTACCAATAGGGTTATTAGTGGCGAATAATTTACCCATGAGTATCCTAATAGGCTGCGATATACTTAGGCCATATAATGCAATAATAGATTTAGAAGGTAAGATTATAACTTTAAAAACAAATGAGGGAATTTGGAACAATGATTTAATTGATGCCCAAGGAGATAGTACAAACAACGCACCTTATCAAGCGATAGCGAACCATTATTATTGTGCCGATCGACCAATAAACATGCCCTTATATCAGGAGGAAAACCCAGAGTTGTGGTTAGAAAAATTAGAAAAAATACGGGATTTCCAAAGGACGAAAGCAAGGGGTCTGATCAGCGAAGCACAGGCGGAACAATTAATTACGGTATATAACAATTACAAACATATATTCTCAAACGCTCCAGGTAAAGCCAGAGATTATCAATGCACCATAAAATTTAAAACACCGGTGGAATTTAACAGAAAATCGTACCCGATCGCCTACTCGCTAAAGAACGAAGTTAGGGAGGAATTGAACAGGATGATAGAGGACGACATAATCGAGTATAGTCATTCGCCCTTTACTAGCCCAATCATAGCTGTGCCGAAAAAGAATGGACAGGTACGTATATGTCTCGATGCTAGGGAGATTAACAAGATGATTGTTAACGACCGCACATCCCCTGGGGAGATAGAAGAGATATTGAAAAAGTTTCACGGGACAAAGTATGTAAGTTCATGGGATACAGTATGCGGCTACTGGCAGGTAGAACTCCACCCTGATAGTAGGAAATATATGGCATTCATATTCGAGGGCAGAAACTATCAGTTTAAGCGATTACCTTTTGGTTTGATAAATTCTGTGGCGGTGTTTGTAAAGATAATGGACAGAATATTGGGGCAGGAAGTGCTGAAGTTTATGACAGTATATGTCGACGACTTACTGGTAACTTCAGCGAATTGGGATGACCATTGTAATAGGGTTGAACAGGTGTTAGAGAAACTATCAGAGAATAATATCACCCTCAAATTAGACAAGTCCCAATTCACTGCAAATGAGGTGAAATTTTTAGGCTTTAATCTAACCGAACAAGGGATTACTCCATCCAAAGAGAAAGTAGAGGCTATACAGAAGTTCCCCACACCAAAAAACAGGAAACAACTTCAATCATTTTTAGGAATCTGTAACTATTACAGGAAGTTTCGGTCCAATTATTCAGAACTACCTGCCAGGTTCCAAAAGCAGTTATCAGCTAAAGACAAATGGACTTGGGGACCAGAGCAAGTTGGAGTGCTCAATCTAATAAAGGAAAAATTTTTAGAAGCAGTAATGTTGCATTATCCCGACTTTATTAAACCATTTTTCCTAAATTGTGATGCCAGTAACGTGAGTTTAGGTGCAGCCCTATATCAGGAAGATCAGGATGGGAACCATTTAGTAATTAGCTTCGCTAGCCGTGTGCTGAATAGTTGCGAACGAAACTACAATACTACCGAAAAAGAATTGATGAGTGTAGTTTTCGCATGCGGTAAATTTCGGACGTATATATTAGGGTACCCCATCACGGTTAGGAGTGACCACAAATCTATATCATTTTTAAAGCATTGTAAGCTGAACCACGGAAGGCTGACGAGATGGGTTTTGGCCCTGTAAGAATATAATATCACGTGGGAATATATACCCGGCAAGCAAACAAAACATAGCAGCCGACGTCCTATCCCGTATCAATATACCAGACCAAACCTTTGACGGCAAAAAGGAACAATTAGCAAAGGTATACCATATTATTAAGAGCAGGGAAGATTTAAAAAATATTTTAAACGATATAAAGGCACGACAAGAGGCCGACCCAAAATTAGGAGATATTAGAAAAAGGGTACTGGAAGGCGATGAGATGATAAATAGATATTACTGTATACACAACGACACTTTGTTTATAAGGAATACCCCGCACCAGGAGAATTGGAAGTTAGTAATTCCACCAGCGATAGAGAGACCACTAATAATCGACTATCACGATAGGTACGGACACATGGGTGCCCTCAAGGTAAGGAAGGCATTGGAAGAGCAAACATACATCAAAGGGATGAATAAAAAGGTGCAACTGGCGATACAGTCATGCGATATTTGTCAGAAAGTAAAATGTAATAACGAGAGAAAGGAAGGGGTCATGATACCCATAACATCCACCAAAAAATTGGAAAAGGTATTTCTCGATATCTGTGGACCATTTCCACGCAGCGGTGGGAGACACAGATATAAATTTATCGTAATCATCTTTGACCATTTTAGCAAATATACCAAGCTATATCCAATAACTAGGGCTACGACCAGGAAAATTATAGACATCATAATAGAACGGTATATAATGGAGGTAGGCAGACCGTATTCTGTAATTACAGACCACGGTACCCGGTTTAAGGGAAAATTATGGAAAGAAAACCTTGGAGAACACGGGATAAAAACGTATAAGACATCCGTATATCATCCGAATAGTAACCCAGCCGAGAGAGTGTTGAGGGAAGTAGGATGGTTGCTGAGAACACACTGCCATAACGAACAGAAAAGATGGCATGAATACGTAGCATCAACCGAGGATTTTCTCAATTTCTCATATCACAATACCATAGAGGTGTCACCATACACAGTTATGTTCGAAAGACCCCCACCACGAGAGATAAAAGAGATTATTAATTTTCCCGACGAACCCGAATACCAATTTGAAAGAACCAAATTTTATAACAAGGTGTTAGAAAAAACGGAACAGCAACGGAAGAAATATATCCAATCCCAGCCCAAGACAATTAAATATAAGGTAGGAGAAAAGGTGTTAGTCAGAAATAGAGAATTGCCCAGTGCTATACAAGGCATAATGAGGAAATTGTTACTTTTATATACAGGACCTTTCACGATCACTAAAGACAATGAAAACAATACATACGAGGTAACCGACACGGTTAGTAACAAAGTAAAAGGTACGTATAACCAAACGTCATTGAGAAGGTACCATGATTAAAAAACACAAGTCAAATATAGCATCGTTGAAAAAGGTACCATGATTAAAAAACACAAGTCAAATATAGCGTCGTTGAGAAAGTACCATGAATAAAAACCCAAGTCAAATCCAGCATCGTTCAGAAGGTACCATGAATGAAAACATGTCAACGTATATTTACCAACTTACCCGTACTTAGAGAAGGAGAGATTATTAATAAAAATTACGAGAAGGACACATTCCACCAAAGGCAAAAAGATATATATAAAATATAGAGTTATTTCCAATAGCCAAGTCAACATATATTTACCAGCTTACCCGTACTTATAGAAAGAGAAAAAGGAAAAAAGGAAAGGACATAATTAGTGAAATGAATTATTAACGATTGATATTACTAAGGGGGAGAAAAGGAGCAGAAATACTGTCATATAATTAATACTAAATGGAAATGATGAATGAAAAAAAAAAAGAAAAAGGGAAACAGTGTGTTACATAAGGAGGTAATGATGAATATAAATATAGCTATTAACATTGAATGATTTTAAACGATAATTTTACCTGCGGAGAACGATATATTAATATAATTTGAGAAATAATCAGAAGAGTTTAAGAAAGGGAATTTATGTGTAGGAGCCTATGATCTTTGAATATTGTATTTTTTTTTATTATTATTATTTGTTGCGAAGGTGCAATTATTATTATTTTTCTGGACAGGGATGTGTTACCTCTGATTTCAGTAATTATAGATAGGGAAGGGCGGAGAATGTATGCCATAGCGAGCCACTCTGACTTCCAACCCACTATAAAAGATAGGGAATTGTTAGGGAATTATATCAAAGATTAAATAAATAACATCAAGGTAAAAAGGAAAGGAATAGGTGATACGACAAAGAACGAAATAGGAATTATGAGTTGGATTAATATATTAAAGGAGTAGTACAGGAATTTAATTATAAGATAAAAGAATGAAATATAAAGAAGCTAATAAAATGTGAATATAGAAATGATAATTTCATCAAAACCGATGATATGTTTTTAACAAATTATCAATTTTAACGGGAGGCATATGTAACGTCACAGAACGTTCCATAAAGGAAATCATTTACATAGCAATTTATCATAAGAGGAAAGTGAGGTGAACAGTATCGAACCCAAGTAGTCCTAAAAATGTTGTAATATTGTCTAATAATTAATACCATTAACATGAAAATACGACCAGACTATGACTAAGACTTAAACCCCATATATATTATTCAAGTGAAGAACAGTGTAAAACCATAATATACTATAAGAGAGACAAATAATATCAGTAACAACCGAAATAAGGTCAGTAATTATTAAGTTTTGTAACTCTGAATAGGGTATAAACAACTATTTATTGTGAATTAATGGGCAAGATCCATTATTATATTATGTAATGTAAATAAAATAAATGTATCAAATGAGTTGAATACATTATTAGAAAGGATCTAAGTTAAAATAAAAAATATATAAATGTTATGACAAAAAATATTAAGGTGTTGGATTTGAGACCAATCACTCAGATTTCATGTAAAAATTAATTATTATCAAATTGAGATAAAAACTATATGTAATTGTCAAGTAGACAAAAATGAACAATTTATCATAATAAAGAAAGCTCTCAAATGAATAAAAATCAGTTAAAATAGCCAAAAACAGTATTAACTGAAAACATGTAGTAGACCTATATAATTGTAATATTTATGGATTTAATGTTGACAAAATGCAACCAAATTGCATTAGAAAGTTGAAATATAATATAATGTGACTATACTAATATATTTGACTAACTTAAACACTTTAATAGTCGAGTTAGCAAACTATTTACCTATACCATATCTGGCTAAGGCCAAGCAACCATCACAAAAAATAGTCATATTTGACTTAATGTTTGCAAAGTATTAACAAAAATAAAAGAAAAGGGTACAATACTTTAGTGTACCATGAAAACAAACAGACTCAGTTGAAAATAAGATCAATTATTAAAGAATTTGACTTATAAGAGTGAAATTTGTCACACAAAGAAAAAGGACCACTTAGGCAAACCAAAATGATGCTAAGTAATCCTACAATAAAAATAATATGTATCAGGATAAACCAGGTATCACAAAAGATAGACAATATAATAAACTCTCAGTGTATACTAGAAAAATCCCATATATATTAAAGAAAAAAGACTAATTATTGTATTCTAACAGTGACAACAACGTAGGCCATAGGCATGGACCATATAAAACTGAACTTATTTGTATATTATATATGTTAAACTTTATTTATTTTGTTATAGAAAGATGGTAATATTATGTGTTAATGTTGTAGAAGAAACCAAACAGCTTCACAACCATTTTTTAGTTCAAAAATTGAATTTTTATGGAAACATTCCAAGGTAAGAGTTGTATGTTGTGTTATGTTATTATAGTTAATTTATTCAAAAACCAATCGTAATTAGTATCATTAGATTCAGTTGAAAGCAAAGAATCCAAATGTAGTAAAGGCATGCAAATTGTAAGTACTTATGTAAAATTGTTTGACAAATACCAGAATAATTTTTGTAATATCCTTAGTGTGAAGAATAAGAAATTTTGTTCTAAAGCTTCTACGGAAGTTAAATTTGTTCCATGAGGTTCCATTTCATTATTCTCGAACGTTCTAGAAGGAATTTTTACACAAATACACCGGAAGTTCACGTCGAAAAGCTAAAACAATGAGCCTTACAAAGTATAAAAGGAAGACCAAATTCGACCCAGAAACACTTCATGCTTTGAATCCAGAAGAGACGCATCACCCACGACACTGATCACCACAACCGAGGCGAAACCGAAGGCGAGAAGTCGACACAAGAACGAAGAAAGGCTTTTCCCGTACATTGACAATAGACTGACTTAACCTACAAGAGTATACGCCAATATGTTGCTGAAATAGAGCAGCAACACGGCACATTTAATAGAACACACGCAGCCAGAATATCAGCGGCCCAGGAGGGACCAAAATTTTAATAGAGAATCAATTCTGCTGTATTCGCTAAGACAAACTGACTTTGACAAAATCCCCATAACGTAACATACACAAAGCCTTTCTATCAACTGCAAGGGTATCAGCGCTGTGGCGGCTAATTTGAGAAACAACGCGAGCAGCTGATCGCCGGCGGCGGGATTCAAGCGTAAATTTACTGCCAAACTGTTTTATGAAAGTGCGGAAGTTTTAAAAAAATCGCATTTTGACTTTAAATAAATTCAGTGCACAAGGAACGTCAACACAAAGAGGCGAGATTGAAAACTACCCGAGAGAAGTGTCCAATGCGAGAATAATTACCCATCGGAACGTGAGTTGTTCAAAGTTAAAGTCATTTTTACCTGGTTACATTTGTCACACAGTTGTACTGCACATGCCACACACCTTCAAATCACTTATTTTTTGTAAAGCATCTTATTGATCTGTCTTGGTAGTTCAAAGGAGTCACGTCCTGAGAGTAAAGATTTTTCATATATTAAACTCATGCTTTTCAACTGAGTAAAATAAAATATTTGTTAGCCGATACTTGATTGGAGAAAAAACTTGTCAATAATAATAATTTATATTTTTTTGTAACTCTGCAATTTTATTTTTTCACGAATGTTAGTCCTTCAGACGATTTTTTAAGATTCATTAAACATACTTTATTTTTTCAAACTCAAACTGTCTTGTTCACATTTTTTCATAGAATTAAACTAACTGCTAAGAATTGAAAATTTTAATTTTAATAACATTTTCTTGGAACAAAAGATTCCAAGTGGCGCCCACAAACACATAGTAGATTAAGTTGTTTTGCAGGACGACATCACCGCAGAGGATCCAGTCATCAGTAAGTAATAAAAAGTGCGCGGAGTGTAACGCCCGACATATTACAACACGAACAACACGACAAACACACCATTACTTTTTTGTTATAAATTGGCAGCCCAACTAGTGAAGCTTGAAAAAAAAGGAACAAGCCCGGCTACTACCAACAAATCAAGATGCCGCAACCAAAGGGAAAAAAGGTGAAGAAGAATGTGGAACCCGAGTTAAGTGTGGAAGACGGAGAGGCAGTCCAAGTCGAGGAAACGGAATTAGAACCGCCCACACTAGAAATGGAAAGACCAATACAAACGGGAGATGAATTAGAGGAACAAACGGGAGAAGAACCCATACAAATGGTAGAACAAACAGAGAAACCCGAACCAGAAAAAATAACAGGGAGCGTTGACGTGAATATAATAATGATGATGTTCCAAAAAATGGAAGAAACAAACAAAAATACTAAGGAGGAAATAATAAAATCCCTGAGGGAGGATAATAATAAAAACAGACAGGAAGATAAGGAGGAGAATAATCAAAACAGACTGGAAGATAAGGAGAAATTAGACAAAAACATAGAATCTTTAAGGGAGTATATAACCGAGAAAATAAATGATAATGGGAAAAAGATGGAGCTATTTCAGGAGGAGAATAAAAAATATATAGAGTCCCTGAAAAAAGAAATTAGCATAAATTATGAAACAGTAAACAGTAAATCTTACTATCGATGATAGTAAGATCGACAGTGACAGGAAGGTCGAGAACATGGAGAAACAGTTGGAAAGATTACAGGAGGGAAATAATACCCGTTTTGAAAATATAGAGGAGCAAACCGTAGGGACCAACCAAGATGTTAGAACTCTCGAAAACAAGGTAAGGCAGAACCAGGACGAAATTATGCAGGAGGTGGGAGAAGTCCGGAAAGACGTTAGCGAGAGGATACAGAGAACATATGACATAGCTAACAGGCTGGACGAGCAAATAAGAACTAACAGAAATAACATACAGGAGATAGATCAGACAGAGAAAAACCTGCAGGAAAGATTAGAAGCGCTGAGGGACACACCTATATTAAATACTCATACGTGTCATAGCGAGAACAGGGAAGTAGTCAACTTCCAAAACTATCGTCGAAACCCGATGGAATTTTTAGAGAGAATGGAAGAGTTTATTGAAAGAAATAGAGAAAACAAGGTGGGACAGAATAAGGGAGATGTTAGACGAGACGTTTCGAAACACGAGGGATAACTGGTGGATAGCGATACGACCCGAAATCACGAATTTAGCCGAGTTTAAACGCCAATTCAAAGAGAAGTATTGGTCGGAAACTGCGCAAAACAGGGTACGAATGGACATATTCTACGGCAAATACGACGCATCCAATGGACAGTCCCCAACGTCTTATTTCCTGGGAAAGATATGTTTGGCAAGAAAGTTGATACCGCCGATCCCGGATGAATGTTTGGTGAGACAGTTAGCTGGACATTACAGCTACGGTCAAAGATGCCCAATTATACCAACAGCTCAGTAAAATAACCGATTTAGCCAAATTATTAGAAAATTGTGAATCTGCTGGAAGGTTCCAGGATTACCAACCCCCCAGTCGTAAAGTAGAATATAATAGCAGCAATAACGGACCAAACCGGAATGGAGGTGGAAACGGTAACAACTTTAACACAAATAGCCAGAACAATAACACCCCACCAAATAGCCGAAATAATAATACTCAAGGTCCAAATAACCGCAACTATCCGGGACCAAACAGAAATAATTACCCCAAAATAATTACGGTAGGAACTACAATCAGGGAAATAGTTACCGCGGAAATAACTATAGGGGAAATAATTATGGTCAGCGTAATAATTATCGAAACGGGGGTAACCAAGGAGGAGGTGATAGGAGAAATCAAGAATATAGGCCCCAGGTAAACTATACAATGGCCAATAATAAACGGCCATATCCACCCAATTTACCTACTTACATGTATTACCCACAACAGACGCAAAGTAACCAGGGTAATACAACGAATAGCCAACCTATTAGTGGTAATCCCGAGGTCAGGCAGGAACCACAGACGGGTCAGCAACCCAATGTTCCGGGAGACCGGGCCAATGAGACATTGGCTCATTTAAACTAAACGCGGCAGTGGAAAAGGAAAACCGCCCTTTCACTGAACCAATATTATGGGGTGACTGAATACATAAATAGACGGGACAAAGACAGGACAATGACACTAAGAACGAATAATTATCTAAGAGATATTAGAGAGGAATTATTAGAAGAGAGTGACAATATAGTTAAAAATCATAACAAAGGGAATAATGGTATAGTACAAATCAAGGCAAATATCAATGGCATAGAAGCAATATTACTCATTGACACGGGGTCAAATGTATCGCTTATCGATAGTGTGGAGTTGGAGAGGATTAAACAAAACAGTAATTTGCCCATACCCACTCTGCCTATAAATAACATTATTCTAGTCGGAGCAACGGGGAGGCAGAATAAATCGATAAAGAAACAGGTGTCATTAGAGATGACTAGTAATGGGGTAACGTTACCAATAGGGTTATTAGTGGCGAATAATTTACCCATGAGTATCCTAATAGGCTGCGATATACTTAGGCCATATAATGCAATAATAGATTTAGAAGGTAAGATTATAACTTTAAAAACAAATGAGGGAATTTGGACCAATGATTTAATTGATGCCCAAGGAGATAGTACAAACAACGCACCTTATCAAGCGATAGCGAACCATTATTATTGTGCCGATCGACCAATAAACATGCCCTTATATCAGGAGGAAAACCCAGAGTTGTGGTTAGAAAAATTAGAAAAAATACGGGATTTCCAAAGGACGAAAGCAAGGGGTCTGATCAGCGAAGCACAGGCGGAACAATTAATTACGGTATATAACAATTACAAACATATATTCTCAAACGCTCCAGGTAAAGCCAGAGATTATCAATGCACCATAAAATTTAAAACACCGGTGGAATTTAACAGAAAATCGTACCCGATCGCCTACTCGCTAAAGAACGAAGTTAGGGAGGAATTGAACAGGATGATAGAGGACGACATAATCGAGTATAGTCATTCGCCCTTTACTAGCCCAATCATAGCTGTGCCGAAAAAGAATGGACAGGTACGTATATGTCTCGATGCTAGGGAGATTAACAAGATGATTGTTAACGACCGCACATCCCCTGGGGAGATAGAAGAGATATTGAAAAAGTTTCACGGGACAAAGTATATAAGTTCATGGGATACAGTATGCGGCTACTGGCAGGTAGAACTCCACCCTGATAGTAGGAAATATATGGCATTCATATTCGAGGGCAGAAACTATCAGTTTAAGCGATTACCTTTTGGTTTGATAAATTCTGTGGCGGTGTTTGTAAAGATAATGGACAGAATATTGGGGCAGGAAGTGCTGAAGTTTATGACAGTATATGTCGACGACTTACTGGTAACTTCAGCGAATTGGGATGACCATTGTAATAGGGTTGAACAGGTGTTAGAGAAACTATCAGAGAATAATATCACCCTCAAATTAGACAAGTCCCAATTCACTGCAAATGAGGTGAAATTTTTAGGCTTTAATCTAACCGAACAAGGGATTACTCCATCCAAAGAGAAAGTAGAGGCTATACAGAAGTTCCCCACACCAAAAAACAGGAAACAACTTCAATCATTTTTAGGAATCTGTAACTATTACAGGAAGTTTCGGTCCAATTATTCAGAACTACCTGCCAGGTTCCAAAAGCAGTTATCAGCTAAAGACAAATGGACTTGGGGACCAGAGCAAGTTGGAGTGCTCAATCTAATAAAGGAAAAATTTTTAGAAGCAGTAATGTTGCATTATCCCGACTTTATTAAACCATTTTTCCTAAATTGTGATGCCAGTAACGTGAGTTTAGGTGCAGCCCTATATCAGGAAGATCAGGATGGGAACCATTTAGTAATTAGCTTCGCTAGCCGTGTGCTGAATAGTTGCGAACGAAACTACAATACTACCGAAAACGAATTGATGAGTGTAGTTTTCGCATGCGGTAAATTTCGGACGTATATATTAGGGTACCCCATCACGGTTAGGAGTGACCACAAATCTATATCATTTTTAAAGCATTGTAAGCTGAACCACGGAAGGCTGACGAGATGGGTTTTGGCCCTGTAAGAATATAATATCACGTGGGAATATATACCCGGCAAGCAAACAAAACATAGCAGCCGACGTCCTATCCCGTATCAATATACCAGACCAAACCTTTGACGGCGAAAAGGAACAATTAGCAAAGGTATACCATATTATTAAGAGCAGGGAAGATTTAAAAAATATTTTAAATGATATAAAGGCACGACAAGAGGCCGACCCAAAATTAGGAGATATTAGAAAAAGGGTACTGGAAGGCGATGAGATGATAAATAGATATTACTGTATACACAACGACACTTTGTTTATAAGGAATACCCCGCACCAGGAGAATTGGAAGTTAGTAATTCCACCAGCGATAGAGAGACCACTAATAATCGACTATCACGATAGGTACGGACACATGGGTGCCCTCAAGGTAAGGAAGGCATTGGAAGAGCAAACATACATCAAAGGGATGAATAAAAAGGTGCAACTGGCGATACAGTCATGCGATATTTGTCAGAAAGTAAAATGTAATAACGAGAGAAAGGAAGGGGTCATGATACCCATAACATCCACCAAAAAATTGGAAAAGGTATTTCTCGATATCTGTGGACCATTTCCACGCAGCGGTGGGAGACACAGATATAAATTTATCGTAATCATCTTTGACCATTTTAGCAAATATACCAAGCTATATCCAATAACTAGGGCTACGACCAGGAAAATTATAGACATCATAATAGAACGGTATATAATGGAGGTAGGCAGACCGTATTCTGTAATTACAGACCACGGTACCCGGTTTAAGGGAAAATTATGGAAAGAAAACCTTGGAGAACACGGGATAAAAACGTATAAGACATCCGTATATCATCCGAATAGTAACCCAGCCGAGAGAGTGTTGAGGGAAGTAGGATGGTTGCTGAGAACACACTGCCATAACGAACAGAAAAGATGGCATGAATACGTAGCATCAACCGAGGATTTTCTCAATTTCTCATATCACAATACCATAGAGGTGTCACCATACACAGTTATGTTCGAAAGACCCCCACCACGAGAGATAAAAGAGATTATTAATTTTCCCGACGAACCCGAATACCAATTTGAAAGAACCAAATTTTATAACAAGGTGTTAGAAAAAACGGAACAGCAACGGAAGAAATATATCCAATCCCAGCCCAAGACAATTAAATATAAGGTAGGAGAAAAGGTGTTAGTCAGAAATAGAGAATTGCCCAGTGCTATACAAGGCATAACGAGGAAATTGTTACTTTTATATACAGGACCTTTCACGATCACTAAAGACAATGAAAACAATACATACGAGGTAACCGACACGGTTAGTAACAAAGTAAAAGGTACGTATAACCAAACGTCATTGAGAAGGTACCATGATTAAAAAACACAAGTCAAATATAGCATCGTTGAAAAAGGTACCATGATTAAAAAACACAAGTCAAATATAGCGTCGTTGAGAAAGTACCATGAATAAAAACCCAAGTCAAATCCAGCATCGTTCAGAAGGTACCATGAATGAAAACATGTCAACGTATATTTACCAACTTACCCGTACTTAGAGAAGGAGAGATTATTAATAAAAATTACGAGAAGGACACATTCCACCAAAGGCAAAAAGATATATATAAAATATAGAGTTATTTCCAATAGCCAAGTCAACATATATTTACCAGCTTACCCGTACTTATAGAAAGAGAAAAAGGAAAAAAGGAAAGGACATAATTAGTGAAATGAATTATTAACGATTGATATTACTAAGGGGGAGAAAAGGAGCAGAAATACTGTCATATAATTAATACTAAATGGAAATGATGAATGAAAAAAAAAAAGAAAAAGGGAAACAGTGTGTTACATAAGGAGGTAATGATGAATATAAATATAGCTATTAACATTGAATGATTTTAAACGATAATTTTACCTGCGGAGAACGATATATTAATATAATTTGAGAAATAATCAGAAGAGTTTAAGAAAGGGAATTTATGTGTAGGAGCCTATGATCTTTGAATATTGTATTTTTTTTTATTATTATTATTTGTTGCGAAGGTGCAATTATTATTATTTTTCTGGACAGGGATGTGTTACCTCTGATTTCAGTAATTATAGATAGGGAAGGGCGGAGAATGTATGCCATAGCGAGCCACTCTGACTTCCAACCCACTATAAAAGATAGGGAATTGTTAGGGAATTATATCAAAGATTAAATAAATAACATCAAGGTAAAAAGGAAAGGAATAGGTGATACGACAAAGAACGAAATAGGAATTATGAGTTGGATTAATATATTAAAGGAGTAGTACAGGAATTTAATTATAAGATAAAAGAATGAAATATAAAGAAGCTAATAAAATGTGAATATAGAAATGATAATTTCATCAAAACCGATGATATGTTTTTAACAAATTATCAATTTTAACGGGAGGCATATGTAACGTCACAGAACGTTCCATAAAGGAAATCATTTACATAGCAATTTATCATAAGAGGAAAGTGAGGTGAACAGTATCGAACCCAAGTAGTCCTAAAAATGTTGTAATATTGTCTAATAATTAATACCATTAACATGAAAATACGACCAGACTATGACTAAGACTTAAACCCCATATATATTATTCAAGTGAAGAACAGTGTAAAACTATAATATACTATAAGAGAGACAAATAATATCAGTAACAACCGAAATAAGGTCAGTAATTATTAAGTTTTGTAACTCTGAATAGGGTATAAACAACTATTTATTGTGAATTAATGGGCAAGATCCATTATTATATTATGTAATGTAAATAAAATAAATGTATCAAATGAGTTGAATACATTATTAGAAAGGATCTAAGTTAAAATAAAAAATATATAAATGTTATGACAAAAAATATTAAGGTGTTGGATTTGAGACCAATCACTCAGATTTCATGTAAAAATTAATTATTATCAAATTGAGATAAAAACTATATGTAATTGTCAAGTAGACAAAAATGAACAATTTATCATAATAAAGAAAGCTCTCAAATGAATAAAAATCAGTTAAAATAGCCAAAAACAGTATTAACTGAAAACATGTAGTAGACCTATATAATTGTAATATTTATGGATTTAATGTTGACAAAATGCAACCAAATTGCATTAGAAAGTTGAAATATAATATAATGTGACTATACTAATATATTTGACTAACTTAAACACTTTAATAGTCGAGTTAGCAAACTATTTACCTATACCATATCTGGCTAAGGCCAAGCAACCATCACAAAAAATAGTCATATTTGACTTAATGTTTGCAAAGTATTAACAAAAATAAAAGAAAAGGGTACAATACTTTAGTGTACCATGAAAACAAACAGACTCAGTTGAAAATAAGATCAATTATTAAAGAATTTGACTTATAAGAGTGAAATTTGTTAAACAAAGAAAAAGGACCACTTAGGCAAACCAAAATGATGCTAAGTAATCCTACAATAAAAATAATATGTATCAGGATAAACCAGGTATCACAAAAGATAGACAATATAATAAACTCTCAGTGTATACTAGAAAAATCCCATATATATTAAAGAAAAAAGACTAATTATTGTATTCTAACAGTGACAACAACGTAGGCCATAGGCATGGACCATATAAAACTGAACTTATTTGTATATTATATATGTTAAACTTTATTTATTTTGTTATAGAAAGATGGTAATATTATGTGTTAATGTTGTAGAAGAAACCAAACAGCTTCACAACCATTTTTTAGTTCAAAAATTGAATTTTTATGGAAACATTCCAAGGTAAGAGTTGTATGTTGTGTTATGTTATTATAGTTAATTTATTCAAAAACCAATCGTAATTAGTATCATTAGATTCAGTTGAAAGCAAAGAATCCAAATGTAGTAAAGGCATGCAAATTGTAAGTACTTATGTAAAATTGTTTGACAAATACCAGAATAATTTTTGTAATATCCTTAGTGTGAAGAATAAGAAATTTTGTTCTAAAGCTTCTACGGAAGTTAAATTTGTTCCATGAGGTTCCATTTCATTATTCTCGAACGTTCTAGAAGGAATTTTTACACAAATACACCGGAAGTTCACGTCGAAAAGCTAAAACAATGAGCCTTACAAAGTATAAAAGGAAGACCAAATTCGACCCAGAAACACTTCATGCTTTGAATCCAGAAGAGACGCATCACCCACGACACTGATCACCACAACCGAGGCGAAACCGAAGGCGAGAAGTCGACACAAGAACGAAGAAAGGCTTTTCCCGTACATTGACAATAGACTGACTTAACCTACAAGAGTATACGCCAATATGTTGCTGAAATAGAGCAGCAACACGGCACATTTAATAGAACACACGCAGCCAGAATATCAGCGGCCCAGGAGGGACCAAAATTTTAATAGAGAATCAATTCTGCTGTATTCGCTAAGACAAACTGACTTTGACAAAATCCCCATAACGTAACATACACAAAGCCTTTCTATCAACTGCAAGGGTATCAGCGCTGTGGCGGCTAATTTGAGAAACAACGCGAGCAGCTGATCGCCGGCGGCGGGATTCAAGCGTAAATTTACTGCCAAACTGTTTTACGAAAGTGCGGAAGTTTTAAAAAAATCGCATTTTGACTTTAAATAAATTCAGTGCACAAGGAACGTCAACACAAAGAGGCGAGATTGAAAACTACCCGAGAGAAGTGTCCAATGCGAGAATAATTACCCATCGGAACGTGAGTTGTTCAAAGTTAAAGTCAATTTTACCTGGTTACATTTGTCACACAGTTGTACTACACATGCCACACACCTTCAAATCACTTATTTTTTGTAAAGCATCTTATTGATCTGTCTTGGTAGTTCAAAGGAGTCACGTCCTGAGAGTAAAGATTTTTCATATATTAAACTCATGCTTTTCAACTGAGTAAAATAAAATATTTGTTAGCCGATACTTGATTGGAGAAAAAACTTGTCAATAATAATAATTTATATTTTTTTGTAACTCTGCAATTTTATTTTTTCACGAATGTTAGTCCTTCAGACGATTTTTTAAGATTCATTAAACATACTTTATTTTTTCAAACTCAAACTGTCTTGTTCACATTTTTTCATAGAATTAAACTAACTGCTAAGAATTGAAAATTTTAATTTTAATAACATTTTCTTGGAACAAAAGATTCCAAGTGGCGCCCACAAACACATAGTAGATTAAGTTGTTTTGCAGGACGACATCACCGCAGAGGATCCAGTCATCAGTAAGTAATAAAAAGTGCGCGGAGTGTAACGCCCGACATATTACAACACGAACAACACGACAAACACACCATTACTTTTTTGTTATAAATTGGCAGCCCAACTAGTGAAGCTTGAAAAAAAAGGAACAAGCCCGGCTACTACCAACAAATCAAGATGCCGCAACCAAAGGGAAAAAAGGTGAAGAAGAATGTGGAACCCGAGTTAAGTGTGGAAGACGGAGAGGCAGTCCAAGTCGAGGAAACGGAATTAGAACCGCCCACACTAGAAATGGAAAGACCAATACAAACGGGAGATGAATTAGAGGAACAAACGGGAGAAGAACCCATACAAATGGTAGAACAAACAGAGAAACCCGAACCAGAAAAAATAACAGGGAGCGTTGACGTGAATATAATAATGATGATGTTCCAAAAAATGGAAGAAACAAACAAAAATACTAAGGAGGAAATAATAAAATCCCTGAGGGAGGATAATAATAAAAACAGACAGGAAGATAAGGAGGAGAATAATCAAAACAGACTGGAAGATAAGGAGAAATTAGACAAAAACATAGAATCTTTAAGGGAGTATATAACCGAGAAAATAAATGATAATGGGAAAAAGATGGAGCTATTTCAGGAGGAGAATAAAAAATATATAGAGTCCCTGAAAAAAGAAATTAGCATAAATTATGAAACAGTAAACAGTAAATCTTACTATCGATGATAGTAAGATCGACAGTGACAGGAAGGTCGAGAACATGGAGAAACAGTTGGAAAGATTACAGGAGGGAAATAATACCCGTTTTGAAAATATAGAGGAGCAAACCGTAGGGACCAACCAAGATGTTAGAACTCTCGAAAACAAGGTAAGGCAGAACCAGGACGAAATTATGCAGGAGGTGGGAGAAGTCCGGAAAGACGTTAGCGAGAGGATACAGAGAACATATGGTATAGCTAACAGGCTGGACGAGCAAATAAGAACTAACAGAAATAACATACAGGAGATAGATCAGACAGAGAAAAACCTGCAGGAAAGATTAGAAGCGCTGAGGGACACACCTATATTAAATACTCATACGTGTCATAGCGAGAACAGGGAAGTAGTCAACTTCCAAAACTATCGTCGAAACCCGATGGAATTTTTAGAGAGAATGGAAGAGTTTATTGAAAGAAATAGAGAAAACAAGGTGGGACAGAATAAGGGAGATGTTAGACGAGACGTTTCGAAACACGAGGGATAACTGGTGGATAGCGATACGACCCGAAATCACGAATTTAGCCGAGTTTAAACGCCAATTCAAAGAGAAGTATTGGTCGGAAACTGCGCAAAACAGGGTACGAATGGACATATTCTACGGCAAATACGACGCATCCAATGGACAGTCCCCAACGTCTTATTTCCTGGGAAAGATATGTTTGGCAAGAAAGTTGATACCGCCGATCCCGGATGAATGTTTGGTGAGACAGTTAGCTGGACATTACAGCTACGGTATCAAAGATGCCCAATTATACCAACAGCTCAGTAAAATAACCGATTTAGCCAAATTATTAGAAAATTGTGAATCTGCTGGAAGGTTCCAGGATTACCAACCCCCCAGTCGTAAAGTAGAATATAATAGCAGCAATAACGGACCAAACCGGAATGGAGGTGGAAACGGTAACAACTTTAACACAAATAGCCAGAACAATAACACCCCACCAAATAGCCGAAATAATAATACTCAAGGTCCAAATAACCGCAGCTATCCGGGACCAAACAGAAATAATTACCCCGAAAATAATTACGGTAGGAACTACAATCAGGGAAATAGTTACCGCGGAAATAACTATAGGGGAAATAATTATGGTCAGCGTAATAATTATCGAAACGGGGGTAACCAAGGAGGAGGTGATAGGAGAAATCAAGAATATATGCCCCAGGTAAACTATACAATGGCCAATAATCAACGGCCATATCCACCCAATTTACCTACTTACATGTATTACCCACAACAGACGCAAAGTAACCAGGGTAATACAACGAATAGCCAACCTATTAGTGGTAATCCCGAGGTCAGGCAGGAACCACAGACGGGTCAGCAACCCAATGTTCCGGGAGACCGGGCCAATGAGACATTGGCTCATTTAAACTAAACGCGGCAGTGGAAAAGGAAAACCGCCCTTTCACTGAACCAATATTATGGGGTGACTGAATACATAAATAGACGGGACAAAGACAGGACAATGACACTAAGAACGAATAATTATCTAAGAGATATTAGAGAGGAATTATTAGAAGAGAGTGACAATATAGTTAAAAATCATAACAAAGGGAATAATGGTATAGTACAAATCAAGGCAAATATCAATGGCATAGAAGCAATATTACTCATTGACATGGGGTCAAATGTATCGCTTATCGATAGTGTGGAGTTGGAGAGGATTAAACAAAACAGTAATTTGCCCATACCCACTCTGCCTATAAATAACATTATTCTAGTCGGAGCAACGGGGAGGCAGAATAAATCGATAAAGAAACAGGTGTCATTAGAGATGACTAGTAATGGGGTAACGTTACCAATAGGGTTATTAGTGGCGAATAATTTACCCATGAGTATCCTAATAGGCTGCGATATACTTAGGCCATATAATGCAATAATAGATTTAGAAGGTAAGATTATAACTTTAAAAACAAATGAGGGAATTTGGACCAATGATTTAATTGATGCCCAAGGAGATAGTACAAACAACACACCTTATCAAGCGATAGCGAACCATTATTATTGTGCCGATCGACCAATAAACATGCCCTTATATCAGGAGGAAAACCCAGAGTTGTGGTTAGAAAAATTAGAAAAAATACGGGATTTCCAAAGGACGAAAGCAAGGGGTCTGATCAGCGAAGCACAGGCGGAACAATTAATTACGGTATATAACAATTACAAACATATATTCTCAAACGCTCCAGGTAAAGCCAGAGATTATCAATGCACCATAAAATTTAAAACACCGGTGGAATTTAACAGAAAATCGTACCCGATCGCCTACTCGCTAAAGAACGAAGTTAGGGAGGAATTGAACAGGATGATAGAGGACGACATAATCGAGTATAGTCATTCGCCCTTTACTAGCCCAATCATAGCTGTGCCGAAAAAGAATGGACAGGTACGTATATGTCTCGATGCTAGGGAGATTAACAAGATGATTGTTAACGACCGCACATCCCCTGGGGAGATAGAAGAGATATTGAAAAAGTTTCACGGGACAAAGTATATAAGTTCATGGGATACAGTATGCGGCTACTGGCAGGTAGAACTCCACCCTGATAGTAGGAAATATATGGCATTCATATTCGAGGGCAGAAACTATCAGTTTAAGCGATTACCTTTTGGTTTGATAAATTCTGTGGCGGTGTTTGTAAAGATAATGGACAGAATATTGGGGCAGGAAGTGCTGAAGTTTATGACAGTATATGTCGACGACTTACTGGTAACTTCAGCGAATTGGGATGACCATTGTAATAGGGTTGAACAGGTGTTAGAGAAACTATCAGAGAATAATATCACCCTCAAATTAGACAAGTCCCAATTCACTGCAAATGAGGTGAAATTTTTAGGCTTTAATCTAACCGAACAAGGGATTACTCCATCCAAAGAGAAAGTAGAGGCTATACAGAAGTTCCCCACACCAAAAAACAGGAAACAACTTCAATCATTTTTAGGAATCTGTAACTATTACAGGAAGTTTCGGTCCAATTATTCAGAACTACCTGCCAGGTTCCAAAAGCAGTTATCAGCTAAAGACAAATGGACTTGGGGACCAGAGCAAGTTGGAGTGCTCAATCTAATAAAGGAAAAATTTTTAGAAGCAGTAATGTTGCATTATCCCGACTTTATTAAACCATTTTTCCTAAATTGTGATGCCAGTAACGTGAGTTTAGGTGCAGCCCTATATCAGGAAGATCAGGATGGGAACCATTTAGTAATTAGCTTCGCTAGCCGTGTGCTGAATAGTTGCGAACGAAACTACAATACTACCGAAAACGAATTGATGAGTGTAGTTTTCGCATGCGGTAAATTTCGGACGTATATATTAGGGTACCCCATCACGGTTAGGAGTGACCACAAATCTATATCATTTTTAAAGCATTGTAAGCTGAACCACGGAAGGCTGACGAGATGGGTTTTGGCCCTGTAAGAATTTAATATCACGTGGGAATATATACCCGGCAAGCAAACAAAACATAGCAGCCGACGTCCTATCCCGTATCAATATACCAGACCAAACCTTTGACGGCAAAAAGGAACAATTAGCAAAGGTATACCATATTATTAAGAGCAGGGAAGATTTAAAAAATATTTTAAATGATATAAAGGCACGACAAGAGGCCGACCCAAAATTAGGAGATATTAGAAAAAGGGTACTGGAAGGCGATGAGATGATAAATAGATATTACTGTATACACAACGACACTTTGTTTATAAGGAATACCCCGCACCAGGAGAATTGGAAGTTAGTAATTCCACCAGCGATAGAGAGACCACTAATAATCGACTATCACGATAGGTACGGACACATGGGTGCCCTCAAGGTAAGGAAGGCATTGGAAGAGCAAACATACATCAAAGGGATGAATAAAAAGGTGCAACTGGCGATACAGTCATGCGATATTTGTCAGAAAGTAAAATGTAATAACGAGAGAAAGGAAGGGGTCATGATACCCATAACATCCACCAAAAAATTGGAAAAGGTATTTCTCGATATCTGTGGACCATTTCCACGCAGCGGTGGGAGACACAGATATAAATTTATCGTAATCATCTTTGACCATTTTAGCAAATATACCAAGCTATATCCAATAACTAGGGCTACGACCAGGAAAATTATAGACATCATAATAGAACGGTATATAATGCAGGATAGGTAGACCGTATTCTGTAATTACAGACCACGGTACCCGGTTTAAGGGAAAATTATGGAAAGAAAACCTTGGAGAACACGGGATAAAAACGTATAAGACATCCGTATATCATCCGAATAGTAACCCAGCCGAGAGAGTGTTGAGGGAAGTAGGATGGTTGCTGAGAACACACTGCCATAACGAACAGAAAAGATGGCATGAATACGTAGCATCAACCGAGGATTTTCTCAATTTCTCATATCACAATACCATAGAGGTGTCACCATACACAGTTATGTTCGAAAGACCCCCACCACGAGAGATAAAAGAGATTATTAATTTTCCCGACGAACCCGAATACCAATTTGAAAGAACCAAATTTTATAACAAGGTGTTAGAAAAAACGGAACAGCAACGGAAGAAATATATCCAATCCCAGCCCAAGACAATTAAATATAAGGTAGGAGAAAAGGTGTTAGTCAGAAATAGAGAATTGCCCAGTGCTATACAAGGCATAACGAGGAAATTGTTACTTTTATATACAGGACCTTTCACGATCACTAAAGACAATGAAAACAATACATACGAGGTAACCGACACGGTTAGTAACAAAGTAAAAGGTACGTATAACCAAACGTCATTGAGAAGGTACCATGATTAAAAAACACAAGTCAAATATAGCATCGTTGAAAAAGGTACCATGATTAAAAAACACAAGTCAAATATAGCGTCGTTGAGAAAGTACCATGAATAAAAACCCAAGTCAAATCCAGCATCGTTCAGAAGGTACCATGAATGAAAACATGTCAACGTATATTTACCAACTTACCCGTACTTAGAGAAGGAGAGATTATTAATAAAAATTACGAGAAGGACACATTCCACCAAAGGCAAAAAGATATATATAAAATATAGAGATATTTCCAATAGCCAAGTCAACATATATTTACCAGCTTACCCGTACTTATAGAAAGAGAAAAAGGAAAAAAGGAAAGGACATAATTAGTGAAATGAATTATTAACGATTGATATTACTAAGGGGGAGAAAAGGAGCAGAAATACTGTCATATAATTAATACTAAATGGAAATGATGAATGAAAAAAAAAAAGAAAAAGGGAAACAGTGTGTTACATAAGGAGGTAATGATGAATATAAATATAGCTATTAACATTGAATGATTTTAAACGATAATTTTACCTGCGGAGAACGATATATTAATATAATTTGAGAAATAATCAGAAGAGTTTAAGAAAGGGAATTTATGTGTAGGAGCCTATGATCTTTGAATATTGTATTTTTTTTTATTATTATTATTTGTTGCGAAGGTGCAATTATTATTATTTTTCTGGACAGGGATGTGTTACCTCTGATTTCAGTAATTATAGATAGGGAAGGCGGAGAATGTATGCCATAGCGAGCCACTCTGACTTCCAACCCACTATAAAAGATAGGGAATTGTTAGGGAATTATATCAAAGATTAAATAAATAACATCAAGGTAAAAAGGAAAGGAATAGGTGATACGACAAAGAACGAAATAGGAATTATGAGTTGGATTAATATATTAAAGGAGTAGTACAGGAATTTAATTATAAGATAAAAGAATGAAATATAAAGAAGCTAATAAAATGTGAATATAGAAATGATAATTTCATCAAAACCGATGATATGTGTTTAACAAATTATCAATTTTAACGGGAGGCATATGTAACGTCACAGAACGTTCCATAAAGGAAATCATTTACATAGCAATTTATCATAAGAGGAAAGTGAGGTGAACAGTATCGAACCCAAGTAGTCCTAAAAATGTTGTAATATTGTCTAATAATTAATACCATTAACATGAAAATACGACCAGACTATGACTAAGACTTAAACCCCATATATATTATTCAAGTGAAGAACAGTGTAAAACCATAATATACTATAAGAGAGACAAATAATATCAGTAACAACCGAAATAAGGTCAGTAATTATTAAGTTTTGTAACTCTGAATAGGGTATAAACAACTATTTATTGTGAATTAATGGGCAAGACCCATTATTATATTATGTAATGTAAATAAAATAAATGTATCAAATGAGTTGAATACATTATTAGAAAGGATCTAAGTTAAAATAAAAAATATATAAATGTTATGACAAAAAATATTAAGGTGTTGGATTTGAGACAAATCACTCAGATTTCATGTAAAAATTAATTATTATCAAATTGAGATAAAAACTATATGTAATTGTCAAGTAGACAAAAATGAACAATTTATCATAATAAAGAAAGCTCTCAAATGAATAAAAATCAGTTAAAATAGCCAAAAACAGTATTAACTGAAAACATGTAGTAGACCTATATAATTGTAATATTTATGGATTTAATGTTGACAAAATGCAACCAAATTGCATTAGAAAGTTGAAATATAATATAATGTGACTATACTAATATATTTGACTAACTTAAACACTTTAATAGTCGAGTTAGCAAACTATTTACCTATACCATATCTGGCTAAGGCCAAGCAACCATCACAAAAAATAGTCATATTTGACTTAATGTTTGCAAAGTATTAACAAAAATAAAAGAAAAGGGTACAATACTTTAGTGTACCATGAAAACAAACAGACTCAGTTGAAAATAAGATCAATTATTAAAGAATTTGACTTATAAGAGTGAAATTTGTTAAACAAAGAAAAAGGACCACTTAGGCAAACCAAAATGATGCTAAGTAATCCTACAATAAAAATAATATGTATCAGGATAAACCAGGTATCACAAAAGATAGACAATATAATAAACTCTCAGTGTATACTAGAAAAATCCCATATATATTAAAGAAAAAAGACTAATTATTGTATTCTAACAGTGACAACAACGTAGGCCATAGGCATGGACCATATAAAACTGAACTTATTTGTATATTATATATGTTAAACTTTATTTATTTTGTTATAGAAAGATGGTAATATTATGTGTTAATGTTGTAGAAGAAACCAAACAGCTTCACAACCATTTTTTAGTTCAAAAATTGAATTTTTATGGAAACATTCCAAGGTAAGAGTTGTATGTTGTGTTATGTTATTATAGTTAATTTATTCAAAAACCAATCGTAATTAGTATCATTAGATTCAGTTGAAAGCAAAGAATCCAAATGTAGTAAAGGCATGCAAATTGTAAGTACTTATGTAAAATTGTTTGACAAATACCAGAATAATTTTTGTAATATCCTTAGTGTGAAGAATAAGAAATTTTGTTCTAAAGCTTCTACGGAAGTTAAATTTGTTCCATGAGGTTCCATTTCATTATTCTCGAACGTTCTAGAAGGAATTTTTACACAAATACACCGGAAGTTCACGTCGAAAAGCTAAAACAATGAGCCTTACAAAGTATAAAAGGAAGACCAAATTCGACCCAGAAACACTTCATGCTTTGAATCCAGAAGAGACGCATCACCCACGACACTGATCACCACAACCGAGGCGAAACCGAAGGCGAGAAGTCGACACAAGAACGAAGAAAGGCTTTTCCCGTACATTGACAATAGACTGACTTAACCTACAAGAGTATACGCCAATATGTTGCTGAAATAGAGCAGCAACACGGCACATTTAATAGAACACACGCAGCCAGAATATCAGCGGCCCAGGAGGGACCAAAATTTTAATAGAGAATCAATTCTGCTGTATTCGCTAAGACAAACTGACTTTGACAAAATCCCCATAACGTAACATACACAAAGCCTTTCTATCAACTGCAAGGGTATCAGCGCTGTGGCGGCTAATTTGAGAAACAACGCGAGCAGCTGATCGCCGGCGGCGGGATTCAAGCGTAAATTTACTGCCAAACTGTTTTACGAAAGTGCGGAAGTTTTAAAAAAATCGCATTTTGACTTTAAATAACTTCAGTGCACAAGGAACGTCAACACAAAGAGGCGAGATTGAAAACTACCCGAGAGAAGTGTCCAATGCGAGAATAATTACCCATCGGAACGTGAGTTGTTCAAAGTTAAAGTCATTTTTACCTGGTTACATTTGTCACACAGTTGTACTACACATGCCACACACCTTCAAATCACTTATTTTTTGTAAAGCATCTTATTGATCTGTCTTGGTAGTTCAAAGGAGTCACGTCCTGAGAGTAAAGATTTTTCATATATTAAACTCATGCTTTTCAACTGAGTAAAATAAAATATTTGTTAGCCGATACTTGATTGGAGAAAAAACTTGTCAATAATAATAATTTATATTTTTTTGTAACTCTGCAATTTTATTTTTTCACGAATGTTAGTCCTTCAGACGATTTTTTAAGATTCATTAAACATACTTTATTTTTTCAAACTCAAACTGTCTTGTTCACATTTTTTCATAGAATTAAACTAACTGCTAAGAATTGAAAATTTTAATTTTAATAACATTTTCTTGGAACAAAAGATTCCAAGTGGCGCCCACAAACACATAGTAGATTAAGTTGGTTTGCAGGACGACATCACCGCAGAGGATCCAGTCATCAGTAAGTAATAAAAAGTGCGCGGAGTGTAACGCCCGACATATTACAACACGAACAACACGACAAACACACCATTACTTTTTTGTTATAAATTGGCAGCCCAACTAGTGAAGCTTGAAAAAAAAGGAACAAGCCCGGCTACTACCAACAAATCAAGATGCCGCAACCAAAGGGAAAAAAGGTGAAGAAGAATGTGGAACCCGAGTTAAGTGTGGAAGACGGAGAGGCAGTCCAAGTCGAGGAAACGGAATTAGAACCGCCCACACTAGAAATGGAAAGACCAATACAAACGGGAGATGAATTAGAGGAACAAACGGGAGAAGAACCCATACAAATGGTAGAACAAACAGAGAAACCCGAACCAGAAAAAATAACAGGGAGCGTTGACGTGAATATAATAATGATGATGTTCCAAAAAATGGAAGAAACAAACAAAAATACTAAGGAGGAAATAATAAAATCCCTGAGGGAGGATAATAATAAAAACAGACAGGAAGATAAGGAGGAGAATAATCAAAACAGACTGGAAGATAAGGAGAAATTAGACAAAAACATAGAATCTTTAAGGGAGTATATAACCGAGAAAATAAATGATAATGGGAAAAAGATGGAGCTATTTCAGGAGGAGAATAAAAAATATATAGAGTCCCTGAAAAAAGAAATTAGCATAAATTATGAAACAGTAAACAGTAAATCTTACTATCGATGATAGTAAGATCGACAGTGACAGGAAGGTCGAGAACATGGAGAAACAGTTGGAAAGATTACAGGAGGGAAATAATACCCGTTTTGAAAATATAGAGGAGCAAACCGTAGGGACCAACCAAGATGTTAGAACTCTCGAAAACAAGGTAAGGCAGAACCAGGACGAAATTATGCAGGAGGTGGGAGAAGTCCGGAAAGACGTTAGCGAGAGGATACAGAGAACATATGACATAGCTAACAGGCTGGACGAGCAAATAAGAACTAACAGAAATAACATACAGGAGATAGATCAGACAGAGAAAAACCTGCAGGAAAGATTAGAAGCGCTGAGGGACACACCTATATTAAATACTCATACGTGTCATAGCGAGAACAGGGAAGTAGTCAACTTCCAAAACTATCGTCGAAACCCGATGGAATTTTTAGAGAGAATGGAAGAGTTTATTGAAAGAAATAGAGAAAACAAGGTGGGACAGAATAAGGGAGATGTTAGACGAGACGTTTCGAAACACGAGGGATAACTGGTGGATAGCGATACGACCCGAAATCACGAATTTAGCCGAGTTTAAACGCCAATTCAAAGAGAAGTATTGGTCGGAAACTGCGCAAAACAGGGTACGAATGGACATATTCTACGGCAAATACGACGCATCCAATGGACAGTCCCCAACGTCTTATTTCCTGGGAAAGATATGTTTGGCAAGAAAGTTGATACCGCCGATCCCGGATGAATGTTTGGTGAGACAGTTAGCTGGACATTACAGCTACGGTATCAAAGATGCCCAATTATACCAAAAGCTCAGTAAAATAACCGATTTAGCCAAATTATTAGAAAATTGTGAATCTGCTGGAAGGTTCCAGGATTACCAACCCCCCAGTCGTAAAGTAGAATATAATAGCAGCAATAACGGACCAAACCGGAATGGAGGTGTAAACGGTAACAACTTTAACACAAATAGCCAGAACAATAACACCCCACCAAATAGCCGAAATAATAATACTCAAGGTCCAAATAACCGCAGCTATCCGGGACCAAACAGAAATAATTACCCCGAAAATAATTACGGTAGGAACTACAATCAGGGAAATAGTTACCGCGGAAATAACTATAGGGGAAATAATTATGGTCAGCGTAATAATTATCGAAACGGGGGTAACCAAGGAGGAGGTGATAGGAGAAATCAAGAATATATGCCCCAGGTAAACTATACAATGGCCAATAATCAACGGCCATATCCACCCAATTTACCTACTTACATGTATTACCCACAACAGACGCAAAGTAACCAGGGTAATACAACGAATAGCCAACCTATTAGTGGTAATCCCGAGGTCAGGCAGGAACCACAGACGGGTCAGCAACCCAATGTTCCGGGAGACCGGGCCAATGAGACATTGGCTCATTTAAACTAAACGCGGCAGTGGAAAAGGAAAACCGCCCTTTCACTGAACCAATATTATGGGGTGACTGAATACATAAATAGACGGGACAAAGACAGGACAATGACACTAAGAACGAATAATTATCTAAGAGATATTAGAGAGGAATTATTAGAAGAGAGTGACAATATAGTTAAAAATCATAACAAAGGGAATAATGGTATAGTACAAATCAAGGCAAATATCAATGGCATAGAAGCAATATTACTCATTGACATGGGGTCAAATGTATCGCTTATCGATAGTGTGGAGTTGGAGAGGATTAAACAAAACAGTAATTTGCCCATACCCACTCTGCCTATAAATAACATTATTCTAGTCGGAGCAACGGGGAGGCAGAATAAATCGATAAAGAAACAGGTGTCATTAGAGATGACTAGTAATGGGGTAACGTAACCAATAGGGTTATTAGTGGCGAATAATTTACCCATGAGTATCCTAATAGGCTGCGATATACTTAGGCCATATAATGCAATAATAGATTTAGAAGGTAAGATTATAACTTTAAAAACAAATGAGGGAATTTGGACCAATGATTTAATTGATGCCCAAGGAGATAGTACAAACAACGCACCTTATCAAGCGATAGCGAACCATTATTATTGTGCCGATCGACCAATAAACATGCCCTTATATCAGGAGGAAAACCCAGAGTTGTGGTTAGAAAAATTAGAAAAAATACGGGATTTCCAAAGGACGAAAGCAAGGGGTCTGATCAGCGAAGCACAGGCGGAACAATTAATTACGGTATATAACAATTACAAACATATATTCTCAAACGCTCCAGGTAAAGCCAGAGATTATCAATGCACCATAAAATTTAAAACACCGGTGGAATTTAACAGAAAATCGTACCCGATCGCCTACTCGCTAAAGAACGAAGTTAGGGAGGAATTGAACAGGATGATAGAGGACGACATAATCGAGTATAGTCATTCGCCCTTTACTAGCCCAATCATAGCTGTGCCGAAAAAGAATGGACAGGTACGTATATGTCTCGATGCTAGGGAGATTAACAAGATGATTGTTAACGACCGCACATCCCCTGGGGAGATAGAAGAGATATTGAAAAAGTTTCACGGGACAAAGTATATAAGTTCATGGGATACAGTATGCGGCTACTGGCAGGTAGAACTCCACCCTGATAGTAGGAAATATATGGCATTCATATTCGAGGGCAGAAACTATCAGTTTAAGCGATTACCTTTTGGTTTGATAAATTCTGTGGCGGTGTTTGTAAAGATAATGGACAGAATATTGGGGCAGGAAGTGCTGAAGTTTATGACAGTATATGTCGACGACTTACTGGTAACTTCAGCGAATTGGGATGACCATTGTAATAGGGT
The DNA here is from genome assembly GCA_034769895.1 of Magicicada septendecula. Lineage (NCBI taxonomy): Eukaryota > Metazoa > Arthropoda > Insecta > Hemiptera > Cicadidae > Magicicada > Magicicada septendecula. Next base: position 1,231,533,755 of record CM068367.1, read on the forward strand.
TGAACAGGTGTTAGAGAAACTATCAGAGAATAATATCACCCTCAAATTAGACAAGTCCCAATTCACTGCAAATGAGGTGAAATTTTTAGGCTTTAATCTAACCGAACAAGGGATTACTCCATCCAAAGAGAAAGTAGAGGCTATACAGAAGTTCCCCACACCAAAAAACAGGAAACAACTTCAATCATTTTTAGGAATCTGTAACTATTACAGGAAGTTTCGGTCCAATTATTCAGAACTACCTGCCAGGTTCCAAAAGCAGTTATCAGCTAAAGACAAATGGACTTGGGGACCAGAGCAAGTTGGAGTGCTCAATCTAATAAAGGAAAAATTTTTAGAAGCAGTAATGTTGCATTATCCCGACTTTATTAAACCATTTTTCCTAAATTGTGATGCCAGTAACGTGAGTTTAGGTGCAGCCCTATATCAGGAAGATCAGGATGGGAACCATTTAGTAATTAGCTTCGCTAGCCGTGTGCTGAATAGTTGCGAACGAAACTACAATACTACCGAAAAAGAATTGATGAGTGTAGTTTTCGCATGCGGTAAATTTCGGACGTATATATTAGGGTACCCCATCACGGTTAGGAGTGACCACAAATCTATATCATTTTTAAAGCATTGTAAGCTGAACCACGGAAGGCTGACGAGATGGGTTTTGGCCCTGTAAGAATATAATATCACGTGGGAATATATACCCGGCAAGCAAACAAAACATAGCAGCCGACGTCCTATCCCGTATCAATATACCAGACCAAACCTTTGACGGCAAAAAGGAACAATTAGCAAAGGTATACCATATTATTAAGAGCAGGGAAGATTTAAAAAATATTTTAAACGATATAAAGGCACGACAAGAGGCCGACCCAAAATTAGGAGATATTAGAAAAAGGGTACTGGAAGGCGATGAGATGATAAATAGATATTACTGTATACACAACGACACTTTGTTTATAAGGAATACCCCGCACCAGGAGAATTGGAAGTTAGTAATTCCACCAGCGATAGAGAGACCACTAATAATCGACTATCACGATAGGTACGGACACATGGGTGCCCTCAAGGTAAGGAAGGCATTGGAAGAGCAAACATACATCAAAGGGATGAATAAAAAGGTGCAACTGGCGATACAGTCATGCGATATTTGTCAGAAAGTAAAATGTAATAACGAGAGAAAGGAAGGGGTCATGATACCCATAACATCCACCAAAAAATTGGAAAAGGTATTTCTCGATATCTGTGGACCATTTCCACGCAGCGGTGGGAGACACAGATATAAATTTATCGTAATCATCTTTGACCATTTTAGCAAATATACCAAGCTATATCCAATAACTAGGGCTACGACCAGGAAAATTATAGACATCATAATAGAACGGTATATAATGGAGGTAGGCAGACCGTATTCTGTAATTACAGACCACGGTACCCGGTTTAAGGGAAAATTATGGAAAGAAAACCTTGGAGAACACGGGATAAAAACGTATAAGACATCCGTATATCATCCGAATAGTAACCCAGCCGAGAGAGTGTTGAGGGAAGTAGGATGGTTGCTGAGAACACACTGCCATAACGAACAGAAAAGATGGCATGAATACGTAGCATCAACTGAGGATTTTCTCAATTTCTCATATCACAATACCATAGAGGTGTCACCATACACAGTTATGTTCGAAAGACCCCCACCACGAGAGATAAAAGAGATTATTAATTTTCCCGACGAACCCGAATACCAATTTGAAAGAACCAAATTTTATAACAAGGTGTTAGAAAAAACGGAACAGCAACGGAAGAAATATATCCAATCCCAGCCCAAGACAATTAAATATAAGGTAGGAGAAAAGGTGTTAGTCAGAAATAGAGAATTGCCCAGTGCTATACAAGGCATAACGAGGAAATTGTTACTTTTATATACAGGACCTTTCACGATCACTAAAGACAATGAAAACAATACATACGAGGTAACCGACACGGTTAGTAACAAAGTAAAAGGTACGTATAACCAAACGTCATTGAGAAGGTACCATGATTAAAAAACACAAGTCAAATATAGCATCGTTGAAAAAGGTACCATGATTAAAAAACACAAGTCAAATATAGCGTCGTTGAGAAAGTACCATGAATAAAAACCCAAGTCAAATCCAGCATCGTTCAGAAGGTACCATGAATGAAAACATGTCAACGTATATTTACCAACTTACCCGTACTTAGAGAAGGAGAGATTATTAATAAAAATTACGAGAAGGACACATTCCACCAAAGGCAAAAAGATATATATAAAATATAGAGTTATTTCCAATAGCCAAGTCAACATATATTTACCAGCTTACCCGTACTTATAGAAAGAGAAAAAGGAAAAAAGGAAAGGACATAATTAGTGAAATGAATTATTAACGATTGATATTACTAAGGGGGAGAAAAGGAGCAGAAATACTGTCATATAATTAATACTAAATGGAAATGATGAATGAAAAAAAAAAGAAAAAGGGAAACAGTGTGTTACATAAGGAGGTAATGATGAATATAAATATAGCTATTAACATTGAATGATTTTAAACGATAATTTTACCTGCGGAGAACGATATATTAATATAATTTGAGAAATAATCAGAAGAGTTTAAGAAAGGGAATTTATGTGTAGGAGCCTATGATCTTTGAATATTGTATTTTTTTTTTATTATTATTATTTGTTGCGAAGGTGCAATTATTATTATTTTTCTGGACAGGGATGTGTTACCTCTGATTTCAGTAATTATAGATAGGGAAAGGCGGAGAATGTATGCCATAGCAAGCCACTCTGACTTCCAACCCACTATAAAAGTTAGGGAATTGTTAGGGAATTATATCAAAGATTAAATAAATAACATCAAGGTAAAAAGGAAAGGAATAGGTGATACGACAAAGAATGAAATAGGAATTATGAGTTGGATTAATATATTAAAGGACTAGTACAGGAATTTAATTATAAGATAAAAGAATGAAATATAAAGAAGCTAATAAAATGTGAATATAGAAATGATAATTTCATCAAAACCGATGATATGTTTTTACCAAATTATCAATTTTAACGGGAGGCATATGTAACGTCACAGAACGTTCCATAAAGGAAATCATTTACATAGCAATTTATCATAAGAGGAAAGTGAGGTGAACAGTATCGAACCCAAGTAGTCCTAAAAATGTTGTAATATTGTCTAATAATTAATACCATTAACATGAAAATACGACCAGACTATGACTAAGACTTAAACCCCATATATATTATTCAAGTGAAGAACAGTGTAAAACCATAATATACTATAAGAGAGACAAATAATATCAGTAACAACCGAAATAAGGTCAGTAATTATTAAGTTTTGTAACTCTGAATAGGGTATAAACAACTATTTATTGTGAATTAATGGGCAAGATCCATTATTATATTATGTAATGTAAATAAAATAAATGTATTAAATGAGTTGAATACATTATTAGAAAGGATCTAAGTTAAAATAAAAAATATATAAATGTTATGACAAAAAAATATTAAGGTGTTGGATTTGAGACCAATCACTCAGATTTCATGTAAAAATTAATTATTATCAAATTGAGATAAAAACTATATGTAATTGTCAAGTAGACAAAAATGAACAATTTATCTTAAATAAAGAAATCTCTCAAATGAATAAAAATCAGTTAAAATAGCCAAAAACAGTATTAACTGAAAACATGTAGTAGACCTATATAATTGTAATATTTATGGATTTAATGTTGACAAAATGCAACCAAATTGCATTAGAAAGTTGAAATATAATATAATGTGACTATACTAATATATTTGACTAACTTAAACACTTTAATAGTCGAGTTAGCAAACTATTTACCTATACCATATCTGGCTAAGGCCAAGCAACCATCACAAAAAATAGTCATATTTGACTTAATGTTTGCAAAGTATTAACAAAAATAAAAGAAAAGGGTACAATACTTTAGTGTACCATGAAAACAAACAGACTCAGTTGAAAATAAGATCAATTATTAAAGAATTTGACTTATAAGAGTGAAATTTGTTAAACAAAGAAAAAGGACCACTTATGCAAACCAAAATGATGCTAAGTAATCCTACAATAAAAATAATATGTATCAGGATAAACCAGGTATCACAAAAGATAGACAATATAATAAACTCTCAGTGTATACTAGAAAAATCCCATATATATTAAAGAAAAAAGACTAATTATTGTATTCTAACAGTGACAACAACGTAGGCCATAGGCATGGACCATATAAAACTGAACTTATTTGTATATTATATATGTTAAACTTTATTTATTTTGTTATAGAAAGATGGTAATATTATGTGTTAATGTTGTAGAAGAAACCAAACAGCTTCACAACCATTTTTTAGTTCAAAAATTGAATTTTTATGGAAACATTCCAAGGTAAGAGTTGTATGTTGTGTTATGTTATTATAGTTAATTTATTCAAAAACCAATCGTAATTAGTATCATTAGATTCAGTTGAAAGCAAAGAATCCAAATGTAGTAAAGGCATGCAAATTGTAAGTACTTATGTAAAATTGTTTGACAAATACCAGAATAATTTTTGTAATATCCTTAGTGTGAAGAATAAGAAATTTTGTTCTAAAGCTTCTACGGAAGTTAAATTTGTTCCATGAGGTTCCATTTCATTATTCTCGAACGTTCTAGAAGGAATTTTTACACAAATACACCGGAAGTTCACGTCGAAAAGCTAAAACAATGAGCCTTACAAAGTATAAAAGGAAGACCAAATTCGACCCAGAAACACTTCATGCTTTGAATCCAGAAGAGACGCATCACCCACGACACTGATCACCACAACCGAGGCGAAACCGAAGGCGAGAAGTCGACACAAGAACGAAGAAAGGCTTTTCCCGTACATTGACAATAGACTGACTTAACCTACAAGAGTATACGCCAATATGTTGCTGAAATAGAGCAGCAACACGGCACATTTAATAGAACACACGCAGCCAGAATATCAGCGGCCCAGGAGGGACCAAAATTTTAATAGAGAATCAATTCTGCTGTATTCGCTAAGACAAACTGACTTTGACAAAATCCCCATAACGTAACATACACAAAGCCTTTCTATCAACTGCAAGGGTATCAGCGCTGTGGCGGCTAATTTGAGAAACAACGCGAGCAGCTGATCGCCGGCGGCGTATTTACTGCCAAACTGTTTTACGAAAGTGCGGAAGTTTTAAAAAAATCGCATTTTGACTTTAAATAAATTCAGTGCACAAGGAACGTCAACACAAAGAGGCGAGATTGAAAACTACCCGAGAGAAGTGTCCAATGCGAGAATAATTACCCATCGGAACGTGAGTTGTTCAAAGTTAAAGTCATTTTTACCTGGTTACATTTGTCACACAGTTGTACTACACATGCCACACACCTTCAAATCACTTATTTTTTGTAAAGCATCTTATTGATCTGTCTTGGTAGTTCAAAGGAGTCACGTCCTGAGAGTAAAGATTTTTCATATATTAAACTCATGCTTTTCAACTGAGTAAAATAAAATATTTGTTAGCCGATACTTGATTGGAGAAAAAACTTGTCAATAATAATAATTTATATTTTTTTGTAACTCTGCAATTTTATTTTTTCACGAATGTTAGTCCTTCAGACGATTTTTTAAGATTCATTAAACATACTTTATTTTTTCAAACTCAAACTGTCTTGTTCACATTTTTTCATAGAATTAAACTAACTGCTAAGAATTGAAAATTTTAATTTTAATAACATTTTCTTGGAACAAAAGATTCCAAGTGGCGCCCACAAACACATAGTAGATTAAGTTGGTTTGCAGGACGACATCACCGCAGAGGATCCAGTCATCAGTAAGTAATAAAAAGTGCGCGGAGTGTAACGCCCGACATATTACAACACGAACAACACGACAAACACACCATTACTTTTTTGTTATAAATTGGCAGCCCAACTAGTGAGGCTTGAAAAAAAAGGAACAAGCCCGGCTACTACCAACAAATCAAGATGCCGCAACCAAAGGGAAAAAAGGTGAAGAAGAATGTGGAACCCGAGTTAAGTGTGGAAGACGGAGAGGCAGTCCAAGTCGAGGAAACGGAATTAGAACCGCCCACACTAGAAATGGAAAGACCAATACAAACGGGAGATGAATTAGAGGAACAAACGGGAGAAGAACCCATACAAATGGTAGAACAAACAGAGAAACCCGAACCAGAAAAAATAACAGGGAGCGTTGACGTGAATATAATAATGATGATGTTCCAAAAAATGGAAGAAACAAACAAAAATACTAAGGAGGAAATAATAAAATCCCTGAGGGAGGATAATAATAAAAACAGACAGGAAGATAAGGAGGAGAATAATCAAAACAGACTGGAAGATAAGGAGAAATTAGACAAAAACATAGAATCTTTAAGGGAGTATATAACCGAGAAAATAAATGATAATGGGAAAAAGATGGAGCTATTTCAGGAGGAGAATAAAAAATATATAGAGTCCCTGAAAAAAGAAATTAGCATAAATTATGAAACAGTAAACAGTAAATCTTACTATCGATGATAGTAAGATCGACAGTGACAGGAAGGTCGAGAACATGGAGAAACAGTTGGAAAGATTACAGGAGGGAAATAATACCCGTTTTGAAAATATAGAGGAGCAAACCGTAGGGACCAACCAAGATGTTAGAACTCTCGAAAACAAGGTAAGGCAGAACCAGGACGAAATTATGCAGGAGGTGGGAGAAGTCCGGAAAGACGTTAGCGAGAGGATACAGAGAACATATGACATAGCTAAAAGCCTTTTAAAGGTTGAAAACCGGTTAAGGCTGTAAGGTAAAACTTTTTGCTTTTACTTATAAAAAACCTAGTGTTCCGAGTCGTTAAAGTAATAGTGATATTTAATTAAGTAACGGACACGTCATGGACAACGAAATCCAAGAATTTAACAATTACCTTATGACATTCATTCTTTATATACCCAGATATACGTGAACATTAATTTTTGACATAATACTGCGTAATGACGACGCATGGAATTTCCCAATAGTTTTGTTAGTATTTTGATTTGTAACAATGTAGGTTTGTTTTCCCACCTGTTCAGATAACCTAAATGGACCATTATAAAGTCTATTGAATTTAGCTGTGGTATTATCAATACTACTACTTACATTTAAAGATTTTAGTAAAATTAACTCGCCTACTCTGAAAGATTGCACCTTATGATCAGAATTAAATTTTTCTGACCGCTTTTCGGCAAACTTGCTTATTCTCTCCTTTGCATCCCAACGCTTAACTTCATTTGGCACCGGCAAATTTTGAGTGGCTACCCTTTTTATATAATCACTCCAGACACGCTTTGGTTGGACATCTGACTGCAGTTCTGATGGCGTATATCCAGTCGTGGTATTGTAACACCCATTTATGGCGTTCTCGAAAAATTCCAGATACTCTGGCCACTTGCTTTGGTTATTGTTACAATAAGTTCTGAATAAACGACCAAGCTCTCTATTCACCCTCTCGGTGAGATTCCCTTGAGGTCTACGAATGGCTGTCAGGACTGCTTGAATGCCCCTCTTCTCTAATTCGGTTTTCCATTTTTTTTTCTGGAATTGTGTGCCTTGATCAGACAGGATCTTCTTTACATGACCATACTTTGGAATGTACTTTTCTAAAATTATCCTCAGTACTGCATCTGTTGTGGGTCTACCTACCACATAAAGACTTACATTCTTCGTGAAGGCATCCGTACACACCACCAGATTTCTCATCCCCCTAGCCGCATGTGGTAATGGTCCAAGGAAATCAATACGTACTAACTCGTTTTTCCCATGCATAACGATGCTTCCCATTTCCACATATGTGTGTTGGTTAGGATGTTTAGCTGTCTGGCAGGTGTGGCAGGTACGAAGTACTGATTTGACTTTCCTGGCCATGTTCATCCATATAAAATCTTCCCGCAGTGTCAGGTATCATTTGTAAGCTCCAGCATGAGCAAGACTTTCATGGCATGCCCATGTTAGGTCCTCTATGAGATGGTCAGGAACCATAATCTTCCATTGTCCGTCAATCAGCTTGTACAAAATATTGTTAACAATCTGGAACTTTGGACTTTCTGTAACCTGTATGTCATTTATTATTTTTCTAATTTTGTCGTCACGTTGTTGTTCAACATTTATGTTCTTTAATAAAGTTTTAATCTAATTAGGTAAAGCAGATTTTATCACAAAGATTTGTATTTCACTTTTATCCGCCGAATGAGTTTCCTGATGCACAGGTGGATAACGACTCAAAGTATCTGCCATCTTGTTGTCACTAGCTTTGCAGTACTTAATGCTAAAATCATATTCTTGCATAGCCATTATCCATCGTGACATTTGGGCATTTGCAAGTTTACACTTTAACAAAAAGACAAAGTATTGTTTAAATTAGCAGCCATCCTTACTATTTCTTTTATGAATTTGCTATAATTTGCAGTTAGCAAATTCATAAAAGAAATAAAAAAGACAAAGCTTGGTCATCCGATAAAATTTCAAAATGCTTACCTACTAAATAATACCTAAACTTACTAACACAATATACTATAGATAAAATTTCTTTTTTGGCAGTAAAATAGTTTCGCTCAGCGCCTTTTAACGACCGATTTACATGAGCGATGACTTTAAGTTAACCATTCTTATTCCTTTGATATAAAATTCCAACAATAGCATAATCCGAAGCATCACAGTTGAGCACATATGTTTTTTCCTCCTCAGGGTGAAACACGTGTAGATTATCTTTAAATAAGTCCTTCACCGCGTTAAATGCCTCTTCGTGTCTTGTCTCCCATCGCCATTTGGTGTTTTTTCGAAGTAGTTCCAACAGTGGTTCTATTGTTTTCGCATACGCAGGTGCGAATCGACAGTAATAACCGGTAAGTCCTAGGAAAGCTCTAATGTCCTTCGTTTTTTTAGGTGTAGGAAATCCCGTGATGGATTCTATCTTTTCAGGGTCCGTACTAACACCCTGCGCAGATATAATATGACCAAAAAATTTTATTTCGGACTTAGCGAATTCGCACTTCTCGTAGTTAAGTACCAAGTTGGCCTGACGGAGTTTGCTGAATACAATATCCAGATGCTTCAAATGCTCATCAAACGATTTAGACATGACTAGGATGTCGTGGGTGAATACATGTGTGGTAGTGTGGGTGTTTTGAAATGTCTCCGTATGTCTCTTATCAGCTGGTTTAATTTGTTCCGTTGACTCGAAGTTAATTGCTCTGTATTATTATTATCTTTGTTATTGCTTACAACTAGCTTAGTCACTGGCTTGGTTATGTGAATGTACTTCGCTTCAGATTGCTTATCAACGTCATTATTTCCTAATACTATACTATATTGATTATTATTAACCGTACACACTAATTCATTTTTACTAAAATCAATGATGGCATTTATTTTTTTTTAAAGTGTCTGTTCCTATGATGACATCGTAAATTAAATCCTTAACAACTAATACTGGTACACTATTTCAAGCTCCATACCTTGCGATGAAATGGTTATGTACGCTTGTTTATTTACTTTCTGAACTTCGTTAGTGACTGTCTTAATAGTTGTATTATTAATTGGTAATATTGGTACTTTCTTAAACTCTACTATGTTCTTATTGACAAAATTTTCACTGATCAATGAGATCTGAGCACCACTGTCTATTAAAACATTTCCCTTACAGTTATTTATCCTAGCTTTTAATACATTATAAGGTAAGGGGCCCAAATATCGTCCCCCTGAGGGAATTTGCCTATAACTCAGTCCCTAACAAATATTTTACAAAAATAAAAATACCTCTGTGGAGCCAAAACTATCTAGTTTTAGGGCCTAAAGTTGGTTTTTAGATTTATTGTTATAAAAAGCAAAAAAAAAAGATAAAACATAAAAAAAGTCAAAATCCAATTTTCGAAAAAAGTGTTCCGAATAAAGTGTCCCCCCAAAACTCTTTTTTGCCCGAGAATTCAGGTACAGCTAGTCTTATAATTATTAGAACCAATGTTTTCTCTTATCTGACTCTTCAGGCCACCAAATAAATTTAGTTGACATTATATAACACTTTTAAGTATTTTGTCAAACGATTTTGATACATTTTAAAAGGAGACTGAAGTTTTTGCGCAGCTTGCGGTGGAAAAGGAAAAAAAAATTTGATTCTAATAATTAAGAGAAAAGCTTTACCCAATTTTTCGATAAAAAAAGGACACACTCTCTGCCTATTTCCCCAAGGTAATATAAAAATTGAGGAATAATAACAAATTTTTAGAGAAAAAGTAGAAAAATGTTATTAAACATAATTACTTTTAAGGACATATTTTTGTAAGGAGATGGATAAATTTTATCGTACGTTAAAAAAAAGGTAGTAAGTATTTTAAAAATTAAATTAATTTTTAGATGAAAAATAGTACAAAATTTTCAGCGAATAATTAAGTTCATTTCAACTGCATTTTAATTTTACTCAACATAAAAATCACAAACAAATTTTTTTTTTATTGGCACTGAAGAACAGTTTTCATGTAACCATTTAAAGCACTTAGTGCATCGGATCCACTTTTCTCCTCCTTGGTCACCAGAAAATTTCGTTGGCAAAGGGGACACTCAACGTCGTCGTCGCTGTCTTCATCATCGGTGGAAACGTACGGAATATCTTCATCTGATTCACATTCTGAATCACTTGAGCTATCCGTCTTTCTAGTCTTTGCACGGAGTTGAGAGGCAGAGTCGTTTCGTTTTGAACTTTTTTCCGAAGTCTCAGAAGAAGACAGCTTTCGTTTCAGTGCAGATTTCTTCTTTGTCGTGGCTTTTGAGTTCATCTTCTTCTTTTTTTCTTCCGCTTGCTGTATTTTTTCTTTGTGGGGAGAGCCAGTAACGAGCAACGCAGATCCTCTTTGAGCGCTTGTAGATGGTTCTATAACAGGCACTGAGCGAATATCAGTCGGACTAATTATGGCAGATTGAGGTTTAACTTCTTGTCTTGGTATTGTAGTTGGTGACCTTTCATGTTGGTTGGCCTGTCTCATCTCTTGTTCGTGAGCAAGGAAGTCAGAGTCGTCAAAACAATTCGGGTTCAATGGGAAAATTCCTGTTTTTCGGAATCCATTTACGGCAGTTTGTATAGTCGCAGCTTTCAAATACGCCTCCCCCAGCAAGCTTGCAATTTGAAGTTTTCTCACGATACGACCTGGATGATTAGCTAACCAATTTTCTATCGCTTGCGCATAATAGGTTTTAAAATGAGCCATGAAAGCGATGTCAAGTGGCTTCATTTTTGCAGTGGAATGAGGAGGCAAGCAAACAATTAAGACACCCACTTCTCGAGCTCTTTCAATTACATAAATATTTCTAGTATGTGAATGATGTCCATCCAGCACAAGAACGACAGGGCGTTCCTTGGATGGGGCGGTTTTTTCAATGAAATGTTCGAACCATTTCACAAAAAGCTCAGTGGTAATCCAGCCGGAGTCAGAGCACCCACCAATCGAGCCTTCAGGAGCTCCATCGAGAAGTTCAACTTCCCATTTTTTTTTGAGGGAAAATCAGTAAAGGTGGTACGTACTGACCGGTAGCAGACATACAGAAGACGGCCGTGATTGTTGCTCCGCGCTCCACAGATGCAAGTTTATGAACTTCTTTCTTTCCTTTGGCTGTAACAATGCGACTTGACTTATGTTGCACGACAGAAATACCCGATTCGTCGACATTGAACACGCGTGTTGCATCAAATTGGATTTTTTCAAACTGTGGTGCCAAGATTTTGAAAAAATAGTCAACATTTGTCTTCGAAAAACCTTGAATACGCGCCATCGATAAATTTTGTGGTTGTCTCATGGAAAGCTCTGGATGCCTTTTGAAAAAAAGGCGTATCCATTTTCGACCAGCTTTCTTTGTTTCCTTAGAAAAAGGATTAGGAAGATTATTCCGGATTGCAAGTTCATATGCCATCCTTGAAAGATCACCTGCCGTCAGTCCGTAAAAATGAGAATCCATCTGTAGACAGTACTTCTTTAGTTCCTCTTCGACGTAAGGAGGCAACGTGGAGGGTCGACCAAGCTTTGATTTCAACTTTTCTACTGCATCTTGAGGCGATTTTACGTAGTCCTTCAAGGTAGCTCGAGGCACTGAATACAACCTGGCGGCTCGTTTGTATCCCAGTTTTTTCTCCTTCACCGCCGTTACTGCATTTAACATGTCAGCTTTGTCCCACTTACGGCGACTTGTCATCTGAAAAAGAAATAAACAAGCAAATTAGTGCATTTGTTACATTTGTTCACATACAGAGACAAAATCAATTAGACTATATACAAAAAATTAATTAATTTTTGCTCTTTTACAAAACAATTACAATAATAGTGATATCTTAATATTGATGATTTTTTCTTATAATTCGTTAATAATCATAATAAAAGCATGATAAAAAATTTTAATAACATTATTTCATTCATTTAATGCAAAAGTAAAATTTTTTTTCAAATATTTCACAATAAAAATACTAATTTCTCACTGTTATTGATGATAGAAGAAGTGTCTCACTGTCGGGCACTCTCTCCTATTCATTAAAACCAGTCCAAACGTTTACAGAAGTGGCTCGAATACAAAAAAAGGGTTCTCAATAAGTATTCCTAATATCGTCCCCGGGACGATAATAGGAATCACGTTAGGGGACGATATTCGGAACAATGCACATTTTACAAATAACTGCCATTATCGGTAAACGGAAACAAGAATTAAATTTCACTTACACAACATAGATACTAGATGTAATACAATTGTGAAGAGACTGGTAAAAATACTTACTTTTACGCTCCAAATACAGCTTCAAACGCAGGATGAAAGGTATCTTGAACTTTCAAAATCACAATTTTATTTATAAGTAGCGTGCACCTTCTCGTATCACCGTACAATCAACAATAGCCTAGTATGGCGTCGCAAGTGACAGTATCTGACAGTCGGCCGACAGATAGCACCACCTACTTACGAGTTACCCTGGGGGACGATAATTGGGCCCCTTACCTTGTCTACTATCTAACTTATCACTATTCCTATGCATATTAGTTACATCGTCATTACTGTCATTTATAAGTTCATTTCGTACATCATTAGGGTATACACCAGATATGCAGTAGGTCATAAGCATGTTATTACTTTCTATGTTTTCATTGAATTTCTGACTCTGACTGGTACTTTGTTCATTATTATTTTTGTTTGTTTTGCACGGTCCCACACCGTGCAACCTTACGCGTTTTTTGAACCGTTTTCATTATCTGTGTTATCTTTGGCTATAGTAGCGACTTTATGACTACCTAATTTGGAACAATTGTGTTCGCGATCCGGCTTTTTCCATTGTTTATTTTTATATCATTTTGTTTTGGCATGTTATTGATGTTTACTTTTGTGTGTACATTGTATGTTTCGGGATTCTCGTTTACATTTTCCCATTTTGTTATCAACAACAGCAGGTCTTCTAATGTTTTGATTCCTTGTGTGATTACAGCTACTTGTATTCCCCTGTTGAAATGATGTGCTAGCTTGTTGACAATTTCTGCTTCTGATATTTCAGGCTCCAGGTGTTTCGCCTTGGCTACAAGCTGGATCAAGTATTTCTCCTTACTCCCCTTACCTGGAGTATACTTACCAAACTCCAGCTGTACGCGTACTTTCCGCTGGATTTCGTCGTTCCAATACCTTGCTTTAAAGTGGTTAACAAGATCTTCATATACCACAATTTTATCTTGGACGATCGAAAACCATTCAGCCGCTGTGCCCTTTAACTAACGCACCACCCAGTTTATTTTGTCAACATCGCTAAGGTTGTCAGCAATAGCTCCATATTACGATGGCATTGCTTAAGGAATTGTATGGGATTTTCATGCTCGAGGCCATAAAATTTCATGTATGTGTTAATGTCATCCTGTGTTTTGTAGGCTATACGTAAGTGACCTGGTTTGCGATTGGAGTAGTCTGTTGTATTTGTTTTATTTTTTGTTCTAACATCTCTAATTTGTTTTCATAAGTGTTTATGGAGTCATTTACTGCGGTCGTCTGCTCTCGCATACATTCTTCGACTGCAATCACCCGCGTCTCACATTCTGTTATGCGTGTGTTGTTTAATGCTATTGCGAACTCAAACTCCACGCGGATAGATTCAACTTTCTCCGTGATTTTGCTTTCAGGAACTTCAACTATGGCTTTATTTTGTTTAGCTTGTTCGTGAATGGCCGCGAAGATTTTTTTATTTTGATTTTTAGCTTCGTCTCTACAGATTTTAAGTTTTCGTTTAATATTTTACTATCTTCATGCACGGATTTTAAGTTTTCGCTTAATGTTTTATTATCTTCATGCACGAATTTTTAAGTTTTCGCGTTGTTGTTTATTGTCGTCTTGTAATGCTTTATTATTTTTATTGCTTTCATCACGTAACTGCTTATTATCATCTCGTACAGATTGAATATTAGCTAAGATTGCATTTAGTGTAGCTTGTAAATCAGCTGATAGACCTTTCGCCATTTTGAACACGATAACAAAACACAACAACAAAGTTTATCTTAATGTCCTTATTTACGTACGCCACAAATATTCCTTACGTCTACGTTTAATGTCCCTAATCTAAATTTTAATCGCAATGCACAGTAAACAGTCAGAAATCATATAACACAATGTCCACACAAAACCTTAACCTATACATGCACAAATAAAATAATTCACTCCAGATAATGTTCCAATACTACATTACGATTCTAACCTAGACTCTAGTCTTTCTGAGTATATGCAATATTTAAATGATACACGCTCTGAAGACAATTTTAATATATCAAAAACACTACAAAATTTTTTTCATAATATACTATTTTGTCGTGCCAAAAACGTTGGGTGCCATTTACTATGCGACAAAACATATTAGGCATAGTAATAATTGAACAATGTAGTCAGTTATCTGGAGCAAGGTTGTATATTTTGTAACAAATTTTAAAAATGGTCTGTAATTCACAAATAATTTATTTTACTTTAATAATTGTCTTTGAATTATATCAGAACTGATCTGTTTAAAAATGTCAATTGTTACTTGAACGTTGTATCCAAATATGTTGATTCGTCTCACTGCTGTCCTGTGATCAATCGAAATCTGCTCCCTCGTCATCTGTTCCTCTCCGCACACTGACGCTTCGCTGACACTCCTCTTGTACGCACGCACGCCGACACACCGATAACAGTTTACTCTTTATCTCAAGGTACTGAACTGGGCTGTAATTTAATATTTATTTACTATGATGCTTTAAGCGTGCACCTTCCTGCGTCTTGAGGTGTCCTCACGATAATACAGGAGTATCCCGGATGGATAAACCTCCCCTATGTGGAAATCTTGACTCACGCGCAGTGGCGGCTCTAGCGTAGGTCACATGGGTGGGCCAGGTTATAAAATGGGTGGGCCTAACCTTGAGTTCACTGGTATAAATTTGGAGTTTAAAATAGTTTTATCAATGACAGAGAGCCAAATTTGGACTGTAATTCCGATTGAATTTATATGTTTGTGTTACTGTATATAGTTAACACTTTAAATATAGTTACTGTATATATTTATGTATATGTGTATATTATTTGTACAAAATGACAATATCTTAACTGTACAGTGTTTAAATCAGTGCTGACAATAAAGATGATAATTGATAGGCCAAAACTGAATAGCTGAAATATTAAGCAAAATAAAATACTATGAATGCAAAATAGTAAACAGGCTTTTACTTACCCTACTTTTAAAACAGATGAATTCTTCGATTGTTGTGATTAACGGCAAAATCATCAACAACTCTTTTCAAGTCAATGTTCTTGGTCAAAGTCATTTCTATTGCAAGCTCAGGCAAATAGCTAAGACGTTCATCAGACATCGAATTTTGTAAATAACTCTTAACACGTTGCATACACGAAAATGTTCTCTCACATGATGCAGAAGAAGCTGGAATAGTCACTGCTATTTGAGTCAATTTGTACAAGTCATTGAACGCTAGTTTGTATTGCTCTAACAACTTGACCAATGCAAGTAGATTCACAGCCTCCACTCCGGTTTTTGTGCATGCCTTAGGATGAGATTTTTTAATATATTTATTTCTGCCTCCAACGAATCAGTGTTGCATGAATAATTTTGTGCCAACGGCATTAACCTTTTTTTTATTTAGGAACATTTTATTTTTAGGACTCAGACAAGTGATTCCTTTAATTATTGCAGAGTTTGAAATAAAACGTTTCTCAAGTTCGCTATCTATGATATGTAGAATTTCATCAAATACTAGAGACTTGAAATCAGTTGGGTGTACAGCTTTCAAGCTGTCTTTATTTGGCATATCACAAACATATTCCACAAGATGTTTTGGTAACTTTCGAATTCTGCCAAGAGTAGAGGAATCTGTGGGAATATATACGCCTATTTTTGTTGCTACATCTACACTTTCTTTCCACACAGAAGTGAAACCTGTATCAGATTCACGCATTTGGTTGAAAAGATCCCTTGTAGTTTCGACCAAATTGATCGCAGCAACATTATCACAATCTTTGCCCTGGAGGAAATCAGACAGTGACTTGCATTCTTTCAACAAACGTGTGAAAAATAAAAGAAAAGTTCAACTTGGCACTGAATCCTGACGCTTCTGCAGCTCGTTCTGAATTTTCACTCTGGATATTTACTAGTGTTACAATAATAGCTTTCAATTGTCTTCTTCACAGCCAAACATGTAGTGTACTGACACGCCCATCGGGTGTCACTTAACTTTTTTAATTCCACTTTTCCTATCTTCATTTTCATTTGTGTATCTATAAACATTTGATGGACTGCCGACCCACTCATGAAAACATACAGTCCCTGGAGTGTCATAAAAAAATCTGTAGCTGACTTGATCCCTCTACATGTTGCCACTATAACGAGATTCAATTTATGGTTCATACAGTGTGTGCAGATGGCTTGTGGAAATTCTTAAAAGAGCTTGAACACCTGCTCAAGAGCCACTCATGACTGCAGCTCCATCATACGTTTGTGCAACAGTAGTTTAAATCAACTCCATAGTTTGCTAGATTTTGTTTAATACAAATTAATAAAGAAGAAACATCCAATTTTTTTGCAGGTTCAAAGCCTAGAAATCTTTCATATATATTCCCATCTAAATAGTAACAAATCGTTAATGATAATTGCTCAGTTTTTGAACAATCTTTTGACTCGTCAACCATTAGAGCAAAATACTGAGCTTTTTTACTTCATCTGTTATATGTTCTAGCACAATATTGCTCATGGTGCTAAGAATTTCATTTTGAATACCATGATGAGTATATTTTCCTCTTTTATATTCAAGTTTTTTTTAACAGTTGGATCTTTTTTCCCTATAAGTTCCATTAATTCTAAAAAATTTCCCTTGTTTTCACTCTGGTTCATTTCATCATGACCTCTTTGAGCTACGTATTCCTTATAGGGATGTGAATCGAAGTACATCAGCAATATTTTCAATGTATCCTCTATTTTCTTGAACTTCAAGAGCATACGTTTCATCTAGCAGAGCAGCAATTGATGCTTCCTCCCCAAACTTACTTTTTAAATTTTTGAAAGACTCCCAAGCAACTAAAGAATGTTTGTGGGATGAGCTATTCTCATGCTGCTTAAAACCGGAATTAGATTCTGTTGCTCTTTTCCAATTAGTGTAACCTTCACTTACAAAACTAAGCAATTCACTTTTTGTGCCTCGAGTTTGGGGACAAAAAATCGACAGGCAAAACAAAATGCAGCATCATTTGTAATACTGTATTCAAGCCATGGGTGGATTTTGTACCAACCTGGCTGGAAATTCCTTTTTCTGTCTGTAAACTGGCGAAAAGGAAAATGTCGTAATAGTGGTTGTTGTGGTTCATCAGTAGGTTTCGTAGCTATATCACTAATTGAACCAGATGGATTAGTGCTGCTGGTGCTACAGCTAGGAATAGAAAATAAATCAGTACCTTTATTTTCACCGAGTTCTTCTTCATTTTCTGACTGTTTTCCTTCTTTCCTACTTCCATATCATCATCATTGAACACAATTTTTTCAGGTTCAGTTTCGGGATCCTGAAAACTAACCTCAGCAGTTACAGGTGTAAACGTTGTAGGCGTTGTAATGTGCTCTTCATTTGGTTTAAGAATTTTTTGTTGCAGAATGAAGAAGTCCGAAATGCTAGGACGTTTTGCCATTTTTATTGTCACTTTTCCACATTCACTTTCAATAAGACGCACAATATTCTACACAAATGGTCAAACACAAAACACAGATTACTGTCATGAGACATTTTATTGTTTATATACAAATTAAACTCAAACATATTGAAACGTACATAATATAAAAACCGAAATAATGAATCGAACATGAGACAAACTGCTGTCCATATTTAAATAAAACTGGCAGTTAAACACGTTAACTCTGCTTATGCAAACCACAAAACCACAGACACAAAAATAAAATCGTTGACTTAACGAAAACGAAAGTACGACCACACAGCGAGAAACCAAGACTTATTTATTGTTTATATGCAAATTAACCTCAAACGTATTGAAACGTACATAACATAAAAACCAAAAGAATGAATCGAACATGAGACAAACTGCTGTCCATATTTAAATAAAACTGGCAGTTAAACACGTTAACTCTGCTTATGCAAACCACAAAACCACAGACACAAAATTAAATATCGGTATGGTGAACCATTCATGATTTCCATGTTCTAAGATTTATATTTAAAATCATTTACGAAATGAAATGTTTCCATAGAAACTACATCTTTCCACTTATTGCTTCAGCCTTAACCACAGTACTGTAGTCACTAACGTTGTAAGCAGACCGCTGTATGCCGGTCGTTACAAAAGATAAAAAGTTGATGGAAAATTTTATTAAAAAATAAAATTTTCAAATAATAAAAAATTTTCTTTATGTTTTTTAATGTGTGTATATAAGAAATAAATCTGTTTTAAATGTTCTTGTAAAAAATTTGATAATCAGGCAGGTATTTATTGACTATCGAGCACTTCTTGAAGATTTGAACCAAGTCTGGAGTTAAATAGATTAACTCCAGTTAGCAATCGATTGGTGATTTTTCTTGCTGGTCCAATATCTCACTCAAATAAAATATTTTCTTCTTCTTTAAGTCCCTCAGTCTTAATAAATACTCTTAAATTAACCTGTGAAATAAATAACAGATAAGAAATAATGGAAATATAAAGATTTATTGAACAATTTAAATAAATAATCGATTTTTTATCGATGGAGAGCAATTATCGACTCCGTCTCGGGAATTATCGATTGTGCATACAGAACAAAATTTATGATATGTATTATATAAAAGACAGGTTCTTTGAGCGATTAAAATTAATAGTCAGAGAAGGGTGACGAGAAAGTATAACATTAACAATTAAACATAAATACAATAATTATTATTCAAAAGTATTTAAATAATTCCAATATATAAGGTGTAAGAAAGTTGTCGAACCATATGCAGGCTATGATGTCACTGCTGGATGATGAAGGCAGGCCGGCTTGAATTAAAAGATGGCCGCTACTATTTCTGGCATAGTTACTGCGAACTCGACATGTCCAAAAATCACGACAAAATTACCTTTGTGAATGTCTGAAATCTTCCCGCACTGGTGTAATATGTCTGTTAAGTTATTTGGTGTATTCTGAAGAAGTGTTCCGTTTAAACTTGTGTTAATTAGTTTATTTTGTATGTGTTCACTCCTGTGGGTTAAGTTTCTGTAAATGTGGTTATGCGTTGTAGAGTGAATTGTGTCAAATATACTGTTTTACTGTTTTATTTCACTCGTATCATGAAGTTAGGTGTTATTTCTCACTATTGCTGTTAAAGGTTAGGTAAATTTAGCTATGAAAGTGTTCAATTCATCTACCTCTCGTTGCACTGACATTAATAGTAATTAGACGTACCATTTTCTACTCGATTTAAAGAACGTTTTGTCACTCAACTATTCAGCTTGATATTCAACAAAAGACTAATTAACTTGGTCAAAATTTGGCCCAGTTAATCTTTGAAAAAGTATTGTTAACATATTTCGATTACTCATACACATGATAAAATATTACATTATATATGGAATTTATCTATTTTATTCATCACTTTTATGAATTATGAACCTTATCATTGGTTTAATCATCTCATTCCTTTTAAATTGATGTATTATAGTCCATATCTGTAGACATTTTGTGGAAATTAACAAATTTCTTTACTTTTTGGAAATATACGCTCAAAATTGGATTTCCGTCTTTATACAGATTTCCTCCATTTTAAATATCATTAATACTATTATAATAAATTTTAATTAGTCATATTCCTCTTCCTTTCCTTAAATACATATAAATTAAACCTTTGAACTGGTTTTTTGTGTTAATCTGTAAATTTGACATTGCTCTTTAAAATTAATTAATTTATATATTTTGAAAATTTACAATATTTTAAGGTATATTTCCTTATTATCATTTTAACTCATAGGATCATTCCCAGTAGTGTTTAACTGAGTTACCTTATCTAAATCTTGGTAGTTTACAGGATTTATAAGTGAATTATACTAGTTTATATTGGTTCTGTGAATTCACCAAATGGCCTAGATTTTAGAATTTTATATTTCTGTTTTTCTCAAATAAATTTAATCCTACTTCCTCCTCTGACTTTACATAGTTACTATTACATGAAAATAAAATGGTTTATAACTTATTGTGAGGTGTAGTATTTAATTAACACTACTGTTATTAAAATAAATAATTATGAACATTATTTAGCAATCTGCACAATTGAACATATTGCTGATATGGTTTGAACATATACTTTTAACTATTTTTGAGTTAACATAGCATACCTATTGAAACATTATTAATCGTATGTAGGCTATTATTTAGCAAACATAACTCATTTTAAAACACATAATATAAATCTTATTTTCTAATAACTCTTACAAATACATTTTACTAACACATTGATTTTATGGCTGTGAATAGACAGTCTATTTAAACATTTTAAACTTACGAATACTAAATTAATGCCAGTCCTTTCTGGTCTAAACCATTATTATTTATGATCCCCTACATCAGTAAACATGACCTCCCATACTCTATTTATTAGCATTTTTTACAAATGTCTTGTAAATAAAGAGTTACATTAAAATAATAAAATACTGGAAATCTTCCATTTTATTATTTTATTATGCTGTTTATTATTGGATATTAAAGTTGTTATATAGCATACTAATAAGTCATAGTATCACTAACTTTAAGTTTATTGCGTTTCTAAAAAAAACACTTACACAAATTCACTTTCACTGTTGGTTCTGATATTTTGAGTCTTTATCTCAGACCAGACCTTTAGTAATCATGGACTGTTAAGACTTGTTTATTTTCTTATCACACAATAGCTTTAGTCGTTCACTTCTTATAATACTATACAGCACTTTAGTTTTCTAAATAATTACATTTTTATAGGATTTTGGGTATGTTATACTTTCTTTTGAATCGTTTTTATGGGTTTGGGATTGATGGTAGTTAATAACAATAATAGGTTTTACAACGGTGTTTCTTTCATACTATTTCCTCCTCTCCTCCTGTCTTCTTTCTTGTCTTTCTTCTTATCTTCTTTCTTGTCTTCATTCTTGTCCTTCTTCTGGTCTTCATTCTTGTCCTTCTTCTAGTCTTCATTCTTCTGGTCTTCTTGTCTTCCTTCTTTATTCTTGGGTAAACCAAGGTACTTGGTGTATCTCGACTGATGTTTAGTTTGGAGCATCTAATTTATTCCCTGATACTGACCTTGTTCTTCTCTAAAGGTTTCAGGGTATTGTTTTCTTCCTGATCACAAACTTTATTCTTCCCTCTTCTTGTTTTTGGGGTATTTTGGTATTCACCACTCTTAAACTGAGTCTCTTTCTTCTTGATCTGGTGTTATCTATTTTGTTTACTGCTCCTCGCTTCCTGGGTAAATTACTGATCTGATAATATGAGTTGCTTTCAATACTTTCTTTGATATTTAAATAGTGGTTTTTATATAATGTAATGAGGATTTTTATTTTATCGTGGTTCATTCCTTTGATTTCCTTAAATCTCATTCAATATTATTTTAACATATTTGATGTAATTAAACTTTATGATTTTATATGACTTAATAAGTAGTGGATTTTCTGTCACGCTACAACGTATACCACCACACGTTATCGCACTCGATTTTCACTGATGATGGCAGTCGACGGCACTGCCGAAACATATGGTTTTGCAGAAAACATTGGGCTACGGCCAAACAGCCCGGGAAGGAATTTTAACAGAAAGTACTTCTTTGTTGCCGATAATGTAGTACACATATAAAAATTCTCCCTTCCCCTTACAACTATAATTTTCATTAATAGAAAATTACCCCCACCCCGTTCAACTAGCCTCGTCATTTATAGATATTTCATCTACGTTTCTACAGTGGATTATTAAGATCTTCTTATCAGGATACTTTATTTATCATAATTAAGTACTTTACTCTTGTTACAACAAAAAATTTTTCAGGTAAACTACCCTTTCCCCGTTACCGATCTTCACCAAAATCAATAGGCCTTGAGTCTTCTACAACTCAGGCATATATGTAAATAATTATTTGATTCTGCTTGAATTTACGGCAGTTATCGTTCGTCATGAAAAACTTTCTCTTGTTACAACATAAAATGTTGCAGGTAAACTACCCCTTTCCCTTAACCGATCTTCACCAAATCAACAGGCCTTGAGATCTTCAAAATTTAGGGACGTATGCAAAAACTTATTTGATTATGTTTGAATTTACGGCAGTTATCGTTCATCATAGAAAAAATTAACATTGTTATCACATAAAACGTTGCTGGTAGAGTACCCCTTTCTCTTAACTGATCTTCACCAAAATCAATAGGTCTTGAGTCCTCTATAATTCAGAGATGCTTGCAAAATATTAATTGATTCTGTTTGAATGTGCGGCAGTTATCGTTCGTCATAGAAACAATTACTCTTGTTAAGACAAAAAACGTTGCAGGTAAACTACCCCTTTCCCTTAACCGATCTTCACCAAAAACAATAGGTCTTGAGCACTCTACAATTCAGAGTTGTATACAAACAATTATTTGATTATGTTTGAATTTGCGGCCTATATCGTTTGCCATAGAAAATACCCTTGTTAAAACATAAAACGTTGCCAGTAAACTACCCCTTTCCCTTAACCGATCTTCACCAAAAACAATAGGTCGTGAATACTCTACAAATCAGGCCTGTATACAAAAAATGATTTGATTCTGTTTGAATTTGCGGCTTTGAAAAAATTCTACACATATACACACAGACACTTTTCGAAAAATGACTTTTTTTCATGTTTAGAGTGTAGTACAATCAGAATCTGCAATA
Source organism: Magicicada septendecula (assembly GCA_034769895.1). Lineage (NCBI taxonomy): Eukaryota > Metazoa > Arthropoda > Insecta > Hemiptera > Cicadidae > Magicicada > Magicicada septendecula. The sequence continues at coordinate 1,231,557,186 of CM068367.1, forward strand.
ATCTCGAACACGATTTTTTTTGCCATCACCATACTTCCATTTCCTTAAGGAACATGGAAGTAAAATCGTTGACTTAACGAAAACGAAAGTACGACCGCAGACCGAGAAACCAAGACTGACCGACCGACAGTTTGTGTACATTCTGACGGTTGTTTGTTTCATGTTTCCGTACTAAAGATCTTTTAGTTTCATTCTAAACATGTGGAAAACATATTTCTTGTTGAATTTTATAAAAGATAGTTTGACTTTGACCTCTGAAATTTCTCCGTCTTATCTGGGTGGGCCAAGAAAATTTTGGGTGGGCCCGGGCCCACCCGTAGCGCCACCACTGCTCACGCGAGACTAGCACTGTTTAATATAAATATTTTATTAATTGAGAAATATTGAGTTCGTACCAATACAGGGTATTAGCTAATGGGTAACTCGTCGCTAAATTGTCCTTGATAACTCTTACATAAGAACGTTTCTGTTCGAAAAACTAGCACAGAGAGCACGTCCGTAATATTTGAACTGCTGGATGGAACTGCCTAGACTTATGTTGCCAGAGACCCAATCTTAATGAAAAATGGGGCCGTTGATTGGTCGAAACACCTATCACATGATTGATGGATAGAACTGATAGACAACTTCTTGAACAGATTGGCAGATTTCTGCAGAAGCAGGTATAGATTTTATCTATGAATTTTTTGACTTCTAAAAGATAAGGAATCTATAGAAGTTGATTTTTACTAAACAAATCCCTATTAAAATAGTATGTAACAAGTCTCCGACACCCAGAAAATATAGCGCTATTTAAGATGCTTGCGCTGCCCAAATCTCAGTTCAATACGTTCATTTATAACAGAGTTATTCACAAAATACGAATGATACGCGCACTTGCGTACTGTTTCATTGTTATTTCTATGCAGGTTCTTTTTTTGCTTTTTTACTAACCTATCCACAATCACGCTGTTACAACCGTTGGCCATCGCTATGTACTGTATAGTATTAAGTTCTTCATGGTAGTCCTCCGGCTCCAATGGAATTTTCAATAGCCTGTTGACGAAGGAGTTAAAAGACGCCATTTTCTGAGTGAATGGATGAAATGAGGACGCATGGATAGTAATGTCCGTAGTGGTCGGCTTTCTGTAGATTTTAAATTTAAGGTGGTTATTTATGTTTTGTATCATCAGGTCGAGAAAATTTAAGCTATGTTCGTTCTCCAACTCGAGTGTAAACTTTATGTTTGTATGTATACTATTTATATATTTATTCAAAATTTCTGCCTGCCTACATGTGCCATCAAATACAAGAAATGTATCATCTACATACCGCGTGTATGAAATGATCTTGTTATAAAACCTATTCTTATTAGACAATACGTATTCATTTTCAAAGTGGTTAAGATAGAGGTCAGCCAAAAAACCACTAAGTGGCGAACCCATTGCAAGTCCATTGCCCTGGGCAAAAAACCTATTATAAAACGTAAAATAGTTCTGGTTTAGTATTACTCTTAATAGCATGATAAGTTCCTGTACTTCTTGTTGATTCAAGCTGCCAGACCTCTCCAGATTTTCCTGTACAATATTGATGGTTTGGGTAACTGGAACATTGGTGTAAAGGTTCACAATATCAAAGGACATCAGTTTATATTGTGGCTACATTCTTAATGATTTTACCCGAATCACAAATTCAATGTTATTCCTGATACTGTGGTTATTGTTTATTTTTATATTATTTTTTAAAACCTGTAGAAGTTTTTTAGCCGCTTTATATCCAGGTGCTGTGGTAAAATTAACTATGGGTCGTATGGGCATATTCCCCTTATGTATTTTTGGCAGACCATTAAGCGCAGGGGCGCGAGTATGTATTTGTTTGAGTTGACGCATGGTACGTATATCAAACAGATTCGTACATTTATTTATACTGTGGTTTATATCTTTAATATAGTCTGCGGTGGGGTCCTTCGTTAATGCGCGTATATTATTATCCTTGATAAATTCGTAAACTTTCGCTTTATATTCATGTTGATCTAGAATTACAACTGTACTGCCTTTATCGGCTTTTGTTATTATGGCATTGTTATCTGCAAGTTTACGTTTAATGTTGTGTATAGTTTTCATATCGTTACGATATTTATCAACCGATGGTTACTAAGCCAGAACTATTTTACGTTTTATAATAGGTTTTTTGCCCAGGACGATGGACTTGCAATGGGTTCGCCACTTAGTGGTTTTTTGGCTGACCTCTATCTTAACCACTTTGAAAATGAATACGTATTGTCTAATAAGAATAGGTTTTATAAAAAGATCATTTCATACACGCGGTATGTAGATGATACATTTCTTGTATTTGATGGCACATGTAGGCAGGCAGAAATTTTGAATAAATATTGTTACAACACAAATAAGCCACCCCAGTTCCAGGGATAAAAAAGATAATATTAAAAATAAATATACTTCATATCAAATAAAATGATTAATTTAAATAAAATATAAAAACTATGACACGACAAACGACGACATTACCTAACCCAAGTGATTGACCAAACAAACAGGAACTAACAAAGAAGGGAAAAAACCAAAGAAGAATAAAGACAATTGAAGGAAGTGAACAAATTCCTACGACTAAATAAAATCAAACCAGATGAGAAGGGGAGAACCAAATTAAAATGAATCCAATTGAAAACGAAGAAGAAGGAGAAGAAGCAGAAGAATGAAGAGGAAACGAAGTGAAACCAAGAAATAAGAAACACCACATATAAAAGGGAGGAATGGTACACTCAAATATAAAATATTGTAAATAAAACCAATAATTATCCAATAATGGAAATAAATATTATTGTAAATGAAATAATTAATATAACTATTTTAAACCCAAAACAGTAAAGCAATCTAGTAAAGAAAAAGTACACTAACCCAAAAATTAGAGTTAGATATAGTAAAATCTATAGAAAAATATCATTAGTACTGTGTATAATTTGTAATGAAAGAAATAGTGAGAAGGTGAGAAAGTGACAAAGAGAATTAATTATAGGGATTACCCACTAAAAAACACTTAATGTAAACAGTTAAAAAGTGCAATAGTGAATGTGTAAATACCCCAAAATAGTGAGTGTATCAGTGATAAACACCAATTAATTAAAGGTGAAAGTGATAAGTGAAAAAAGATGTTGTAATTGATAAAAAGGTAGTAATAGATAAGAAAACACTTAGTAAATCATTGATGAACCAATAAATGATTTAAGAGTGAGCTTATAACAAATTTATATAGTTAAGGGTAATTAGAAATAGTATTTAAAGTAGAGATAGATAAAGGATATGATGTTATTCAGGGGAGAAAGCCCATGTAAGATGAACAGTTTGTGTTAACATGGAATGGAGAAGGGAATTAGTAAAGAATTAAGAAATTAAGTATATAATTAGTAAACACCCTATGTTATAAGGGAAAATAAATTAAATAAGTTTGAAGGAAGTGATGATATTTCTCACTCAAAATAATAGTTAAAGAATGAAATGTATGTTAAACCAACAGTAACTAATAACTTGTAAAGAATTGTTCATGTTAATTTTAGGGATAGGATATGGCTGAAGGAAGCTTACAGTCCATAGGCCTAATTGTTATATTTTAAGTATTAAGACATAGAAAATAAACTTGACATGTAATCAGAACACAAACAAATTCAAGACACAACAACCACTAAACAAATCAATTGTAACAACAGGACAAAACTCTTTGTAATAAAATGAAATATAATTAGAATATAATAAGTAAAAATAATCAATGGCTACTTAGGCCTAGGAAATGCCTAACTGTCAAAACCAATAATAACAAATTGTATAAAATCCACCAGGAAATTAACAAATCTAAGGCAAGTAACTAGCCAAAAATGATATATAAATCATTTTAAAAGAAAAATGTTACAATAAGAGTTTAAATTAAAAGAAATATGTAATTATCAAATGTCAGCATAATTAGACAAAAGTTAATAACTAATAGAACATGACCTTATGAGGTATTATTATAATCTTTGAAAGGAAATAAATACGATAGTGATAATATTTAATACCCAGAAAGGAAGACAGAAGAATAAAATCAATCAGAAAATATATAACAAATTTGAATAAAAATTTCAAATATGATAACAATGCTTTTATTCTAGGCCTTAACCAATCAAAGGGTTTCAGTTACCATAGAAACGGGCCGTTGGTTACTAATTTTCCGTTAAATTTGCTTACTTGGAAAAATGACGCTTGGGTAGTAGGTACGCAAGATTTAGTATGACCGAAATTTTATTTTAAAAAGTTTAAAAAACACTATAAAGTCGACAACATGAACCAGTGAGAAGGAGATGAAGAGGTTCAACGATTAACTGATGTCCTGGAACTAAATAACCGAAAATTAAATAGCAGAAATTCCCAAGACAATTTAGAAAAAGATGGCAGCAGCCTAAGTCACTCCAAAGTTGATGAATTTTCCATGACCCAAGAACCACAATCTATCACAACCTTCTAACCTGATAAGTATCATTTAAATACCCTAATCCCAGGAGTAAAAGCACTTTATATATTTCTCACATCAATACAAAACTCTCACTATAAAGTAAAAAATAATTTTCCTTCAAGGATTGAATAATATAAACTTACGTAACAAAATTGTTAACTAAAAAATAACCTCCCACTAATCTGCGAAATTTGTAACAACTATTACTACACTGCCGAACAATTTGTAACCACACTCTATACTATTTAAGTACGGATAAGGTACGGTAGTGTACTTTTTTAATGTAACCATATTTTATGTTTTCTTTATAATCTCAAGAACTCCAGATTTTGGACGAGCTGACAATTCATGTATAAACAGCAGCCAAAGATGGCGTCAGAATAACTCGTTTCAAAATTAATTTTGTCAGCCTTGAGATTTGCGTTTCATGTTTTAAGCCGGAGCAATTTTATTGAACACTAACTTAAAATATTATTGTCACATTGATTAATGATCAAACCATCATTAAAGATACAGTACAGAGTGTTACCATTGTTTTATTTCATAGGAAGTTGTATAATATATGTGTGTGTTAGCGATTTCACTGAACAGACAACTAGCGCTCTTTTCATATGGGCAATACAGTAAGCTGTACAGAGGCGGGAACATTCGAACGCTCCAGCCGTCATCGCTGATAACACCTATCTAACTTATTAATTCACAAATTTAATTGTTTTCATTAAACAATTTGGCGCCACCCGGGATTCATAACCCCTATGAAATTACAGGTAGGTTGTACTGATAATTGTGACAATGCTACGGACTTCGGTAGCAACAACCATTAATGTAACGACCGGCGTGAGACGAACACACCACACTAACACTTTCTACACATAAAAAACAGGTGTACACATTTTACAGATACGACAAGAAAGAATAGTTACAATATATAAATAGTATACATACAAACATAAAGTTTACACTCGAGTTGGAGAACGAACATAGCTTAAATTTTCTCGACCTGATGATACAAAACATAAATAACCACCTTAAATTTAAAATCTACAGAAAGCCGACCACTACGGACATTACTATCCATGCATCCTCATTTCATCCATTCACTCAGAAAATGGCGTCTTTTAACTCCTTCATCAACAGGCTATTGAAAATTCCATTGGAGCCGGAGGACTACCATGAAGAACTTAATACTATAAAGTACATAGCGATGGCGAACGGTTATAACAGCGTGATTGTGGATAGGTTAGTAAAAAAGCAAAAAAAGAACCTGCATAGAAATAACAATGAAACACACAATAGGGTTCAGAAATACATAGCAACTGAATATACGAATCTTTTACCAAACTATTTATAATGTTTTTAGAAAGTATGACTATACAGTATCTTTTAAGACGAATAACAGCATTTTAAAAACTTTAAGGCCAACATCCAATAAACCAGTAGAAAGCTGTTCAGGGTGTATAAAATAGAATATGAAGTATGTAATAGTTTCTACATTGGACAAACAGGCAGAAAATTTTTAGATAGATATAAAGAGCACCTGCCTAGGGGCAACATCAGGAACGTCAAATCAAACTTTGCCATGCATATCATTTATCACAACCATTCCTATTCCAATTTTAGAAATAATTTTAAACCATTGCATTTTTGCAAAAAGGGGAAACTCATGGACGCACTGGAAGAGTTTGAAATTTACAGAGCCTCTACAACACACAATGATCAGCTTCTGAACGAGAAACTGTTGTTCAAGTCAAACGAACTGTATGATACTGCTATACGCATGCTGAAACAGCACGACAAATAAATACAGGCCGAATAGATTTGTCAGTCGCTCACGGGGTCGATAGCGATGCGCATCGCAAGATAACGTGAGTGGGGAAATCGACTGAGTAGCGAGATGTGCGTGACCTTTATATATTTTTTATCTTGTGACGTGCTCTACATGAGTAAAAAGTTTATCCCCCTGATGATGAGTAAAAAGTTTATCCCGAAATGCGTAGTGTATATTGAGGAAAAAAGCACAAAGAAGTTCCAAAGAAGGAACCAAGGTAATTCTAATATTCAATATTTATTACTGGAATTACCTGTTCAACTACACAGTTCAAAATGAATGACTTCCTTCATGTAATTTTATTTATTACTCCTCTGTGTATTTAAGCCTTACATATTAATTATACCTTCATGTACTTTTATTTTATTAGACCTCTGTTATAACGTTTCTTTAACACTGGCAATTGACAATTTCAAATTTGTCACAGATTGTTTTATACATTACTCTGGTATTTCCACTTCAGACATCATCACCTTCTGTTTGCTCTTCTGTATGTCTCTCATTTCGTTGAATGCATTACAGTCTTCTGCTCCATGTTTCTGTGCATGTTCTGCTTACATTGTTTTCTGTAAAACCTTTTTGTTTCTTTTGCTACCAAATGGTGTTTTTTGTTGTTGATTTATTTTCGATCTTCTCTATTTCCATGCTTATGTCCTCCTAACATTTTTTTCTTTGGCCTTGGATTATAAAGTTCCCAGCACAGTCATTTTACTGGCATCCCTTTTGGTAAATCACTAATCACTATTCAACTCACAATAAATTCGTAAGCTCTTTTGTGATATATCTTTACTGATTTCCATAATTAAAAAGATCCCAACTTTGAACTAGTTATGTTGATGCAAATCATTAGTGTGATAGAACTAATTAAGTAGAAAACAAGCAACAATCATATTTTTTTTATTTAATAATTTATATAAAATCACATTTTGTTTCACACTGACTCTCACACACACCTGTCAAGTCACGTTATAAAATTCTGCACTAATTACACATACTAATTACTTGTACAGAAAAGTCACCTGCCTGCTTTGATCTTTCTAAAAGCCATCAGCATAATCCAAAATGTTCACAGCTGGGAATGCACCAAAATTGTCTGGACTAATATCAGAAGTCTTGTTTATTCTGTTAAGTTCTCGGAAGCACTGTCACACGTATCGTTGATTATGATCACATCGTCACTTGACATGCCTTACATTATTGGTTAATCACATGTTTGACTTCAATATGCTGGTTATTAATTATCTGATAAAGCTACATCATGCTTGTGACTGAATCACTACTGCTTTTACTTCCATGTTCCTTAAGGAAATGGAAGTATGGTGATGGCAAAAAAAATCGTGTTCGAGATTATTGCAGATTCTGATTGTACTACACTCAAAACATGAAAAAAAGTCGTTTTTCGAAAAGTGTCTGTGTGTCTATGTGTCTGTCTGTCTGTAGATTTTTTTTTCTATGGCAAACGATAACAGCCGCAAATTCAAACAGAATCAAATAATTTTTTGCATACAGCCCTGACTTGTAGAGTACTCGAGACCTATTGTTTTTGGTGAACATCGGTTGAGGGAAAGGGGTAGTTTACCAGCAACGGTTTTTTTTTATCAAGGGAAATTTTGTTTGTTTGGCAAACGATAACAGCCGCTAATTCAAACAGAATCAAATAATGTTTCGCATACAGCCCTAAAGTTTAGAGTTCTCAAGATCTGTTGATTTTGGTAAAGATCGGTTAAGGGAAAGGGGTAGTTTACCTGCAACGTTTTATGTTTTAACAAGGGTATTTTCTATGGCAAACGATACCAGCCGCAAATTCAAACATAATCAAATAATATTTTGCATACTGCCCTGAATTGTAGAGTTCTCAAGACCTTTTGTTTTTGGTGAAGATCGGTTAAGGGAAAGGGGTAGTTTACCTGCAACGTTTTATGTTTTAAAAGGGTATTTTCTATGGCAAATGATAAGAGCTGCAAATTCAAACAGAATCAAATACGTTTTTGCATACAGCCCTGATTTCTTGAGTACTAAAGACCTATTGTTTTTGGTGAAGATCGTTTAAGGGAAAGGGGTAGTTTACCTGCCACATTTTTTGTTTTATCAAGGGTATTTTGTATGGCAAACGATAACAGCTGCAAATTCAAACAAAATCACATAATATTTTGCATATAGCCCTGCATTACAGAGTTCTCAAGACCTATTGTTTTTTGTGAAGATCGGTTAAGGGAAAGGGGTAGTTTACCTGCAACATTTTATGTTTTAAAAGGGTATTTTTTATGGCAAACGATAAGAGCCGCAAATTCAAACAGAATCAAATACGTTTTTGCATACAGCCCTGTTTTGTTGAGTACTAAAGACCTATTGTTTTTGGTGAAGATCAGTTAAGGGAGAGGGGTAGTTTACCTGACAAGTTTTTTGTTGTATCAAGGGTATTTTATATGGCAAACGATAACAGCCGCAAATTCAAACAGAATCATATAATATTTTGCATACAACCCTGAAATGTAGAGTTCTCAAGACCTGTTGGTTTTGGTGAAGATCGGTTAAGGGAATAGGGTTGTTTACCAGCAACATTTTATGTTTTATCAAGGGTAATTTTTTTTTGACGAACGATAACTGCCGTACAATAAAACAGAATCAACTACTCTTCTGCATACCTTTTTGAATTATACGGAACTCAAGGTCTGTTGATTTTGTTGAAGATCGGTTAAGGGAAAGGGGTAGTTTACCTGTAACGTTTTATGTTTTAACTAGGGTATTTTTTCTATGACGAACGATAACTGCCGTAAATTCAAAGAGAATCAACTAATGTTTTGCATACAGCCCTGAATTGTAGAATTCTCAAGATCTATTGTTATTGGTGAAGATCGGTTAATGGAATAGGGTAGTTTACCAGCAACGTTTTATGTTTTATCAAGCGTGTTTTCTATGGCAAACGATAACAGCCGCAATTTCAAACAGAATCAAATAATTGTTTGCATACAGGCCTAAATTGTAGAGTACCCAAGACCTGACGTTTTTGGTGAAGATCGGTTAAGGGGAAGGGGTAGTTTACTAGCAACGATTTTTTATCAAGGGTAATTTTTTTCTATAGTAAACGATAACAGCCGCATATTCAAACAGAATCAAATGATGTTTTGCATACCGCCCTGTATTATAGAGTTCTCAATACCTATTGGTGCTGGTGAAGATCGGTTAATGGAAAGGGGTAGTTTACCAGCAACATTTTATGTTTTAACAAGGGTAATTTTTTATATGACGAACGATAACTGCCGTAAATTCAAACAGAATCAACTAGGTTTTTGCATACCTTTTTGAACTAAAGAGAACTCAAGGTCTGTTGATTTTGTTGAAGATCAGTTAAGGGAAGGGGTAGTTTATCAGCAACGTTTTATGTTTTAAAAAGGGTAATTTTTATTATGACGAACGATAACTGCCAAAAATTCAATGAGAATCAAATAATTTTTTGCACCCTTTCCTCAGTTGCAGAGAGCTCAAGGTCTATTGATTTTGGTGAAGATCAGTTAAGGGAAAGGGGTAGTTTACCAGCAACATTTTATGTTGTAACAAGAGAAATGTTTCCATGACGAACGATAACTGCCGCACATTCAAACAGAATCAAATATATTTTTGCATGCTTCCCTGAATTGTAGAGGACGGAAGGTCTGTTGATTTTGGAGAAGATCGGTTAAGAGAAAGGGGTAGTTTACCTGAAACATTTTATGATTTAACAAGAGTAAAGTACTTACTACTCTTTAACAGGTAAAGGTAAAGTACTTTAACAAGAGTAAAGTAAGAACTTTACGTTTTTACTTATAAAAAAAACTTAGTGTTCCGAGTCGTCAATATTATAGTGATATTTAGTAAAGTACTTAATTTTTATAAATAAATTATCCTGATAAGAAGCTCATAGTAATCCACTGTAGAAACGTAGATGAAATATCTATAAATGAAGAATTTAGGTGAACGGGGTGGGGGTAATTTTCTATTATTAAAAATTATAGTTGAAGGTGTAGTGGAGAATTTTTTATATGTGTACTACGTTATCGGCAACAAAGAAGTAGTTTTTTGTTAAAATTGCTTCCCGGGCTCTTTAGCCGTAGTCCAATGTTTTCTGCAAAACCAGACTTTTCGGCAGTGCCATCGACTGCCATCATCGGTGAAAATCGAGTGCGAAAACGTGAGGTGGTATACGTTAGTGACCACAGTACTGTGGTTAATGCTGAAGCAATAAGTAGAAAGACGTAGTTTCTATGGAAATATTTCATTTCGAATATGATTTTAAATATAAATCTTAGAACATGGAAGTCATGTATGGTTCTCCATACCGATATTTTTCTTCTGTCAACATGACAATGTCAATTAAATGGAGGTTGGTTACACATTTGGACAGAAGAGGTAACATACAGTTTGAAGACTGCCAGACTGGAGGCCAAGAGAACACAACTATGGTCCTTCACAAGAACAAAGTGATATTCTCTGATAAAGTGAAGTGGATAAGAAAAGGTCAGGAGAGATATCACTGCAGAGGTACTCAATCAGCAGTAGGCAGTGTCGTGCCGATGACAATATGAGCAACATTTATTAAAAATATAATGTAAAGTTTAGAAAAAGACTTTGTTATTTTCATGGACAGTGCCTTTAACACTGCAGTAGCAAGACCAGCCTGAATAAATGAAAATAAGAAGACTGACAAAAAGAAATACATACTTATACAATATAAGTAGTCATTTAATGTTCCACAGTTTCAGATGTTACTTCTCAATTTCTAAAATAACTGGAGTTCAAAAATAAGTTAAAATATGAAACAAAAGCCATGATAATATTAACAGGCAGTAGTTTTTAAGAATGCAGAAACATGTGTTTCAGCTAATGAAAAATTGTTAACCTCGAGTTGGGTCTGATTTACCTAAAACAAATACTTTGGATTAACTAGTAACATAGTCAGATTAACTAGTACACCATACAGACACCTTATGTAATGCTTCATACCTACTACTTTACATCTTCACTGGTATAAACTGAGTTTAAAAAATACAAACAATTATAATAAAACAGTATCATTACAATTTAAATTTATATATGTTCATAAAATATCATCAGTTATGAATAATTAACTTTTAAAAATGCAACCACACTATAAACAATTATAATGAATTGCTTTATGTAAAGGAAAAGAGATGATTCTAGTAAAGCTGATAAACAAACAAAATTAAATACATAATATAACACTACAAAAAAAATGAATCTATGATAGCTGTAGTGTACAATAAAAAATATTTCTAGTGCTTTATTAAAATTCAATTCAGTATGGTATTCAATTGAAACTATTTACATATGTACAACAGAAATATAAATTTGTTTGTTACAATATGTGTTTTTGTTTGTTTCATGTGATTTTTATTTTTTTCATATAGAAACTTACTTAATTACAGCACTTTACAATGTTCATATGAATACATGTAATTTTCATTATATAATTATATGTATTATATAAATTATAATACATATAAATGTAATTATATAATGTATATATACATATATAATTATATAACTATTTAATTATATATATATTTCTATTAAATTCTTGGATTTCGTTGTCCATGACATGTCCGTTAATTAAACTAAATATAATTAATTTATATTTCTATTACTTAAAATTATACATAAGTATCATGTTTGGTACTGTCCCAATTACATGTACCGCAATCATTTTCGATATTTCAATTATGCGATTTTTAGCTTCGATATGTAGTGAATATCACACATAATTTTAGTAGGCGATAGAATTATACAAATTTTAATTTCATATGTTGCAAAATAGTTGGCTGGGGATTGCAATTGGTTTTGTTTGTCATTTTTTTAATGGAAAAGGTTTGTAGCAATAATACATCACCTGTGACGCCAAAAGTTGATGTTGTTAGTTTAACATGAAAACTGAAATTACACATGGAAACCAATACATCTGTAATGTAAAACTCGTTTTTCTTTGCAAAAAACAAGAAAGAAACCTAACTTGAAGTAAGGCAGTAACCTAACTTGAAGTAACCTTGCCTATTACTATACATGGCACTTTTTTGTGGCAGAACTCATTTTTTCAGTAATATTTGTTTTCCAACAAGTACTCGCTTTGTGGGCAACCAAAAACAAATGTCCATTTTGTACAATATGTATTACACAGCTACGTTAACATTGGATCCGGAGAGGGGAAGCATAGCAGCACTGGCACTGCGAGTTGCGTGGGGATATAGCACGTTCCCCTACGCTGCTTGACATTTGTAGTCAAAGTAAAACTCATACGCAACTTGAAAATTACAGTAAGATCATTAGAATACTTAAACTTTGTCCTTTGTTATTTTACATCATTTCAGATATCGTACTTTGTAACACGAATACACACAAATATTAGCATATATTTTAATACAAATCGATGCTCACGATATTCACAACTGGGAAACATACATTCAAATGACAAAGTCTTGAGAATGACTGTAAACTGCTCAGTGGTGTGAGATGCGCTTGGGCGTTTGTCTCTAACTCCTGTAGTTCACATTTTTTCTGCATCCTTTGTTCAATTTGTCTAGTAATACAGTATATGTTGTCATTCCTTAATCCACTGTTTTTTTTTTCATTAACCATAAATATTTGTATTTTTCAGTTTACATTTTATATGATAGAGATAGATAGTTATTGTTGCTTTTGAAAATTTAAAAATGCGTTTTACGTGTTATGACCTCAGTATAAGTATATATTTTTTCTTCTTGTGGTGAAAGGAGTAAAGTAGTGTTGACTGGAGTCCAGTCTTGGTAAAGATAGTAATGTAAAAGGAGGTGGCATTCTGTCTTAAATCCTGTTTGTTATTTGAAACTTAGGGGTAAGAAAACCAATGCCTCTGAACATAAAACAATGTAGCTAAGGGGAGACATATCAGTCATGGATATGGGATTATACAAGACCACTATTTTAAATTTTGTATTCAATGTTTCAGCATTTGGTGATGCAGTGACGGTGGTCCTGAGCTGGGCTACATGTCAGAGCAGGAACGTTGAATGCCTAAATGGCCTTGCGGTGTTGGGATCTCACCTGAGAAGTCCAGTAAGGTCATGCAGGTACTGTCCTCATCATTGGACCAAGGGTAAGTTATTGTATTTCTTTTTCATGTAAACACTACAGGGGGTTGTGGCGCCATATCTGGGCTGATCCCTTTAGAAGGTGTGAATGAGTCAATGAGAGTTTTTATGTTTCGACATAAAACCTCTCATTGAGGGGGTTTTGTGACGGTACAAAAGTCCGTCTTAGAATTTATGGGTACGGGAGAAGAATTTTATTGTATTTTTGTATATTTAAAATGGTTAGGTTAGCTTTCCCCCAATGTATTACATACGACGCAGTTCGTCAGTACAAATCGACTCCAAGGTCGTGGGCCTACGTGATTTTTGGCATGTATATTTGGACAGAGCAAGTTGAAAACAACGTGGAAACGTCATGAGCAATGGAAAAACGCAACAACTGTGACACAGAACAATGCCGTCATCCGTCTTAGACAATAGAGTGATGACGAGGTAAACCCTTCCACCTGCGGAAATTATGCAAATATGGCACTCCCAGTCTGCAGAATACCATCAGAGCGTCAGCACGCTGAAATTTTAGCTGGCGTAGTTTCGCCAGTAGAGTGTTTAATCAAGTTATAAAATGTAACCAAAATGTAACACAGTGAAATTTTGAACATCCACCAGTAAATTACAGTTCAAATATGTAAATTAGAATCAGTGTTAAAAGAGAAAAGCGACGAGGGACTTTCGGCCGAACATCTGCCAGACAATGTGGAGCACCTGACAACAACTGCAATCCCACACCTTCAGGGAAGTCAAAATTATCAATACTTCAATATTTTCTGAGCTCAAAAAATCATGATAAATTAAAAATGTAACTGTGCTAACGTGTGTGTGTGTGTGTGCGAGAACATGGAAGCATGAATGTGCCGGCATTTAGAACAAAGATTTGAGGCATTGGTTTGTGCCATACAATGATCGTAAACTTAATAGATCAATTTTATAAGAGCTGCAGCCAATTTAAAATGGATTTTGTAATAAAATTAAATATAAAAGGAAGTAATTGAAAGCAATGAGTAATTAGAGTGGGCGGAAGTATATGTAGACGCCATTTTGTTTTAGGTTGTATACGGCGCCATCTTTGGTTTCCGTAAGTGTTTATAATACAAATTCAGATTAATTAAACAAAGTTTATGGCACCAAAATCGTTGTTAGAGTCATTATTTCGAGACCCAACGCTGTCTCTGATCTCGCTTATAAAGAATCCTGGACCCTTAGTAAAATTAATGTTGGTGATGGAGCCAGGTGCTCAACCGGATGTGGAGCGAACCATGCTGCAAGTGCCTATTTCTACAACAGTATTATAAATAAATATATCGTACAAAATGAAAGTAAAAAAGTTAAAATTTGTTAACAAATGGCGAACCGAACAGGTACTTTATATAAAATTTTTATATAAAATAAGCCAGAATCAGAGACGGAGTGGGTGTTGAAAGGGTATAGCATAACACGTAAATAGTACATTACGAGTGTTAGGTTATGTTGTTATTACGTTAAGGAGATATAAAGTAACAGTAAACAAATAGAATTTTTTTTTCTCCCTTTAAAATGGCAAACAGTAATGAAAATATCAGCCTCACTCTAAATGAAAGCCAAACGAGTATGACTGAATCAAAAATAATGAGTGAAGGAGTTCGCTCAACACCAGTCACGAGTAAAAGGACTGAAGATAACGAAATGTTGAGAATGATGCAAATGCTTTTTAATATACAGAATAATAAATTTGATGAGAAATTTAACGAATTGAAAAACAGAACAATGAACAAAAAAATGAGATTAGAGAAATCAAAAATAATTTTAATGATAAATTTAACCAATTTGAGGAGAAGTTCAATGAAATGAAAAATGAAATCAGAAAACAGAATGAGAAGTTTGATAGACGAAAGAATGAAGTAGACAAAAATGACGAGAGTAAAATGGGGGTAGAAAATAGTAGAGAATAAAATAAATTAATTGAAAATAAAGACAAGGTAAGTTAGGGTGAGAATTATGATTATAGAAGTAGAAATATGGTGTTAGAAAATAATTGTGTGAATATTGATAATGATAATGAAATTTTAGAGAGAGTAGAATATAATAATGGAATGTTAGTGTGTGATGAGTCAGAGAGAAAGTGGAGAAAGAATATACAAGTGAAGGGGTTGCAGGGGGTAAATTTTTCCCGTAATGTTGTAGTCGGGGGTGAAGAAATGGCTTCACATGAGTATTTGGAAGACAAAAGGTCTGCAAATAGAGTTCCCTGGATTTTTTGTGCACTTCATAGGTGGTTCAGTAATTATGAATTAGTGTCCCCTGCGTATATGGAGAGAGAGAGAGTGTAGATTGGTGTTATTGTGAGAAATATTTTGAGAGAGAGAGGTATTGTGAGGAGAGAGAGAGAGATAGAGATTTTTAAGGTGGATAGGAATTATAGAGAATTTGTGGAAAAGTTAGGTGTAGAGATGACGTATAATTATATTGAAATTTTACCTTGCATTGATATAGGAGCAGTAGATGATGTTATAAAAGATGATAATATGAATTACCGGAGTGTGACAGACAATACTAAAGGTGACAGGACCCTACCCGATCATGACAAATTATATGAGATTGTGGAAAATTATAAAAAATTGAATAGTCTGTACATTTATGATACTAATATAAGAGATTCAATAATAAATGATTTGTATAGATATAAGACTCAATGGTTGTTTGATGATGGTGGATAAATTATTTTATTGTGTTTATGAACATTTAATGATGTGGACAGTGTGGTTTTAAAATGGATTGTTTTATGAACTGATTTATGGTCAATGATAAGAAAATAAGTTGGATTGTATATTTTTTTGTGTATTAATGTCAATGTATTTGTGTATTCTTGATGTTGTGTATTATATGTATTTTATGTAAAACATGTATGTAACAGGAAGTCATAGTTTAGTTGATTTAATAATAATTGTAACATTTTTTTTTTTTTTTGACTAGATAAAGGAAGAGATTAATTGTGAGATTTTAAGTAATGAGTTAAATAATTGAAGATTAATTGCTTAATTATCATTGTACAGAGGAATTTTGTGAGATTTAGATTTTTTGTTGAATAGTAAAGGATTAAACATAAATATGTTCAAGGGTTGTGATATATTATTATTAGTATGAGGTAAGTGATGAATTTTCTAGTGTTATATCAAGGTGAAATGTTGTAAAGAAGTTTGGGTGAAAATGATAAATAAGGCATGTGAGTTAAGCAGGGTTAATTTTAATGGGAGTTAGAGAGAATAAGAAGTTGAAATACCAGTAATACACAAAGAGGGTGTTAGATATTTTAGGGACACAGTAGTTAGTGATTATATGTAGAGACGGTGAGTAATGTGAATGGTAAATATATTTGTTAATGGTGATATTTTGTAGATAGCGATGAGGTGGTAAGGTATGATCAACGTGCGTCGTTGGGCAGTTCCCGTAATTAGAGAAGGGTAAGAGTGTTTGCCGATATTTGGTGGAGGGCAAAAGGTTATGAACGTGTATATTGCCAGGTTGGGAACACACATCCTAGTACAAAGAGGTAATCGATATATTATTCTAAGAGAAGAATAAAATGATATAAGTGGAATTAGTGAAGGGGGTTGTTATGGAGAGACTGGTGTCATAATATGTAAATCTGGTTGTTAGTAGTGGTTGTTAGTAGAAAGAAGGTGAGTAAGGCTATAGATATTAATCCCAATATAATAAATCAAATAATAGTGAATAATGGAGTGTCACCCAAACTAATAGGGAGGAAAATGTCAAATAAGAAAAAGTTCATAGTGGAAAGGTAATAGTAAATGAAAGGTGAGGTAAAAGGAATGTTAATACATTTGAATTTTGTGGAGAATCTAATGGTAATAAAGGTTAAATAATTAAAAGTTGGTATAAAAGAATTATTAAGATTTGATGGAAATGATAATAGTAATGCTCATTAATTTTTATACACGTTATTTCAAATGTGAATTGTTTAATGTTAATGTTCAAAATTAATGTTTTATGATGTTTTATAGTAATAGAGTGTGTGGTTAGGAGGTTGCTACAGGGGTAGCACCGTTAACAAATGTTAAGTTTTAAATAAATGATGTTAATAATGGTATTGAACACAAAAATAATTCTGATTCTGTGGTAAAGAAATATTGAAATCAGGAAAGCTGATAGATAAAATTTTAAAAGCTAATTGTTTTGCCATGATAAAAGTTATGTTTTGCATTTTATAAGATAGAGATAGATAGTTATTGTTGCTTTTGAAAATTTAAAAATGCGTTTTACGTGTTATGACCTCAGTATAAGTATGTATTTTTTCTTCTTGTGGTGAAAGGAGTAAAGTAGTGTTGACTGGAGTCCAGTCTTGGTAAAGATAGTAATGTAAAAGGAGGTGGCATTCTGTCTTAAATCCTGTTTGTTATTTGAAACTTAGGGGTAAGAAAACCAATGCCTCTGAACATAAAACAATGTAGCTAAGGGGAGACATATCAGTCATGGATATGGGATTATACAAGACCACTATTTTAAATTTTGTATTCAATGTTTCAGCATTTGGTGATGCAGTGACGGTGGTCCTGAGCTGGGCTGCATGTCAGAGCAGGAACGTTGAATGCCTAAATGGCCTTGCGGTGTTGGGATCTCACCTGAGAAGTCCAGTAAGGTCATGCAGGTACTGTCTTCATCATTGGACCAAGGGTAAGTTATTGTATTTCTTTTTCATGTAAACACTACAGGGGGTTGTGGTGCCATATCTGGGCTGATCCCTTTAGAAGGTGTGAATGAGTCAAAGAGAGTTTTTATGTTTCGACATAAAACCTCTCATTGAGGGGGTTTTGTGATGGTACAAAAGTCCGTCTTAGAATTTATGGGTACGGGAGAAGAATTTTATTGTATTTTCGTATATTTAAAATGGTTAGGTTAGCTTTCCCCCAATGTATTACATACGACGCAGTTCGTCAGTATAAATCGACTCCAAGGTCGTGGGCCTACGTGATTTTTGGCACGTATATTTGGACAGAGCAAGTTGAAAACAACGTGGAAACGTCATGAGCAATGGAAAAACGCAACAACTGTGACGCAGAACAATGCCGTCATCCATCTTAGACAATAGAGTGATGACGAGGTAAACCCTTCCACCTGCGGAAATTATGCAAATATGGCACTCGCAGTCTGCAGAATACCATCAGAGCGTCAGCACGCTGAAATTTTAGCTGGCGTAGTTTCGCCAGTAGAGTGTTTAATCAAGTTATAAAATGTAACCAAAATGTAACACAGTGAAATTTTGAACATCCACCAGTAAATTACAGTTCAAATATGTAAATTAGAATCAGTGTTAAAAGAGAAAAGCGACGAGGGACTTTCGGCCGAACATCTGCCAGACAATGTGGAGCACCTGACGACAACTGCAATCCCACACCTTCAGGGAAGTCAAAATTATCAACACTTTAATATTTTCTGAGCTCAAAAAATCATGATAAATTAAAAATGTAACTGTGCTAACATGTGTGTGTGCGAGAACATGGAAGCATGAATGTGCCGGCATTTAGAACAAAGATTTGAGGCATTGGTTTGTGCCATACAATGATCGTAAACTTAATAGATCAATTTTATAAGAGCTGCAGCCAATTTTAAATGGATTTTGTAATAAAATTAAATATAAAAGGAAGTAATTGAAAGCAATGCGTAATTAGAGTGGGCGGAAGTATATGTAGACGCCATTTTGTTTTTGGTTATATACGGCGCCATCTTTGGTTTCCGTGAGTGTTTATAATACAAATTCAGATTAATTAAACAAAGTTTATGGCACCAAAATCGTTGTTAGAGTCATTATTTCGAGACCCAACGCTGTCTCTGATCTCGCTTATAAAGAATCCTGGACCCTTAGTAAAATTAATGTTGGTGATGGAGCCAGGTGCTCAACCGGATGTGGAGCGAACCATGCTGCAAGTACCTATTTCTACAACAGTATTATAAATAAATATATCGTACAAAATGAAAGTAAAAAAGTTAAAATTTGTTAACAAATGGCGAACCGAACAGGTACTTTATATAAAATTTTTATATAAAATAAGCCAGAATCAGAGACGGAGTGGGTGTTGAAAGGGTATAGCATAACACGTAAATAGTACATTACGAGTGTTAGGTTATGTTGTTATTACGTTAAAGAGATATAAAGTAACAGTAAACAAATAGAATTTTTTTTTCTCCCTTTAAAATGGCAAACAGTAATGAAAATATCAGCCTCACTCTAAATGAAAGCCAAACGAGTATGACTGAATCAAAAATAATGAGTGAAGGAGTTCGCTCAACACCAGTCACGAGTAAAAGGACTGAAGATAACGAAATGTTGAGAATGATGCAAATGCTTTTTAATATACAGAATAATAAATTTGATGAGAAATTTAACGAATTGAAAAACAGAACAATGAACAAAAAAATGAGATTAGAGAAATCAAAAATAATTTTAATGATAAATTTAACCAATTTGAGGAGAAGTTCAATGAAATGAAAAATGAAATCAGAAAACAGAATGAGAAGTTTGATAGACGAAAGAATGAAGTAGACAAAAGTGACGAGAGTAAAATGGGGGTAGAAAATAGTAGAGAATAAAATAAATTAATTGAAAATAAAGACAAGGTAAGTTAGGGTGAGAATTATGATTATAGAAGCAGAAATATGGTGTTAGAAAATAATTGTGTGAATATTGATAATGATAATGAAATTTTAAAGAGAGTAGACAATAATAATGGAATGTTAGTGTGTGATGAGTCAGAGAGAAAGTGGAGAAAGAATATACAAGTGAAGGGGTTGCAGGGGGTAAATTTTTCCCATAATGTTGTAGTCGGGGGTGAAGAAATGGCTTCACATGAGTATTTGGAAGACAAAAGGTCTGCAAATAGAGTTCCCTGGATTTTTTGTGCACTTCATAGGTGGTGCAGTAATTATGAATTAGTGTCCCCTGCGTATATGGTGAGAGAGAGTGTAGATTGGTGTTATTGTGAGAAATATTTTGAGAGAGAGAGGTATTGTGAGGAGAGAGAGAGAGATAGAGATTTTTAAGGTGGATAGGAATTATAGAGAATTTGTGGAAAAGTTAGGTGTAGAGATGACGTATAATTATATTGAAATTTTACCTTGCATTGATATAGGAGCAGTAGATGATGTTATAAAAGATGATAATATGAATTACCGGAGTGTGACAGACAATACTAAAGGTGACAGGACCCTACCCGATCATGACAAATTATATGAGATTGTGGAAAATTATAAAAAATTGAATAGTCTGTACATTTATGATACTAATATAAGAGATTCAATAATAAATGATTTGTATAGATATAAGACTCAATGGTTGTTTGATGATGGTGGATAAATTATTTTATTGTGTTTATGAACATTTAATGATGTGGACAGTGTGGTTTTAAAATGGATTGTTTTATGAACTGATTTATGGTCAATGATAAGAAAATAAGTTGGATTGTATATTTTTTTGTGTATTAATGTCTATGTATTTGTGTATTCTTGATGTTGTGTATTATATGTATTTTATGTAAAACATGTATGTAACAGGAAGTCATAGTTTAGTTGATTTAATAATAATTGCAACATTTTTTTTTTTTTTTTGACTAGATAAAGGAAGAGATTAATTGTGAGATTTTAAGTAATGAGTTAAATAATTGAAGATTAATTGCTTAATTATCATTGTACAGAGGAATTTTGTGAGATTTAGATTATTTGTTGAATAGTAAAGGATTAAACATAAATATGTTCAAGGGTTGTGATATATTATTATTAGTATGAGATAAGTGATGAATTTTCTAGTGTTATATCAAGGTGAAATGTTGTAAAGAAGTTTGGGTGAAAATGATAAATAAGGCATGTGAGTTAAGCAGGGTTAATTTTAATGGGAGTTAGAGAGAATAAGAAGTTGAAATACCAGTAATACACAAAGAGGGTGTTAGATATTTTAGGGACACAGTGGTTAGTGATTATATGTAGAGACGGTGAGTAATGTGAATGGTAAATATATTTGTTAATGGTGATATTTTGTAAATAGCGATGAGGTGGTAAGGTATGATCAACGTGCGTCGTTGGGCAGTTCCCGTAAATAGAGAAGGGTAAGAGTGTTTGCCGATATTTGGTGGAGGGCAAAAGGTTATGAACGTGTATATTGCCAGGTTGGGAACACACATCCTAGTACAAAGAGGTAATCGATATATTATTCTAAGAGAAGAATAAAATGATATAAGTGGAATTAGTGAAGGGGGTTGTTATGGAGAGACTGGTGTCATAATATGTAAATCTGGTTGTTAGTAGTGGTTGTTAGTAGAAAGAAGGTGAGTAAGGCTATAGATACTAATGCCAATATAATAAATCAAATAATAGTGAATAATGGAGTGTCACCCAAACTAATATGGAGGAAAATGTCAAATAAGAAAAAGTTCATAGTGGAAAGGTAATAGTAAATGAAAGGTGAGGTAAAAGGAATGTTAATAAATTTGAATTTTGTGGAGAATCTAATGGTAATAAATGTTAAATAATTAAAAGTTGGTATAAAAGAATTATTAAGATTTGATGGAAATGACAATAGTAATGCTCATGAATTTTTATACACGTTATTTCAAATGTGAATTGTTTAATGTTAATGTTCAAAATTAATGTTTTATGATGTTTTATTGTTATATAGTAATAGAGTGTGTGGTTAGGAGGTTGCTACAGGGGTAGCACCGTTAACAAATGTTAAGTTTTAAATAAATGATGTTAATAATGGTATTGAACACAAAAATAATTCTGATTCTGTGGTAAAGAAATATTGAAATCAGGAAAGCTGATAGATAAAATTTTAAAAGCTAATTGTTTTGCCATGATAAAAGTTATGTTTTGCATTTTATAAGATAGAGATAGATAGTTATTGTTGCTTTTGAAAATTTAAAAATGCGTTTTACGTGTTATGACCTCAGTATAAGTATGTATTTTTTCTTCTTGTGGTGAAAGGAGTAAAGTAGTGTTGACTGGAGTCCAGTCTTGGTAAAGATAGTAATGTAAAAGGAGGTGGCATTCTGTCTTAAATCCTGTTTGTTATTTGAAACTTAGGGGTAAGAAAACCAATGCCTCTGAACATAAAACAATGTAGCTAAGGGGAGACATATCAGTCATGGATATGGGATTATACAAGACCACTATTTTAAATTTTGTATTCAATGTTTCAGCATTTGGTGATGCAGTGACGGTGGTCCTGAGCTGGGCTGCATGTCAGAGCAGGAACGTTGAATGCCTAAATGGCCTTGCGGTGTTGGGATCTCACCTGAGAAGTCCAGTAAGGTCATGCAGGTACTGTCTTCATCATTGGACCAAGGGTAAGTTATTGTATTTCTTTTTCATGTAAACACTACAGGGGGTTGTGGTGCCATATCTGGGCTGATCCCTTTAGAAGGTGTGAATGAGTCAAAGAGAGTTTTTATGTTTCGACATAAAACCTCTCATTGAGGGGGTTTTGTGATGGTACAAAAGTCCGTCTTAGAATTTATGGGTACGGGAGAAGAATTTTATTGTATTTTCGTATATTTAAAATGGTTAGGTTAGCTTTCCCCCAATGTATTACATACGACGCAGTTCGTCAGTATAAATCGACTCCAAGGTCGTGGGCCTACGTGATTTTTGGCACGTATATTTGGACAGAGCAAGTTGAAAACAACGTGGAAACGTCATGAGCAATGGAAAAACGCAACAACTGTGACGCAGAACAATGCCGTCATCCATCTTAGACAATAGAGTGATGACGAGGTAAACCCTTCCACCTGCGGAAATTATGCAAATATGGCACTCGCAGTCTGCAGAATACCATCAGAGCGTCAGCACGCTGAAATTTTAGCTGGCGTAGTTTCGCCAGTAGAGTGTTTAATCAAGTTATAAAATGTAACCAAAATGTAACACAGTGAAATTTTGAACATCCACCAGTAAATTACAGTTCAAATATGTAAATTAGAATCAGTGTTAAAAGAGAAAAGCGACGAGGGACTTTCGGCCGAACATCTGCCAGACAATGTGGAGCACCTGACGACAACTGCAATCCCACACCTTCAGGGAAGTCAAAATTATCAACACTTTAATATTTTCTGAGCTCAAAAAATCATGATAAATTAAAAATGTAACTGTGCTAACATGTGTGTGTGCGAGAACATGGAAGCATGAATGTGCCGGCATTTAGAACAAAGATTTGAGGCATTGGTTTGTGCCATACAATGATCGTAAACTTAATAGATCAATTTTATAAGAGCTGCAGCCAATTTTAAATGGATTTTGTAATAAAATTAAATATAAAAGGAAGTAATTGAAAGCAATGCGTAATTAGAGTGGGCGGAAGTATATGTAGACGCCATTTTGTTTTTGGTTATATACGGCGCCATCTTTGGTTTCCGTGAGTGTTTATAATACAAATTCAGATTAATTAAACAAAGTTTATGGCACCAAAATCGTTGTTAGAGTCATTATTTCGAGACCCAACGCTGTCTCTGATCTCGCTTATAAAGAATCCTGGACCCTTAGTAAAATTAATGTTGGTGATGGAGCCAGGTGCTCAACCGGATGTGGAGCGAACCATGCTGCAAGTACCTATTTCTACAACAGTATTATAAATAAATATATCGTACAAAATGAAAGTAAAAAAGTTAAAATTTGTTAACAAATGGCGAACCGAACAGGTACTTTATATAAAATTTTTATATAAAATAAGCCAGAATCAGAGACGGAGTGGGTGTTGAAAGGGTATAGCATAACACGTAAATAGTACATTACGAGTGTTAGGTTATGTTGTTATTACGTTAAAGAGATATAAAGTAACAGTAAACAAATAGAATTTTTTTTTCTCCCTTTAAAATGGCAAACAGTAATGAAAATATCAGCCTCACTCTAAATGAAAGCCAAACGAGTATGACTGAATCAAAAATAATGAGTGAAGGAGTTCGCTCAACACCAGTCACGAGTAAAAGGACTGAAGATAACGAAATGTTGAGAATGATGCAAATGCTTTTTAATATACAGAATAATAAATTTGATGAGAAATTTAACGAATTGAAAAACAGAACAATGAACAAAAAAATGAGATTAGAGAAATCAAAAATAATTTTAATGATAAATTTAACCAATTTGAGGAGAAGTTCAATGAAATGAAAAATGAAATCAGAAAACAGAATGAGAAGTTTGATAGACGAAAGAATGAAGTAGACAAAAGTGACGAGAGTAAAATGGGGGTAGAAAATAGTAGAGAATAAAATAAATTAATTGAAAATAAAGACAAGGTAAGTTAGGGTGAGAATTATGATTATAGAAGCAGAAATATGGTGTTAGAAAATAATTGTGTGAATATTGATAATGATAATGAAATTTTAAAGAGAGTAGACAATAATAATGGAATGTTAGTGTGTGATGAGTCAGAGAGAAAGTGGAGAAAGAATATACAAGTGAAGGGGTTGCAGGGGGTAAATTTTTCCCATAATGTTGTAGTCGGGGGTGAAGAAATGGCTTCACATGAGTATTTGGAAGACAAAAGGTCTGCAAATAGAGTTCCCTGGATTTTTTGTGCACTTCATAGGTGGTGCAGTAATTATGAATTAGTGTCCCCTGCGTATATGGTGAGAGAGAGTGTAGATTGGTGTTATTGTGAGAAATATTTTGAGAGAGAGAGGTATTGTGAGGAGAGAGAGAGAGATAGAGATTTTTAAGGTGGATAGGAATTATAGAGAATTTGTGGAAAAGTTAGGTGTAGAGATGACGTATAATTATATTGAAATTTTACCTTGCATTGATATAGGAGCAGTAGATGATGTTATAAAAGATGATAATATGAATTACCGGAGTGTGACAGACAATACTAAAGGTGACAGGACCCTACCCGATCATGACAAATTATATGAGATTGTGGAAAATTATAAAAAATTGAATAGTCTGTACATTTATGATACTAATATAAGAGATTCAATAATAAATGATTTGTATAGATATAAGACTCAATGGTTGTTTGATGATGGTGGATAAATTATTTTATTGTGTTTATGAACATTTAATGATGTGGACAGTGTGGTTTTAAAATGGATTGTTTTATGAACTGATTTATGGTCAATGATAAGAAAATAAGTTGGATTGTATATTTTTTTGTGTATTAATGTCTATGTATTTGTGTATTCTTGATGTTGTGTATTATATGTATTTTATGTAAAACATGTATGTAACAGGAAGTCATAGTTTAGTTGATTTAATAATAATTGCAACATTTTTTTTTTTTTTTTGACTAGATAAAGGAAGAGATTAATTGTGAGATTTTAAGTAATGAGTTAAATAATTGAAGATTAATTGCTTAATTATCATTGTACAGAGGAATTTTGTGAGATTTAGATTATTTGTTGAATAGTAAAGGATTAAACATAAATATGTTCAAGGGTTGTGATATATTATTATTAGTATGAGATAAGTGATGAATTTTCTAGTGTTATATCAAGGTGAAATGTTGTAAAGAAGTTTGGGTGAAAATGATAAATAAGGCATGTGAGTTAAGCAGGGTTAATTTTAATGGGAGTTAGAGAGAATAAGAAGTTGAAATACCAGTAATACACAAAGAGGGTGTTAGATATTTTAGGGACACAGTGGTTAGTGATTATATGTAGAGACGGTGAGTAATGTGAATGGTAAATATATTTGTTAATGGTGATATTTTGTAAATAGCGATGAGGTGGTAAGGTATGATCAACGTGCGTCGTTGGGCAGTTCCCGTAAATAGAGAAGGGTAAGAGTGTTTGCCGATATTTGGTGGAGGGCAAAAGGTTATGAACGTGTATATTGCCAGGTTGGGAACACACATCCTAGTACAAAGAGGTAATCGATATATTATTCTAAGAGAAGAATAAAATGATATAAGTGGAATTAGTGAAGGGGGTTGTTATGGAGAGACTGGTGTCATAATATGTAAATCTGGTTGTTAGTAGTGGTTGTTAGTAGAAAGAAGGTGAGTAAGGCTATAGATACTAATGCCAATATAATAAATCAAATAATAGTGAATAATGGAGTGTCACCCAAACTAATATGGAGGAAAATGTCAAATAAGAAAAAGTTCATAGTGGAAAGGTAATAGTAAATGAAAGGTGAGGTAAAAGGAATGTTAATAAATTTGAATTTTGTGGAGAATCTAATGGTAATAAATGTTAAATAATTAAAAGTTGGTATAAAAGAATTATTAAGATTTGATGGAAATGACAATAGTAATGCTCATGAATTTTTATACACGTTATTTCAAATGTGAATTGTTTAATGTTAATGTTCAAAATTAATGTTTTATGATGTTTTATTGTTATATAGTAATAGAGTGTGTGGTTAGGAGGTTGCTACAGGGGTAGCACCGTTAACAAATGTTAAGTTTTAAATAAATGATGTTAATAATGGTATTGAACACAAAAATAATTCTGATTCTGTGGTAAAGAAATATTGAAATCAGGAAACCTGATAGATAAAATTTTAAAAGCTAATTGTTTTGCCATGATAAAAGTTATGTTTTGCATTTTATAAGATAGAGATAGATAGTTATTATTGCTTTTGAAAATTTAAAAATGCGTTTTACGTGTTATGACCTCAGTATAAGTATGTATTTTTTCTTCTTGTGGTGAAAGGAGTAAAGTAGTGTTGACTGGAGTCCAGTCTTGGTAAAGATAGTAATGTAAAAGGAGGTGACATTCTGTCTTAAATCCTGTTTGTTATTTGAAACTTAGGGGTAAGAAAACCAATGCCTCTGAACATAAAACAATGTAGCTAAGGGGAGACATATCAGTCATGGATATGGGATTATACAAGACCACTATTTTAAATTTTGTATTCAATGTTTCAGCATTTGGTGATGCAGTGACAGTGGTCCTGAGCTGGGCTGCATGTCAGAGCAGGAACGTTGAATGCCTAAATGGCCTTGCGGTGTTGGGATCTCACCTGAGAAGTCCAGTAAGGTCATGCAGGTATTGTCTTCATCATTGGACCAAGGGTAAGTTATTGTATTTCTTTTTCATGTAAACACTACAGGGGGTTGTGGCGCCATATCTGGGCTGATCCCTTTAGAAGGTGTGAATGAGTCAAAGAGAGTTTTTATGTTTTGACATAAAACCTCTCATTGAGGGGGTTTTGTGATGGTACAAAAGTCCGTCTTAGAATTTATGGGTACGGGAGAAGAATTGTATTGTATTTTCGTATATTTAAAATGGTTAGGTTAGCTTTCCCCCAATGTATTACATACGACGCAGTTCGTCAGTACAAATCGACTCCAAGGTCGTGGGCCTACGTGATTTTTGGCACGTATATTTGGACAGAGCAAGTTGAAAACAACGTGGAAACGTCATGAGCAATGGAAAAACGCAACAACTGTGACGCAGAACAATGCCGTCATCCGTCTTAGACAATAGAGTGATGACGAGGTAAACCCTTCCACCTGCGGAAATTATGCAAATATGGCACTCCCAGTCTGCAGAATACCATCAGAGCGTCAGCACGCTGAAATTTTAGCTGGCGTAGTTTCGCCAGTAGAGTGTTTAATCAGGTTATAAAATGTAACCAAAATGTAACACAGTGAAATTTTGAACATCCACCAGTAAATTACAGTTCAAATATGTAAATTAGAATCAGTGTTAAAAGAGAAAAGCGACGAGGGACTTTCGGCCGAACATCTGCCAGACAATGTGGAGCACCTGACGACAACTGCAATCCCACACCTTCAGGGAAGTCAAAATTATCAACACTTAAATATTTTCTGAGCTCAAAAAATCATGATAAATTAAAAATGTAACTGTGCTAACGTGTGTGTGTGTGCGAGAACATGGAAGCATGAATGTGCCGGCATTTAGAACAAAGATTTGAGGCATTGGTTTGTGCCATACAATGATCGTAAACTTAATAGATCAATTTTATAAGAGCTGCAGCCAATTTTAAATGGATTTTGTAATAAAATTAAATATAAAAGGAAGTAATTGAAAGCAATGCGTAATTAGAGTGGGCGGAAGTATATGTAGACGCCATTTTGTTTTTGGTTGTATACGGCGCCATCTTTGGTTTCCGTAAGTGTTTATAATACAAATTCAGATTAATTAAACAAAGTTTATGGCACCAAAATCGTTGTTAGAGTCATTATTTCGAGACCCAACGCTGTCTCTGATCTCGCTTATAAAGAATCCTGGACCCTTAGTAAAATTAATGTTGGTGATGGAGCCAGGTGCTCAACCGGATGTGGAGCGAACCATGCTGCAAGTACCTATTTCTACAACAGTATTATAAATAAATATATCGTACAAAATGAAAGTAAAAAAGTTAAAATTTGTTAACAAATGGCGAACCGAACAGGTACTTTATATAAAATTTTTATATAAAATAAGCCAGAATCAGAGAAGGAGTGGGTGTTGAAAGGGTATAGCATAACACATAAATAGTACATTACGAGTGTTAGGTTATGTTGTTATTACGTTAAAGAGATATAAAGTAACAGTAAACAAATAGAATTTTTTTTTCTCCCTTTAAAATGGCAAACAGTAATGAAAATATCAGCCTCACTCTAAATGAAAGCCAAACGAGTATGACTGAATCAAAAATAATGAGTGAAGGAGTTCGCTCAACACCAGTCACGAGTAAAAGGACTGAAGATAACGAAATGTTGAGAATGATGCAAATGCTTTTTAATATACAGAATAATAAATTTGATGAGAAATTTAACGAATTGAAAAACAGAACAATGAACAAAAAAATGAGATTAGAGAAATCAAAAATAATTTTAATGATAAATTTAACCAATTTGAGGAGAAGTTCAATGAAATGAAAAATGAAATCAGAAAACAGAATGAGAAGTTTGATAGACGAAAGAATGAAGTAGACAAAAATGACGAGAGTAAAATGGGGGTAGAAAATATTAGAGAATAAAATAAATTAATTGAAAATAAAGACAAGGTAAGTTAGGGTGAGAATTATGATTATAGAAGTAGAAATATGGTGTTAGAAAATAATTGTGTGAATATTGATAATGATAATGAAATTTTAGAGAGAGTAGACAATAATAATGGAATGTTAGTGTGTGATGAGTCAGAGAGAAAGTGGAGAAAGAATATACAAGTGAAGGGGTTGCAGGGGGTAAATTTTTCCCATAATGTTGTAGTCGGGGGTGAACAAATGGCTTCACATGAGTATTTGGAAGACAAAAGGTCTGCAAATAGAGTTCCCTGGACTTTTTGTGCACTTCATAGGTGGTGCAGTAATTATGAATTAGTGTCCCCTGCGTATATGGAGAGAGAGAGTGTAGATTGGTGTTATTGTGAGAAATATTTTGAGAGAGAGAGGTATTTTGAGGAGAGAGAGAGATAGAGATTTTTAAGGTGGATAGGAATTATAGAGAATTTGTGGAAAAGTTAGGTGTAGAGATGATGTATAATTATATTGAAATTTTACCTTGCATTGATATAGGAGCAGTAGATGATGTTATAAAAGATGATAATATGAATTGCCGGAGTGTGACAGACAATACTAAAGGTGACAGGACCCTACCCGATCATGACAAATTATATGAGATTGTGGAAAATTATAAAAAATTGAATAGTCTGTACATTTATGATACTAATATAAGAGATTCAATAATAAATGATTTGTATAGATATAAGACTCGATGGTTGTTTGATGATGGTGGATAAATTATTTTATTGTGTTTATGAACATTTAATGATGTGGACAGTGTGGTTTTAAAATGGATTGTTTTATGAACTGATTTATGGTCAATGGTAAGAAAATAAGTTGGATTGTATATTTTTTGTATATTAATGTCAATGTATTTGTGTATTCTTGATGTTGTGTATTATATGTATTTTATGTAAAACTTGTATGTAACAGGAAGTCATAGTTTAGTTGATTTAATAATAATTGTAACATTTTTTTTTTTTTGACTAGATAAAGGAAGAGATTAATTGTGAGATTTTAAGTAATGAGTTAAATAATTGAAGATTAATTGCTTAATTATCATTGTACAGAGGAATTTTGTGAGATTTAGATTATTTGTTGAATAGTAAAGGATTAAACATAAATATGTTCAAGGGTTGTGATATATTATTATTAGTATGAGATAAGTGATGAATTTTCTAGTGTTATATCAAGGTGAAATGTTGTAAAGAAGTTTGGGTGAAAATGATAAATAAGGCATGTGAGTTAAGCAGGGTTAATTTTAATGGGAGTTAGAGAGAATAAGAAGTTGAAATACCAGTAATACACAAAGAGGGTGTTAGATATTTTAGGGACACAGTGGTTAGTGATTATATGTAGAGACGGTGAGTAATGTGAATGGTAAATATATTTGTTAATGGTGATATTTTGTAGATAGCGATGAGGTGGTAAGGTATGATCAACGTGCGTCGTTGGGCAGTTCCCGTAATTAGAGAAGGGTAAGAGTGTTTGCCGATATTTGGTGGAGGGCAAAAGGTTATGAACGTGTATATTGCCAGGTTGGGAACACACATCCTAGTACAAAGAGGTAATCGATATATTATTCTAAGAGAAGAATAAAATGATATAAGTGGAATTAGTGAAGGGGTTGTTATGGAGAGACTAGTGTCATAATATGTAAATCAGGTTGTTAGTAGTGGTTGTTAGTAGAAAGAAGGTGAGTAAGGCTATAGATATTAATGCCAATATAATAAATCAAATAATAGTGAATAATGGAGTGTCACCCAAACTAATAGGGAGGAAAATGGTAAATAAGAAAAAGTTCATAGTGGAAAGGTAATAGTAAATGAAAGGTGAGGTAAAAGGAATGTTAATAAATTTGAATTTTGTGGAGAATCTAATGGTAATAAAGGTTAAATAATTAAAAGTTGGTATAAAAGAATTATTTAGAGTTGATGGAAATGATAATAGTAATGTTCATGAATTTTTACACACGTTATTTCAAATGTGAATTGTTTAATGTTAATGTTCAAAATTAATGTTTTATGATGTTTTATTGTTATATAGTAATAGAGTGTGTGGTTAGGAGGTTGCTACAGGGGTAGCACCGTTAACAAATGTTAAGTTTTAAATAAATGATGTTAATAATGGTATTGAACACAAAAATAATTCTGATTCTGTGGTAAAGAAATATTGAAATCAGGAAAGCTGATAGATAAAATTTTAAAAGCTAATTGGTTTGCCATGATAAAAGTTATGTTTTGCATTTTATATGATAGAGATAGATAGTTATTATTGTTTTTGAAAATTTAAAAATGCGTTTTACGTGTTATGACCTCAGTATAAGTATATATTTTTTCTTCTTGTGGTGAAAGGAGTAAAGTAGTGTTGACTGGAGTCCAGTCTTGGTAAAGATAGTAATGTAAAAGGAGAAGGCATTCTGTCTCAAATCTTGTTTGTTATTTGAAACTTAGGGGTAAGGAAACCAATTCCTCTGAACATAAAACAATGTAGCTAAGGGGAGACATATCAGTCATGGGTATGGGATTATACAAGACCACTATTTTAAATTTTGTATTCAATGTTTCAGCATTTGGTGATGCAGTGACGGTGGTCCTGAGCTGGGCTGCAGTCAGAGCAGGAACGTTGAATGCCTAAATGGCCTTGCAGTGTTGGGATCTCACCTGAGAAGTCCAGTAAGGTCATGCAGGTACTGTCCTCATCATTGGCCAAGGGTAAGTTATTGTATTTCTTTTTCATGTAAACACTACAGGGGATTGTGGCGCCATATCTGGGCTGATCCCTTTAGGTGTGAATGAGTCAATGAGAGTTTTTATGTTTTGACATAAAACCTCTCATTGAGGGGGTTTTGTGATGGTACAAAAGTCCGTCTTAGAATTTATGGGTACGGGAGAAGAATTTTATTGTATTTTCGTATATTTAAAATGGTTAGGTTAGCTTTCCCCCAATGTATTACATACGACGCAGTTCGTCAGTACAAATCGACTCCAAGGTCGTGGGCCTACGTGATTTTTGGCACGTATATTTGGACAGAGCAAGTTGAAAACAACGTGGAAACGTGATGAGCAATGGAAAAACGCAACAACTGTGATGCAGAACAATGCCGTCATCCGTCTTAGACAATAGAGTGATGACGAGGTAATCCCTTCCACCTGCGAAAATTATGCAAATATGGCACTCCCAGTCTGCAGAATACCATCAGAGCGTAAGCACGCTGAAATTTTAGCTGGCGTAGTTTCACCATTAGAGTGTTTAATCAAGTTATAAAATGTAAACAAAATGTAACACAGTGAAATTTTGAACATCCACCAGTAAATTACAGTTCAAATATGTAAATTAGAATGTGTGTTAAAAGAGAAAAGCGACGAGGGACTTTCGGCCGAACATCTGCCAGCCAATGTGGAGCACCTGACGACAACTGCAATCCCACACCTTCAGGGAAGTCAAAATTATCAATACTTTAATATTTTCTGAGCTCAAAAAATCATGATAAATTAAAAATGTAACTGTGCTAACGTGTGTGTGTGCGAGAACATGGAAGCATGAATGTGCCGGCATTTAGAACAAAGATTTGAGGCATTGGTTTGTGCCTTACAATGATCGTAAACTTAATAGATCAATTTTATAAGAGCTGCAGACAATTATAAAATGATTTTGTAATAAAATTAAATATAAAAGGAAGTAATTGAAAGCAATGCGTAATTAGATGGGGCGGAAAAATATGTACGCCATTTTGTTTTTGGTTGTATACGGCGCCATCTTTGGTTTCCGTAAGTGTTTATAATACAAATTCAGATTAATTAAACAAAGTTTATGGCACCAAAATCGTTGTTAGAGTCATTATTTCGAGACCCAACGCTGTCTCTGATCTCGCTTATAAAGAATCCTGGACCCTTAGTAAAATTAATGTTGGTGATGGAGCCAGGTGCTCAACCGGATGTGGAGCGAACCATGCTGCAAGTACCTATTTCTACAACAGTATTATAAATAAATATATCGTACAAAATGAAAGTAAAAAAGTTAAAATTTGTTAACAAATGGCGAACCGAACAGGTACTTTATATAAAATTTTTATATAAAATAAGCCAGAATCAGAGAAGGAGTGGGTGTTGAAAGGGTATAGCATAACACATAAATAGTACATTACGAGTGTTAGGTTATGTTGTTATTACGTTAAAGAGATATAAAGTAACAGTAAACAAATAGAATTTTTTTTTCTCCCTTTAAAATGGCAAACAGTAATGAAAATATCAGCCTCACTCTAAATGAAAGCCAAACGAGTATGACTGAATCAAAAATAATGAGTGAAGGAGTTCACTCAACACCAGTCACGAGTAAAAGGACTGAAGATAACGAAATGTTGAGAATGATGCAAATGCTTTTTAATATACAGAATAATAAATTAGATGAGAAATTTAACGAATTGAAAGAACAGAACAATGAACAAAAAAATGGATTAGAGAAATCAAAAAAATTTTTAATGTAAAATTTAACCAATTTGAGGAGAAGTTCAATGAAATGAAAAATGAAATCAGCAAACAGAATGAGAAGTTTGATAGACGAAAGAATGAAGTAGACAAAAATGACGAGAGTAAAATGGGGGTAGAAAATAGTAGAGAATAAAATAAATTAAATGAAAATAAAGACAAGGTAAGTTAGGGTGAGAATTATGATTATAGAAGTAGAAATATGGTGTTAGAAAATAATTGTGTGAA
Source organism: Magicicada septendecula (assembly GCA_034769895.1). Classification (NCBI taxonomy): domain Eukaryota; kingdom Metazoa; phylum Arthropoda; class Insecta; order Hemiptera; family Cicadidae; genus Magicicada; species Magicicada septendecula. The sequence continues at coordinate 1,231,591,256 of CM068367.1, forward strand.
TATTGATAGTGATAATGAAATTTTAGAGAGCGTAGAATATAATGATGGAATGTTAGTGTGTGATGAGTCAGAGAGAAAGTGGAGAAAGAATATACAAGTGAAGGGGTTGCAGGGGGTAAATTTTTCCCATAATGTTGTAGTCGGGGGTGAACAAATGGCTTCACATGAGTATTTGGAAGACAAAAGGTCTGCAAATAGAGTTCCCTGGACTTTTTGTGCACTTCATAGGTGGTGCAGTAATTATGAATTAGTGTCCCCTGCGTATATGGAGAGAGAGAGTGTAGATTGGTGTTATTGTGAGAAATATTTTGAGAGAGAGAGGTATTTTGAGGAGAGAGAGAGATAGAGATTTTTAAGGTGGATAGGAATTATAGAGAATTTGTGGAAAAGTTAGGTGTAGAGATGATGTATAATTATATTGAAATTTTACCTTGCATTGATATAGGAGCAGTAGATGATGTTATAAAAGATGACAATATGAATTACCGGAGTGTGACAGACAATACTAAAGGTGACAGGACCCTACCCGATCATGACAAATTATATGAGATTGTGGAAAATTATAAAAAATTGAATAGTCTGTACATTTATGATACTAATATAAGAGATTCAATAATAAATGATTTGTATAGATATAAGACTCGATGGTTGTTTGATGATGGTGGATAAATTATTTTATTGTGTTTATGAACATTTAATGATGTGGACAGTGTGGTTTTAAAATGGATTGTTTTATGAACTGATTTATGGTCAATGGTAAGAAAATAAGTTGGATTGTATATTTTTTGTATATTAATGTCAATGTATTTGTGTATTCTTGATGTTGTGTATTATATGTATTTTATGTAAAACTTGTATGTAACAGGAAGTCATAGTTTAGTTGATTTAATAATAATTGTAACATTTTTTTTTTTTTGACTAGATAAAGGAAGAGATTAATTGTGAGATTTTAAGTAATGAGTTAAATAATTGAAGATTAATTGCTTAATTATCATTGTACAGAGGAATTTTGTGAGATTTAGATTATTTGTTGAATAGTAAAGGATTAAACATAAATATGTTCAAGGGTTGTGATATATTATTATTAGTATGAGATAAGTGATGAATTTTCTAGTGTTATATCAAGGTGAAATGTTGTAAAGAAGTTTGGGTGAAAATGATAAATAAGGCATGTGAGTTAAGCAGGGTTAATTTTAATGGGAGTTAGAGAGAATAAGAAGTTGAAATACCAGTAATACACAAAGAGGGTGTTAGATATTTTAGGGACACAGTGGTTAGTGATTATATGTAGAGACGGTGAGTAATGTGAATGGTAAATATATTTGTTAATGGTGATATTTTGTAGATAGCGATGAGGTGGTAAGGTATGATCAACGTGCGTCGTTGGGCAGTTCCCGTAATTAGAGAAGGGTAAGAGTGTTTGCCGATATTTGGTGGAGGGCAAAAGGTTATGAACGTGTATATTGCCAGGTTGGGAACACACATCCTAGTACAAAGAGGTAATCGATATATTATTCTAAGAGAAGAATAAAATGATATAAGTGGAATTAGTGAAGGGGTTGTTATGGAGAGACTAGTGTCATAATATGTAAATCAGGTTGTTAGTAGTGGTTGTTAGTAGAAAGAAGGTGAGTAAGGCTATAGATATTAATGCCAATATAATAAATCAAATAATAGTGAATAATGGAGTGTCACCCAAACTAATAGGGAGGAAAATGGTAAATAAGAAAAAGTTCATAGTGGAAAGGTAATAGTAAATGAAAGGTGAGGTAAAAGGAATGTTAATAAATTTGAATTTTGTGGAGAATCTAATGGTAATAAAGGTTAAATAATTAAAAGTTGGTATAAAAGAATTATTTAGAGTTGATGGAAATGATAATAGTAATGTTCATGAATTTTTACACACGTTATTTCAAATGTGAATTGTTTAATGTTAATGTTCAAAATTAATGTTTTATGATGTTTTATTGTTATATAGTAATAGAGTGTGTGGTTAGGAGGTTGCTACAGGGGTAGCACCGTTAACAAATGTTAAGTTTTAAATAAATGATGTTAATAATGGTATTGAACACAAAAATAATTCTGATTCTGTGGTAAAGAAATATTGAAATCAGGAAAGCTGATAGATAAAATTTTAAAAGCTAATTGGTTTGCCATGATAAAAGTTATGTTTTGCATTTTATATGATAGAGATAGATAGTTATTATTGTTTTTGAAAATTTAAAAATGCGTTTTACGTGTTATGACCTCAGTATAAGTATATATTTTTTCTTCTTGTGGTGAAAGGAGTAAAGTAGTGTTGACTGGAGTCCAGTCTTGGTAAAGATAGTAATGTAAAAGGAGAAGGCATTCTGTCTCAAATCTTGTTTGTTATTTGAAACTTAGGGGTAAGGAAACCAATTCCTCTGAACATAAAACAATGTAGCTAAGGGGAGACATATCAGTCATGGGTATGGGATTATACAAGACCACTATTTTAAATTTTGTATTCAATGTTTCAGCATTTGGTGATGCAGTGACGGTGGTCCTGAGCTGGGCTGCAGTCAGAGCAGGAACGTTGAATGCCTAAATGGCCTTGCAGTGTTGGGATCTCACCTGAGAAGTCCAGTAAGGTCATGCAGGTACTGTCCTCATCATTGGCCAAGGGTAAGTTATTGTATTTCTTTTTCATGTAAACACTACAGGGGATTGTGGCGCCATATCTGGGCTGATCCCTTTAGGTGTGAATGAGTCAATGAGAGTTTTTATGTTTTGACATAAAACCTCTCATTGAGGGGGTTTTGTGATGGTACAAAAGTCCGTCTTAGAATTTATGGGTACGGGAGAAGAATTTTATTGTATTTTCGTATATTTAAAATGGTTAGGTTAGCTTTCCCCCAATGTATTACATACGACGCAGTTCGTCAGTACAAATCGACTCCAAGGTCGTGGGCCTACGTGATTTTTGGCACGTATATTTGGACAGAGCAAGTTGAAAACAACGTGGAAACGTGATGAGCAATGGAAAAACGCAACAACTGTGATGCAGAACAATGCCGTCATCCGTCTTAGACAATAGAGTGATGACGAGGTAATCCCTTCCACCTGCGAAAATTATGCAAATATGGCACTCCCAGTCTGCAGAATACCATCAGAGCGTAAGCACGCTGAAATTTTAGCTGGCGTAGTTTCACCATTAGAGTGTTTAATCAAGTTATAAAATGTAAACAAAATGTAACACAGTGAAATTTTGAACATCCACCAGTAAATTACAGTTCAAATATGTAAATTAGAATGTGTGTTAAAAGAGAAAAGCGACGAGGGACTTTCGGCCGAACATCTGCCAGCCAATGTGGAGCACCTGACGACAACTGCAATCCCACACCTTCAGGGAAGTCAAAATTATCAATACTTTAATATTTTCTGAGCTCAAAAAATCATGATAAATTAAAAATGTAACTGTGCTAACGTGTGTGTGTGCGAGAACATGGAAGCATGAATGTGCCGGCATTTAGAACAAAGATTTGAGGCATTGGTTTGTGCCTTACAATGATCGTAAACTTAATAGATCAATTTTATAAGAGCTGCAGACAATTATAAAATGATTTTGTAATAAAATTAAATATAAAAGGAAGTAATTGAAAGCAATGCGTAATTAGATGGGGCGGAAAAATATGTAGACGCCATTTTGTTTTTGGTTGTATACGGCGCCATCTTTGGTTTCCGTAAGTGTTTATAATACAAATTCAGATTAATTAAACAAAGTTTATGGCACCAAAATCGTTGTTAGAGTCATTATTTCGAGACCCAACGCTGTCTCTGATCTCGCTTATAAAGAATCCTGGACCCTTAGTAAAATTAATGTTGGTGATGGAGCCAGGTGCTCAACCGGATGTGGAGCGAACCATGCTGCAAGTACCTATTTCTACAACAGTATTATAAATAAATATATCGTACAAAATGAAAGTAAAAAAGTTAAAATTTGTTAACAAATGGCGAACCGAACAGGTACTTTATATAAAATTTTTATATAAAATAAGCCAGAATCAGAGAAGGAGTGGGTGTTGAAAGGGTATAGCATAACACATAAATAGTACATTACGAGTGTTAGGTTATGTTGTTATTACGTTAAAGAGATATAAAGTAACAGTAAACAAATAGAATTTTTTTTTCTCCCTTTAAAATGGCAAACAGTAATGAAAATATCAGCCTCACTCTAAATGAAAGCCAAACGAGTATGACTGAATCAAAAATAATGAGTGAAGGAGTTCACTCAACACCAGTCACGAGTAAAAGGACTGAAGATAACGAAATGTTGAGAATGATGCAAATGCTTTTTAATATACAGAATAATAAATTAGATGAGAAATTTAACGAATTGAAAGAACAGAACAATGAACAAAAAAATGGATTAGAGAAATCAAAAAAATTTTTAATGTAAAATTTAACCAATTTGAGGAGAAGTTCAATGAAATGAAAAATGAAATCAGCAAACAGAATGAGAAGTTTGATAGACGAAAGAATGAAGTAGACAAAAATGACGAGAGTAAAATGGGGGTAGAAAATAGTAGAGAATAAAATAAATTAAATGAAAATAAAGACAAGGTAAGTTAGGGTGAGAATTATGATTATAGAAGTAGAAATATGGTGTTAGAAAATAATTGTGTGAATATTGATAGTGATAATGAAATTTTAGAGAGCGTAGAATATAATGATGGAATGTTAGTGTGTGATGAGTCAGAGAGAAAGTGGAGAAAGAATATACAAGTGAAGGGGTTGCAGGGGGTAAATTTTTCCCGTAATGTTGTAGTCGGGGGTGAAGAAATGGCTTCACATGAGTATTTGGAAGACAAAAGGTCTGCAAATAGAGTTCCCTGGATTTTTTGTGCACTTCATAGGTGGTGCAGTAATTATGAAGTAGTGTCCCCTGCATATATGGAGAGAGAGAGTGTAGATTGGTGTTATTGTGAGAAATATTTTGAGAGAGAGAGGTATTGTGAGGAGAGAGAGAGAGATAGAGATTTTTAAGGTGGATAGGAATTATAGAGAATTTGTGGAAAAGTTAGGTGTAGAGATGATGTATAATTATATTGAAATTTTACCTTGCATTGATATAGGAGCAGTAGATGATGTTATAATAGATGATAATATGAATTACCGGAGTGTGACAGACAATACTAAAGGTGACAGGACCCTACCCGATCATGACAAATTATATGAGATTGTGGAAAATTATAAAAAATTGAATAGTCTGTACATTTATGATACTAATATAAGAGATTCAATAATAAATGATTTGTATAGATATAAGACTCGATGGTTGTTTGATGATGGTGGATAAATTATTTTATTGTGTTTATGAACATTTAATGATGTGGACAGTGTGGTTTTAAAATGGATTGTTTTATGAACTGATTTATGGTCAATGGTAACAAAATAAGTTGGATTGTATATTTTTTGTGTATTAATGTCAATGTATTTGTGTATTCTTGATGTTGTGTATTATATGTATTTTATGTAAAACATGTATGTAACAGGAAGTCATAGTTTAGTTGATTTAATAATAATTGTAACTTTTTTTTTTTTTTTTTTGACTAGATAAAGGAAGAGATTAATTGTGAGATTTTAAGTAATGAGTTAAATAATTGAAGATTAATTGCTTAATTATCATTGTACAGAGGAATTTTGTGAGATTTAGATTTTTTGTTGAATAGTAAAGGATTAAACATAAATATGTTCAAGGGTTGTGATATATTATTATTAGTATGAGATAAGTGATGAATTTTCTAGTGTTATATCAAGGTGAAATGTTGTAAAGAAGTTTGGGTGAAAATGATAAATAAGGCATGTGAGTTAAGCAGGGTTAATTTTAATGGGAGTTAGAGAGAATAAGAAGTTGAAATACCAGTAATACACAAAGAGGGTGTTAGATATTTTAGGGACACAGTGGTTAGTGATTATATGTAGAGACGGTGAGTAATGTGAATGGTAAATATATTTGTTAATGGTGATATTTTGTAGATAGCGATGAGGTGGTAAGGTATGATCAACGTGCGTCGTTGGGCAGTTCCCGTAATTAGAGAAGGGTAAGAGTGTTTGCCGATATTTGGTGGAGGGCAAAAGGTTGTGAACGTGTATATTGCAAGGTTGGGAACACACATCCTAGTACAAAGAGGTAATCGATATATTATTCTAAGAGAAGAATAAAATGATATAAGTGGAATTAGTGAAGGGGTTGTTATGGAGAGACTGGTGTCATAATATGTAAATCTGGTTGTTAGTAGTGGTTGTTAGTAGAAAGAAGGTGAGTAAGGCTATAGATATTAATGCCAATATTATAAATCAAATAATAGTGAATAATGGAGTGTCACCCAAACTAATAGGGAGGAAAATGTCAAATAAGAAAAAGTTCATAGTGGAAAGGTAATAGTAAATGAAAGGTGAGGTAAAAGAATGTTAATAAATTTGAATTTTGTGGAGAATCTAGTGGTAATAAAGGTTAAATAATTAAAAGTTGGTATAAAAGAATTATTAAGAGTTGATGGAAATGATAATAGTAATGCTCATGAATTTTTATACAAGTTATTTCAAATGTGAATTGTTTAATGTTAATGTTCAAAATTAATGTTTTATGATATTTTATTGTTATATAGTAATAGAGTGTGTGGTTAGGAGGTTGCTACAGGGGTAGCACCGTTAACAAATGTTAAGTTTTAAATAAATGATGTTAATAATGGTATTGAACACAAAAATAATTCTGATTCTGTGGTAAAGAAATATTGAAATCAGGAAAGCTGATAGATAAAATTTTAAAAGCTAATTGGTTTGCCATGATAAAAGTTATGTTTTGCATTTTATATGATAGAGATAGATAGTTATTGTTGCTTTTGAAAATTTAAAAATGCGTTTTACGTGTTATGACCTCAGTATAAGTATATATTTTTTCTTCTTGTGGTGAAAGGAGTAAAGTAGTGTTGACTGGAGTCCAGTCTTGGTAAAGATAGTAATGTAAAAGGAGAAGGCATTCTGTCTTAAATCTTGTTTGTTATTTGAAACTTAGGGGTAAGAAAACCAATGCCTCTGAACATAAAACAATGTAGCTAAGGGGAGACATATCAGTCATGGGTATGGGATTATACAAGACCACTATTTTAAATTTTGTATTCAATGTTTCAGCATTTGGTGATGCAGTGACGGTGGTCCTGAGCTGGGCTGCATGTCAGAGCAGGCACGTTGAATACCTAAATGGCCTTGCAGTGTTGGGATCTCACCTGAGAAGTCCAGTAAGGTCATGCAGGTACTGTCCTCATCATTGGACCAAGGGTAAGTTATTGTATTTCTTTTTCATGTAAACACTACAGGGGGTTGTGGCGCCATATCTGGGCTGATCCCTTTAGGTGTGAATGAGTCAATGAGAGTTTTTATGTTTCGAAATAAAACCTCTCATTGAGGGGGTTTTGTGACGGTACAAAATCCGTCTTAGAATTTATGGGTACGGGAGAAGAATTTTATTGTATTTTCGTATATTTAAAATGGTTAGGTTAGCTTTCCCCCAATGTATTACATACGACGCAGTTCGTCAGTACAAATCGACTCCAAGGTCGTGGGCCTACGTGATTTTTGGCACGTATATTTGGACAGAGCAAGTTGAAAACAACGTGGAAACGTCATGAGCAATGGAAAAAAGCAACAACTGTGATGCAGAACAATGCCGTCATCCGTCTTAGACAATAGAGTGATGACGAGGTAATCCCTTCCACCTGCGAAAATTATGCAAATATGGCACTCGCAGTCTGCAGAATACCATCAGAGCGTCAGCACGCTGAAATTTTAGCTGGCGTAGTTTCGCCAGTAGAGTGTTTAATCAAGTTATAAAATGTAACCAAAATATAACACAGTGAAATTTTGAACATCCACCAGTAAATTACAGTTCAAATATGTAAATTAGAATGTGTGTTAATAGAGAAAAGCGAAGAGGGACTTTCGGCCGAACATCTGCCAGCCAATGTGGAGCACCTGACGACAACTGCAATCCCACACCTTCAGGGAAGTCAAAATTATCAATACTTTAATATTTTCTGAGCTCAAAAAATCATGATAAATTAAAAATGTAACTGTGCTAACGTGTGTATGTGTGCGAGAACATGGAAGCATGAATGTGCCGGCATTTAGAACAAAGATATGAGGCATTGGTTTGTGCCATACAATGATCGTAAACTTAATAGATCAATTTTATAAGAGCTGCAGCCAATTTTAAAATGATTTTGTAATAAAATTAAATATAAAAGGAAGTAATTGAAAGCAATGAGTAATTAGAGTGGGCGGAAGTATATGTAGACGCCATTTTGTTTTTGGTTGTATACGGCGCCATCTTTGGTTTCCGTAAGTGTTTATAATACAAATTCCGATTATTTAACCAAAGTTTATGGCACCAAAATCGTTGTTAGAGTCATTATTTCGAGACCCAACGCTGTCTCTGATCTCGCTTATAAAGAATCCTGGACCCTTAGTAAAATTAATGTTGGTGATGGAGCCAGGTGCTCAACCGGATTTGGAGCGAACCATGCTGCAAGTACCTATTTCTACAATAGTATTATAAATAAATATATTGTACAAAATGAAAGTTAAAAAGTTAAAATTTGTTAACAAATGGCGAACCGAACAGGTACTTTATATAAAATAAGCCAGAATCAGAGACGGAGTGGGTGTCGAAAGGGTATAGCATAACACGTAAATAGTACATTACGAGTGTTAGGTTATGTTGTTATTACGTTAAAGAGATATAAAGTAACAGTAAACAAATAGAACTTTTTTTCTCCCTTTAAAATGGCAAACAGTAATGAAAATATCAGCCTCCATCTAAATGAAAGCCAAACGAGTGTGACTGAATCAAAAATAATGAGTGAAGGAGTTCACTCAACACCAGTCACGAGTAAAAGGACTGAAGATAACGAAATGTTGAGAATGATGCAAATGCTTTTTAATATACAGAATAATAAATTTGATGAGAAATTTAACGAATTGAAAGAACAGAACAATGAACAAAAAAATGAGATTAGAGAAATTAAAAATAATTTTAATGATAAATTTAACCAATTTGAGGAGAAGTTCAATGAAATGAAAAATGAAATCAGAAAACAGAATGAGAAGTTTGACAGACGAAAGAATGAAGTAGACAAAAATGACGAGAGTAAAATGGGGGTAGAAAATAGTAGAGAATAAAATAAATTAAATGAAAATAAAGACAAGGTAAGTAAGGGTGAGAATTATGATTATAGAAGTAGAAATATGGTGTTAGAAAATAATTGTGTGAATATTGATAGTGATAATGAAATTTTAGAGAGAGTAGAATATAATGATGGAATGTTAGTGTGTGATGAGTCAGAGAGAAAGTGGAGAAAGAATATACAAGTGAAGGGGTTGCAGGGGGTAAATTTTTCCCGTAATGTTGTAGTCGGGGGTGAAGAAATGGCTTCACATGAGTATTTGGAAGACAAAAGGTCTGCAAATAGAGTTCCCTGGATTTTTTGTGCACTTCATAGGTGGTGCAGTAATTATGAATTAGTGTCCCCTGCATATATGGAGAGAGAGAGAGAGAGTGTAGATTGGTGTTATTGTGAGAAATATTTTGAGAGAGAGAGGTATTGTGAGGAGAGAGAGAGAGAGAGAGAGATAGAGATTTTTAAGGTGGATAGGAATTATAGAGAATTTGTGGAAAAGTTAGGTGTAGAGATGATGTATAATTATATTGAAATTTTACCTTGCATTGATATAGGAGCAGTAGATGATGTTATAAAAGATGATAATATGAATTACCGGAGTGTGACAGACAATACTAAAGGTGACAGGACCCTACCCGATCAAGACAAATTATATGAGATTGTGGAAAAGTATAAAAAATTGAATAGTCTGTACATTTATGATACTAATATAAGAGATTCAATAATAAATGATTTGTATAGATATAAGACTCGATGGTTGTTTGATGATGGTGGATAAATTATTTTATTGTGTTTATGAACATTTAATGATGTGGACAGTGTGGTTTTAAAATGGATTGTTTTATGAACTGATTTATGGTCAATGGTAACAAAATAAGTTGGATTGTATATTTTTTTGTGTATTAATGTCAATGTATTTGTGTATTCTTGATGTTGTGTATTATATGTATTTTATGTAAGACATGTATGTAACAGGAAGTCATAGTTTAGTTGATTTAATAATAATTGTAAAATTTTTTTTTTTTTTACTAGATAAAGGAAGAGATTAATTGTGAGATTTTAAGTAATGAGTTAAATAATTGAAGATTAATTGCTTAATTATCATTGTACAGGGGAATTTTGTGAGATTTAGATTATTTGTTGAATAGTAAAGGATTAAACATAAATATGTTCAAGGGTTGTGATATATTATTATTAGTACGAGATAAGTGATGAATTTTTTAGTGTTATATCAAGGTGAAATGTTGTAAGAAGTTTGGGTGAAAATGATAAATAAAGCATGTGAGTTAAGCAGGGTTAATTTTAATGGGAGTTAGAGAGAATAAGAAGTTGAAATACCAGTAATACACAAAGAGGGTGTTAGATATTTTAGGGACACAGTGGTTAGTGATTATATGTAGAGACGGTGAGTAATGTTAATGGTAAATATATTTGTTAATGGTGATATTTTGTAGATAGCGATGAGGTGGTAAGGTATGATCAACGTGCGTCGTTGGGCAGTTCCCGTAATTAGAGAAGGGTAAGAGTGTTTGCCGATATTTGGTGGAGGGCAAAAGGTTATGAACGTGTATATTGCCAGGTTGGGAACACACATCCTAGTACAAAGAGGTAATCGATATATTATTCTAAGAGAAGAATAAAATGATATAAGTAGAATTAGTGAAGGGGGTTGTTATGGAGAGACTGGTGTCATAATATGTAAATCTGGTTGTTAGTAGTGGTTGTTTGTAGAAAGAAGGTGAGTAAGGCTATAGATATTAATGCCAATATAATAAATCAAATAATAGTGAATAATGGAGAGTCACCCAAACTAATAGGGAGGAAAATGTCAAATAAGAAAAAGTTCATAGTGGAAAGGTAATAGTAAATGAAAGGTGAGGTAAAAGGAATGTTAATAAATTTGAATTTTGTGGAGAATCTAATGGTAATAAAGGTTAAATAATTAAAAGTTGGTATAAAAGAATTATTAAGAGTTGATGGAAATGATAATAGTAATGCTCATGAATTTTTATACAAGTTATTTCAAATGTGAATTTTTTAATGTTAATGTTCAAAATTAATGTTTTATGATGTTTTATTGTTATATAGTAATAGAGTGTGTGGTTAGGAGGTTGCTACAGGGGTAGCACCGTTAACAAATGTTAAGTTTTAAATAAATGATGTTAATAATGGTATTGAACACAAAAGTAATTCTGATTCTGTGGTAAAGAAATATTGAAATCAGGAAAGCTGATAGATAAAATTTTAAAAGCTAATTGGTTTGCCATGATAAAAGTTATGTTTTGCATTTTATATGACAGAGATAGATAGTTATTGTTGCTTTTGAAAATTTAAAAATGCGTTTTACGTGTTATGACCTCAGTATAAGTATATATTTTTTCTTCTTGTGGTGAAAGGAGTAAAGTAGTGTTGACTGGAGTCCAGTCTTGGTAAAGATAGTAATGTAAAAGGAGAAGGCATTCTGTCTTACATCTTGTTTGTTATTTGAAACTTAGGGGTAAGAAAACCAATGCCTCTGAACATAAAACAATGTAGCTAAGGGGAGACATATCAGTCATGGATATGGGATTATACAAGACCACTATTTTAAATTTTGTATTCAATGTTTCAGCATTTGGTGATGCAGTGACGGTGGTCCTGAGCTGGGCTGCATGTCAGAGCAGGAACGTTGAATGCCTAAATGGCCTTGCGGTGTTGGGATCTCACCTGAGAAGTCCAGTAAGGTCATGCAGGTACTGTCCTCATCATTGGACCAAGGGTAAGTTATTGTATTTCTTTTTCATGTAAACACTACAGGGGGTTGTGGCGCCATATCTGGGCTGATCCCTTTAGAAGGTGTGAATGAGTCAATGAGAGTTTTTATGTTGTGACGGTACAAAAGTCCGTCTTAGAATTTATGGGTACGGGAGAAGAATTTTATTGTATTTTCGTATATTTAAAATGGTTAGGTTAGCTTTCCCCCAATGTATTACATACGACGCAGTTCGTCAGTACAAATCGACTCCAAGGTCGTGGGCCTACGTGATTTTTGGCACGTACAACGTTATTGTGAATCAGTTACTTGTATATATGTCGTGTGCACTTGGATTACACCACCTGTAGGAAGTGTGAACTTGTAATATATATAAATAATGTGGCGACAAACTCGCACTGGAGTCGTCGATGTGTAATTATAAATGTGTTATGTTGAACGGTGAATAATTTTGTAAATTGCCGCTTACTCCCACTCTGCTGCTTCTTTTCCGTGACGTCACTCAACGATGCCAACTGTCGGGTCCGCTGCAATCTGTGAATTCTATTTTCTAAATGTAACAGCAATAATAACGACACACAAATACTTTCAAACATATATCCTTGTGGAATCCTTTATTCGGAAAAACACTGGTTGACTGTTTTAATAAATTTAAACAGAATAATCGCAATTGTAGCGCAAACTATAATTCTTCCTTTACCAGTTGGCAGCAGTAGGCAAACGTTTAGTATTTCTTCGAGACCAAAACAATGCTTTTTGTTAACGTTTTTAAATAAAATATTAATTATCTCAGGGCGTATATGGTTCGGGGATAATAATTATACAAAATATTACACTATTAATCAAAATACAAGTTTACAATTACAGGATATTACAACGTTAGAGTGATACGTGCACACAGAAATTGTATAGTGGTTACCAGTTTTAAAAAGGTTATGTCCAGTTCAGGCTTTGATAGTTATTATGTAAATTAAAAGTTCTTGTGTTTAAAAAGGTGTTAGTCTTATATGGTGTTATTAGTGATTGTTTTTAGTGTTTGTCTTATATGGTGTTTGTAGTTTAATTGATTATTACTTAAAATACGTGTATACAAATGTGTGTGTTGAAGTACAATATAATGAGATGTCAGAATCACCAAATCCTCTTCTTGTACTCTTCTTGGTTGAAGATAGGGCCCACGTACACGTCAGATCTTCTTTCTCGTCCCTCATCCACTTCAAATCTTCTTCCTGGTTATTATATCTTCTATTCCATATAATGGGTGTTCTTCTGTTATTGCAAAAAGTTCGTGTAGTGTACCTCTAACTGTATTTATCTGGTTGTATAGTTTTTTCACACTTTATAACACATAATGTAAGACAATTTAAAAACGCGTCTATCTGCTAAGATCGTTGTCAAAGAAGTCTCATTTTATTTATCCGAAATTTCTGGTTGCTAAGGGTAAACTTGGAATCTGGTTGGCCAATTCGGATATACATTGTCATATACTTTCATTATTTCGAAATCTAAAATTTGTTCAAAATCTTTAAACTAACATAACTTTTCTATACTGAATGGGAATTTAAAACCATTATCAGCATTATTTTGATCTTCACATTTGATATATTTAGACACCAAACATGCCTATTTTTGCTTAAGAACTATGGATGTTACAATTTTGTTATTTGGAATTTTCTTAAATAACTTGATATGTGTTATTTTGTTCCTATATTCTTTGTATACATTTTTATCTATAAATACATCTACCCTTTCACATTTGCTTTACAAAATTTCTAATATAATTGTTCAAAATTTACTAAAGTTGGTTTCACCTGGCCTATGTAATAGTATTACTTTCATCGCCATGTTTTAACATCTTTAACAATTAAATTAACTTCTAACACTCATCAAAATGGTTTAACATATAACGTTATTTTAACAACACAAAAGATATATTATTCTAATAGTTAAATTCATGCCCACATGGCTATGATTATACCAAATCCTTGCACAAATAACTGTTTTCTATTCAAACTGTATAGGTGTTTGACACTTAACAAAACATCTTTGTATAGTCCATTCTGCTTGGTCAATTAATTTACCATGGTTTAACATCAGCTCTATTGTTATATTTGTTAACACAACATAAAAAAAATGGAATTAATATCATTAAATTGACATTCCTTTAAACTAACTGTAACACCTGTTACATACAAAAAACACAACACAAATACTATGATATAACACTGTGCTATAACATAAAACATGCACATTTTACCAAACAAATTCTATACTAATTAGTTAGTCCATTGTCAGCTAATTTACTCATTATTCTGACACTGTCTATGTCATATTTACTATTTATATGGGTTTTAACATCCGTATACTTACTGATGTTTGACTTACAAAAATTACAATAAAGTGAACACTGTTGCTCTACCTCACCACACAGTTCTAATAATCTTGTTACATTTACTGTTTATCTGGGTTTTACTCTTGTTATAAATGTTATTGTGACCATGTTATAATTTGTTGTTTACTGGACAACCCTATGAACTCTATATGTGACAATTATTTGTATGGTTCATGTATCTATAACCAGGTGTATTTATATTTTTGTTACATCAATTAGCTTAATTATTTACTAATATTTCTTTTACATGATTTTACATATTTGGGCCTTTTATCCCTCACTTTGTATTTTGATTATCTGGATATAATGATACATTAACTGAAACCATTTGTTTCTTTATAGTCCTGGTTCATAAACCGTTTGTCTTTATAATTCTTTGTTTGGTCATTACTGAAAGTTCATTGTCATTATTGGGGTTAAAGGTGTTTTGGATCACTCAGCCTAAATCATTAATTTGGGTACGGTCAGTTGTCTTACTAGTCAGTCTAAAATTGTTAGTCGTTCCTCGTCACTATCATCTTGGAAGATATTGTTCTCCTTGTCAGCTTCTAAACCAAAGTCTTCATTAAATCAGGTACGATATTATGTTGTTCCAAATGTAATGTTACAATTTGGACAGAGCAAGTTGAAAACAACGTGGAAACGTCATGAGCAATGGAAAAACGCAACAACTGTGACGCAGAACAATGCCGTCATCCGTCTTAGACAATAGAGTGATGACGAGGTAATCCCTTCCACCTGCGGAAATTATGCAAATATGGCACTCCCAGTCTGCACGCTGAAATTTTAGCTGGCGTAGTTTCACCAGTAGAGTGTTTAATCAAGTTATAAAATGTAACCAAAATGTAACACAGTGAAATTTTGAACATCCACCAGTAAATTACAGTTCAAATATGTAAATTAGAATCAGTGTTAAAAGAGAAAAGCGACGAGGGACTTTCGGCCGAACATCTGCCAGCCAATGTGGAGCACCTGACGACAACTGCAATCCCACACCTTCAGGGAAGTCAAAATTATCAATACTTTAATATTTTCTGAGCTCAAAAAATCATGATAAATTAAAAATGTAACTGTGCTAACGTGTGTGTGTGCGAGAACATGGAAGCATGAATGTGCCGGCATTTAGAACAAAGATTTGAGGCATTGGTTTGTGCCATACAATGATCGTAAACTTAATAGATCAATTTTATAAGAGCTGCAGCCAATTTTAAAATGATTTTGTAATAAAATTAAATATAAAAGGAAGTAATTGAAAGCAATGAGTAATTAGAGTGGGCGGAAGTATATGTAGACGCCATTTTGTTTTTGGTTGTATACGGCGCCATCTTTGATTTCCGTAAGTGTTTATAATACAAATTCAGATTAATTAAACAAAGTTTATGGCACCAAAATCGTTGTTAGAGTCATTATTTCGAGACCCAACGCTGTCTCTGATCTCGCTTATAAAGAATCCTGGACCCTTAGTAAAATTAATGTTGGTTTTGGAGCCAGGTGCTCAACCAGATGTGGAGCGAACCATGCTGCAAGTACCTATTTCTACAATAGTATTATAAATAAATATATCGTACAAAATGAAAGTAAAAAAGTTGAAATTTGTTAACAAATGGCGAACCGAACAGGTACTTTATATAAAATTTTTATATAAAATAAGCCAGAATCAGAGACGGAGTGGGTGTCGAAAGGGTATAGCATAACACGTAAATAGTACATTACGAGTGTTAGGTTATGTTGTTATTACGTTAAAGAGATATAAAGTAACAGTAAACAAATAGAACTTTTTTTTCTCCCTTTAAAATGGCAAACAGTAATGAAAATATCAGCCTCACTCTAAATGAAAGCCAAACGAGTATGACTGAATCAAAAATAATGAGTGAAGGAGTTCACTCAACACCAGTCACGAGTAAAAGGACTGAAGATAACGAAATGTTGAGAATGATGCAAATGCTTTTTAATATACAGAATAATAAATTTGATGAGAAATTTAACGAATTGAAAGAACAGAACAATGAACAAAAAAATGAGATTAGAGAAATCAAAAATAATTTTAATGATAAATTTAACCAATTTGAGGAGAAGTTCAATGAAATGAAAAATGAAATCAGAAAACAGAATGAGAAGTTTGACAGACGAAAGAATGAAGTAGACAAAAATGACGAGAGTAAAATGGGGGTAGAAAATAGTAGAGAATAAAATAAATTAAATGAAAATAAAGACAAGGTAAGTAAGGGTGAGAATTATGATTATAGAAGTAGAAATATGGTGTTAGAAAATAATTGTGTGAATATTGATAGTGATAATGAAATTTTAGAGAGAGTAGAAAATAATGATAGAATGTTAGTGTGTGATGAGTCAGAGAGAAAGTGGAGAAAGAATATACAAGTGAAGGGGTTGCAGGGGGTAAATTTTTCCCGTAATGTTGTAGTCGGGGGTGAAGGAATGGCTTCACATGAGTATTTGGAAGACAAAAGGTCTGCAAATAGAGTTCCCTGGATTTTTTGTGCACTTCATAGGTGGTGCAGTAATTATGAATTAGTGTCCCCTGCATATATGGAGAGAGAGAGTGTAGAGATTGGTGTTATTGTGAGAAATACTTTGAGAGAGAGAGGTATTGTGAGGAGAGAGAGATAGATAGAGATGTTTAAGGTGGATAGGAATTATAGAGAATTTGTGGAAAAGTTAGGTGTAGAGATGATGTATAATTATATTGAAATTTTACCTTGCATTGATATAGGAGCAGTAGATGTTGTTATAAAAGATGATAATATGAATTACCGGAGTGTGACAGACAATACTAAAGGTGACAGGACCCTACCCGATCATGACAAATTATATGAGATTGTGGAAAATTATAAAAAATTGAATAGTCTGTACATTTATGATACTAATATAAGAGATTCAATAAGAAATGATTTGTATAGATATAAGACTCGATGGTTGTTTGATGATGGTGGATAAATTATTTTATTGTGTTTATGAACATTTAATGATGTGGACAGTGTGGTTTTAAAATGGATTGTTTTATGAACTGATTTATGGTCAATGGTAACAAAATAAGTTGGATTGTATATTTTTTGTGTGTATTAATGTCAATGTATTTGTGTATTCTTGATGTTGTGTATTATATGTATTTTATGTAAAACATGTATGTAACAGGAAGTCATAGTTTAGTTGATTTAATAATAATTGTAACATTTTTTTTTTTTTTTTTGACTAGATAAAGGAAGAGATTAATTGTGAGATTTTAAGTAATGAGTTAAATAATTGAAGATTAATTGCTTAATTATCATTGTACAGAGGAATTTAGTGAGATTTAGATTATTTGTTGAATAGTAAGGATTAAACATAAATATGTTCAAGGGTTGTGATATATTATTATTAGTATGAGATAAGTGATGAATTTTCTAGTGTTATATCAAGGTGAAATGTTGTAAAGAAGTTTGGGTGAAAATGATAAATAAGGCATGTGAGTTAAGCAGGGTTAATTTTAATGGGAGTTAGAGAGAATAAGAAGTTGAAATACCAGTAATACACAAAGAGGGTGTTAGATATTTTAGGGACACAGTGGTTAGTGATTATATGTAGAGACGGTGAGTAATGTGAATGGTAAATATATTTGTTAATGGTGATATTTTGTAGATAGCGATGAGGTGGTAAGGTATGATCAACGTGCGTCGTTGGGCAGTTCCCGTAATTAGAGAAGGGTAAGAGTGTTTGCCGATATTTGGTGGAGGGCAAAAGGTTATGAACGTGTATATTGCAAGGTTGGGAACACACATCCTAGTACAAAGAGGTAATCGATATATTATTCTAAGAGAAGAATAAAATGATATAAGTGGAATTAGTGAAGGGGTTGTTATGGAGAGACTGGTGTCATAATATGTAAATCTGGTTGTTAGTAGTGGTTGTTAGTAGAAAGAAGGTGAGTAAGGCTATAGATATTAATCCCAATATAATAAATCAAATAATAGTGAATAATGGAGAGTCACCCAAACTAATAGGGAGGAAAATGTCAAATAAGAAAAAGTTCATAGTGGAAAGGTAATAGTAAATGAAAGGTGAGGTAAAAGGAATGTTAATAAATTTGAATTTTGTGGAGAATCTAATGGTAATAAAGGTTAAATAATTAAAAGTTGGTATAAAAGAATTATTAAGAGTTGATGGAAATGATAATAGTAATGCTCATGAATTTTTATAAAAGTTATTTCAAAGGTGAATTGTTTAATGTTAATGAAATAAATAAATACCTTTTTCTTTATCCGTGCTGCGACTACGTCTTTGATGTCTTACGACATGTTTCGGGAACACGTTCCCATCATCAGGTAAAATTGTTTTTTCTTCTAGTTCATAACGAACGTGTCAAGAATATAATAATTAAAACACATCAACACATAAACACATAACACAATGAGTATGATAGAACTCAGTCCACGTAACAGTGCACACTGCCGTACTATAACTGACCACGTAATCAAACTATATATTCGGCTGGTGTACACAAGCGTTATCACTCTTCAATACAGTATCATATAAACAGTGAGATTTAAATGTTAATTGATCATTAAGCAGTAGGTTTGGTTGAAATAAAAGCGCTTTATATATTTCATATTCTTCCATGGCATCCATGTATCGGCTCTTACTGCATATATGTATGGGCGTAAAGTTATCTGTGAAACCACTATAACTGTGATTGCTGTTTACCAGATGTAAAGCAAAGTTGGATTTGATTGACTTGATGTTCCTTTTTGGCAAATGTTCTTTATATCTGTCTTTAAATTTCCTGCCCGTTTGTCCTATGTAGAATTTATCACATTCACTACACTGGATTCTATATATGCCAGAACTGTTTTCGGTTGTTTTTTGTGTTCGAGGTTTTAATATGTTCAATATGTTATTGGTAGTTTTGAAGGACACGATGATGTCTAATTTTCTTAATTCATTTTTTATTATATTAGGAATCACATTAGTATATTCAACTGTAATATAATGGTTCTTTTTACCATCTAATTTTAATTTTCTTTCCATTTTATTCCTACGTTTGCGAATTAAGTTATCTATTATATCACTTTTATATCCATTATTGACAGCTATATCTTTAATAACATTTACTTCATCTTGAAAATCTTCCTGGTTCATAGGTATAGTTAAAAGTCTATTTACGAAAGCATTAAAAGAGGCCATTTTCTGTGTATATGGGTGGAATGAATCAGCATGGACAGTTATATCCGTGGTAGTAGGTTTTCTGTATATTTTATATGTGATACAATCAGCGTTTCTTCGAACAGAAAGGTCTAAAAAGTTTAGGCAATTTTCATTTTCTACTTCCATGGTGAATTTTATGTTGTTATTTATGTTGTTCATGTATTTGAGTAACATGTCCATTTGTCTACAAGTGCCATTAAAAACCATGAACGTATCGTCAACATATCGCGTGTATGAGATAATTTTATCGTGGTAACTGTTACAGTTAGACAGCAGATAATTATTTTCATAAAAGTTAAGGTATATATCTGCCAGTAATCCACTTAAAGGAGACCCCATGGCTAACCCTTCTCCTTGTTTAAAAACATACACGTGATATGTTGACGATACGTTCATGGTTTTTAATGGCACTTGTAGACAAATGGACATGTTACTCAAATACGTGAACAACATAAATAACAACATAAAATTCACCATGGAAGTAGAAAATGAAAATTGCCTAAACTTTTTAGACCTTTCTGTTCGAAGAAACGCTGATTGTATCACATATAAAATATACAGAAAACCTACTACCACGGATATAACTGTCCATGCTGATTCATTCCACCCATATACACAGAAAATGGCCTCTTTTAATGCTTTCGTAAATAGACTTTTAACTATACCTATGAACCAGGAAGATTTTCAAGATGAAGTAAATGTTATTAAAGATATAGCTGTCAATAATGGATATAAAAGTGATATAATAGATAACTTAATTCGCAAACGTAGGAATAAAATGGAAAGAAAATTAAAATTAGATGGTAAAAAGAACCATTATATTACAGTTGAATATACTAATGTGATTCCTAATATAATAAAAAATGAATTAAGAAAATTAGACATCATCGTGTCCTTCAAAACTACCAATAACATATTGAACATATTAAAACCTCGAACACAAAAAACAACCAAAAACAGTTCTGGCATATATAGAATCCAGTGTAGTGAATGTGATAAATTCTACATAGGACAAACGGGCAGGAAATTTAAAGACAGATATAAAGAACATTTGCCAAAAAGGAACATCAAGTCAATCAAATCCAACTTTGCTTTACATCTGGTAAACAGCAATCACAGTTATAGTGGTTTCACAGATAACTTTACGCCCATACATATATGCAGTAAGAGCCGATACATGGATGCCATGGAAGAATATGAAATATATAAAGCGCTTTTATTTCAACCAAACCTACTGCTTAATGATCAATTAACATTTAAATCTCACTGTTTATATGATACTGTATTGAAGAGTGATAACGCTTGTGTACACCAGCCGAATATATAGTTTGATTACTTGGTCAGTTATAGTACGGCAGTGCGCACTGTTACGTGGACTGAGTTCTATCATACTCATTGTGTTATGTGTTTATGTGTTGATGTGTTTTAATTATTATATTCTTGACACGTTCGTTATGAACTAGAAGAAAAAACAATTTTACCTGATGATGGGAACGTGTTCCCGAAACATGTCGTAAGACATCAAAGACGTAGTCGCAGCACGGATAAAGAAAAAGGTATTTATTTATTTCAATTTCACTGCGACTGGAGACCAAAAATAATGTTAATGTTAATGTTCAAAATTAATGTTTTATGATGTTTTATTGTTATATAGTAATAGAGTGTGTGGTTAGGAGGTTGCTACAGGGGTAGCACCGTTAACAAATGTTAAGTTTTAAATAAATGATGTTAATAATGGTATTGAACACAAAAATAATTCTGATTCTGTGGTAAAGAAATATTGAAATCAGGAAAGCTGATAGATAAAATTTTAAAAGCTAATTGGTTTGCCATGATAAAAGTTATGTTTTGCATTTTATATGATAGAGATAGATAGTTATTGTTGCTTTTGAAAATTTAAAAATGCGTTTTACGTGTTATGACCTCAGTATAAGTATATATTTTTTCTTCTTGTGGTGAAAGGAGTAAAGTAGTGTTGACTGGAGTCCAGTCTTGGTAAAGATAGTAATGTAAAAGGAGAAGGCATTCTGTCTTAAATCTTGTTTGTTATTTGAAACTTAGGGGTAAGAAAACCAATGCCTCTGAACATAAAACAATGTAGCTAAGGGGAGACATATCAGTCATGGATATGGGATTATACAAGACCACTATTTTAAATTTTGTATTCAATGTTTCAGCATTTGGTGATGCAGTGACGGTGGTCCTGAGCTGGGCTGCATGTCAGAGCAGGAACGTTGAATGCCTAAATGGCCTTGCGGTGTTGGGATCTCACCTGAGAAGTCCAGTAAGCTCATGCAGGTACTGTCCTCATCATTGGACCAAGGGTAAGTTATTGTATTTCTTTTTCATGTAAACACTACAGGGGGTTGTGGCGCCATATCTGGGCTGATCCCTTTAGAAGGTGTGAATGAGTCAATGAGAGTTTTTATGTTTCGACATAAAACCTCTCATTGAGGGGGTTTTGTGACGGTACAAAAGTCCGTCTTAGAATTTATGGGTACGGGAGAAGAATTTTATTGTATTTTCGTATATTTAAAATGGTTAGGTTAGCTTTCCCCCAATGTATTACATACGACGCAGTTCGTCAGTACAAATCGACTCCAAGGTCGTGGGCCTACGTGATTTTTGGCACATATATTTGGACAGAGCAAGTTGAAAACAACGTGGAAACGTCATGAGCAATGGAAAAACGCAACAACTGTGACGCAGAACAATGCCGTCATCCGTCTTAGACAATAGAGTGATGACGAGGTAATCCCTTCCACCTGGGGAAATTATGCAAATATGGCACTCCCAGTCTGCACGCTGAAATTTTAGCTGGCGTAGTTTCACCAGTAGAGTGTTTAATCAAGTTATAAAATGTAACCAAAATGTAACACAGTGAAATTTTGAACATCCACCAGTAAATTGCAGTTCAAATATGTAAATTAGAATCAGTGTTAAAAGAGAAAAGCGACGAGGGACTTTCGGCCGAACATCTGCCAGCCAATGTGGAGCACCTGACGACAACTGCAATCCCACACCTTCAGGGAAGTCAAAATTATCAATACTTTAATATTTTCTGAGCTCAAAAAATCATGATAAATTAAAAATGTAACTGTGCTAACGTGTGTGTGTGCGAGAACATGGAAGCATGAATGTGCCGGCATTTAGAACAAAGATTTGAGGCATTGGTTTGTGCCATACAATGATCGTAAACTTAATAGATCAATTTTATAAGAGCTGCAGCCAATTTTAAAATGATTTTGTAATAAAATTAAATATAAAAGGAAGTAATTGAAAGCAATGAGTAATTAGAGTGGGCGGAAGTATATGTAGACGCCATTTTGTTTTTGGTTGTATACGGCACCATCTTTGATTTCCGTAAGTGTTTATAATACAAATTCAGATTAATTAAACAAAGTTTATGGCACCAAAATCGTTGTTAGAGTCATTATTTCGAGACCCAACGCTGTCTCTGATCTCGCTTATAAAGAATCCTGGACCCTTAGTAAAATTAATGTTGGTTTTGGAGCCAGGTGCTCAACCAGATGTGGAGCGAACCATGCTGCAAGTACCTATTTCTACAATAGTATTATAAATAAATATATCGTACAAAATGAAAGTAAAAAAGTTAAAATTTGTTAACAAATGGCGAACCGAACAGGTACTTTATATAAAATTTTTATATAAAATAAGCCAGAATCAGAGACGGAGTGGGTGTCGAAAGGGTATAGCATAACACGTAAATAGTACATTACGAGTGTTAGGTTATGTTGTTATTACGTTAAAGAGATATAAAGTAACAGTAAACAAATAGAACTTTTTTTCTCCCTTTAAAATGGCAAACAGTAATGAAAATATCAGCTTCACTCTAAATGAAAGCCAAACGAGTATGACTGAATCAAAAATAATGAGTGAAGGAGTTCACTCAACACCAGTCACGAGTAAAAGGACTGAAGATAACGAAATGTTGAGAATGATGCAAATGCTTTTTAATATACAGAATAATAAATTTGATGAGAAATTTAACGAATTGAAAGAACAGAACAATGAACAAAAAAATGAGATTAGAGAAATCAAAAATAATTTTAATGATAAATTTAACCAATTTGAGGAGAAGTTCAATGAAATGAAAAATGAAATCAGAAAACAGAATGAGAAGTTTGACAGACGAAAGAATGAAGTAGACAAAAATGACGAGAGTAAAATGGGGGTAGAAAATAGTAGAGAATAAAATAAATTAAATGAAAATA
This sequence comes from Magicicada septendecula, assembly GCA_034769895.1. NCBI lineage: Eukaryota > Metazoa > Arthropoda > Insecta > Hemiptera > Cicadidae > Magicicada > Magicicada septendecula. The sequence continues at coordinate 1,231,615,034 of CM068367.1, forward strand.
AAGACAAGGTAAGTAAGGGTGAGAATTATGATTATAGAAGTAGAAATATGGTGTTAGAAAATAATTGTGTGAATATTGATAGTGATAATGAAATTTTAGAGAGAGTAGAATATAATGATGGAATGTTAGTGTGTGATGAGTCAGAGAGAAAGTGGAGAAAGAATATACAAGTGAAGGGGTTGCAGGGGGTAAATTTTTCCCGTAATGTTGTAGTCGGGGGTGAAGAAATGGCTTCACATGAGTATTTGGAAGACAAAAGGTCTGCAAATAGAGTTCCCAGGATTTTTTGTGCACTTCATAGGTGGTGCAGTAATTATGAATTAGTGTCCCCTGCATATATGGAGAGAGAGAGAGAGAGTGTAGTTTGGTGTTATTGTGAGAAATATTTTGAGAGAGAGAGATATTGTGAGGAGAGAGAGAGATAGAGATGTTTAAGGTGGATAGGAATTATAGAGAATTTGTGGAAAAGTTAGGTGTAAAGATGATGTATAATTATATTGAAATTTTACCTTGCATTGATATAGGAGCAGTAGATGTTGTTATAAAAGATGATAATATGAATTACCGGAGTGTGACAGACAATACTAAAGGTGACAGGACCCTACCCGATCATGACAAATTATATGAGATTGTGGAAAATTATAAAAAATTGAATAGTCTGTACATTTATGATACTAATATAAGAGATTCAATAATAAATGATTTGTATAGATATAAGACTCGATGGTTGTTTGATGATGGTGGATAAATTATTTTATTGTGTTTATGAACATTTAATGATGTGGACAGTGTGGTTTTAAAATGGATTGTTTTATGAACTGATTTATGGTCAATGGTAAAAAAATAAGTTGGATTGTATATTTTTTTGTGTATTAATGTCAATGTATTTGTGTATTCTTGATGTTGTGTATTATATGTATTTTATGTAAAACATGTATGTAACAGGAAGTCATAGTTTAGTTGATTTAATAATAATTGTAACATTTTTTTTTTTTGACTAGATAAAGGAAGAGATTAATTGTGAGATTTTAAGTAATGAGTTAAATAATTGAAGATTAATTGCTTAATTATCATTGTACAGAGGAATTTTGTGAGATTTAGATTATTTGTTGAATAGTAAAGGATTAAACATAAATATGTTCAAGGGTTGTGATATATTATTATTAGTATGAGATAAGTGATGAATTTTCTAGTGTTATATCAAGGTGAAATGTAAAGAAGTTTGGGTGAAAATGATAAATAAGGCATGTGAGTTAAGCAGGGTTAATTTTAATGGGAGTTAGAGAGAATAAGAAGTTGAAATACCAGTAATACACAAAGAGGGTGTTAGATATTTTAGGGACACAGTGGTTAGTGATTATATATAGAGACGGTGAGTAATGTGAATGGTAAATATATTTGTTAATGGTGATATTTTGTAGGTAGCGATGAGGTGGTAAGGTATGATCAACGTGCGTCGTTGGGCAGTTCCCGTAATTAGAGAAGGGTAAGAGTGTTTGCCGATATTTGGTGGAGAGCAAAATGTTATGAACGTGTATATTGCCAGGTTGGGAACACACATCCTAGTACAAAGAGGTAATCGATATATTATTCTAAGAGAAGAATAAAATGATATAAGTGGAATTAGTGAAGGGGGTTGTTATGGAGAGACTGGTGTCATAATATGTAAATCTGGTTGTTAGTAGAAAGAAGGTGAGTAAGGCTATAGATATTAATCCCAATATAATAAATCAAATAATAGTGAATAATGGAGAGTCACCCAAACTAGTAGGGAGGAAAATGTCAAATAAGAAAAAGTTCATAGTGGAAAGGTAATAGTAAATGAAAGGTGAGGTAAAAGGAATGTTAATAAATTTGAATTTTGTGGAGAATCTAATGGTAATAAAGGTTAAATAATTAAAAGTTGGTATAAAAGAATTATTAAGAGTTGATGGAAATGATAATAGTAATGCTCATGAATTTTTATAAAAGTTATTTCAAAGGTGAATTGTTTAATGTTAATGTTCAAAATTAATGTTTTATGATGTTTTATTGTTATATAGTAATAGAGTGTGTGGGTAGGAGGTTGCTACAGGGGTAGCACCGTTAACAAATGTTAAGTTTTAAATAAATGATGTTAATAATGGTATTGAACACAAAAATAATTCTGATTCTGTGGTAAAGAAATATTGAAATCAGGAAAGCTGATAGATAAAATTTTAAAAGCTAATTGGTTTGCCATGATAAAAGTTATGTTTTGCATTTTATATGATAGAGATAGATAGTTATTGTTGCTTTTGAAAATTTAAAAATGCGTTTTACGTGTTATGACCTCAGTATAAGTATATATTTTTTCTTCTTGTGGTGAAAGGAGTAAAGTAGTGTTGACTGGAGTCCAGTCTTGGTAAAGATAGTAATGTAAAAGGAGAAGGCATTCTGTCTTAAATCTTGTTTGTTATTTGAAACTTAGGGGTAAGAAAACCAATGCCTCTGAACATAAAACAATGTAGCTAAGGGGAGACATATCAGTCATGGATATGGGATTATACAAGACCACTATTTTAAATTTTGTATTCAATGTTTCAGCATTTGGTGATGCAGTGACGGTGGTCCTGAGCTGGGCTGCATGTCAGAGCAGGAACGTTGAATGCCTAAATGGCCTTGCGGTGTTGGGATCTCACCTGAGAAGTCCAGTAAGCTCATGCAGGTACTGTCCTCATCATTGGACCAAGGGTAAGTTATTGTATTTCTTTTTCATGTAAACACTACAGGGGGTTGTGGCGCCATATCTGGGCTGATCCCTTTAGAAGGTGTGAATGAGTCAATGAGAGTTTTTATGTTTCGACATAAAACCTCTCATTGAGGGGGTTTTGTGACGGTACAAAAGTCCGTCTTAGAATTTATGGGTACGGGAGAAGAATTTTATTGTATTTTCGTATATTTAAAATGGTTAGGTTAGCTTTCCCCCAATGTATTACATACGACGCAGTTCGTCAGTACAAATCGACTCCAAGGTCGTGGGCCTACGTGATTTTTGGCACATATATTTGGACAGAGCAAGTTGAAAACAACGTGGAAACGTCATGAGCAATGGAAAAACGCAACAACTGTGACGCAGAACAATGCCGTCATCCGTCTTAGACAATAGAGTGATGACGAGGTAATCCCTTCCACCTGGGGAAATTATGCAAATATGGCACTCCCAGTCTGCACGCTGAAATTTTAGCTGGCGTAGTTTCACCAGTAGAGTGTTTAATCAAGTTATAAAATGTAACCAAAATGTAACACAGTGAAATTTTGAACATCCACCAGTAAATTGCAGTTCAAATATGTAAATTAGAATCAGTGTTAAAAGAGAAAAGCGACGAGGGACTTTCGGCCGAACATCTGCCAGCCAATGTGGAGCACCTGACGACAACTGCAATCCCACACCTTCAGGGAAGTCAAAATTATCAATACTTTAATATTTTCTGAGCTCAAAAAATCATGATAAATTAAAAATGTAACTGTGCTAACGTGTGTGTGTGCGAGAACATGGAAGCATGAATGTGCCGGCATTTAGAACAAAGATTTGAGGCATTGGTTTGTGCCATACAATGATCGTAAACTTAATAGATCAATTTTATAAGAGCTGCAGCCAATTTTAAAATGATTTTGTAATAAAATTAAATATAAAAGGAAGTAATTGAAAGCAATGAGTAATTAGAGTGGGCGGAAGTATATGTAGACGCCATTTTGTTTTTGGTTGTATACGGCACCATCTTTGATTTCCGTAAGTGTTTATAATACAAATTCAGATTAATTAAACAAAGTTTATGGCACCAAAATCGTTGTTAGAGTCATTATTTCGAGACCCAACGCTGTCTCTGATCTCGCTTATAAAGAATCCTGGACCCTTAGTAAAATTAATGTTGGTTTTGGAGCCAGGTGCTCAACCAGATGTGGAGCGAACCATGCTGCAAGTACCTATTTCTACAATAGTATTATAAATAAATATATCGTACAAAATGAAAGTAAAAAAGTTAAAATTTGTTAACAAATGGCGAACCGAACAGGTACTTTATATAAAATTTTTATATAAAATAAGCCAGAATCAGAGACGGAGTGGGTGTCGAAAGGGTATAGCATAACACGTAAATAGTACATTACGAGTGTTAGGTTATGTTGTTATTACGTTAAAGAGATATAAAGTAACAGTAAACAAATAGAACTTTTTTTCTCCCTTTAAAATGGCAAACAGTAATGAAAATATCAGCTTCACTCTAAATGAAAGCCAAACGAGTATGACTGAATCAAAAATAATGAGTGAAGGAGTTCACTCAACACCAGTCACGAGTAAAAGGACTGAAGATAACGAAATGTTGAGAATGATGCAAATGCTTTTTAATATACAGAATAATAAATTTGATGAGAAATTTAACGAATTGAAAGAACAGAACAATGAACAAAAAAATGAGATTAGAGAAATCAAAAATAATTTTAATGATAAATTTAACCAATTTGAGGAGAAGTTCAATGAAATGAAAAATGAAATCAGAAAACAGAATGAGAAGTTTGACAGACGAAAGAATGAAGTAGACAAAAATGACGAGAGTAAAATGGGGGTAGAAAATAGTAGAGAATAAAATAAATTAAATGAAAATAAAGACAAGGTAAGTAAGGGTGAGAATTATGATTATAGAAGTAGAAATATGGTGTTAGAAAATAATTGTGTGAATATTGATAGTGATAATGAAATTTTAGAGAGAGTAGAATATAATGATGGAATGTTACTGTGTGATGAGTCAGAGAGAAAGTGGAGAAAGAATATACAAGTGAAGGGGTTGCAGGGGGTAAATTTTTCCCGTAATGTTGTAGTCGGGGGTGAAGAAATGGCTTCACATGAGTATTTGGAAGACAAAAGGTCTGCAAATAGAGTTCCCAGGATTTTTTGTGCACTTCATAGGTGGTGCAGTAATTATGAATTAGTGTCCCCTGCATATATGGAGAGAGAGAGAGAGAGAGAGTGTAGTTTGGTGTTATTGTGAGAAATATTTTGAGAGAGAGAGATATTGTGAGGAGAGAGAGAGATAGAGATGTTTAAGGTGGATAGGAATTATAGAGAATTTGTGGAAAAGTTAGGTGTAAAGATGATGTATAATTATATTGAAATTTTACCTTGCATTGATATAGGAGCAGTAGATGTTGTTATAAAAGATGATAATATGAATTACCGGAGTGTGACAGACAATACTAAAGGTGACAGGACCCTACCCGATCATGACAAATTAGATGAGATTGTGGAAAATTATAAAAAATTGAATAGTCTGTACATTTATGATACTAATATAAGAGATTCAATAATAAATGATTTGTATAGATATAAGACTCGATGGTTGTTTGATGATGGTGGATAAATTATTTTATTGTGTTTATGAACATTTAATGATGTGGACAGTGTGGTTTTAAAATGGATTGTTTTATGAACTGATTTATGGTCAATGGTAAAAAAATAAGTTGGATTGTATATTTTTTTGTGTATTAATGTCAATGTATTTGTGTATTCTTGATGTTGTGTATTATATGTATTTTATGTAAAACATGTATGTAACAGGAAGTCATAGTTTAGTTGATTTAATAATAATTGTAACATTTTTTTTTTTTTGACTAGATAAAGGAAGAGATTAATTGTGAGATTTTAAGTAATGAGTTAAATAATTGAAGATTAATTGCTTAATTATCATTGTACAGAGGAATTTTGTGAGATTTAGATTATTTGTTGAATAGTAAAGGATTAAACATAAATATGTTCAAGGGTTGTGATATATTATTATTAGTATGAGATAAGTGATGAATTTTCTAGTGTTATATCAAGGTGAAATGTAAAGAAGTTTGGGTGAAAATGATAAATAAGGCATGTGAGTTAAGCAGGGTTAATTTTAATGGGAGTTAGAGAGAATAAGAAGTTGAAATACCAGTAATACACAAAGAGGGTGTTAGATATTTTAGGGACACAGTGGTTAGTGATTATATATAGAGACGGTGAGTAATGTGAATGGTAAATATATTTGTTAATGGTGATATTTTGTAGGTAGCGATGAGGTGGTAAGGTATGATCAACGTGCGTCGTTGGGCAGTTCCCGTAATTAGAGAAGGGTAAGAGTGTTTGCCGATATTTGGTGGAGAGCAAAATGTTATGAACGTGTATATTGCCAGGTTGGGAACACACATCCTAGTACAAAGAGGTAATCGATATATTATTCTAAGAGAAGAATAAAATGATATAAGTGGAATTAGTGAAGGGGGTTGTTATGGAGAGACTGGTGTCATAATATGTAAATCTGGTTGTTAGTAGAAAGAAGGTGAGTAAGGCTATAGATATTAATCCCAATATAATAAATCAAATAATAGTGAATAATGGAGAGTCACCCAAACTAATAGGGAGGAAAATGTCAAATAAGAAAAAGTTCATAGTGGAAAGGTAATAGTAAATGAAAGGTGAGGTAAAAGGAATGTTAATAAATTTGAATTTTGTGGAGAATCTAATGGTAATAAAGGTTAAATAATTAAAAGTTGGTATAAAAGAATTATTAAGAGTTGATGGAAATGATAATAGTAATGCTCATGAATTTTTATAAAAGTTATTTCAAAGGTGAATTGTTTAATGTTAATGTTCAAAATTAATGTTTTATGATGTTTTATTGTTATATAGTAATAGAGTGTGTGGTTAGGAGGTTGCTACAGGGGTAGCACCGTTAACAAATGTTAAGTTTTAAATAAATGATGTTAATAATGGTATTGAACACAAAAATAATTCTGATTCTGTGGTAAAGAAATATTGAAATCAGGAAAGCTGATAGATAAAATTTTAAAAGCTAATTGGGTTGCCATGATAAAAGTTATGTTTTGCATTTTATATGATAGAGATAGATAGTTATTGTTGCTTTTGAAAATTTAAAAATGCGTTTTACGTGTTATGACCTCAGTATAAGTATATATTTTTTCTTCTTGTGGTGAAAGGAGTAAAATAGTGTTGACTGGAGTCCAGTCTTGGTAAAGATAGTAATGTAAAAGGAGAAGGCATTCTGTCTTAAATCTTGTTTGTTATTTGAAACTTAGGGGTAAGAAAACCAATGCCTCTGAACATAAAACAATGTAGCTAAGGGGAGACATATCAGTCATGGATATGGGATTATACAAGACCACTATTTTAAATTTTGTATTCAATGTTTCAGCATTTGGTGATGCAGTGACGGTGGTCCTGAGCTGGGCTGCATGTCAGAGCAGGAACGTTGAATGCCTAAATGGCCTTGCGGTGTTGGGATCTCACCTGAGAAGTCCAGTAAGGTCATGCAGGTACTGTCCTCATCATTGGACCAAGGGTAAGTTATTGTATTTCTTTTTCATGTAAACACTACAGGGGGGTGTGGCGCCATATCTGGGCTGATCCCTTTAGAAGGTGTGAATGAGTCAATGAGAGTTTTTATGTTTCGACATAAAACCTCTCATTGAGGGGGTTTTGTGACGGTACAAAAGTCCGTCTTAGAATTTATGGGTACGGGAGAAGAATTTTATTGTATTTTCGTATATTTAAAATGGTTAGGTTAGCTTTCCCCCAATGTATTATATACGACGCAGTTCGTCAGTACAAATCGACTCCAAGGTCGTGGGCCTACGTGATTTTTGGCACGTATATTTGGACAGAGCAAGTTGAAAACAACGTGGAAACGTCATGAGCAATGGAAAAACGCAACAACTGTGACGCAGAACAATGCCGTCATCCGTCTTAGACAATAGAGTGATGACGAGGTAATCCCTTCCACCTGCGGAAATTATGCAAATATGGCACTCCCAGTCTGCACGCTGAAATTTTAGCTGGCGTAGTTTCACCAGTAGAGTGTTTAATCAAGTTATAAAATGTAACCAAAATGTAACACAGTGAAATTTTGAACATCCACCAGTAAATTGCAGTTCAAATATGTAAATTAGAATCAGTGTTAAAAGAGAAAAGAGATGAGGGACTTTCAGCCGAACATCTGCCAGCCAATGTGGAGCACCTGACGACAACTGCAATCCCACACCTTCAGGGAAGTCAAAATTATCAATACTTTAATATTTTCTGAGCTCAAAAAATCATGATAAATTAAAAATGTAACTGTGCTAACGTGTGTGTGTGCGAGAACATGGAAGCATGAATGTGCCGGCATTTAGAACAAAGATTTGAGGCATTGGTTTGTGCCATACAATGATCGTAAACTTAATAGATCAATTTTATAAGAGCTGCAGCCAATTTTAAAATGATTTTTTAATAAAATTAAATATAAAAGGAAGTAATTGAAAGCAATGAGTAATTAGAGTGGGCGGAAGTATATGTAGACTCCATTTTGTTTTTGGTTGTATACGGCGCCATCTTTGATTTCCGTAAGTGTTTATAATACAAATTCAGATTAATTAAACAAAGTTTATGGCACCAAAATCGTTGTTAGAGTCATTATTTCGAGACCCAACGCTGTCTCTGATCTCGCTTATAAAGAATCCTGGACCGTTAGTAAATGTTGATTTTGGAGCCAGGTGCTCAACCAGATGTGGAGCGAACCATGCTGCAAGTACCTATTTCTACAATAGTATTATAAATAAATATATTGTACAAAATGAAAGTAAAAAAGTTAAAATTTGTTAACAAATGGCGAACCGAACAGGTACTTTATATAAAATAAGCCAGAATCAGAGACGGAGTGGGTGTCGAAAGGGTATAGCATAACACGTAAATAGTACATAACGAGTGTTAGGTTATGTTGTTATTACGTTAAAGAGATATAAAGTAACAGTAAACAAATAGAACTTTTTGTTCTCCCTTTAAAATGGCAAACAGTAATGAAAATATCAGCCCCACTCTAAATGAAAGCCAAACGAGTATGACTGAATCAAAAATAATGAGTGAAGGAGTTCACTCAACACCAGTCACGAGTAAAAGGACTGAAGATAACGAAATGTTGAGAATGATGCAAATGCTTTTTAATATACAGAATAATAAATTTGATGAGAAATTTAACGAATTGAAAGAACAGAACAATGAACAAAAAAATGAGACTAGAGAAATCAAAAATAATTTTAATGATAAATTTAACCAATTTGAGGAGAAGTTCAATGAAATGAAATATGAAATCAGAAAACAGAATGAGAAGTTTGACAGACAAAAGAATGAAGTAGACAAAAATGACGAGAGTAAAATGGGGGTAGAAAATAGTAGAGAATAAAATAAATTAAATGAAAATAAAGACAAGGTAAGTAAGGGTGAGAATTATGATTATAGAAGTAGAAATATGGTGTTAGAAAATAATTGTGTGAATATTGATAGTGATAATGAAATTTTAGAGAGAGTAGAATATAATGATGGAATGTTAGTGTGTGATGAGTCAGAGAGAAAGTGGAGAAAGAATATACAAGTGAAGGGGTTGCAGGGGGTAAATTTTTCCCGTAATGTTGTAGTCGGGGGTGAAGAAATGGCTTCACATGAGTATTTGGAAGACAAAAGGTCTGCAAATAGAGTTCCCTGCATTTTTTGTGCACTTCATAGGTGGTGCAGTAATTATGAATTAGTGTCCCCTGCATATATGGAGAGAGAGAGAGAGAGAGAGAGAGAGAGTGTGTAGATTGGTGTTATTGTGAGAAATATTTTGAGAGAGAGAGGTATTGTGAGGAGAGAGAGAGATAGAGATGTTTAAGGTGGATAGGAATTATAGAGAATTTGTGGAAAAGTTAGGTGTAAAGATGATGTATAATTATATTGAAATTTTACCTTGCATTGATATAGGAGCAGTAGATGTTGTTATAAAAGATGATAATATGAATTACCGGAGTGTGACAGACAATACTAAAGGTGACAGGACCCTACCCGATCATGACAAATTATATGAGATTGTGGAAAATTATAAAAAATTGAATAGTCTGTACATTTATGATACTAATATAAGAGATTCAATAATAAATGATTTGTATAGATATAAGACTCGATGGTTGTTTGATGATGGTGGATAAATTATTTTATTGTGTTTATGAACATTTAATGATGTGGACAGTGTGGTTTTAAAATGGATTGTTTTATGAACTGATTTATGGTCAATGGTAACAAAATAAGTTGGATTGTATATTTTTTTGTGTATTAATGTCAATGTATTTGTGTATTCTTGATGTTGTGTATTATATGTATTTTATGTAAAACATGTATGTAACAGGAAGTCATAGTTTAGTTGATTTAATAATAATTGTAACATTTTTTTTTTTTTTACTAGATAAAGGAAGAGATTAATTGTGAGATTTTAAGTAATGAGTTAAATAATTGAAGATTAATTGCTTAATTATCATTGTACAGAGGAATTTTGTGAGATTTAGATTATTTGTTGAATAGTAAAGGATTAAACATAAATATGTTCAAGGGTTGTGATATATTATTATTAGTATGAGATAAGTGATGAATTTTCTAGTGTTATATCAAGTAAATATCACGAGTTATATTATGAGTTATATTAAGTAACGGACACGTCATGGACAACGAAATCCAAGAAGTTATATCAAGGTGAAATGTTGTAAAGAAGTTTGGGTGAAAATGATAAATAAGGCATGTGAGTTAAGCAGGGTTAATTTTAATGGGGGTTGGAGAGAATAAGAAGTTGAAATACCAGTAATACACAAAGAGGGTGTTAGATATTTTAGGGACACAGTGGTTAGTGATTATATGTAGAGTCGGTGAGTAATGTGAATGGTAAATATATTTGTTAATGGTGATATTTTGTAGATAGCGATGAGGTGGTAAGGTATGATCAACGTGCGTCGTTGGGCAGTTCCCGTAATTAGAGAAGGGTAAGAGTGTTTGCCGATATTTGGTGGAGGGCAAAAGGTTATGAACGTGTATATTGTCAGGTTGGGAACACACATCCTAGTACAAAGAGGTAATCGATATATTATTCTAAGAGAAGAATAAAATGATATAAGTGGAATTAGTGAAGGGGGTTGTTATGGAGAGACTGGTGTCATAATATGTAAATCTGGTTGTTAGTAGAAAGTAGGTGAGTAAGGCTATAGATATTAATCCCAATATAATAAATCAAATAATAGTGAATAATGGAGAGTCACCCAAACTAATAGGGAGGAAAATGTCAAATAAGAAAAAGTTCATAGTGGAAAGGTAATAGTAAATGAAAGGTGAGGTAAAAGGAATGTTAATAAATTTGAATTTTGTGGAGAATCTAATGGTAATAAAGGTTAAATAATTAAAAGTTGGTATAAAAGAATTATTAAGGATTGATGGAAATGATAATAGTAATGCTCATGAATTTTTATACAAGTTATTTCAAATGTGAATTGTTTAATGTTAATGATATTAATTGATGACTCGTTGGGCACTTGGTGAAACATATTAATACAAAGGTTTTGTAAAATATATAAAAACACTTGGTAAGTTTCACAAATTTTTTTTTTTTTTTTTAATTAACTCTGACAGCTGTTTCGACTAACTTAAGCCATTGTCAAAGAGCGAGTGAATGAAATTACTGAACACAGGATCTTAGAGTAGTGTAGGTGGTAAACATCTGTTTAGGGCGTATCTGGAACATCTGTGTTGTGATGGCGAGGGGTGGGGAGTGTGTGCATGAGACAAGGGAAGGTCTGGTGTCTTTAAAAACTAAATACAATCATGAATGCAAAATATAAAATTAACTGAACTAAATATAAACTGAATGCAAAATTTAAAATAATGATGAACATTCAAAATAATATAAAATAAACTAAACTAAATAACAGATTTTAATAAAGGGGATACACAAAATTCAGTCTGTTCATTGGTTAAATTTTTGTTATTTTTTATTGCTTTTTTAATTTCTAAAATTTCTAACAAATCCATTTTTCTACCTTTTTGTATGTTGTGGAGTAGTGTTATGTTTTTTGTGTCTATAAAGTGATTGTGTTGTAAGCAATGATCTGCAAAACCTGTATTAGATGTATTGGTTAAAATCGCCTTCTTATGTTCAGAAATGCGATGTTTCAGAGCACGGCCACATTGTCCGATATAGACAGCTCCATATGTTCTTAGATTATATTAATTCCTTTTATAGTAGCGTGCAATTTACACTTGAAACAGAAAATATGAAAAGTTTAAATTTTTTGGATCTTACCATTACTAGATCACAAAATAATCTTAGTTTTCAGATATATAGAAAACCTACTTTTACAGATACCATTATACATAAACAATCACTAACATCATGGCACATAAAATTAAGCAGTTTTCATGCAATGGTTAATCGTCTCCTTATAGTTCCTTTATCCAAAGAAAATTTCAATAAAGAGGTAGATATTATAAAAGCCATAGCACAAAATAACGGTTATGATGAAAGAATAATTAATTCTTTAATTTTAAAAAAACAGAAGAAAATTACTTTAAAAGAATTTTATTCCATAGAGCCAGATCAGGGTAACAAAAAATTTCACTTAACAAATTACATTCCGTGTATAACAGATAAGATTAATAATAGGTTAAAAAACCATGGTCTTAACATGGTATCAGTAAACAAACGTAATCTTTTTTCACTACTAGTCAATAATAAAGAAAAATCTAATACACTGGAGAAAAATGGAGTTTATGAAATACACTGTGCAGAATGCGATGCTATTTATATCGGACAATGTGGCCGTGCTCTGAAACATCGCATTTCTGAACATAAGAAGGCGATTTTAACCAATACATCTAATACAGGTTTTGCAGATCATTGCTTACAACACAATCACTTTATAGACACAAAAAACATAACACTACTCCACAACATACAAAAAGGTAGAAAAATGGATTTGTTAGAAATTTTAGAAATTAAAAAAGCAATAAAAAATAACAAAAATTTAACCAATGAACAGACTGAATTTTGTGTATCCCCTTTATTAAAATCTGTTATTTAGTTTAGTTTATTTTATATTATTTTGAATGTTCATCATTATTTTAAATTTTGCATTCAGTTTATATTTAGTTCAGTTAATTTTATATTTTGCATTCATGATTGTATTTAGTTTTTAAAGACACCAGACCTTCCCTTGTCTCATGCACACACTCCCCACCCCTCGCCATCACAACACAGATGTTCCAGATACGCCCTAAACAGATGTTTACCACCTACACTACTCTAAGATCCTGTGTTCAGTAATTTCATTCACTCGCTCTTTGACAATGGCTTAAGTTAGTCGAAACAGCTGTCAGAGTTAATTAAAAAAAAAAAAATTTGTGAAACTTACCAAGTGTTTTTATATATTTTACAAAACCTTTGTTTAATGTTAATGTTCAAAATTAATGTTTTATGATGTTTTATTGTTATATAGTAATAGAGTGTGTGGTTAGGAGGTTGCTACAGGGGTAGCACCGTTAACAAATGTTAAGTTTTAAATAAATGATGTTAATAATGGTACTGAACACAAAAATAATTCTGATTCTGTGGTAAAGAAATATTGAAATCAGGAAAGCTGATAGATAAAATTTTAAAAGCTAATTGGTTTGCCATGATAAAAGTTATGTTTTGCATTTTATATGATAGAGATAGATAGTTATTGTTGCTTTTGAAAATTTAAAAATGCGTTTTACGTGTTATGACCTCAGTATAAGTATATATTTTTTCTTCTTGTGGTGAAAGGAGTAAAGTAGTGTTGACTGGAGTCCAGTCTTGGTAAAGATAGTAATGTAAAAGGAGAAGGCATTCTGTCTTAAATCTTGTTTGTTATTTGAAACTTAGGGGTAAGAAAACCAATGCCTCTGAACATAAAACAATGTAGCTACGGGGAGACATATCAGTCATGGATATGGGATTATACAAGACCACTATTTTAAATTTTGTATTCAATGTTTCAGCATTTGGTGATGCAGTGACGGTGGTCCTGAGCTGGGCTGCATGTCAGAGCAGGAACGTTGAATGCCTAAATGGCCTTGCGGTGTTGGGATCTCACCTGAGAAGTCCAGTAACGTCATGCAGGTACTGTCCTCATCATTGGACCAAGGGTAAGTTATTGTATTTCTTTTTCATGTAAACACTACAGGGGGTTGTGGCGCCATATCTGGGCTGATCCCTTTAGAAGGTGTGAATGAGTCAATGAGAGTTTTTATGTTTCGACATAAAACCTCTCATTGAGAGGGTTTTGTGATGGTAAAAAGTCCGTCTTAGAATTTATGGGTACGGGAGAAGAATTTTATTGTATTTTCGTATATTTAAAATGGTTAGGTTAGCTTTCCCCCAATGTATTACATACGACGCAGTTCGTCAGTACAAATCGACTCCAAGGTCGTGGGCCTACGTGATTTTTGGCACGTATATTTGGACAGAGCAAGTTGAAAACAACGTGGAAACGTCATGAGCAATGGAAAAACGCAACAACTGTGACGCAGAACAATGCCGTCATCCGTCTTAGACAATAGAGTGATGACGAGGTAATCCCTTCCACCTGCGGAAATTATGCAAATATGGCACTCCCAGTCTGCACGCTGAAATTTTAGCTGGCGTAGTTTCACCAGTAGAGTGTTTAATCAAGTTATAAAATGTAACCAAAATGTAACACAGTGAAATTTTGAACATCCACCAGTAAATTGCAGTTCAAATATGTAAATTAGAATCAGTGTTAAAAGAGAAAAGCGATGAGGGACTTTCGGCCGAACATCTGCCAGCCAATGTGGAGCACCTGACGACAACTGCAATCCCACACCTTCAGGGAAGTCAAAATTATCAATACTTTAATATTTTCTGAGCTCAAAAAATCATGATAAATTAAAAATGTAACTGTGCTAACGTGTGTGTGTGCGAGAACATGGAAGCATGAATGTGCCGGCATTTAGAACAAAGATTTGAGGCATTGGTTTGTGCCATACAATGATCGTAAACTTAATAGATCAATTTTATAAGAGCTGCAGCCAATTTTAAAATGATTTTGTAATAAAATTAAATATAAAAGGAAGTAATTGAAAGCAATGAGTAATTAGAGTGGGCGGAAGTATATGTAGACGCCATTTTGTTTTTGGTTGTATACGGCACCATCTTTGATTTCAGTATCTTTGAAATCGTTGTTAGAGTCATTATTTCGAGACCCAACGCTGTCTCTGATCTCGCTTATAAAGAATCCTGGACCCTTAGTAAAATTAATGTTGGTGATGGAGCCAGGTGCTCAACCAGATGTGGAGCGAACCATGCTGCAAGTACCTATTTCTACAATAGTATTATAAATAAATATATCGTACAAAATGAAGGTAAAAAAGTTAAAATTTGTTAACAAATGGCGAACCGAACAGGTACTTTATATAAAATTTTTATATAAAATAAGCCAGAATCAGAGATGGAGTGGGTGTCGAAAGGGTATAGCATAACACGTAAATAGTACATTACGAGTGTTAGGTTATGTTGTTATTACGTTAAAGAGATATAAAGTAACAGTAAACAAATAGAATTTTTTTTCTCCCTTTAAAATGGCAAACAGTAATGAAAATATCAGCCTCACTCTAAATGAAAGCCAAACGAGTATGACTGAATCAAAAATAATGAGTGAAGGAGTTCACTCAACACCAGTCATGAGTAAAAGGACTGAAGATAACGAAATGTTGAGAATGATGCAAATGCTTTTTAATATACAGAATAATAAATTTGATGAGAAATTTAACGAATTGAAAGAACAGAACAATGAACAAAAAAATGAGATTAGAGAAATCAAAAATAATTTTAATGATAAATTTAACCAATTTGAGGAGAAGTTCAATGAAATGAAAAATGAAATCAGAAAACAGAATGAGAAGTTTGACAGACGAAAGAATGAAGTAGACAAAAATGACGAGAGTAAAATGGGGGTAGAAAATAGTAGAGAATAAAATAAATTAAATGAAAATAAAGACAAGGTAAGTAAGGGTGAGAATTATGATTATAGAAGTAGAAATATGGTGTTAGAAAATAATTGTGTGAATATTGAGTGATAATGAAATTTTAGAGAGAGTAGAATATAATGATGTAATGTTAGTGTGTGATGAGTCAGAGAGAAAGTGGAGAAAGAATATACAAGTGAAGGGGTTGCAGGGGGTAAATTTTTCCCGTAATGTTGTAGTCGGGGGTGAAGAAATGGCTTCACATGGGTATTTGGAAGACAAAAGGTCTGCAAATAGAGTTCCCTGGATTTTTTGTGCACTTCATAGGTGGTGCAGTAATTATGAATTAGTGTCCCCTGCATATATGGAGAGAGAGAGTGTAGATTGGTGTTATTGTGAGAAATATTTTGAGAGAGAGAGGTATTGTGAGGAGAGAGAGAGATAGAGATGTTTAAGGTGGATAGGAATTATAGAGAATTTGTGGAAAAGTTAGGTGTAAAGATGATGTATAATTATATTGAAATTTTACCTTGCATTGATATAGGAGCAGTAGATGTTGTTATAAAAGATGATAATATGAATTACCGGAGTGTGACAGACAATACTACAGGTGACAGGACCCTACCCGATCATGACAAATTATATGAGATTGTGGAAAATTATAAAAAATTGAATAGTCTGTACATTTATGATACTAATATAAGAGATTCAATAATAAATGATTTTTATAGATATAAGACTCGATGGTTGTTTGATGATGGTGGATAAATTATTTTATTGTGTTTATGAACATTTAATGATGTGGACAGTGTGGTTTTAAAAAGGATTGTTTTATGAACTGATTTATGGTCAATGGTAACAAAATAAGTTGGAGTGTATATTTTTTTGTGTATTAATGTCAATGTATCTGTGTATTCTTGATGTTGTGTATTATATGTATTTTATGTAAAACATGTATGTAACAGGAAGTCATAGTTTAGTTGATTTAATAATAATTGTAACTTTTTTTTTTTTTTTGACTAGATAAAGGAAGAGATTAATTGTGAGATTTTAAGTAATGAGTTAAATAATTGAAGATTAATTGCTTAATTATCATTGTACAGAGGAATTTTGTGAGATTTAGATTATTTGTTGAATAGTAAAGGATTAAACATAAATATGTTCAAGGGTTGTGATATATTATTATTAGTATGAGATAAGTGATGAATTTTCTAGTGTTATGTCAAGGTGAAATGTTGTAAAGAAGTTTGGGTGAAAATGATAAATAAGGCATGTGAGTTAAGCAGGGTTAATTTTAATGGGGGTTGGAGAGAATAAGAAGTTGAAATACCAGTAATACACAAAGAGGGTGTTAGATATTTTAGGGACACAGTGGTTAGTGATTATATGTAGAGTCGGTGAGTAATGTGAATGGTAAATATATTTGTTAATGGTGATATTTTGTAGATAGCGATGAGGTGGTAAGGTATGATCAACGTGCGTCGTTGGGCAGTTCCCGTAATTAGAGAAGGGTAAGAGTGTTTGCCGATATTTGGTGGAGGGCAAAAGGTTATGAACGTGTATATTGCCAGGTTGGGAACACACATCCTAGTACAAAGAGGTAATCGATATATTATTCTAAGAGAAGAATAAAATGATATAAGTGGAATTAGTGAAGGGGGTTGTTATGGAGAGACTGGTGTCATAATATGTAAATCTGGTTGTTAGTAGTGGTTGTTAGTAGAAAGAAGGTGAGTAAGGCTATAGATATTAATGCCAATATAATAAATCAAATAATAGTGAATAATGGAGAGTCACCCAAACTAATAGGGAGTAAAATGTCAAATAAGAAAAAGTTCATAGTGGAAAGGTAATAGTAAATGAAAGGTCAGGTAAAAGGAATGTTAATAAATTTGAATTTTGTGGAGAATCTAATGGTAATAAAGGTTAAATAATTAAAAGTTGGTATAAAAGAATTATTAAGGATTGATGGAAATGATAATAGTAATGCTCATGAATTTTTATACAAGTTATTTCAAATGTGAATTGTTTAATGTTAATGTTCAAAATTAATGTTTTATGATGTTTTATTGTTATATAGTAATAGAGTGTGTGGTTAGGAGGTTGCTACAGGGGTAGCACCGTTAACAAATGTTAAGTTTTAAATAAATGATGTTAATAATGGTACTGAACACAAAAATAATTCTGATTCTGTGGTAAAGAAATATTGAAATCAGGAAAGCTGATAGATAAAATTTTAAAAGCTAATTGGTTTGCCATGATAAAAGTTATGTTTTGCATTTTATATGATAGAGATAGATAGTTATTGTTGCTTTTGAAAATTTAAAAATGCGTTTTACGTGTTATGACCTCAGTATAAGTATATATTTTTTCTTCTTGTGGTGAAAGGAGTAAAGTAGTGTTGACTGGAGTCCAGTCTTGGTAAAGATAGTAATGTAAAAGGAGAAGGCATTCTGTCTTAAATCTTGTTTGTTATTTGAAACTTAGGGGTAAGAAAACCAATGCCTCTGAACATAAAACAATGTAGCTAAGGGGAGACATATCAGTCATGGATATGGGATTATACAAGACCACTATTTTAAATTTTGTATTCAATGTTTCAGCATTTGGTGATGCAGTGACAGTGGTCCTGAACAGGACTGCATGTCAGAGCAGGAACGTCGAATGCCTAAATGGCCTTGCGGTGTTGGGATCTCACCTGAGAAGTCCAGTAACGTCATGCAGGTACTGTCCTCATCATTGGACCAAGGGTAAGTTATTGTATTTCTTTTTAATGTAAACACTACAGGGGGTTGTGGCGCCATATCTGGGCTGATCCCTTTATAAGGTGTGAATGAGTCAATGAGAGTTTTTATGTTTCGACATAAAACCTCTCATTGAGGGGGTTTTGTGATGGTAAAAAAGTCCGTCTTAGAATTTATGGGTACGGGAGAAGAATTTTATTGTATTTTCGTATATTTAAAATGGTTAGGTTAGCTTTCCCCCAATGTATTACATACGACGCAGTTCGTCAGTACAAATCGACTCCAAGGTCATGGGCCTACATGATTTTTGGCACGTATATTTGGACAGAGCAAGTTGAAAACAACGTGGAAACGTCATGAGCAATGGAAAAATGCAACAACTGTGACGCAGAACAATGCCGTCATCCGTCTTAGACAATAGAGTGATGACGAGGTAATCCCTTCCACCTGCGGAAATTATGCAAATATGGCACTCCCAGTCTGCACGCTGAAATTTTAGCTGGCGTAGTTTCACCAGTAGAGTGTTTAATCAAGTTATAAAATGTAACCAAAATGTAACACAGTGAAATTTTGAACATCCACCAGTAAATTGCAGTTCAAATATGTAAATTAGAATCAGTGTTAAAAGAGAAAAGCGATGAGGGACTTTCGGCCGAACATCTGCCAGCCAATGTGGAGCACCTGACGACAACTGCAATCCCACACCTTCAGGGAAGTCAAAATTATCAATACTTTAATATTTTCTGAGCTCAAAAAATCATGATAAATTAAAAATGTAACTGTGCTAACGTGTGTGTGTGCGAGAACATGGAAGCATGAATGTGCCGGCATTTAGAACAAAGATTTGAGGCATTGGTTTGTGCCATACAATGATCGTAAACTTAATAGATCAATTTTATAAGAGCTGCAGCCAATTTTAAAATGATTTTTTAATAAAATTAAATATAAAAGGAAGTAATTGAAAGCAATGAGTAATTAGAGTGGGCGGAAGTATATGTAGACGCCATTTTGTTTTTGGTTGTATACGGCACCATCTTTGATTTCCGTAAGTGTTTATAATACAAATTCAGATTAATTAAACAAAGTTTATGGCACCAAAATCGTTGTTAGAGTCATTATTTCGAGACCCAACGCTGTCTCTGATCTCGCTTATAAAGAATCCTGGACCCTTAGTAAAATTAATGTTGGTGATGGAGCCAGGTGCTCAACCAGATGTGGAGCGAACCATGCTGCAAGTACCTATTTCTACAATAGTATTATAAATAAATATATCGTACAAAATGAAAGTAAAAAAGTTAAAATTTGTTAACAAATGGCGAACCGAACAGGTACTTTATATAAAATTTTTATATAAAATAAGCCAGAATCAGAGACGGAGTGGGTGTCGAAAGGGTATAGCATAACACGTAAATAGTACATTACGAGTGTTAGGTTATGTTGTTATTACGTTAAAGAGATATAAGGTAACAGTAAACAAATAGAATTTTTTTTCTCCCTTTAAAATGGCAAACAGTAATGAAAATATCAGCCTCACTCTAAATGAAAGCCAAACGAGTATGACTGAATCAAAAATAATGAGTGAAGGAGTTCACTCAACACCAGTCACGAGTAAAAGGACTGAAGATAACGAAATGTTGAGAATGATGCAAATGCTTTTTAATATACAGAATAATAAATTTGATGAGAAATTTAACGAATTGAAAGAACAGAACAATGAACAAAAAAATGAGATTAGAGAAATCAAAAATAATTTTAATGATAAATTTAACCAATTTGAGGAGAAGTTCAATGAAATGAAAAATGAAATCAGAAAACAGAATGAGAAGTTTGACAGACGAAAGAATGAAGTAGACAAAAATGACGAGAGTAAAATGGGGGTAGAAAATAGTAGAGAATAAAATAAATTAAATGAAAATAAAGACAAGGTACGTAAGGGTGAGAATTATGATTATAGAAGTAGAAATATGGTGTTAGAAAATAATTGTGTGAATATTTATAGTGATAATGAAATTTTAGAGAGAGTAGAATATAATGATGTAATGTTAGTGTGTGATGAGTCAGAGAGAAAGTGGAGAAAGAATATACAAGTGAAGGGGTTGCAGGGGGTAAATTTTTCTCGTAATGTTGTAGTCGGGGGTGAAGAAATGGCTTCACATGGGTATTTGGAAGACAAAAGGTCTGCAAATAGAGTTCCCTGGATTTTTTGTGCACTTCATAGGTGGTGCAGTAATTATGAATTAGTGTCCCCTGCATATATGGAGAGAGAGAGTGTAGATTGGTGTTATTGTGAGAACTATTTTGAGAGAGAGAGGTATTGTGAGGAGAGAGAGAGATAGAGATTTTTAAGGTGGATAGGAATTATAGAGAATTTGTGGAAAAGTTAGGTGTAGAGATGATGTATAATTATATTGAAATTTTACCTTGCATTGATATAGGAGCAGTAGATGATGTTATAAAAGATGATAATATGAATTACCGGAGTGTGACAGACAATACTAAAGGTGACAGGACCCTACCCGATCATGACAAATTATATGAGATTGTGGAAAATTATAAAAAATTGAATAGTCTGTACATTTATGATACTAATATAAGAGATTCAATAATAAATGATTTGTATAGATATAAGACTCGATGGTTGTTTGATGATGGTGGATAAATTATTTTATTGTGTTTATGAACATTTAATGATGTGGACAGTGTGGTTTTAAAATGGATTGTTTTATGAACTGATTTATGGTCAATGGTAACAAAATAAGTTGGAGTGTATATTTTTTTGTGTATTAATGTCAATGTATCTGTGTATTCTTGATGTTGTGTATTATATGTATTTTATGTAAAACATGTATGTAACAGGAAGTCATAGTTTAGTTGATTTAATAATAATTGTAACATTTTTTTTTTTTTTTTTTGACTAGATAAAGGAAGAGATTAATTGTGAGATTTTAAGTAATGAGTTAAATAATTGAAGATTAATTGCTTAATTATCATTGTACAGAGGAATTTTGTGAGATTTAGATTATTTGTTGAATAGTAAAGGATTAAACATAAATATGTTCAAGGGTTGTGATATATTATTATTAGTATGAGATAAGTGATGAATTTTCTAGTGTTATGTCAAGGTGAAATGTTGTAAAGAAGTTTGGGTGAAAATGATAAATAAGGCATGTGAGTTAAGCAGGGTTAATTTTAATGGGGGTTGGAGAGAATAAGAAGTTGAAATACCAGTAATACACAAAGAGGGTGTTAGATATTTTAGGGACACAGTGGTTAGTGATTATATGTAGAGTCGGTGAGTAATGTGAATGGTAAATATATTTGTTAATGGTGATATTTTGTAGATAGCGATGAGGTGGTAAGGTATGATCAACGTGCGTCGTTGGGCAGTTCCCGTAATTAGAGAAGGGTAAGAGTGTTTGCCGATATTTGGTGGAGGGCAAAAGGTTATGAACGTGTATATTGCCAGGTTGGGAACACACATCCTAGTACAAAGAGGTAATCGATATATTATTCTAAGAGAAGAATAAAATGATATAAGTGGAATTAGTGAAGGGGGTTGTTATGGAGAGACTGGTGTCATAATATGTAAATCTGGTTGTTAGTAGTGGTTGTTAGTAGAAAGAAGGTGAGTAAGGCTATAGATATTAATCCCAATATAATAAATCAAATAATAGTGAATAATGGAGAGTCACCCAAACTAATAGGTAGGAAAATGTCAAATAAGAAAAAGTTCATAGTGGAAAGGTAATAGTAAATGAAAGGTCAGGTAAAAGGAATGTTAATAAATTTGAATTTTGTGGAGAATCTAATGGTAATAAAGGTTAAATAATTAAAAGTTGGTATAAAAGAATTATTAAGGATTGATGGAAATGATAATAGTAATGCTCATGAATTTTTATACAAGTTATTTCAAATGTGAATTGTTTAATGTTAATGTTCAAAATTAATGTTTTATGATGTTTTATTGTTATATAGTAATAGAGTGTGTGGTTAGGAGGTTGCTACAGGGGTAGCACCGTTAACAAATGTTAAGTTTTAAATAAATGATGTTAATAATGGTACTGAACACAAAAATAATTCTGATTCTGTGGTAAAGAAATATTGAAATCAGGAAAGCTGATAGATAAAATTTTAAAAGCTAATTGGTTTGCCATGATAAAAGTTATGTTTTGCATTTTATATGATAGAGATAGATAGTTATTGTTGCTTTTGAAAATTTAAAAATGCGTTTTACGTGTTATGACCTCAGTATAAGTATATATTTTTTCTTCTTGTGGTGAAAGGAGTAAAGTAGTGTTGACTGGAGTCCAGTCTTGGTAAAGATAGTAATGTAAAAGGAGAAGGCATTCTGTCTTAAATCTTGTTTGTTATTTGAAACTTAGGGGTAAGAAAACCAATGCCTCTGAACATAAAACAATGCAGCTACGGGGAGACATATCAGTCATGGATATGGGATTATACAAGACCACTATTTTAAATTTTGTATTCAATGTTTCAGCATTTGGTGATGCAGTGACGGTGGTCCTGAGCTGGGCTGCATGTCAGAGCAGGAACGTTGAATGCCTAAATGGCCTTGCGGTGTTGGGATCTCACCTGAGAAGTCCAGTAACGTCATGCAGGTACTGTCCTCATCATTGGACCAAGGGTAAGTTATTGTATTTCTTTTTCATGTAAACACTACAGGGGGTTGTGGCGCCATATCTGGGCTGATCCCTTTAGAAGGTGTGAATGAGTCAATGAGAGTTTTTATGTTTCGACATAAAACCTCTCATTGAGAGGGTTTTGTGATGGTAAAAAGTCCGTCTTAGAATTTATGGGTACGGGAGAAGAATTTTATTGTATTTTCGTATATTTAAAATGGTTAGGTTAGCTTTCCCCCAATGTATTACATACGACGCAGTTCGTCAGTACAAATCGACTCCAAGGTCGTGGGCCTACGTGATTTTTGGCACGTATATTTGGACAGAGCAAGTTGAAAACAACGTGGAAACGTCATGAGCAATGGAAAAACGCAACAACTGTGACGCAGAACAATGCCGTCATCCGTCTTAGACAATAGAGTGATGACGAGGTAATCCCTTCCACCTGCGGAAATTATGCAAATATGGCACTCCCAGTCTGCACGCTGAAATTTTAGCTGGCGTAGTTTCACCAGTAGAGTGTTTAATCAAGTTATAAAATGTAACCAAAATGTAACACAGTGAAATTTTGAACATCCACCAGTAAATTGCAGTTCAAATATGTAAATTAGAATCAGTGTTAAAAGAGAAAAGCGATGAGGGACTTTCGGCCGAACATCTGCCAGCCAATGTGGAGCACCTGACGACAACTGCAATCCTACACCTTCAGGGAAGTCAAAATTATCAATACTTTAATATTTTCTGAGCTCAAAAAATCATGATAAATTAAAAATGTAACTGTGCTAACGTGTGTGTGTGCGAGAACATGGAAGCATGAATGTGCCGGCATTTAGAACAAAGATTTGAGGCATTGGTTTGTGCCATACAATGATCGTAAACTTAATAGATCAATTTTATAAGAGCTGCAGCCAATTTTAAAATGATTTTGTAATAAAATTAAATATAAAAGGAAGTAATTGAAAGCAATGAGTAATTAGAGTGGGCGGAAGTATATGTAGACGCCATTTTGTTTTTGGTTGTATACGGCACCATCTTTGATTTCAGTATCTTTGAAATCGTTGTTAGAGTCATTATTTCGAGACCCAACGCTGTCTCTGATCTCGCTTATAAAGAATCCTGGACCCTTAGTAAAATTAATGTTGGTGATGGAGCCAGGTGCTCAACCAGATGTGGAGCGAACCATGCTGCAAGTACCTATTTCTACAATAGTATTATAAATAAATATATCGTACAAAATGAAGGTAAAAAAGTTAAAATTTGTTAACAAATGGCGAACCGAACAGGTACTTTATATAAAATTTTTATATAAAATAAGCCAGAATCAGAGATGGAGTGGGTGTCGAAAGGGTATAGCATAACACGTAAATAGTACATTACGAGTGTTAGGTTATGTTGTTATTACGTTAAAGAGATATAAAGTAACAGTAAACAAATAGAATTTTTTTTCTCCCTTTAAAATGGCAAACAGTAATGAAAATATCAGCCTCACTCTAAATGAAAGCCAAACGAGTATGACTGAATCAAAAATAATGAGTGAAGGAGTTCACTCAACACCAGTCATGAGTAAAAGGACTGAAGATAACGAAATGTTGAGAATGATGCAAATGCTTTTTAATATACAGAATAATAAATTTGATGAGAAATTTAACGAATTGAAAGAACAGAACAATGAACAAAAAAATGAGATTAGAGAAATCAAAAATAATTTTAATGATAAATTTAACCAATTTGAGGAGAAGTTCAATGAAATGAAAAATGAAATCAGAAAACAGAATGAGAAGTTTGACAGACGAAAGAATGAAGTAGACAAAAATGACGAGAGTAAAATGGGGGTAGAAAATAGTAGAGAATAAAATAAATTAAATGAAAATAAAGACAAGGTAAGTAAGGGTGAGAATTATGATTATAGAAGTAGAAATATGGTGTTAGAAAATAATTGTGTGAATATTGAGTGATAATGAAATTTTAGAGAGAGTAGAATATAATGATGTAATGTTAGTGTGTGATGAGTCAGAGAGAAAGTGGAGAAAGAATATACAAGTGAAGGGGTTGCAGGGGGTAAATTTTTCCCGTAATGTTGTAGTCGGGGGTGAAGAAATGGCTTCACATGGGTATTTGGAAGACAAAAGGTCTGCAAATAGAGTTCCCTGGATTTTTTGTGCACTTCATAGGTGGTGCAGTAATTATGAATTAGTGTCCCCTGCATATATGGAGAGAGAGAGTGTAGATTGGTGTTATTGTGAGAAATATTTTGAGAGAGAGAGGTATTGTGAGGAGAGAGAGAGATAGAGATGTTTAAGGTGGATAGGAATTATAGAGAATTTGTGGAAAAGTTAGGTGTAAAGATGATGTATAATTATATTGAAATTTTACCTTGCATTGATATAGGAGCAGTAGATGTTGTTATAAAAGATGATAATATGAATTACCGGAGTGTGACAGACAATACTACAGGTGACAGGACCCTACCCGATCATGACAAATTATATGAGATTGTGGAAAATTATAAAAAATTGAATAGTCTGTACATTTATGATACTAATATAAGAGATTCAATAATAAATGATTTTTATAGATATAAGACTCGATGGTTGTTTGATGATGGTGGATAAATTATTTTATTGTGTTTATGAACATTTAATGATGTGGACAGTGTGGTTTTAAAAAGGATTGTTTTATGAACTGATTTATGGTCAATGGTAACAAAATAAGTTGGAGTGTATATTTTTTTGTGTATTAATGTCAATGTATCTGTGTATTCTTGATGTTGTGTATTATATGTATTTTATGTAAAACATGTATGTAACAGGAAGTCATAGTTTAGTTGATTTAATAATAATTGTAACTTTTTTTTTTTTTTTTGACTAGATAAAGGAAGAGATTAATTGTGAGATTTTAAGTAATGAGTTAAATAATTGAAGATTAATTGCTTAATTATCATTGTACAGAGGAATTTTGTGAGATTTAGATTATTTGTTGAATAGTAAAGGATTAAACATAAATATGTTCAAGGGTTGTGATATATTATTATTAGTATGAGATAAGTGATGAATTTTCTAGTGTTATGTCAAGGTGAAATGTTGTAAAGAAGTTTGGGTGAAAATGATAAATAAGGCATGTGAGTTAAGCAGGGTTAATTTTAATGGGGGTTGGAGAGAATAAGAAGTTGAAATACCAGTAATACACAAAGAGGGTGTTAGATATTTTAGGGACACAGTGGTTAGTGATTATATGTAGAGTCGGTGAGTAATGTGAATGGTAAATATATTTGTTAATGGTGATATTTTGTAGATAGCGATGAGGTGGTAAGGTATGATCAACGTGCGTCGTTGGGCAGTTCCCGTAATTAGAGAAGGGTAAGAGTGTTTGCCGATATTTGGTGGAGGGCAAAAGGTTATGAACGTGTATATTGCCAGGTTGGGAACACACATCCTAGTACAAAGAGGTAATCGATATATTATTCTAAGAGAAGAATAAAATGATATAAGTGGAATTAGTGAAGGGGGTTGTTATGGAGAGACTGGTGTCATAATATGTAAATCTGGTTGTTAGTAGTGGTTGTTAGTAGAAAGAAGGTGAGTAAGGCTATAGATATTAATGCCAATATAATAAATCAAATAATAGTGAATAATGGAGAGTCACCCAAACTAATAGGGAGTAAAATGTCAAATAAGAAAAAGTTCATAGTGGAAAGGTAATAGTAAATGAAAGGTCAGGTAAAAGGAATGTTAATAAATTTGAATTTTGTGGAGAATCTAATGGTAATAAAGGTTAAATAATTAAAAGTTGGTATAAAAGAATTATTAAGGATTGATGGAAATGATAATAGTAATGCTCATGAATTTTTATACAAGTTATTTCAAATGTGAATTGTTTAATGTTAATGTTCAAAATTAATGTTTTATGATGTTTTATTGTTATATAGTAATAGAGTGTGTGGTTAGGAGGTTGCTACAGGGGTAGCACCGTTAACAAATGTTAAGTTTTAAATAAATGATGTTAATAATGGCATTGAACACAAAAATAATTCTGATTCTGTGGTAAAGAAATATTGAAATCAGGAAAGCTGATAGATACAATTTTAAAAGCTAATTGGTTTGCCATGATAAAAGTTATGTTTTGCATTTTATATGATAGAGATAGATAGTTATTGTTGCTTTTGAAAATTTAAAAATGCGTTTTACGTGTTATGACCTCAGTATAAGTATATATTTTTTCTTCTTGTGGTGAAAGGAGTAAAGTAGTGTTGACTGGAGTCCAGTCTT
This sequence comes from Magicicada septendecula, assembly GCA_034769895.1. NCBI lineage: Eukaryota > Metazoa > Arthropoda > Insecta > Hemiptera > Cicadidae > Magicicada > Magicicada septendecula. The sequence continues at coordinate 1,231,642,512 of CM068367.1, forward strand.
GGTAAAGATAGTAATGTAAAAGGAGAAGGCATTCTGTCTTAAATCTTGTTTGTTATTTGAAACTTAGGGGTAAGAAAACCAATGCCTCTGAACATAAAACAATGTAGCTAAGGGGAGACATATCAGTCATGGATATGGGATTATACAAGACCACTATTTTAAATTTTGTATTCAATGTTTCAGCATTTGGTGATGCAGTGACAGTGGTCCTGAACAGGACTGCATGTCAGAGCAGGAACGTCGAATGCCTAAATGGCCTTGCGGTGTTGGGATCTCACCTGAGAAGTCCAGTAACGTCATGCAGGTACTGTCCTCATCATTGGACCAAGGGTAAGTTATTGTATTTCTTTTTAATGTAAACACTACAGGGGGTTGTGGCGCCATATCTGGGCTGATCCCTTTATAAGGTGTGAATGAGTCAATGAGAGTTTTTATGTTTCGACATAAAACCTCTCATTGAGGGGGTTTTGTGATGGTAAAAAAGTCCGTCTTAGAATTTATGGGTACGGGAGAAGAATTTTATTGTATTTTCGTATATTTAAAATGGTTAGGTTAGCTTTCCCCCAATGTATTACATACGACGCAGTTCGTCAGTACAAATCGACTCCAAGGTCATGGGCCTACATGATTTTTGGCACGTATATTTGGACAGAGCAAGTTGAAAACAACGTGGAAACGTCATGAGCAATGGAAAAACGCAACAACTGTGACGCAGAACAATGCCGTCATCCGTCTTAGACAATAGAGTGATGACGAGGTAATCCCTTCCACCTGCGGAAATTATGCAAATATGGCACTCCCAGTCTGCACGCTGAAATTTTAGCTGGCGTAGTTTCACCAGTAGAGTGTTTAATCAAGTTATAAAATGTAACCAAAATGTAACACAGTGAAATTTTGAACATCCACCAGTAAATTGCAGTTCAAATATGTAAATTAGAATCAGCGTTAAAAGAGAAAAGCGATGAGGGACTTTCGGCCGAACATCTGCCAGCCAATGTGGAGCACCTGACGACAACTGCAATCCCACACCTTCAGGGAAGTCAAAATTATCAATACTTTAATATTTTCTGAGCTCAAAAAATCATGATAAATTAAAAATGTAACTGTGCTAACGTGTGTGTGTGCGAGAACATGGAAGCATGAATGTGCCGGCATTTAGAACAAAGATTTGAGGCATTGGTTTGTGCCATACAATGATCGTAAACTTAATAGATCAATTTTATAAGAGCTGCAGCCAATTTTAAAATGATTTTGTAATAAAATTAAATATAAAAGGAAGTAATTGAAAGCAATGAGTAATTAGAGTGGGCGGAAGTATATGTAGACGCCATTTTGTTTTTGGTTGTATACGGCACCATCTTTGATTTCCGTAAGTGTTTATAATACAAATTCAGATTAATTAAACAAAGTTTATGGCACCAAAATCGTTGTTAGAGTCATTATTTCGAGACCCAACGCTGTCTCTGATCTCGCTTATAAAGAATCCTGGACCCTTAGTAAAATTAATGTTGGTGATGGAGCCAGGTGCTCAACCAGATGTGTAGCGAACCATGCTGCAAGTACCTATTTCTACAATAGTATTATAAATAAATATATCGTACAAAATGAAAGTAAAAAAGTTAAAATTTGTTAACAAATGGCGAACCGAACAGGTACTTTATATAAAATTTTTATATAAAATAAGCCAGAATCAGAGACGGAGTGGGTGTCGAAAGGGTATAGCATAACACGTAAATAGTACATTACGAGTGTTAGGTTATGTTGTTATTACGTTAAAGAGATATAAGGTAACAGTAAACAAATAGAATTTTTTTTCTCCCTTTAAAATGGCAAACAGTAATGAAAATATCAGCCTCACTCTAAATGAAAGCCAAACGAGTATGACTGAATCAAAAATAATGAGTGAAGGAGTTCACTCAACACCAGTCACGAGTAAAAGGACTGAAGATAACGAAATGTTGAGAATGATGCAAATGCTTTTTAATATACAGAATAATAAATTTGATGAGAAATTTAACGAATTGAAAGAACAGAACAATGAACAAAAAAATGAGATTAGAGAAATCAAAAATAATTTTAATGATAAATTTAACCAATTTGAGGAGAAGTTCAATGAAATGAAAAATGAAATCAGAAAACAGAATGAGAAGTTTGACAGACGAAAGAATGAAGTAGACAAAAATGACGAGAGTAAAATGGGGGTAGAAAATAGTAGAGAATAAAATAAATTAAATGAAAATAAAGACAAGGTAAGTAAGGGTGAGAATTATGATTATAGAAGTAGAAATATGGTGTTAGAAAATAATTGTGTGAATATTTATAGTGATAATGAAATTTTAGAGAGAGTAGAATATAATGATGTAATGTTAGTGTGTGATGAGTCAGAGAGAAAGTGGAGAAAGAATATACAAGTGAAGGGGTTGCAGGGGGTAAATTTTTCTCGTAATGTTGTAGTCGGGGGTGAAGAAATGGCTTCACATGGCTATTTGGAAGACAAAAGGTCTGCAAATAGAGTTCCCTGGATTTTTTGTGCACTTCATAGGTGGTGCAGTAATTATGAATTAGTGTCCCCTGCATATATGGAGAGAGAGAGTGTAGATTGGTGTTATTGTGAGAACTATTTTGAGAGAGAGAGGTATTGTGAGGAGAGAGAGAGATAGAGATTTTTAAGGTGGATAGGAATTATAGAGAATTTGTGGAAAAGTTAGGTGTAGAGATGATGTATAATTATATTGAAATTTTACCTTGCATTGATATAGGAGCAGTAGATGATGTTATAAAAGATGATAATATGAATTGCCGGAGTGTGACAGACAATACTAAAGGTGACAGGACCCTACCCGATCATGACAAATTATATGAGATTGTGGAAAATTATAAAAAATTGAATAGTCTGTACATTTATGATACTAATATAAGAGATTCAATAATAAATGATTTGTATAGATATAAGACTCGATGGTTGTTTGATGATGGTGGATAAATTATTTTATTGTGTTTATGAACATTTAATGATGTGGACAGTGTGGTTTTAAAATGGATTGTTTTATGAACTGATTTATGGTCAATGGTAACAAAATAAGTTGGAGTGTATATTTTTTTGTGTATTAATGTCAATGTATCTGTGTATTCTTGATGTTGTGTATTATATGTATTTTATGTAAAACATGTATGTAACAGGAAGTCATAGTTTAGTTGATTTAATAATAATTGTAACATTTTTTTTTTTTTTTTTGACTAGATAAAGGAAGAGATTAATTGTGAGATTTTAAGTAATGAGTTAAATAATTGAAGATTAATTGCTTAATTATCATTGTACAGAGGAATTTTGTGAGATTTAGATTATTTGTTGAATAGTAAAGGATTAAACATAAATATGTTCAAGGGTTGTGATCTATTATTATTAGTATGAGATAAGTGATGAATTTTCTAGTGTTATGTCAAGGTGAAATGTTGTAAAGAAGTTTGGGTGAAAATGATAAATAAGGCATGTGAGTTAAGCAGGGTTAATTTTAATGGGGGTTGGAGAGAATAAGAAGTTGAAATACCAGTAATACACAAAGAGGGTGTTAGATATTTTAGGGACACAGTGGTTAGTGATTATATGTAGAGTCGGTGAGTAATGTGAATGGTAAATATATTTGTTAATGGTGATATTTTGTAGATAGCGATGAGGTGGTAAGGTATGATCAACGTGCGTCGTTGGGCAGTTCCCGTAATTAGAGAAGGGTAAGAGTGTTTGCCGATATTTGGTGGAGGGCAAAAGGTTATGAACGTGTATATTGCCAGGTTGGGAACACACATCCTAGTACAAAGAGGTAATCGATATATTATTCTAAGAGAAGAATAAAATGATATAAGTGGAATTAGTGAAGGGGGTTGTTATGGAGAGACTGGTGTCATAATATGTAAATCTGGTTGTTAGTAGTGGTTGTTAGTAGAAAGAAGGTGAGTAAGGCTATAGATATTAATCCCAATATAATAAATCAAATAATAGTGAATAATGGAGAGTCACCCAAACTAATAGGGAGGAAAATGTCAAATAAGAAAAAGTTCATAGTGGAAAGGTAATAGTAAATGAAAGGTCAGGTAAAAGGAATGTTAATAAATTTGAATTTTGTGGAGAATCTAATGGTAATAAAGGTTAAATAATTAAAAGTTGGTATAAAAGAATTATTAAGGATTGATGGAAATGATAATAGTAATGCTCATGAATTTTTATACAAGTTATTTCAAATGTGAATTGTTTAATGTTAATGTTCAAAATTAATGTTTTATGATGTTTTATTGTTATATAGTAATAGAGTGTGTGGTTAGGAGGTTGCTACAGGGGTAGCACCGTTAACAAATGTTAAGTTTTAAATAAATGATGTTAATAATGGTACTGAACACAAAAATAATTCTGATTCTGTGGTAAAGAAATATTGAAATCAGGAAAGCTGATAGATAAAATTTTAAAAGCTAATTGGTTTGCCATGATAAAAGTTATGTTTTGCATTTTATATGATAGAGATAGATAGTTATTGTTGCTTTTGAAAATTTAAAAATGCGTTTTACGTGTTATGACCTCAGTATAAGTATATATTTTTTCTTCTTGTGGTGAAAGGAGTAAAGTAGTGTTGACTGGAGTCCAGTCTTGGTAAAGATAGTAATGTAAAAGGAGAAGGCATTCTGTCTTAAATCTTGTTTGTTATTTGAAACTTAGGGGTAAGAAAACCAATGCCTCTGAACATAAAACAATGTAGCTACGGGGAGACATATCAGTCATGGATATGGGATTATACAAGACCACTATTTTAAATTTTGTATTCAATGTTTCAGCATTTGGTGATGCAGTGACGGTGGTCCTGAGCTGGGCTGCATGTCAGAGCAGGAACGTTGAATGCCTAAATGGCCTTGCGGTGTTGGGATCTCACCTGAGAAATCCAGTAACGTCATGCAGGTACTGTCCTCATCATTGGACCAAGGGTAAGTTATTGTATTTCTTTTTCATGTAAACACTACAGGGGGTTGTGGCGCCATATCTGGGCTGATCCCTTTAGAAGGTGTGAATGAGTCAATGAGAGTTTTTATGTTTTGACATAAAACCTCTCATTGAGAGGGTTTTGTGATGGTAAAAAGTCCGTCTTAGAATTTATGGGTACGGGAGAAGAATTTTATTGTATTTTCGTATATTTAAAATGGTTAGGTTAGCTTTCCCCCAATGTATTACATACGACGCAGTTCGTCAGTACAAATCGACTCCAAGGTCGTGGGCCTACGTGATTTTTGGCACGTATATTTGGACAGAGCAAGTTGAAAACAACGTGGAAACGTCATGAGCAATGGAAAAACGCAACAACTGTGACGCAGAACAATGCCGTCATCCGTCTTAGACAATAGAGTGATGACGAGGTAATCCCTTCCACCTGCGGAAATTATGCAAATATGGCACTCCCAGTCTGCACGCTGAAATTTTAGCTGGCGTAGTTTCACCAGTAGAGTGTTTAATCAAGTTATAAAATGTAACCAAAATGTAACACAGTGAAATTTTGAACATCCACCAGTAAATTGCAGTTCAAATATGTAAATTAGAATCAGTGTTAAAAGAGAAAAGCGATGAGGGACTTTCGGCCGAACATCTGCCAGCCAATGTGGAGCACCTGACGACAACTGCAATCCCACACCTTCAGGGAAGTCAAAATTATCAATACTTTAATATTTTCTGAGCTCAAAAAATCATGATAAATTAAAAATGTAACTGTGCTAACGTGTGTGTGTGCGAGAACATGGAAGCATGAATGTGCCGGCATTTAGAACAAAGATTTGAGGCATTGGTTTGTGCCATACAATGATCGTAAACTTAATAGATCAATTTTATAAGAGCTGCAGCCAATTTTAAAATGATTTTGTAATAAAATTAAATATAAAAGGAAGTAATTGAAAGCAATGAGTAATTAGAGTGGGCGGAAGTATATGTAGACGCCATTTTGTTTTTGGTTGTATACGGCACCATCTTTGATTTCAGTATCTTTGAAATCGTTGTTAGAGTCATTATTTCGAGACCCAACGCTGTCTCTGATCTCGCTTATAAAGAATCCTGGACCCTTAGTAAAATTAATGTTGGTGATGGAGCCAGGTGCTCAACCAGATGTGGAGCGAACCATGCTGCAAGTACCTATTTCTACAATAGTATTATAAATAAATATATCGTACAAAATGAAGGTAAAAAAGTTAAAATTTGTTAACAAATGGCGAACCGAACAGGTACTTTATATAAAATTTTTATATAAAATAAGCCAGAATCAGAGATGGAGTGGGTGTCGAAAGGGTATAGCATAACACGTAAATAGTACATTACGAGTGTTAGGTTATGTTGTTATTACGTTAAAGAGATATAAAGTAACAGTAAACAAATAGAATTTTTTTTCTCCCTTTAAAATGGCAAACAGTAATGAAAATATCAGCCTCACTCTAAATGAAAGCCAAACGAGTATGACTGAATCAAAAATAATGAGTGAAGGAGTTCACTCAACACCAGTCATGAGTAAAAGGACTGAAGATAACGAAATGTTGAGAATGATGCAAATGCTTTTTAATATACAGAATAATAAATTTGATGAGAAATTTAACGAATTGAAAGAACAGAACAATGAACAAAAAAATGAGATTAGAGAAATCAAAAATAATTTTAATGATAAATTTAACCAATTTGAGGAGAAGTTCAATGAAATGAAAAATGAAATCAGAAAACAGAATGAGAAGTTTGACAGACGAAAGAATGAAGTAGACAAAAATGACGAGAGTAAAATGGGGGTAGAAAATAGTAGAGAATAAAATAAATTAAATGAAAATAAAGACAAGGTAAGTAAGGGTGAGAATTATGATTATAGAAGTAGAAATATGGTGTTAGAAAATAATTGTGTGAATATTGAGTGATAATGAAATTTTAGAGAGAGTAGAATATAATGATGTAATGTTAGTGTGTGATGAGTCAGAGAGAAAGTGGAGAAAGAATATACAAGTGAAGGGGTTGCAGGGGGTAAATTTTTCCCATAATGTTGTAGTCGGGGGTGAAGAAATGGCTTCACATGGGTATTTGGAAGACAAAAGGTCTGCAAATAGAGTTCCCTGGATTTTTTGTGCACTTCATAGGTGGTGCAGTAATTATGAATTAGTGTCCCCTGCATATATGGAGAGAGAGAGTGTAGATTGGTGTTATTGTGAGAAATATTTTGAGAGAGAGAGGTATTGTGAGGAGAGAGAGAGATAGAGATGTTTAAGGTGGATAGGAATTATAGAGAATTTGTGGAAAAGTTAGGTGTAAAGATGATGTATAATTATATTGAAATTTTACCTTGCATTGATATAGGAGCAGTAGATGTTGTTATAAAAGATGATAATATGAATTACCGGAGTGTGACAGACAATACTACAGGTGACAGGACCCTACCCGATCATGACAAATTATATGAGATTGTGGAAAATTATAAAAAATTGAATAGTCTGTACATTTATGATACTAATATAAGAGATTCAATAATAAATGATTTTTATAGATATAAGACTCGATGGTTGTTTGATGATGGTGGATAAATTATTTTATTGTGTTTATGAACATTTAATGATGTGGACAGTGTGGTTTTAAAATGGATTGTTTTATGAACTGATTTATGGTCAATGGTAACAAAATAAGTTGGAGTGTATATTTTTTTGTGTATTAATGTCAATGTATCTGTGTATTCTTGATGTTGTGTATTATATGTATTTTATGTAAAACACGTATGTAACAGGAAGTCATAGTTTAGTTGATTTAATAATAATTGTAACATTTTTTTTTTTTTTTTTTGACTAGATAAAGGAAGAGATTAATTGTGAGATTTTAAGTAATGAGTTAAATAATTGAAGATTAATTGCTTAATTATCATTGTACAGAGGAATTTTGTGAGATTTAGATTATTTGTTGAATAGTAAAGGATTAAACATAAATATGTTCAAGGGTTGTGATATATTATTATTAGTATGAGATAAGTGATGAATTTTCTAGTGTTATGTCAAGGTGAAATGTTGTAAAGAAGTTTGGGTGAAAATGATAAATAAGGCATGTGAGTTAAGCAGGGTTAATTTTAATGGGGGTTGGAGAGAATAAGAAGTTGAAATACCAGTAATACACAAAGAGGGTGTTAGATATTTTAGGGACACAGTGGTTAGTGATTATATGTAGAGTCGGTGAGTAATGTGAATGGTAAATATATTTGTTAATGGTGATATTTTGTAGATAGCGATGAGGTGGTAAGGTATGATCAACGTGCGTCGTTGGGCAGTTCCCGTAATTAGAGAAGGGTAAGAGTGTTTGCCGATATTTGGTGGAGGGCAAAAGGTTATGAACGTGTATATTGCCAGGTTGGGAACACACATCCTAGTACAAAGAGGTAATCGATATATTATTCTAAGAGAAGAATAAAATGATATAAGTGGAATTAGTGAAGGGGGTTGTTATGGAGAGACTGGTGTCATAATATGTAAATCTGGTTGTTAGTAGTGGTTGTTAGTAGAAAGAAGGTGAGTAAGGCTATAGATATTAATGCCAATATAATAAATCAAATAATAGTGAATAATGGAGAGTCACCCAAACTAATAGGGAGGAAAATGTCAAATAAGAAAAAGTTCATAGTGGAAAGGTAATAGTAAATGAAAGGTCAGGTAAAAGGAATGTTAATAAATTTGAATTTTGTGGAGAATCTAATGGTAATAAAGGTTAAATAATTAAAAGTTGGTATAAAAGAATTATTAAGGATTGATGGAAATGATAATAGTAATGCTCATGAATTTTTATACAAGTTATTTCAAATGTGAATTGTTTAATGTTAATGTTCAAAATTAATGTTTTATGATGTTTTATTGTTATATAGTAATAGAGTGTGTGGTTAGGAGGTTGCTACAGGGGTAGCACCGTTAACAAATGTTAAGTTTTAAATAAATGATGTTAATAATGGCATTGAACACAAAAATAATTCTGATTCTGTGGTAAAGAAATATTGAAATCAGGAAAGCTGATAGATACAATTTTAAAAGCTAATTGGTTTGCCATGATAAAAGTTATGTTTTGCATTTTATATGATAGAGATAGATAGTTATTGTTGCTTTTGAAAATTTAAAAATGCGTTTTACGTGTTATGACCTCAGTATAAGTATATATTTTTTCTTCTTGTGGTGAAAGGAGTAAAGTAGTGTTGACTGGAGTCCAGTCTTGGTAAAGATAGTAATGTAAAAGGAGAAGGCATTCTGTCTTAAATCTTGTTTGTTATTTGAAACTTAGGGGTAAGAAAACCAATGCCTCTGAACATAAAACAATGTAGCTAAGGGGAGACATATCAGTCATGGATATGGGATTATACAAGACCACTATTTTAAATTTTGTATTCAATGTTTCAGCATTTGGTGATGCAGTGACAGTGGTCCTGAACAGGACTGCATGTCAGAGCAGGAACGTCGAATGCCTAAATGGCCTTGCGGTGTTGGGATCTCACCTGAGAAGTCCAGTAACGTCATGCAGGTACTGTCCTCATCATTGGACCAAGGGTAAGTTATTGTATTTCTTTTTAATGTAAACACTACAGGGGGTTGTGGCGCCATATCTGGGCTGATCCCTTTATAAGGTGTGAATGAGTCAATGAGAGTTTTTATGTTTCGACATAAAACCTCTCATTGAGGGGGTTTTGTGATGGTAAAAAAGTCCGTCTTAGAATTTATGGGTACGGGAGAAGAATTTTATTGTATTTTCGTATATTTAAAATGGTTAGGTTAGCTTTCCCCCAATGTATTACATACGACACAGTTCGTCAGTACAAATCGACTCCAAGGTCATGGGCCTACATGATTTTTGGCACGTATATTTGGACAGAGCAAGTTGAAAACAACGTGGAAACGTCATGAGCAATGGAAAAACGCAACAACTGTGACGCAGAACAATGCCGTCATCCGTCTTAGACAATAGAGTGATGACGAGGTAATCCCTTCCACCTGCGGAAATTATGCAAATATGGCACTCCCAGTCTGCACGCTGAAATTTTAGCTGGCGTAGTTTCACCAGTAGAGTGTTTAATCAAGTTATAAAATGTAACCAAAATGTAACACAGTGAAATTTTGAACATCCACCAGTAAATTGCAGTTCAAATATGTAAATTAGAATCAGTGTTAAAAGAGAAAAGCGATGAGGGACTTTCGGCCGAACATCTGCCAGCCAATGTGGAGCACCTGACGACAACTGCAATCCCACACCTTCAGGGAAGTCAAAATTATCAATACTTTAATATTTTCTGAGCTCAAAAAATCATGATAAATTAAAAATGTAACTGTGCTAACGTGTGTGTGTGCGAGAACATGGAAGCATGAATGTGCCGGCATTTAGAACAAAGATTTGAGGCATTGGTTTGTGCCATACAATGATCGTAAACTTAATAGATCAATTTTATAAGAGCTGCAGCCAATTTTAAAATGATTTTGTAATAAAATTAAATATAAAAGGAAGTAATTGAAAGCAATGAGTAATTAGAGTGGGCGGAAGTATATGTAGACGCCATTTTGTTTTTGGTTGTATACGGCACCATCTTTGATTTCAGTATCTTTGAAATCGTTGTTAGAGTCATTATTTCGAGACCCAACGCTGTCTCTGATCTCGCTTATAAAGAATCCTGGACCCTTAGTAAAATTAATGTTGGTGATGGAGCCAGGTGCTCAACCAGATGTGGAGCGAACCATGCTGCAAGTACCTATTTCTACAATAGTATTATAAATAAATATATCGTACAAAATGAAGGTAAAAAAGTTAAAATTTGTTAACAAATGGCGAACCGAACAGGTACTTTATATAAAATTTTTATATAAAATAAGCCAGAATCAGAGATGGAGTGGGTGTCGAAAGGGTATAGCATAACACGTAAATAGTACATTACGAGTGTTAGGTTATGTTGTTATTACGTTAAAGAGATATAAAGTAACAGTAAACAAATAGAATTTTTTTTCTCCCTTTAAAATGGCAAACAGTAATGAAAATATCAGCCTCACTCTAAATGAAAGCCAAACGAGTATGACTGAATCAAAAATAATGAGTGAAGGAGTTCACTCAACACCAGTCATGAGTAAAAGGACTGAAGATAACGAAATGTTGAGAATGATGCAAATGCTTTTTAATATACAGAATAATAAATTTGATGAGAAATTTAACGAATTGAAAGAACAGAACAATGAACAAAAAAATGAGATTAGAGAAATCAAAAATAATTTTAATGATAAATTTAACCAATTTGAGGAGAAGTTCAATGAAATGAAAAATGAAATCAGAAAACAGAATGAGAAGTTTGACAGACGAAAGAATGAAGTAGACAAAAATGACGAGAGTAAAATGGGGGTAGAAAATAGTAGAGAATAAAATAAATTAAATGAAAATAAAGACAAGGTAAGTAAGGGTGAGAATTATGATTATAGAAGTAGAAATATGGTGTTAGAAAATAATTGTGTGAATATTGAGTGATAATGAAATTTTAGAGAGAGTAGAATATAATGATGTAATGTTAGTGTGTGATGAGTCAGAGAGAAAGTGGAGAAAGAATATACAAGTGAAGGGGTTGCAGGGGGTAAATTTTTCCCGTAATGTTGTAGTCGGGGGTGAAGAAATGGCTTCACATGGGTATTTGGAAGACAAAAGGTCTGCAAATAGAGTTCCCTGGATTTTTTGTGCACTTCATAGGTGGTGCAGTAATTATGAATTAGTGTCCCCTGCATATATGGAGAGAGAGAGTGTAGATTGGTGTTATTGTGAGAAATATTTTGAGAGAGAGAGGTATTGTGAGGAGAGAGAGAGATAGAGATGTTTAAGGTGGATAGGAATTATAGAGAATTTGTGGAAAAGTTAGGTGTAAAGATGATGTATAATTATATTGAAATTTTACCTTGCATTGATATAGGAGCAGTAGATGTTGTTATAAAAGATGATAATATGAATTACCGGAGTGTGACAGACAATACTACAGGTGACAGGACCCTACCCGATCATGACAAATTATATGAGATTGTGGAAAATTATAAAAAATTGAATAGTCTGTACATTTATGATACTAATATAAGAGATTCAATAATAAATGATTTTTATAGATATAAGACTCGATGGTTGTTTGATGATGGTGGATAAATTATTTTATTGTGTTTATGAACATTTAATGATGTGGACAGTGTGGTTTTAAAAAGGATTGTTTTATGAACTGATTTATGGTCAATGGTAACAAAATAAGTTGGAGTGTATATTTTTTTGTGTATTAATGTCAATGTATCTGTGTATTCTTGATGTTGTGTATTATATGTATTTTATGTAAAACATGTATGTAACAGGAAGTCATAGTTTAGTTGATTTAATAATAATTGTAACTTTTTTTTTTTTTTTTGACTAGATAAAGGAAGAGATTAATTGTGAGATTTTAAGTAATGAGTTAAATAATTGAAGATTAATTGCTTAATTATCATTGTACAGAGGAATTTTGTGAGATTTAGATTATTTGTTGAATAGTAAAGGATTAAACATAAATATGTTCAAGGGTTGTGATATATTATTATTAGTATGAGATAAGTGATGAATTTTCTAGTGTTATGTCAAGGTGAAATGTTGTAAAGAAGTTTGGGTGAAAATGATAAATAAGGCATGTGAGTTAAGCAGGGTTAATTTTAATGGGGGTTGGAGAGAATAAGAAGTTGAAATACCAGTAATACACAAAGAGGGTGTTAGATATTTTAGGGACACAGTGGTTAGTGATTATATGTAGAGTCGGTGAGTAATGTGAATGGTAAATATATTTGTTAATGGTGATATTTTGTAGATAGCGATGAGGTGGTAAGGTATGATCAACGTGCGTCGTTGGGCAGTTCCCGTAATTAGAGAAGGGTAAGAGTGTTTGCCGATATTTGGTGGAGGGCAAAAGGTTATGAACGTGTATATTGCCAGGTTGGGAACACACATCCTAGTACAAAGAGGTAATCGATATATTATTCTAAGAGAAGAATAAAATGATATAAGTGGAATTAGTGAAGGGGGTTGTTATGGAGAGACTGGTGTCATAATATGTAAATCTGGTTGTTAGTAGTGGTTGTTAGTAGAAAGAAGGTGAGTAAGGCTATAGATATTAATGCCAATATAATAAATCAAATAATAGTGAATAATGGAGAGTCACCCAAACTAATAGGGAGTAAAATGTCAAATAAGAAAAAGTTCATAGTGGAAAGGTAATAGTAAATGAAAGGTCAGGTAAAAGGAATGTTAATAAATTTGAATTTTGTGGAGAATCTAATGGTAATAAAGGTTAAATAATTAAAAGTTGGTATAAAAGAATTATTAAGGATTGATGGAAATGATAATAGTAATGCTCATGAATTTTTATACAAGTTATTTCAAATGTGAATTGCTTAATGTTAATGTTCAAAATTAATGTTTTATGATGTTTTATTGTTATATAGTAATAGAGTGTGTGGTTAGGAGGTTGCTACAGGGGTAGCACCGTTAACAAATGTTAAGTTTTAAATAAATGATGTTAATAATGGCATTGAACACAAAAATAATTCTGATTCTGTGGTAAAGAAATATTGAAATCAGGAAAGCTGATAGATACAATTTTAAAAGCTAATTGGTTTGCCATGATAAAAGTTATGTTTTGCATTTTATATGATAGAGATAGATAGTTATTGTTGCTTTTGAAAATTTAAAAATGCGTTTTACGTGTTATGACCTCAGTATAAGTATATATTTTTTCTTCTTGTGGTGAAAGGAGTAAAGTAGTGTTGACTGGAGTCCAGTCTTGGTAAAGATAGTAATGTAAAAGGAGAAGGCATTCTGTCTTAAATCTTGTTTGTTATTTGAAACTTAGGGGTAAGAAAACCAATGCCTCTGAACATAAAACAATGTAGCTAAGGGGAGACATATCAGTCATGGATATGGGATTATACAAGACCACTATTTTAAATTTTGTATTCAATGTTTCAGCATTTGGTGATGCAGTGACAGTGGTCCTGAACAGGACTGCATGTCAGAGCAGGAACGTCGAATGCCTAAATGGCCTTGCGGTGTTGGGATCTCACCTGAGAAGTCCAGTAACGTCATGCAGGTACTGTCCTCATCATTGGACCAAGGGTAAGTTATTGTATTTCTTTTTAATGTAAACACTACAGGGGGTTGTGGCGCCATATCTGGGCTGATCCCTTTATAAGGTGTGAATGAGTCAATGAGAGTTTTTATGTTTCGACATAAAACCTCTCATTGAGGGGGTTTTGTGATGGTAAAAAAGTCCGTCTTAGAATTTATGGGTACGGGAGAAGAATTTTATTGTATTTTCGTATATTTAAAATGGTTAGGTTAGCTTTCCCCCAATGTATTACATACGACGCAGTTCGTCAGTACAAATCGACTCCAAGGTCATGGGCCTACATGATTTTTGGCACGTATATTTGGACAGAGCAAGTTGAAAACAACGTGGAAACGTCATGAGCAATGGAAAAACGCAACAACTGTGACGCAGAACAATGCCGTCATCCGTCTTAGACAATAGAGTGATGACGAGGTAATCCCTTCCACCTGCGGAAATTATGCAAATATGGCACTCCCAGTCTGCACGCTGAAATTTTAGCTGGCGTAGTTTCACCAGTAGAGTGTTTAATCAAGTTATAAAATGTAACCAAAATGTAACACAGTGAAATTTTGAACATCCACCAGTAAATTGCAGTTCAAATATGTAAATTAGAATCAGTGTTAAAAGAGAAAAGCGATGAGGGACTTTCGGCCGAACATCTGCCAGCCAATGTGGAGCACCTGACGACAACTGCAATCCCACACCTTCAGGGAAGTCAAAATTATCAATACTTTAATATTTTCTGAGCTCAAAAAATCATGATAAATTAAAAATGTAACTGTGCTAACGTGTGTGTGTGCGAGAACATGGAAGCATGAATGTGCCGGCATTTAGAACAAAGATTTGAGGCATTGGTTTGTGCCATACAATGATCGTAAACTTAATAGATCAATTTTATAAGAGCTGCAGCCAATTTTAAAATGATTTTTTAATAAAATTAAATATAAAAGGAAGTAATTGAAAGCAATGAGTAATTAGAGTGGGCGGAAGTATATGTAGACGCCATTTTGTTTTTGGTTGTATACGGCACCATCTTTGATTTCCGTAAGTGTTTATAATACAAATTCAGATTAATTAAACAAAGTTTATGGCACCAAAATCGTTGTTAGAGTCATTATTTCGAGACCCAACGCTGTCTCTGATCTCGCTTATAAAGAATCCTGGACCCTTAGTAAAATTAATGTTGGTGATGGAGCCAGGTGCTCAACCAGATGTGGAGCGAACCATGCTGCAAGTACCTATTTCTACAATAGTATTATAAATAAATATATCGTACAAAATGAAAGTAAAAAAGTTAAAATTTGTTAACAAATGGCGAACCGAACAGGTACTTTATATAAAATTTTTATATAAAATAAGCCAGAATCAGAGACGGAGTGGGTGTCGAAAGGGTATAGCATAACACGTAAATAGTACATTACGAGTGTTAGGTTATGTTGTTATTACGTTAAAGAGATATAAGGTAACAGTAAACAAATAGAATTTTTTTTCTCCCTTTAAAATGGCAAACAGTAATGAAAATATCAGCCTCACTCTAAATGAAAGCCAAACGAGTATGACTGAATCAAAAATAATGAGTGAAGGAGTTCACTCAACACCAGTCACGAGTAAAAGGACTGAAGATAACGAAATGTTGAGAATGATGCAAATGCTTTTTAATATACAGAATAATAAATTTGATGAGAAATTTAACGAATTGAAAGAACAGAACAATGAACAAAAAAATGAGATTAGAGAAATCAAAAATAATTTTAATGATAAATTTAACCAATTTGAGGAGAAGTTCAATGAAATGAAAAATGAAATCAGAAAACAGAATGAGAAGTTTGACAGACGAAAGAATGAAGTAGACAAAAATGACGAGAGTAAAATGGGGGTAGAAAATAGTAGAGAATAAAATAAATTAAATGAAAATAAAGACAAGGTAAGTAAGGGTGAGAATTATGATTATAGAAGTAGAAATATGGTGTTAGAAAATAATTGTGTGAATATTTATAGTGATAATGAAATTTTAGAGAGAGTAGAATATAATGATGTAATGTTAGTGTGTGATGAGTCAGAGAGAAAGTGGAGAAAGAATATACAAGTGAAGGGGTTGCAGGGGGTAAATTTTTCTCGTAATGTTGTAGTCGGGGGTGAAGAAATGGCTTCACATGGGTATTTGGAAGACAAAAGGTCTGCAAATAGAGTTCCCTGGATTTTTTGTGCACTTCATAGGTGGTGCAGTAATTATGAATTAGTGTCCCCTGCATATATGGAGAGAGAGAGTGTAGATTGGTGTTATTGTGTGAACTATTTTGAGAGAGAGAGGTATTGTGAGGAGAGAGAGAGATAGAGATTTTTAAGGTGGATAGGAATTATAGAGAATTTGTGGAAAAGTTAGGTGTAGAGATGATGTATAATTATACTGAAATTTTACCTTGCATTGATATAGGAGCAGTAGATGATGTTATAAAAGATGATAATATGAATTACCGGAGTGTGACAGACAATACTAAAGGTGACAGGACCCTACCCGATCATGACAAATTATATGAGATTGTGGAAAATTATAAAAAATTGAATAGTCTGTACATTTATGATACTAATATAAGAGATTCAATAATAAATGATTTGTATAGATATAAGACTCGATGGTTGTTTGATGATGGTGGATCAATTATTTTATTGTGTTTATGAACATTTAATGATGTGGACAGTGTGGTTTTAAAATGGATTGTTTTATGAACTGATTTATGGTCAATGGTAACAAAATAAGTTGGAGTGTATATTTTTTTGTGTATTAATGTCAATGTATCTGTGTATTCTTGATGTTGTGTATTATATGTATTTTATGTAAAACATGTATGTAACAGGAAGTCATAGTTTAGTTGATTTAATAATAATTGTAACATTTTTTTTTTTTTTTTTTGACTAGATAAAGGAAGAGATTAATTGTGAGATTTTAAGTAATGAGTTAAATAATTGAAGATTAATTGCTTAATTATCATTGTACAGAGGAATTTTGTGAGATTTAGATTATTTGTTGAATAGTAAAGGATTAAACATAAATATGTTCAAGGGTTGTGATATATTATTATTAGTATGAGATAAGTGATGAATTTTCTAGTGTTATGTCAAGGTGAAATGTTGTAAAGAAGTTTGGGTGAAAATGATAAATAAGGCATGTGAGTTAAGCAGGGTTAATTTTAATGGGGGTTGGAGAGAATAAGAAGTTGAAATACCAGTAATACACAAAGAGGGTGTTAGATATTTTAGGGACACAGTGGTTAGTGATTATATGTAGAGTCGGTGAGTAATGTGAATGGTAAATATATTTGTTAATGGTGATATTTTGTAGATAGCGATGAGGTGGTAAGGTATGATCAACGTGCGTCGTTGGGCAGTTCCCATAATTAGAGAAGGGTAAGAGTGTTTGCCGATATTTGGTGGAGGGCAAAAGGTTATGAACGTGTATATTGCCAGGTTGGGAACACACATCCTAGTACAAAGAGGTAATCGATATATTATTCTAAGAGAAGAATAAAATGATATAAGTGGAATTAGTGAAGGGGGTTGTTATGGAGAGACTGGTGTCATAATATGTAAATCTGGTTGTTAGTAGTGGTTGTTAGTAGAAAGAAGGTGAGTAAGGCTATAGATATTAATGCCAATATAATAAATCAAATAATAGTGAATAATGGAGAGTCACCCAAACTAATAGGGAGTAAAATGTCAAATAAGAAAAAGTTCATAGTGGAAAGGTAATAGTAAATGAAAGGTCAGGTAAAAGGAATGTTAATAAATTTGAATTTTGTGGAGAATCTAATGGTAATAAAGGTTAAATAATTAAAAGTTGGTATAAAAGAATTATTAAGGATTGATGGAAATGATAATAGTAATGCTCATGAATTTTTATACAAGTTATTTCAAATGTGAATTGTTTAATGTTAATGTTCAAAATTAATGTTTTATGATGTTTTATTGTTATATAGTAATAGAGTGTGTGGTTAGGAGGTTGCTACAGGGGTAGCACCGTTAACAAATGTTAAGTTTTAAATAAATGATGTTAATAATGGTACTGAACACAAAAATAATTCTGATTCTGTGGTAAAGAAATATTGAAATCAGGAAAGCTGATAGATAAAATTTTAAAAGCTAATTGGTTTGCCATGATAAAAGTTATGTTTTGCATTTTATATGATAGAGATAGATAGTTATTGTTGCTTTTGAAAATTTAAAAATGCGTTTTACGTGTTATGACCTCAGTATAAGTATATATTTTTTCTTCTTGTGGTGAAAGGAGTAAAGTAGTGTTGACTGGAGTCCAGTCTTGGTAAAGATAGTAATGTAAAAGGAGAAGGCATTCTGT
Source organism: Magicicada septendecula (assembly GCA_034769895.1). Lineage (NCBI taxonomy): Eukaryota > Metazoa > Arthropoda > Insecta > Hemiptera > Cicadidae > Magicicada > Magicicada septendecula. Next base: position 1,231,661,010 of record CM068367.1, read on the forward strand.
CTTAAATCTTGTTTGTTATTTGAAACTTAGGGGTAAGAAAACCAATGCCTCTGAACATAAAACAATGTAGCTAAGGGGAGACATATCAGTCATGGATATGGGATTATACAAGACCACTATTTTAAATTTTGTATTCAATGTTTCAGCATTTGGTGATGCAGTGACGGTGGTCCTGAGCTGGGCTGCATGTCAGAGCAGGAACGTTGAATGCCTAAATGGCCTTGCGGTGTTGGGATCTCACCTGAGAAGTCCAGTAAGGTCATGCAGGTACTGTCCTCATCATTGGACCAAGGGTAAGTTATTGTATTTCTTTTTCATGTAAACACTACAGGGGGTTGTGGCGCCATATCTGGGCTGATCCCTTTAGAAGGTGTGAATGAGTCAATGAGAGTTTTTATGTTTCGACATAAAACCTCTCATTGAGGGGGTTTTGTGACGGTACAAAAGTCCGTCTTAGAATTTATGGGTACGGGAGAAGAATTTTATTGTATTTTCGTATATTTAAAATGGTTAGGTTAGCTTTCCCCCAATGTATTACATACGACGCAGTTCGTCAGTACAAATCGACTCCAAGGTCGTGGGCCTACGTGATTTTTTGCACGTATATTTGGACAGAGCAAGTTGAAAACAACGTGGAAACGTCATGAGCAATGGAAAAACGCAACAACTGTGACGCAGAACAATGCCGTCATCCGTCTTAGACAATAGAGTGATGACGAGGTAATCCCTTCCACCTGCGGAAATTATGCAAATATGGCACTCCCAGTCTGCACGCTGAAATTTTAGCTGGCGTAGTTTCACCAGTAGAGTGTTTAATCAAGTTATAAAATGTAACCAAAATGTAACACAGTGAAATTTTGAACATCCACCAGTAAATTGCAGTTCAAATATGTAAATTAGAATCAGTGTTAAAAGAGAAAAGCGATGAGGGACTTTCGGCCGAACATCTGCCAGCCAATGTGGAGCACCTGACGACAACTGCAATCCCACACCTTCAGGGAAGTCAAAATTATCAATACTTTAATATTTTCTGAGCTCAAAAAATCATGATAAATTAAAAATGTAACTGTGCTAACGTGTGTGTGTGCGAGAACATGGAAGCATGAATGTGCCGGCATTTAGAACAAAGATTTGAGGCATTGGTTTGTGCCATACAATGATCGTAAACTTAATAGATCAATTTTATAAGAGCTGCAGCCAATTTTAAAATGATTTTTTAATAAAATTAAATATAAAAGGAAGTAATTGAAAGCAATGAGTAATTAGAGTGGGCGGAAGTATATGTAGACGCCATTTTGTTTTTGGTTGTATACGGCACCATCTTTGATTTCCGTAAGTGTTTATAATACAAATTCAGATTAATTAAACAAAGTTTATGGCACCAAAATCGTTGTTAGAGTCATTATTTCGAGACCCAACGCTGTCTCTGATCTCGCTTATAAAGAATCCTGGACCCTTAGTAAAATTAATGTTGGTGATGGAGCCAGGTGCTCAACCAGATGTGGAGCGAACCATGCTGCAAGTACCTATTTCTACAATAGTATTATAAATAAATATATCGTACAAAATGAAAGTAAAAAAGTTAAAATTTGTTAACAGATGGCGAACCGAACAGGTACTTTATATAAAATTTTTATATAAAATAAGCCAGAATCAGAGACGGAGTGGGTGTCGAAAGGGTATAGCATAACACGTAAATAGTACATTACGAGTGTTAGGTTATGTTGTTATTACGTTAAAGAGATATAAGGTAACAGTAAACAAATAGAATTTTTTTTCTCCCTTTAAAATGGCAAACAGTAATGAAAATATCAGCCTCACTCTAAATGAAAGCCAAACGAGTATGACTGAATCAAAAATAATGAGTGAAGGAGTTCACTCAACACCAGTCACGAGTAAAAGGACTGAAGATAACGAAATGTTGAGAATGATGCAAATGCTTTTTAATATACAGAATAATAAATTTGATGAGAAATTTAACGAATTGAAAGAACAGAACAATGAACAAAAAAATGAGGTTAGAGAAATCAAAAATAATTTTAATGATAAATTTAACCAATTTGAGGAGAAGTTCAATGAAATGAAAAATGAAATCAGAAAACAGAATGAGAAGTTTGACAGACGAAAGAATGAAGTAGACAAAAATGACGAGAGTAAAATGGGGGTAGAAAATAGTAGAGAATAAAATAAATTAAATGAAAATAAAGACAAGGTAAGTAAGGGTGAGAATTATGATTATAGAAGTAGAAATATGGTGTTAGAAAATAATTGTGTGAATATTTATAGTGATAATGAAATTTTAGAGAGAGTAGAATATAATGATGTAATGTTAGTGTGTGATGAGTCAGAGAGAAAGTGGAGAAAGAATATACAAGTGAAGGGGTTGCAGGGGGTAAATTTTTCTCGTAATGTTGTAGTCGGGGGTGAAGAAATGGCTTCACATGGGTATTTGGAAGACAAAAGGTCTGCAAATAGAGTTCCCTGGATTTTTTGTGCACTTCATAGGTGGTGCAGTAATTATGAATTAGTGTCCCCTGCATATATGGAGAGAGAGAGAGAGAGTGTAGATTGGTGTTATTGTGAGAAATATTTTGAGAGAGAGAGGTATTGTGAGGAGAGAGAGAGATAGAGATGTTTAAGGTGGATAGGAATTATAGAGAATTTGTGGAAAAGTTAGGTGTAAAGATGATGTATAATTATATTGAAATTTTACCTTGCATTGATATAGGAGCAGTAGATGTTGTTATAAAAGATGATAATATGAATTACCGGAGTGTGACAGACAATACTACAGGTGACAGGACCCTACCCGATCATGACAAATTATATGAGATTGTGGAAAATTATAAAAAATTGAATAGTCTGTACATTTATGATACTAATATAAGAGATTCAATAATACATGATTTTTATAGATATAAGACTCGATGGTTGTTTGATGATGGTGGATAAATTATTTTATTGTGTTTATGAACATTTAATGATGTGGACAGTGTGGTTTTAAAAAGGATTGTTTTATGAACTGATTTATGGTCAATGGTAACAAAATAAGTTGGAGTGTATATTTTTTTGTGTATTAATGTCAATGTATCTGTGTATTCTTGATGTTGTGTATTATATGTATTTTATGTAAAACATGTATGTAACAGGAAGTCATAGTTTAGTTGATTTAATAATAATTGTAACTTTTTTTTTTTTTTTGACTAGATAAAGGAAGAGATTAATTGTGAGATTTTAAGTAATGAGTTAAATAATTGAAGATTAATTGCTTAATTATCATTGTACAGAGGAATTTTGTGAGATTTAGATTATTTGTTGAATAGTAAAGGATTAAACATAAATATGTTCAAGGGTTGTGATATATTATTAGTAGTATGAGATAAGTGATGAATTTTCTAGTGTTATGTCAAGGTGAAATGTTGTAAAGAAGTTTGGGTGAAAATGATAAATAAGGCATGTGAGTTAAGCAGGGTTAATTTTAATGGGAGTTAGAGAGAATAAGAAGTTGAAATACCAGTAATACACAAAGAGGGTGTTAGATATTTTAGGGACACAGTGGTTAGTGATTATATGTAGAGTCGGTGAGTAATGTGAATGGTAAATATATTTGTTAATGGTGATATTTTGTAGATAGCGATGAGGTGGTAAGGTATGATCAACGTGCGTCGTTGGGCAGTTCCCGTAATTAGAGAAGGGTAAGAGTGTTTGCCGATATTTGGTGGAGGGCAAAAGGTTATGAACGTGTATATTGCCAGGTTGGGAACACACATCCTAGTACAAAGAGGTAATCGATATATTATTCTAAGAGAAGAATAAAATGATATAAGTGGAATTAGTGAAGGGGGTTGTTATGGAGAGACTGGTGTCATAATATGTAAATCTGGTTGTTAGTAGTGGTTGTTAGTAGAAAGAAGGTGAGTAAGGCTATAGATATTAATCCCAATATAATAAATCAAATAATAGTGAATAATGGAGAGTCACCCAAACTAATAGGGAGGAAAATGTCAAATAAGAAAAAGTTCATAGTGGAAAGGTAATAGTAAATGAAAGGTCAGGTAAAAGGAATGTTAATAAATTTGAATTTTGTGGAGAATCTAATGGTAATAAAGGTTAAATAATTAAAAGTTGGTATAAAAGAATTATTAAGGATTGATGGAAATGATAATAGTAATGCTCATGAATTTTTATACAAGTTATTTCAAATGTGAATTGTTTAATGTTAATGTTCAAAATTAATGTTTTATGATGTTTTATTGTTATATAGTAATAGAGTGTGTGGTTAGGAGGTTGCTACAGGGGTAGCACCGTTAACAAATGTTAAGTTTTAAATAAATGATGTTAATAATGGTATTGAACACAAAAATAATTCTGATTCTGTGGTAAAGAAATATTGAAATCAGGAAAGCTGATAGATAAAATTTTAAAAGCTAATTGGTTTGCCATGATAAAAGTTATGTTTTGCATTTTATATGATAGAGATAGATAGTTATTGTTGCTTTTGAAAATTTAAAAATGCGTTTTACGTGTTATGACCTCAGTATAAGTATATATTTTTTCTTCTTGTGGTGAAAGGAGTAAAGTAGTGTTGACTGGAGTCCAGTCTTGGTAAAGATAGTAATGTAAAAGGAGAAGGCATTCTGTCTTAAATCTTGTTTGTTATTTGAAACTTAGGGGTAAGAAAACCAATGCCTCTGAACATAAAACAATGTAGCTAAGGGGAGACATATCAGTCATGGATATGGGATTATACAAGACCACTATTTTAAATTTTGTATTCAATGTTTCAGCATTTGGTGATGCAGTGACGGTGGTCCTGAGCTGGGCTGCATGTCAGAGCAGGAACGTTGAATGCCTAAATGGCCTTGCGGTGTTGGGATCTCACCTGAGAAGTCCAGTAAGGTCATGCAGGTACTGTCCTCATCATTGGACCAAGGGTAAGTTATTGTATTTCTTTTTCATGTAAACACTACAGGGGGTTGTGGCGCCATATCTGGGCTGATCCCTTTAGAAGGTGTGAATGAGTCAATGAGAGTTTTTATGTTTCGACATAAAACCTCTCATTGAGGGGGTTTTGTGACGGTACAAAAGTCCGTCTTAGAATTTATGGGTACGGGAGAAGAATTTTATTGTATTTTCGTATATTTAAAATGGTTAGGTTAGCTTTCCCCCAATGTATTACATACGACGCAGTTCGTCAGTACAAATCGACTCCAAGGTCGTGGGCCTACGTGATTTTTGGCACGTATATTTGGACAGAGCAAGTTGAAAACAACGTGGAAACGTCATGAGCAATGGAAAAACGCAACAACTGTGACGCAGAACAATGCCGTCATCCGTCTTAGACAATAGAGTGATGACGAGGTAATCCCTTCCACCTGCGGAAATTATGCAAATACGGCACTCCCAGTCTGCACGCTGAAATTTTAGCTGGCGTAGTTTCACCAGTAGAGTGTTTAATCAAGTTATAAAATGTAACCAAAATGTAACACAGTGAAATTTTGAACATCCACCAGTAAATTGCAGTTCAAATATGTAAATTAGAATCAGTGTTAAAAGAGAAAAGCGATGAGGGACTTTCGGCCGAACATCTGCCAGCCAATGTGGAGCACCTGATGACAACTGCAATCCCACACCTTCAGGGAAGTCAAAATTATCAATACTTTAATATTTTCTGAGCTCAAAAAATCATGATAAATTAAAAATGTAACTGTGCTAACGTGTGTGTGTGCGAGAACATGGAAGCATGAATGTGCCGGCATTTAGAACAAAGATTTGAGGCATTGGTTTGTGCCATACAATGATCGTAAACTTAATAGATCAATTTTATAAGAGCTGCAGCCAATTTTAAAATGATTTTTTAATAAAATTAAATATAAAAGGAAGTAATTGAAAGCAATGAGTAATTAGAGTGGGCGGAAGTATATGTAGACGCCATTTTGTTTTTGGTTGTATACGGCACCATCTTTGATTTCCGTAAGTGTTTATAATACAAATTCAGATTAATTAAACAAAGTTTATGGCACCAAAATCGTTGTTAGAGTCATTATTTCGAGATCCAACGCTGTCTCTGATCTCGCTTATAAAGAATCCTGGACCCTTAGTAAAATTAATGTTGGTGATGGAGCCAGGTGCTCAACCAGATGTGGAGCGAACCATGCTGCAAGTACCTATTTCTACAATAGTATTATAAATAAATATATCGTACAAAATGAAAGTAAAAAAGTTAAAATTTGTTAACAAATGGCGAACCGAACAGGTACTTTATATAAAATTTTTATATAAAATAAGCCAGAATCAGAGACGGAGTGGGTGTCGAAAGGGTATAGCATAACACGTAAATAGTACATTACGAGTGTTAGGTTATGTTGTTATTACGTTAAAGAGATATAAGGTAACAGTAAACAAATAGAATTTTTTTTCTCCCTTTAAAATGGCAAACAGTAATGAAAATATCAGCCTCACTCTAATTGAAAGCCAAACGAGTATGACTGAATCAAAAATAATGAGTGAAGGAGTTCACTCAACACCAGTCACGAGTAAAAGGACTGAAGATAACGAAATGTTGAGAATGATGCAAATGCTTTTTAATATACAGAATAATAAATTTGATGAGAAATTTAACGAATTGAAAGAACAGAACAATGAACAAAAAAATGAGATTAGAGAAATCAAAAATAATTTTAATGATAAATTTAACCAATTTGAGGAGAAGTTCAATGAAATGAAAAATGAAATCAGAAAACAGAATGAGAAGTTTGACAGACGAAAGAATGAAGTAGACAAAAATGACGAGAGTAAAATGGGGGTAGAAAATAGTAGAGAATAAAATAAATTAAATGAAAATAAAGACAAGGTAAGTAAGGGTGAGAATTATGATTATAGAAGTAGAAATATGGTGTTAGAAAATAATTGTGTGAATATTTATAGTGATAATGAAATTTTAGAGAGAGTAGAATATAATGATGTAATGTTAGTGTGTGATGAGTCAGAGAGAAAGTGGAGAAAGAATATACAAGTGAAGGGGTTGCAGGGGGTAAATTTTTCTCGTAATGTTGTAGTCGGGGGTGAAGAAATGGCTTCACATGGGTATTTGGAAGACAAAAGGTCTGCAAATAGAGTTCCCTGGATTTTTTGTGCACTTCATAGGTGGTGCAGTAATTATGAATTAGTGTCCCCTGCATATATGGAGAGAGAGAGTGTAGATTGGTGTTATTGTGAGAAATATTTTGAGAGAGAGAGGTATTGTGAGGAGAGAGAGAGAGATAGAGATTTTTAAGGTGGATAGGAATTATAGAGAATTTGTGGAAAAGTTAGGTGTAAAGATGATGTATAATTATATTGAAATTTTACCTTGCATTGATATAGGAGCAGTAGATGTTGTTATAAAAGATGATAATATGAATTACCGGAGTGTGACAGACAATACTACAGGTGACAGGACCCTACCCGATCATGACAAATTATATGAGATTGTGGAAAATTATAAAAAATTGAATAGTCTGTACATTTATGATACTAATATAAGAGATTCAATAATACATGATTTTTATAGATATAAGACTCGATGGTTGTTTGATGATGGTGGATAAATTATTTTATTGTGTTTATGAACATTTAATGATGTGGACAGTGTGGTTTTAAAAAGGATTGTTTTATGAACTGATTTATGGTCAATGGTAACAAAATAAGTTGGAGTGTATATTTTTTTGTGTATTAATGTCAATGTATCTGTGTATTCTTGATGTTGTGTATTATATGTATTTTATGTAAAACATGTATGTAACAGGAAGTCATAGTTTAGTTGATTTAATAATAATTGTAACATTTTTTTTTTTTTTTGACTAGATAAAGGAAGAGATTAATTGTGAGATTTTAAGTAATGAGTTAAATAATTGAAGATTAATTGCTTAATTATCATTGTACAGAGGAATTTTGTGAGATTTAGATTATTTGTTGAATAGTAAAGGATTAAACATAAATATGTTCAAGGGTTGTGATATATTATTAGTAGTATGAGATAAGTGATGAATTTTCTAGTGTTATGTCAAGGTGAAATGTTGTAAAGAAGTTTGGGTGAAAATGATAAATAAGGCATGTGAGTTAAGCAGGGTTAATTTTAATGGGAGTTAGAGAGAATAAGAAGTTGAAATACCAGTAATACACAAAGAGGGTGTTAGATATTTTAGGGACACAGTGGTTAGTGATTATATGTAGAGTCGGTGAGTAATGTGAATGGTAAATATATTTGTTAATGGTGATATTTTGTAGATAGCGATGAGGTGGTAAGGTATGATCAACGTGCGTCGTTGGGCAGTTCCCGTAATTAGAGAAGGGTAAGAGTGTTTGCCGATATTTGGTGGAGGGCAAAAGGTTATGAACGTGTATATTGCCAGGTTGGGAACACACATCCTAGTACAAAGAGGTAATCGATATATTATTCTAAGAGAAGAATAAAATGATATAAGTGGAATTAGTGAAGGGGGTTGTTATGGAGAGACTGGTGTCATAATATGTAAATCTGGTTGTTAGTAGTGGTTGTTAGTAGAAAGAAGGTGAGTAAGGCTATAGATATTAATCCCAATATAATAAATCAAATAATAGTGAATAATGGAGAGTCACCCAAACTAATAGGGAGGAAAATGTCAAATAAGAAATAGTTCATAGTGGAAAGGTAATAGTAAATGAAAGGTCAGGTAAAAGGAATGTTAATAAATTTGAATTTTGTGGAGAATCTAATGGTAATAAAGGTTAAATAATTAAAAGTTGGTATAAAAGAATTATTAAGGATTGATGGAAATGATAATAGTAATGCTCATGAATTTTTATACAAGTTATTTCAAATGTGAATTGTTTAATGTTAATGTTCAAAATTAATGTTTTATGATGTTTTATTGTTATATAGTAATAGAGTGTGTGGTTAGGAGGTTGCTACAGGGGTAGCACCGTTAACAAATGTTAAGTTTTAAATAAATGATGTTAATAATGGTATTGAACACAAAAATAATTCTGATTCTGTGGTAAAGAAATATTGAAATCAGGAAAGCTGATAGATAAAATTTTAAAAGCTAATTGGTTTGCCATGATAAAAGTTATGTTTTGCATTTTATATGATAGAGATAGATAGTTATTGTTGCTTTTGAAAATTTAAAAATGCGTTTTACGTGTTATGACCTCAGTATAAGTATATATTTTTTCTTCTTGTGGTGAAAGGAGTAAAGTAGTGTTGACTGGAGTCCAGTCTTGGTAAAGATAGTAATGTAAAAGGAGAAGGCATTCTGTCTTAAATCTTGTTTGTTATTTGAAACTTAGGGGTAAGAAAACCAATGCCTCTGAACATAAAACAATGTAGCTAAGGGGAGACATATCAGTCATGGATATGGGATTATACAAGACCACTATTTTAAATTTTGTATTCAATGTTTCAGCATTTGGTGATGCAGTGACGGTGGTCCTGAGCTGGGCTGCATGTCAGAGCAGGAACGTTGAATGCCTAAATGGCCTTGCGGTGTTGGGATCTCACCTGAGAAGTCCAGTAAGGTCATGCAGGTACTGTCCTCATCATTGGACCAAGGGTATATTGTATTTCTTTTTCATGTAAACACTACAGGGGGTTGTGGCGCCATATCTGGGCTGATCCCTTTAGAAGGTGTGAATGAGTCAATGAGAGTTTTTATGTTTCGACATAAAACCTCTCATTGAGGGGGTTTTGTGACGGTACAAAAGTCCGTCTTAGAATTTATGGGTACGGGAGAAGAATTTTATTGTATTTTCGTATATTTAAAATGGTTAGGTTAGCTTTCCCCCAATGTATTACATACGACGCAGTTCGTCAGTACAAATCGACTCCAAGGTCGTGGGCCTACGTGATTTTTGGCACGTATATTTGGACAGAGCAAGTGAAAACAACGTGGAAACGTCATGAGCAATGGAAAAACGCAACAACTGTGACGCAGAACAATGCCGTCATCCGTCTTAGACAATAGAGTGATGACGAGGTAATCCCTTCCACCTGCGGAAATTATGCAAATACGGCACTCCCAGTCTGCACGCTGAAATTTTAGCTGGCGTAGTTTCACCAGTAGAGTGTTTAATCAAGTTATAAAATGTAACCAAAATGTAACACAGTGAAATTTTGAACATCCACCAGTAAATTGCAGTTCAAATATGTAAATTAGAATCAGTGTTAAAAGAGAAAAGCGATGAGGGACTTTCGGCCGAACATCTGCCAGCCAATGTGGAGCACCTGACGACAACTGCAATCCCACACCTTCAGGGAAGTCAAAATTATCAATACTTTAATATTTTCTGAGCTCAAAAAATCATGATAAATTAAAAATGTAACTGTGCTAACGTGTGTGTGTGCGAGAACATGGAAGCATGAATGTGCCGGCATTTAGAACAAAGATTTGAGGCATTGGTTTGTGCCATACAATGATCGTAAACTTAATAGATCAATTTTATAAGAGCTGCAGCCAATTTTAAAATAGATTATTTTTTAATAAAATTAAATATAAAAGGAAGTAATTGAAAGCAATGAGTAATTAGAGTGGGCGGAAGTATATGTAGACGCCATTTTGTTTTTGGTTGTATACGGCACCATCTTTGATTTCCGTAAGTGTTTATAATACAAATTCAGATTAATTAAACAAAGTTTATGGCACCAAAATCGTTGTTAGAGTCATTATTTCGAGATCCAACGCTGTCTCTGATCTCGCTTATAAAGAATCCTGGACCCTTAGTAAAATTAATGTTGGTGATGGAGCCAGGTGCTCAACCAGATGTGGAGCGAACCATGCTGCAAGTACCTATTTCTACAATAGTATTATAAATAAATATATCGTACAAAATGAAAGTAAAAAAGTTAAAATTTGTTAACAAATGGCGAACCGAACAGGTACTTTATATAAAATTTTTATATAAAATAAGCCAGAATCAGAGACGGAGTGGGTGTCGAAAGGGTATAGCATAACACGTAAATAGTACATTACGAGTGTTAGGTTATGTTGTTATTACGTTAAAGAGATATAAGGTAACAGTAAACAAATAGAATTTTTTTTCTCCCTTTAAAATGGCAAACAGTAATGAAAATATCAGCCTCACTCTAATTGAAAGCCAAACGAGTATGACTGAATCAAAAATAATGAGTGAAGGAGTTCACTCAACACCAGTCACGAGTAAAAGGACTGAAGATAACGAAATGTTGAGAATGATGCAAATGCTTTTTAATATACAGAATAATAAATTTGATGAGAAATTTAACGAATTGAAAGAACAGAACAATGAACAAAAAAATGAGATTAGAGAAATCAAAAATAATTTTAATGATAAATTTAACCAATTTGAGGAGAAGTTCAATGAAATGAAAAATGAAATCAGAAAACAGAATGAGAAGTTTGACAGACGAAAGAATGAAGTAGACAAAAATGACGAGAGTAAAATGGGGGTAGAAAATAGTAGAGAATAAAATAAATTAAATGAAAATAAAGACAAGGTAAGTAAGGGTGAGAATTATGATTATAGAAGTAGAAATATGGTGTTAGAAAATAATTGTGTGAATATTTATAGTGATAATGAAATTTTAGAGAGAGTAGAATATAATGATGTAATGTTAGTGTGTGATGAGTCAGAGAGAAAGTGGAGAAAGAATATACAAGTGAAGGGGTTGCAGGGGGTAAATTTTTCTCGTAATGTTGTAGTCGGGGGTGAAGAAATGGCTTCACATGGGTATTTGGAAGACAAAAGGTCTGCAAATAGAGTTCCCTGGATTTTTTGTGCACTTCATAGGTGGTGCAGTAATTATGAATTAGTGTCCCCTGCATATATGGAGAGAGAGAGTGTAGATTGGTGTTATTGTGAGAAATATTTTGAGAGAGAGAGGTATTGTGAGGAGAGAGAGAGAGATAGAGATTTTTAAGGTGGATAGGAATTATAGAGAATTTGTGGAAAAGTTAGGTGTAGAGATGATGTATAATTATATTGAAATTTTACCTTGCATTGATATAGGAGCAGTAGATGATGTTATAAAAGATGATAATATGAATTACCGGAGTGTGACAGACAATACTAAAGGTGACAGGACCCTACCCGATCATGACAAATTATATGAGATTGTGGAAAATTATAAAAAATTGAATAGTCTGTACATTTATGATACTAATATAAGAGATTCAATAATAAATGATTTGTATAGATATAAGACTCGATGGTTGTTTGATGATGGTGGATAAATTATTTTATTGTGTTTATGAACATTTAATGATGTGGACAGTGTGGTTTTAAAATGGATTGTTTTATGAACTGATTTATGGTCAATGGTAACAAAATAAGTTGGAGTGTATATTTTTTTGTGTATTAATGTCAATGTATCTGTGTATTCTTGATGTTGTGTATTATATGTATTTTATGTAAAACATGTATGTAACAGGAAGTCATAGTTTAGTTGATTTAATAATAATTGTAACATTTTTTTTTTTTTTTGACTAGATAAAGGAAGAGATTAATTGTGAGATTTTAAGTAATGAGTTAAATAATTGAAGATTAATTGCTTAATTATCATTGTACAGAGGAATTTTGTGAGATTTAGATTATTTGTTGAATAGTAAAGGATTAAACATAAATATGTTCAAGGGTTGTGATATATTATTAGTAGTATGAGATAAGTGATGAATTTTCTAGTGTTATGTCAAGGTGAAATGTTGTAAAGAAGTTTGGGTGAAAATGATAAATAAGGCATGTGAGTTAAGCAGGGTTAATTTTAATGGGAGTTAGAGAGAATAAGAAGTTGAAATACCAGTAATACACAAAGAGGGTGTTAGATATTTTAGGGACACAGTGGTTAGTGATTATATGTAGAGTCGGTGAGTAATGTGAATGGTAAATATATTTGTTAATGGTGATATTTTGTAGATAGCGATGAGGTGGTAAGGTATGATCAACGTGCGTCGTTGGGCAGTTCCCGTAATTAGAGAAGGGTAAGAGTGTTTGCCGATATTTGGTGGAGGGCAAAAGGTTATGAACGTGTATATTGCCAGGTTGGGAACACACATCCTAGTACAAAGAGGTAATCGATATATTATTCTAAGAGAAGAATAAAATGATATAAGTGGAATTAGTGAAGGGGGTTGTTATGGAGAGACTGGTGTCATAATATGTAAATCTGGTTGTTAGTAGTGGTTGTTAGTAGAAAGAAGGTGAGTAAGGCTATAGATATTAATCCCAATATAATAAATCAAATAATAGTGAATAATGGAGAGTCACCCAAACTAATAGGGAGGAAAATGTCAAATAAGAAAAAGTTCATAGTGGAAAGGTAATAGTAAATGAAAGGTCAGGTAAAAGGAATGTTAATAAATTTGAATTTTGTGGAGAATCTAATGGTAATAAAGGTTAAATAATTAAAAGTTGGTATAAAAGAATTATTAAGGATTGATGGAAATGATAATAGTAATGCTCATGAATTTTTATACAAGTTATTTCAAATGTGAATTGTTTAATGTTAATGTTCAAAATTAATGTTTTATGATGTTTTATTGTTATATAGTAATAGAGTGTGTGGTTAGGAGGTTGCTACAGGGGTAGCACCGTTAACAAATGTTAAGTTTTAAATAAATGATGTTAATAATGGTATTGAACACAAAAATAATTCTGATTCTGTGGTAAAGAAATATTGAAATCAGGAAAGCTGATAGATAAAATTTTAAAAGCTAATTGGTTTGCCATGATAAAAGTTATGTTTTGCATTTTATATGATAGAGATAGATAGTTATTGTTGCTTTTGAAAATTTAAAAATGCGTTTTACGTGTTATGACCTCAGTATAAGTATATATTTTTTCTTCTTGTGGTGAAAGGAGTAAAGTAGTGTTGACTGGAGTCCAGTCTTGGTAAAGATAGTAATGTAAAAGGAGAAGGCATTCTGTCTTAAATCTTGTTTGTTATTTGAAACTTAGGGGTAAGAAAACCAATGCCTCTGAATATAAAACAATGTAGCTAAGGGGAGACATATCAGTCATGGATATGGGATTATACAAGACCACTATTTTAAATTTTGTATTCAATGTTTCAGCATTTGGTGATGCAGTGACGGTGGTCCTGAGCTGGGCTGCATGTCAGAGCAGGAACGTTGAATGCCTAAATGGCCTTGCGGTGTTGGGATCTCACCTGAGAAGTCCAGTAAGGTCATGCAGGTACTGTCCTCATCATTGGACCAAGGGTAAGTTATTGTATTTCTTTTTCATGTAAACACTACAGGGGGTTGTGGCGCCATATCTGGGCTGATCCCTTTAGAAGGTGTGAATGAGTCAATGAGAGTTTTTATGTTTCGACATAAAACCTCTCATTGAGGGGGTTTTGTGACGGTACAAAAGTCCGTCTTAGAATTTATGGGTACGGGAGAAGAATTTTATTGTATTTTCGTATATTTAAAATGGTTAGGTTAGCTTTCCCCCAATGTATTACATACGACGCAGTTCGTCAGTACAAATCGACTCCAAGGTCGTGGGCCTACGTGATTTTTGGCACGTATATTTGGACAGAGCAAGTTGAAAACAACGTGGAAACGTCATGAGCAATGGAAAAACGCAACAACTGTGACGCAGAACAATGCCGTCATCCGTCTTAGACAATAGAGTGATGACGAGGTAGTCCCTTCCACCTGCGGAAATTATGCAAATACGGCACTCCCAGTCTGCACGCTGAAATTTTAGCTGGCGTAGTTTCACCAGTAGAGTGTTTAATCAAGTTATAAAATGTAACCAAAATGTAACACAGTGAAATTTTGAACATCCACCAGTAAATTGCAGTTCAAATATGTAAATTAGAATCAGTGTTAAAAGAGAAAAGCGATGAGGGACTTTCGGCCGAACATCTGCCAGCCAATGTGGAGCACCTGACGACAACTGCAATCCCACACCTTCAGGGAAGTCAAAATTATCAATACTTTAATATTTTCTGAGCTCAAAAAATCATGATAAATTAAAAATGTAACTGTGCTAACGTGTGTGTGTGCGAGAACATGGAAGCATGAATGTGCCGGCATTTAGAACAAAGATTTGAGGCATTGGTTTGTGCCATACAATGATCGTAAACTTAATAGATCAATTTTATAAGAGCTGCAGCCAATTTTAAAATGATTTTTTAATAAAATTAAATATAAAAGGAAGTAATTGAAAGCAATGAGTAATTAGAGTGGGCGGAAGTATATGTAGACGCCATTTTGTTTTTGGTTGTATACGGCACCATCTTTGATTTCCGTAAGTGTTTATAATACAAATTCAGATTAATTAAACAAAGTTTATGGCACCAAAATCGTTGTTAGAGTCATTATTTCGAGACCCAACGCTGTCTCTGATCTCGCTTATAAAGAATCCTGGACCCTTAGTAAAATTAATGTTGGTGATGGAGCCAGGTGCTCAACCAGATGTGGAGCGAACCATGCTGCAAGTACCTATTTCTACAATAGTATTATAAATAAATATATCGTACAAAATGAAAGTAAAAAAGTTAAAATTTGTTAACAAATGGCGAACCGAACAGGTACTTTATATAAAATTTTTATATAAAATAAGCCAGAATCAGAGACGGAGTGGGTGTCGAAAGGGTATAGCATAACACGTAAATAGTACATTACGAGTGTTAGGTTATGTTGTTATTACGTTAAAGAGATATAAGGTAACAGTAAACAAATAGAATTTTTTTTCTCCCTTTAAAATGGCAAACAGTAATGAAAATATCAGCCTCACTCTAAATGAAAGCCAAACGAGTATGACTGAATCAAAAATAATGAGTGAAGGAGTTCACTCAACACCAGTCACGAGTAAAAGGACTGAAGATAACGAAATGTTGAGAATGATGCAAATGCTTTTTAATATACAGAATAATAAATTTGATGAGAAATTTAACGAATTGAAAGAACAGAACAATGAACAAAAAAATGAGATTAGAGAAATCAAAAATAATTTTAATGATAAATTTAACCAATTTGAGGAGAAGTTCAATGAAATGAAAAATGAAATCAGAAAACAGAATGAGAAGTTTGACAGACGAAAGAATGAAGTAGACAAAAATGACGAGAGTAAAATGGGGGTAGAAAATAGTAGAGAATAAAATAAATTAAATGAAAATAAAGACAAGGTAAGTAAGGGTGAGAATTATGATTATAGAAGTAGAAATATGGTGTTAGAAAATAATTGTGTGAATATTTATAGTGATAATGAAATTTTAGAGAGAGTAGAATATAATGATGTAATGTTAGTGTGTGATGAGTCAGAGAGAAAGTGGAGAAAGAATATACAAGTGAAGGGGTTGCAGGGGGTAAATTTTTCTCGTAATGTTGTAGTCGGGGGTGAAGAAATGGCTTCACATGGGTATTTGGAAGACAAAAGGTCTGCAAATAGAGTTCCCTGGATTTTTTGTGCACTTCATAGGTGGTGCAGTAATTATGAATTAGTGTCCCCTGCATATATGGAGAGAGAGAGTGTAGATTGGTGTTATTGTGAGAAATATTTTGAGAGAGAGAGGTATTGTGAGGAGAGAGAGAGATAGAGATTTTTAAGGTGGATAGGAATTATAGAGAATTTGTGGAAAAGTTAGGTGTAGAGATGATGTATAATTATATTGAAATTTTACCTTGCATTGATATAGGAGCAGTAGATGATGTTATAAAAGATGATAATATGAATTACCGGAGTGTGACAGACAATACTAAAGGTGACAGGACCCTACCCGATCATGACAAATTATATGAGATTGTGGAAAATTATAAAAAATTGAATAGTCTGTACATTTATGATACTAATATAAGAGATTCAATAATAAATGATTTGTATAGATATAAGACTCGATGGTTGTTTGATGATGGTGGATAAATTATTTTATTGTGTTTATGAACATTTAATGATGTGGACAGTGTGGTTTTAAAATGGATTGTTTTATGAACTGATTTATGGTCAATGGTAACAAAATAAGTTGGAGTGTATATTTTTTTGTGTATTAATGTCAATGTATCTGTGTATTCTTGATGTTGTGTATTATATGTATTTTATGTAAAACATGTATGTAACAGGAAGTCATAGTTTAGTTGATTTAATAATAATTGTAACTTTTTTTTTTTTTTTTTTGACTAGATAAAGGAAGAGATTAATTGTGAGATTTTAAGTAATGAGTTAAATAATTGAAGATTAATTGCTTAATTATCATTGTACAGAGGAATTTTGTGAGATTTAGATTATTTGTTGAATAGTAAAGGATTAAACATAAATATGTTCAAGGGTTGTGATATATTATTAGTAGTATGAGATAAGTGATGAATTTTCTAGTGTTATGTCAAGGTGAAATGTTGTAAAGAAGTTTGGGTGAAAATGATAAATAAGGCATGTGAGTTAAGCAGGGTTAATTTTAATGGGAGTTAGAGAGAATAAGAAGTTGAAATACCAGTAATACACAAAGAGGGTGTTAGATATTTTAGGGACACAGTGGTTAGTGATTATATGTAGAGTCGGTGAGTAATGTGAATGGTAAATATATTTGTTAATGGTGATATTTTGTAGATAGCGATGAGGTGGTAAGGTATGATCAACGTGCGTCGTTGGGCAGTTCCCGTAATTAGAGAAGGGTAAGAGTGTTTGCCGATATTTGGTGGAGGGCAAAAGGTTATGAACGTGTATATTGCCAGGTTGGGAACACACATCCTAGTACAAAGAGGTAATCGATATATTATTCTAAGAGAAGAATAAAATGATATAAGTGGAATTAGTGAAGGGGGTTGTTATGGAGAGACTGGTGTCATAATATGTAAATCTGGTTGTTAGTAGTGGTTGTTAGTAGAAAGAAGGTGAGTAAGGCTATATATATTAATCCCAATATAATAAATCAAATAATAGTGAATAATGGAGAGTCGCCCAAACTAATAGGGAGGAAAATGTCAAATAAGAAAAAGTTCATAGTGGAAAGGTAATAGTAAATGAAAGGTCAGGTAAAAGGAATGTTAATAAATTTGAATTTTGTGGAGAATCTAATGGTAATAAAGGTTAAATAATTAAAAGTTGGTATAAAAGAATTATTAAGGATTGATGGAAATGATAATAGTAATGCTCATGAATTTTTATACAAGTTATTTCAAATGTGAATTGTTTAATGTTAATGTTCAAAATTAATGTTTTATGATGTTTTATTGTTATATAGTAATAGAGTGTGTGGTTAGGAGGTTGCTACAGGGGTAGCACCGTTAACAAATGTTAAGTTTTAAATAAATGATGTTAATAATGGTATTGAACACAAAAATAATTCTGATTCTGTGGTAAAGAAATATTGAAATCAGGAAAGCTGATAGATAAAATTTTAAAAGCTAATTGGTTTGCCATGATAAAAGTTATGTTTTGCATTTTATGTGATAGAGATAGATAGTTATTGTTGCTTTTGAAAATTTAAAAATGCGTTTTACGTGTTATGACCTCAGTATAAGTATATATTTTTTCTTCTTGTGGTGAAAGGAGTAAAGTAGTGTTGACTGGAGTCCAGTCTTGGTAAAGATAGTAATGTAAAAGGAGAAGGCATTCTGTCTTAAATCTTGTTTGTTATTTGAAACTTAGGGGTAAGAAAACCAATGCCTCTGAACATAAAACAATGTAGCTAAGGGGAGACATATCAGTCATGGATATGGGATTATACAAGACCACTATTTTAAATTTTGTATTCAATGTTTCAGCATTTGGTGATGCAGTGACGGTGGTCCTGAGCTGGGCTGCATGTCAGAGCAGGAACGTTGAATGCCTAAATGGCCTTGCGGTGTTGGGATCTCACCTGAGAAGTCCAGTAAGGTCATGCAGGTACTGTCCTCATCATTGGACCAAGGGTAAGTTATTGTATTTCTTTTTCATGTAAACACTACAGGGGGTTGTGGCGCCATATCTGGGCTGATCCCTTTAGAAGATGTGAATGAGTCAATGAGAGTTTTTATGTTTCGACATAAAACCTCTCATTGAGGGGGTTTTGTGACGGTACAAAAGTCCGTCTTAGAATTTATGGGTACGGGAGAAGAATTTTATTGTATTTTCGTATATTTAAAATGGTTAGGTTAGCTTTCCCCCAATGTATTACATACGACGCAGTTCGTCAGTACAAATCGACTCCAAGGTCGTGGGCCTACGTGATTTTTGGCACGTATATTTGGACAGAGCAAGTTGAAAACAACGTGGAAACGTCATGAGCAATGGAAAAACGCAACAACTGTGACGCAGAACAATGCCGTCATCCGTCTTAGACAATAGAGTGATGACGAGGTAATCCCTTCCACCTGCGGAAATTATGCAAATATGGCACTCCCAGTCTGCACGCTGAAATTTTAGCTGGCGTAGTTTCACCAGTAGAGTGTTTAATCAAGTTATAAAATGTAACCAAAATGTAACACAGTGAAATTTTGAACATCCACCAGTAAATTGCAGTTCAAATATGTAAATTAGAATCAGTGTTAAAAGAGAAAAGCGATGAGGGACTTTCGGCCGAACATCTGCCAGCCAATGTGGAGCACCTGACGACAACTGCAATCCCACACCTTCAGGGAAGTCAAAATTATCAATACTTTAATATTTTCTGAGCTCAAAAAATCATGATAAATTAAAAATGTAACTGTGCTAACGTGTGTGTGTGCGAGAACATGGAAGCATGAATGTGCCGGCATTTAGAACAAAGATTTGAGGCATTGGTTTGTGCCATACAATGATCGTAAACTTAATAGATCAATTTTATAAGAGCTGCAGCCAATTTTAAAATGATTTTGTAATAAAATTAAATATAAAAGGAAGTAATTGAAAGCAATGAGTAATTAGAGTGGGCGGAAGTATATGTAGACGCCATTTTGTTTTTGGTTGTATACGGCGCCATCTTTGATTTCCGTAAGTGTTTATAATACAAATTAAGATTAATTAAACAAAGTTTATGGCACCAAAATCGTTGTTAGAGTCATTATTTCGAGACCCAACGCTGTCTCTGATCTTGCTTATAAAGAATCCTGGACCCTTAGTAAAATTAATGTTGGTAATGGAGCCAGGTGCTCAACCAGATGTGGAGCGAACCATGCTGCAAGTACCTATTTCTACAATAGTATTATAAATAAATATATCGTACAAAATGAAAGTAAAAAAGTTAAAATTTGTTAACAAATGGCGAACCGAAAAGGTACTTTATATAAAATTTTTATATAAAATAAGCCAGAATCAGAGACGGAGTGGGTGTCGAAAGGGTATAGCATAACACGTAAATAGTACATTACGAGTGTTAGGTTATGCTGTTATTACGTTAAAGAGATATAAAGTAACAGTAAACAAATAGAATTTTTTTTCTCCCTTTAAAATGTCAAACAGTAATGAAAATATCAGCCTCACTCTAAATGAAAGCCAAACGAGTATGACTGAATCAAAAATAATGAGTGAAGGAGTTCACTCAACACCAGTCACGAGTAAAAGGACTGAAGATAACGAAATGTTGAGAATGATGCAAATGCTTTTTAATATACAGAATAATAAATTTGATGAGAAATTTAACGAATTGAAAGAACAGAACAATGAACAAAAAAATGAGATTAGAGAAATCAAAAATAATTTTAATGATAAATTTAACCAATTTGAGGAGAAGTTCAATGAAATGAAAAATGATATCAGAAAACAGAATGAGAAGTTTGACAGACGAAAGAATGAAGTAGACAAAAATGACGAGAGTAACATGGGGGTAGAAAATAGTAGAGAATAAAATAAATTATGAAAATAAAGACAAGGTAAGTAAGGGTGAGAATTATGATTATAGAAGTAGAAATATGGTGTTAGAAAATAATTGTGTGAATATTGATAGTGATAATGAAATTTTAGAGAGAGTAGAATATAATGATGTAATGTTAGTGTGTGATGAGTCAGAGAGAAAGTGGAGAAAGAATATACAAGTGAAGGGGTTGCAGGGGGTAAATTTTTCCCGTAATGTTGTAGTCGGGGGTGAAGAAATGGCTTCACATGGGTATTTGGAAGACAAAAGGTCTGCAAATAGAGTTCCCTGGATTTTTTGTGCACTTCATAGGTGGTGCAGTAATTATGAATTAGTGTCCCCTGCATATATGGAGAGAGAGAGTGTAGATTGGTGTTATTGTGAGAAATATTTTGAGAGAGAGAGGTATTGTGAGGAGAGAGAGAGATAGAGATTTTTAAGGTGGATAGGAATTATAGAGAATTTGTGGAAAAGGTAGGTGTAGAGATGATGTATAATTATATTGAAATTTTATCTTGCATTGATATAGGAGCAGTAGATGATGTTATAAAAGATGATAATATGAATTACCGGAGTGTGACAGACAATACTAAAGGTGACAGGACCCTACCCGATCATGACAAATTATATGAGATTGTGGAAAATTATAAAAAATTGAATAGTCTGTACATTTATGATACTAATATAAGAGATTCAATAATAAATGATTTGTATAGATATAAGACTCGATGGTTGTTTGATGATGGTGGATAAATTATTTTATTGTGTTTATGAACATTTAATGATGTGGACAGTGTGGTTTTAAAATGGATTGTTTTATGAACTGATTTATGGTCAATGTTAACAAAATAAGTTGGATTGTATATTTTTTTGTGTATTAATGTCAATGTATTTGTGTATTCTTGATGTTGTGTATTATATGTATTTTATGTAAAACATGTATGTAACAGGAAGTCATAGTTTAGTTGATTTAATAATAATTGTAACATTTTTTTTTTTTTTTTTTACTAGATAAAGGAAGAGATTAATTGTGAGATTTTAAGTAATGAGTTAAATAATTGAAGATTAATTGCTTAATTATCATTGTACAGAGGAATTTTGTGAGATTTAGATTATTTGTTGAATAGTAAAGGATTAAACATAAATATGTTCAAGGGTTGTGATATATTATTAGTAGTATGAGATAAGTGATGAATTTTCTAGTGTTATGTCAAGGTGAAATGTTGTAAAGAAGTTTGGGTGAAAATGATAAATAAGGCATGTGAGTTAAGCAGGGTTAATTTTAATGGGAGTTAGAGAGAATAAGAAGTTGAAATACCAGTAATACACAAAGAGGGTGTTAGATATTTTAGGGACACAGTGGTTAGTGATTATATGTAGAGTCGGTGAGTAATGTGAATGGTAAATATATTTGTTAATGGTGATATTTTGTAGATAGCGATGAGGTGGTAAGGTATGATCAACGTGCGTCGTTGGGCAGTTCCCGTAATTAGAGAAGGGTAAGAGTGTTTGCCGATATTTGGTGGAGGGCAAAAGGTTATGAACGTGTATATTGCCAGGTTGGGAACACACATCCTAGTACAAAGAGGTAATCGATATATTATTCTAAGAGAAGAATAAAGTGATATAAGTGGAATTAGTGAAGGGGGTTGTTATGGAGAGACTGGTGTCATAATATGTAAATCTGGTTGTTAGTAGTGGTTGTTAGTAGAAAGAAGGTGAGTAAGGCTATAGATATTAATCCCAATATAATAAATCAAATAATAGTGAATAATGGAGAGTCACCCAAACTAATAGGGAGGAAAATGTCAAATAAGAAAAAGTTCATAGTGGAAAGGTAATAGTAAATGAAAGGTCAGGTAAAAGGAATGTTAATAAATTTGAATTTTGTGGAGAATCTAATGGTAATAAAGGTTAAATAATTAAAAGTTGGTATAAAAGAATTATTAAGGATTGATGGAAATGATAATAGTAATGCTCATGAATTTTTATACAAGTTATTTCAAATGTGAATTGTTTAATGTTAATGTTCAAAATTAATGTTTTATGATGTTTTATTGTTATATAGTAATAGAGTGTGTGGTTAGGAGGTTGCTACAGGGGTAGCACCGTTAACAAATGTTAAGTTTTAAATAAATGATGTTAATAATGGTATTGAACACAAAAATAATTCTGATTCTGTGGTAAAGAAATATTGAAATCAGGAAAGCTGATAGATAAAATTTTAAAAGCTAATTGGTTTGCCATGATAAAAGTTATGTTTTGCATTTTATATGATAGAGATAGATAGTTATTGTTGCTTTTGAAAATTTAAAAATGCGTTTTACGTGTTATGACCTCAGTATAAGTATATATTTTTTCTTCTTGTGGTGAAAGGAGTAAAGTAGTGTTGACTGGAGTCCAGTCTTGGTAAAGATAGTAATGTAAAAGGAGAAGGCATTCTGTCTTAAATCTTGTTTGTTATTTGAAACTTAGGGGTAAGAAAACCAATGCCTCTGAACATAAAACAATGTAGCTATGGGGAGACATATCAGTCATGGATATGGGATTATACAAGACCACTATTTTAAATTTTGTATTCAATGTTTCAGCATTTGGTGATGCAGTGACGGTGGTCCTGAGCTGGGCTGCATGTCAGAGCAGGAACGTTGAATGCCTAAATGGCCTTGCGGTGTTGGGATCTCACCTGAGAAGTCCAGTAAGGTCATGCAGGTACTGTCCTCATCATTGGACCAAGGGTAAGTTATTGTATTTCTTTTTCATGTAAACACTACAGGGGGTTGTGGCGCCATATCTGGGCTGATCCCTTTAGAAGGTGTGAATGAGTCAATGAGAGTTTTTATGTTTCGACATAAAACCTCTCATTGAGGGGGTTTTGTGACGGTACAAAAGTCCGTCTTAGAATTTATGGGTACGGGAGAAGAATTTTATTGTATTTTTGTATATTTAAAATGGTTAGGTTAGCTTTCCCCCAATGTATTACATACGACGCAGTTCGTCAGTACAAATCGACTCCAAGGTCGTGGGCCTACGTGATTTTTGGCACGTATATTTGGACAGAGCAAGTTGAAAACAACGTGGAAACGTCATGAGCAATGGAAAAACGCAACAACTGTGACGCAGAACAATGCCGTCATCCGTCTTAGACAATAGAGTGATGACGAGGTAATCCCTTCCACCTGCGGAAATTATGCAAATATGGCACTCCCAGTCTGCACGCTGAAATTTTAGCTGGCGTAGTTTCACCAGTAGAGTGTTTAATCAAGTTATAAAATGTAACCAAAATGTAACACAGTGAAATTTTGAACATCCACCAATAAATTGCAGTTCAAATATGTAAATTAGAATCAGTGTTAAAAGAGAAAAGCGATGAGGGACTTTCGGCCGAACATCTGCCAGCCAATGTGGAGCACCTGACGACAACTGCAATCCCACACCTTCAGGGAAGTCAAAATTATCAATACTTTAATATTTTCTGAGCTCAAAAAATCATGATAAATTAAAAATGTAACTGTGCTAACGTGTGTGTGTGCGAGAACATGGAAGCATGAATGTGCCGGCATTTAGAACAAAGATTTGAGGCATTGGTTTGTGCCATACAATGATCGTAAACTTAATAGATCAATTTTATAAGAGCTGCAGCCAATTTTAAAATGATTTTTTAATAAAATTAAATATAAAAGGAAGTAATTGAAAGCAATGAGTAATTAGAGTGGGCGGAAGTATATGTAGACGCCATTTTGTTTTTGGTTGTATACGGCACCATCTTTGATTTCCGTAAGTGTTTATAATACAAATTCAGATTAATTAAACAAAGTTTATGGCACCAAAATCGTTGTTAGAGTCATTATTTCGAGACCCAACGCTGTCTCTGATCTCGCTTATAAAGAATCCTGGACCCTTAGTAAAATTAATGTTGGTGATGGAGCCAGGTGCTCAACCAGATGTGGAGCGAACCATGCTGCAAGTACCTATTTCTACAATAGTATTATAAATAAATATATTGTACAAAATGAAAGTAAAAAAGTTAAAATTTGTTAACAAATGGCGAACCGAACAGGTACTTTATATAAAATTTTTATATAAAATAAGCCAGAATCAGAGACGGAGTGGGTGTCGAAAGGGTATAGCATAACACGTAAATAGTACATTACGAGTGTTAGGTTATGTTGTTATTACGTTAAAGAGATATAAGGTAACAGTAAACAAATAGAATTTTTTTTCTCCCATTAAAATGGCAAACAGTAATGAAAATATCAGCCTCACTCTAAATGAAAGCCAAACGAGTATGACTGAATCAAAAATAATGAGTGAAGGAGTTCACTCAACACCAGTCACGAGTAAAAGGACTGAAGATAACGAAATGTTGAGAATGATGCAAATGCTTTTTAATATACAGAATAATAAATTTGATGAGAAATTTAACGAATTGAAAGAACAGAACAATGAACAAAAAAATGAGATTAGAGAAATCAAAAATAATTTTAATGATAAATTTAACCAATTTGAGGAGAAGTTCAATGAAATGAAAAATGAAATCAGAAAACAGAATGAGAAGTTTGACAGACGAAAGAATGAAGTAGACAAAAATGACGAGAGTAAAAAGGGGGTAGAAAATAGTAGAGAATAAAATAAATTAAATGAAAATAAAGACAAGGTAAGTAAGGGTGAGAATTATGATTATAGAAGTAGAAATATGGTGTTAGAAAATAATTGTGTGAATATTTATAGTGATAATGAAATTTTAGAGAGAGTAGAATATAATGATGTAATGTTAGTGTGTGATGAGTCAGAGAGAAAGTGGAGAAAGAATATACAAGTGAAGGGGTTGCAGGGGGTAAATTTTTCTCGTAATGTTGTAGTCGGGGGTGAAGAAATGGCTTCACATGGGTATTTGGAAGACAAAAGGTCTGCAAATAGAGTTCCCTGGATTTTTTGTGCACTTCATAGGTGGTGCAGTAATTATGAATTAGTGTCCCCTGCATATATGGAGAGAGAGAGTGTAGATTGGTGTTATTGTGAGAAATATTTTGAGAGAGAGAGGTATTGTGAGGAGAGAGAGAGATAGAGATTTTTAAGGTGGATAGGAATTATAGAGAATTTGTGGAAAAGGTAGGTGTAGAGATGATGTATAATTATATTGAAATTTTATCTTGCATTGATATAGGAGCAGTAGATGATGTTATAAAAGATGATAATATGAATTACCGGAGTGTGACAGACAATACTAAAGGTGACAGGACCCTACCCGATCATGACAAATTATATGAGATTGTGGAAAATTATAAAAAATTGAATAGTCTGTACATTTATGATACTAATATAAGAGATTCAATAATAAATGATTTGTATAGATATAAGACTCGATGGTTGTTTGATGATGGTGGATAAATTATTTTATTGTGTTTATGAACATTTAATGATGTGGACAGTGTGGTTTTAAAATGGATTGTTTTATGAACTGATTTATGGTCAATGTTAACAAAATAAGTTGGATTGTATATTTTTTTGTGTATTAATGTCAATGTATTTGTGTATTCTTGATGTTGTGTATTATATGTATTTTATGTAAAACATGTATGTAA
The DNA here is from genome assembly GCA_034769895.1 of Magicicada septendecula. Classification (NCBI taxonomy): domain Eukaryota; kingdom Metazoa; phylum Arthropoda; class Insecta; order Hemiptera; family Cicadidae; genus Magicicada; species Magicicada septendecula. The sequence goes on from CM068367.1 coordinate 1,231,687,341, forward strand.
CAGGAAGTCATAGTTTAGTTGATTTAATAATAATTGTAACATTTTTTTTTTTTTTTTTGACTAGATAAAGGAAGAGATTAATTGTGAGATTTTAAGTAATGAGTTAAATAATTGAAGATTAATTGCTTAATTATCATTGTACAGAGGAATTTTGTGAGATTTAGATTATTTGTTGAATAGTAAAGGATTAAACATAAATATGTTCAAGGGTTGTGATATATTATTAGTAGTATGAGATAAGTGATGAATTTTCTAGTGTTATGTCAAGGTGAAATGTTGTAAAGAAGTTTGGGTGAAAATGATAAATAAGGCATGTGAGTTAAGCAGGGTTAATTTTAATGGGAGTTAGAGAGAATAAGAAGTTGAAATACCAGTAATACACAAAGAGGGTGTTAGATATTTTAGGGACACAGTGGTTAGTGATTATATGTAGAGTCGGTGAGTAATGTGAATGGTAAATATATTTGTTAATGGTGATATTTTGTAGATAGCGATGAGGTGGTAAGGTATGATCAACGTGCGTCGTTGGGCAGTTCCCGTAATTAGAGAAGGGTAAGAGTGTTTGCCGATATTTGGTGGAGTGCAAAAGGTTATGAACGTGTATATTGCCAGGTTGGGAACACACATCCTAGTACAAAGAGGTAATCGATATATTATTCTAAGAGAAGAATAAAATGATATAAGTGGAATTAGTGAAGGGGGTTGTTATGGAGAGACTGGTGTCATAATATGTAAATCTGGTTGTTAGTAGTGGTTGTTAGTAGAAAGAAGGTGAGTAAGGCTATATATATTAATCCCAATATAATAAATCAAATAATAGTGAATAATGGAGAGTCACCCAAACTAATAGGGAGGAAAATGTCAAATAAGAAAAAGTTCATAGTGGAAAGGTAATAGTAAATGAAAGGTCAGGTAAAAGGAATGTTAATAAATTTGAATTTTGTGGAGAATCTAATGGTAATAAAGGTTAAATAATTAAAAGTTGGTATAAAAGAATTATTAAGGATTGATGGAAATGATAATAGTAATGCTCATGAATTTTTATACAAGTTATTTCAAATGTGAATTGTTTAATGTTAATGTTCAAAATTAATGTTTTATGATGTTTTATTGTTATATAGTAATAGAGTGTGTGGTTAGGAGGTTGCTACAGGGGTAGCACCGTTAACAAATGTTAAGTTTTAAATAAATGATGTTAATAATGGTATTGAACACAAAAATAATTCTGATTCTGTGGTAAAGAAATATTGAAATCAGGAAAGCTGATAGATAAAATTTTAAAAGCTAATTGGTTTGCCATGATAAAAGTTATGTTTTGCATTTTATATGATAGAGATAGATAGTTATTGTTGCTTTTGAAAATTTAAAAATGCGTTTTACGTGTTATGACCTCAGTATAAGTATATATTTTTTCTTCTTGTGGTGAAAGGAGTAAAGTAGTGTTGACTGGAGTCCAGTCTTGGTAAAGATAGTAATGTAAAAGGAGAAGGCATTCTGTCTTAAATCTTGTTTGTTATTTGAAACTTAGGGGTAAGAAAACCAATGCCTCTGAACATAAAACAATGTAGCTAAGGGGAGACATATCAGTCATGGATATGGGATTATACAAGACCACTATTTTAAATTTTGTATTCAATGTTTCAGCATTTGGTGATGCAGTGACGGTGGTCCTGAGCTGGGCTGCATGTCAGAGCAGGAACGTTGAATGCCTAAATGGCCTTGCGGTGTTGGGATCTCACCTGAGAAGTCCAGTAAGGTCATGCAGGTACTGTCCTCATCATTGGACCAAGGGTAAGTTATTGTATTTCTTTTTCATGTAAACACTACAGGGGGTTGTGGCGCCATATCTGGGCTGATCCCTTTAGAAGGTGTGAATGAGTCAATGAGAGTTTTTATGTTTCGACATAAAACCTCTCATTGAGGGGGTTTTGTGACGGTACAAAACTCCGTCTTAGAATTTATGGGTACGGGAGAAGAATTTTATTGTATTTTCGTATATTTAAAATGGTTAGGTTAGCTTTCCCCCAATGTATTACATACGACGCAGTTCGTCAGTACAAATCGACTCCAAGGTCGTGGGCCTACGTGATTTTTGGCACGTATATTTGGACAGAGCAAGTTGAAAACAACGTGGAAACGTCATGAGCAATGGAAAAACGCAACAACTGTGACGCAGAACAATGCCGTCATCCGTCTTAGACAATAGAGTGATGACGAGGTAATCCCTTCCACCTGCGGAAATTATGCAAATATGGCACTCCCAGTCTGCACGCTGAAATTTTAGCTGGCGTAGTTTCACCAGTAGAGTGTTTAATCAAGTTATAAAATGTAACCAAAATGTAACACAGTGAAATTTTGAACATCCACCAATAAATTGCAGTTCAAATATGTAAATTAGAATCAGTGTTAAAAGAGAAAAGCGATGAGGGACTTTCGGCCGAACATCTGCCAGCCAATGTGGAGCACCTGACGACAACTGCAATCCCACACCTTCAGGGAAGTCAAAATTATCAATACTTTAATATTTTCTGAGCTCAAAAAATCATGATAAATTAAAAATGTAACTGTGCTAACGTGTGTGTGTGCGAGAACATGGAAGCATGAATGTGCCGGCATTTAGAACAAAGATTTGAGGCATTGGTTTGTGCCATACAATGATCGTAAACTTAATAGATCAATTTTATAAGAGCTGCAGCCAATTTTAAAATGATTTTTTAATAAAATTAAATATAAAAGGAAGTAATTGAAAGCAATGAGTAATTAGAGTGGGCGGAAGTATATGTAGACGCCATTTTGTTTTTGGTTGTATACGGCACCATCTTTGATTTCCGTAAGTGTTTATAATACAAATTCAGATTAATTAAACAAAGTTTATGGCACCAAAATCGTTGTTAGAGTCATTATTTCGAGACCCAACGCTGTCTCTGATCTCGCTTATAAAGAATCCTGGACCCTTAGTAAAATTAATGTTGGTGATGGAGCCAGGTGCTCAACCAGATGTGGAGCGAACCATGCTGCAAGTACCTATTTCTACAATAGTATTATAAATAAATATATTGTACAAAATGAAAGTAAAAAAGTTAAAATTTGTTAACAAATGGCGAACCGAACAGGTACTTTATATAAAATTTTTATATAAAATAAGCCAGAATCAGAGACGGAGTGGGTGTCGAAAGGGTATAGCATAACACGTAAATAGTACATTACGAGTGTTAGGTTATGTTGTTATTACGTTAAAGAGATATAAGGTAACAGTAAACAAATAGAATTTTTTTTCTCCCATTAAAATGGCAAACAGTAATGAAAATATCAGCCTCACTCTAAATGAAAGCCAAACGAGTATGACTGAATCAAAAATAATGAGTGAAGGAGTTCACTCAACACCAGTCACGAGTAAAAGGACTGAAGATAACGAAATGTTGAGAATGATGCAAATGCTTTTTAATATACAGAATAATAAATTTGATGAGAAATTTAACGAATTGAAAGAACAGAACAATGAACAAAAAAATGAGATTAGAGAAATCAAAAATAATTTTAATGATAAATTTAACCAATTTGAGGAGAAGTTCAATGAAATGAAAAATGAAATCAGAAAACAGAATGAGAAGTTTGACAGACGAAAGAATGAAGTAGACAAAAATGACGAGAGTAAAAAGGGGGTAGAAAATAGTAGAGAATAAAATAAATTAAATGAAAATAAAGACAAGGTAAGTAAGGGTGAGAATTATGATTATAGAAGTAGAAATATGGTGTTAGAAAATAATTGTGTGAATATTTATAGTGATAATGAAATTTTAGAGAGAGTAGAATATAATGATGTAATGTTAGTGTGTGATGAGTCAGAGAGAAAGTGGAGAAAGAATATACAAGTGAAGGGGTTGCAGGGGGTAAATTTTTCTCGTAATGTTGTAGTCGGGGGTGAAGAAATGGCTTCACATGGGTATTTGGAAGACAAAAGGTCTGCAAATAGAGTTCCCTGGATTTTTTGTGCACTTCATAGGTGGTGCAGTAATTATGAATTAGTGTCCCCTGCATATATGGAGAGAGAGAGTGTAGATTGGTGTTATTGTGAGAAATATTTTGAGAGAGAGAGGTATTGTGAGGAGAGAGAGAGATAGAGATTTTTAAGGTGGATAGGAATTATAGAGAATTTGTGGAAAAGGTAGGTGTAGAGATGATGTATAATTATATTGAAATTTTATCTTGCATTGATATAGGAGCAGTAGATGATGTTATAAAAGATGATAATATGAATTACCGGAGTGTGACAGACAATACTAAAGGTGACAGGACCCTACCCGATCATGACAAATTATATGAGATTGTGGAAAATTATAAAAAATTGAATAGTCTGTACATTTATGATACTAATATAAGAGATTCAATAATAAATGATTTGTATAGATATAAGACTCGATGGTTGTTTGATGATGGTGGATAAATTATTTTATTGTGTTTATGAACATTTAATGATGTGGACAGTGTGGTTTTAAAATGGATTGTTTTATGAACTGATTTATGGTCAATGTTAACAAAATAAGTTGGATTGTATATTTTTTTGTGTATTAATGTCAATGTATTTGTGTATTCTTGATGTTGTGTATTATATGTATTTTATGTAAAACATGTATGTAACAGGAAGTCATAGTTTAGTTGATTTAATAATAATTGTAACATTTTTTTTTTTTTTTTTTGACTAGATAAAGGAAGAGATTAATTGTGAGATTTTAAGTAATGAGTTAAATAATTGAAGATTAATTGCTTAATTATCATTGTACAGAGGAATTTTGTGAGATTTAGATTATTTGTTGAATAGTAAAGGATTAAACATAAATATGTTCAAGGGTTGTGATATATTATTAGTAGTATGAGATAAGTGATGAATTTTCTAGTGTTATGTCAAGGTGAAATGTTGTAAAGAAGTTTGGGTGAAAATGATAAATAAGGCATGTGAGTTAAGCAGGGTTAATTTTAATGGGAGTTAGAGAGAATAAGAAGTTGAAATACCAGTAATACACAAAGAGGGTGTTAGATATTTTAGGGACACAGTGGTTAGTGATTATATGTAGAGTCGGTGAGTAATGTGAATGGTAAATATATTTGTTAATGGTGATATTTTGTAGATAGCGATGAGGTGGTAAGGTATGATCAACGTGCGTCGTTGGGCAGTTCCCGTAATTAGAGAAGGGTAAGAGTGTTTGCCGATATTTGGTGGAGTGCAAAAGGTTATGAACGTGTATATTGCCAGGTTGGGAACACACATCCTAGTACAAAGAGGTAATCGATATATTATTCTAAGAGAAGAATAAAATGATATAAGTGGAATTAGTGAAGGGGGTTGTTATGGAGAGACTGGTGTCATAATATGTAAATCTGGTTGTTAGTAGTGGTTGTTAGTAGAAAGAAGGTGAGTAAGGCTATATATATTAATCCCAATATAATAAATCAAATAATAGTGAATAATGGAGAGTCACCCAAACTAATAGGGAGGAAAATGTCAAATAAGAAAAAGTTCATAGTGGAAAGGTAATAGTAAATGAAAGGTCAGGTAAAAGGAATGTTAATAAATTTGAATTTTGTGGAGAATCTAATGGTAATAAAGGTTAAATAATTAAAAGTTGGTATAAAAGAATTATTAAGGATTGATGGAAATGATAATAGTAATGCTCATGAATTTTTATACAAGTTATTTCAAATGTGAATTGTTTAATGTTAATGTTCAAAATTAATGTTTTATGATGTTTTATTGTTATATAGTAATAGAGTGTGTGGTTAGGAGGTTGCTACAGGGGTAGCACCGTTAACAAATGTTAAGTTTTAAATAAATGATGTTAATAATGGTATTGAACACAAAAATAATTCTGATTCTGTGGTAAAGAAATATTGAAATCAGGAAAGCTGATAGATAAAATTTTAAAAGCTAATTGGTTTGCCATGATAAAAGTTATGTTTTGCATTTTATATGATAGAGATAGATAGTTATTGTTGCTTTTGAAAATTTAAAAATGCGTTTTACGTGTTATGACCTCAGTATAAGTATATATTTTTTCTTCTTGTGGTGAAAGGAGTAAAGTAGTGTTGACTGGAGTCCAGTCTTGGTAAAGATAGTAATGTAAAAGGAGAAGGCATTCTGTCTTAAATCTTGTTTGTTATTTGAAACTTAGGGGTAAGAAAACCAATGCCTCTGAACATAAAACAATGTAGCTAAGGGGAGACATATCAGTCATGGATATGGGATTATACAAGACCACTATTTTAAATTTTGTATTCAATGTTTCAGCATTTGGTGATGCAGTGACGGTGGTCCTGAGCTGGGCTGCATGTCAGAGCAGGAACGTTGAATGCCTAAATGGCCTTGCGGTGTTGGGATCTCACCTGAGAAGTCCAGTAAGGTCATGCAGGTACTGTCCTCATCATTGGACCAAGGGTAAGTTATTGTATTTCTTTTTCATGTAAACACTACAGGGGGTTGTGGCGCCATATCTGGGCTGATCCCTTTAGAAGGTGTGAATGAGTCAATGAGAGTTTTTATGTTTCGACATAAAACCTCTCATTGAGGGGGTTTTGTGACGGTACAAAACTCCGTCTTAGAATTTATGGGTACGGGAGAAGAATTTTATTGTATTTTCGTATATTTAAAATGGTTAGGTTAGCTTTCCCCCAATGTATTACATACGACGCAGTTCGTCAGTACAAATCGACTCCAAGGTCGTGGGCCTACGTGATTTTTGGCACGTATATTTGGACAGAGCAAGTTGAAAACAACGTGGAAACGTCATGAGCAATGGAAAAACGCAACAACTGTGACGCAGAACAATGCCGTCATCCGTCTTAGACAATAGAGTGATGACGAGGTAATCCCTTCCACCTGCGGAAATTATGCAAATATGGCACTCCCAGTCTGCACGCTGAAATTTTAGCTGGCGTAGTTTCACCAGTAGAGTGTTTAATCAAGTTATAAAATGTAACCAAAATGTAACAGTGAAATTTTGAACATCCACCAGTAAATTGCAGTTCAAATATGTAAATTAGAATCAGTGTTAAAAGAGAAAAGCGATGAGGGACTTTCGGCCGAACATCTGCCAGCCAATGTGGAGCACCTGACGACAACTGCAATCCCACACCTTCAGGGAAGTCAAAATTATCAATACTTTAATATTTTCTGAGCTCAAAAAATCATGATAAATTAAAAATGTAACTGTGCTAACGTGTATGTGTGCGAGAACATGGAAGCATGAATGTGCCGGCATTTAGAACAAAGATTTGAGGCATTGGTTTGTGCCATACAATGATCGTAAACTTAATAGATCAATTTTATAAGAGCTGCAGCCAATTTTAAAATGATTTTGTAATAAAATTAAATATAAAAGGAAGTAATTGAAAGCAATGAGTAATTAGAGTGGGCGGAAGTATATGTAGACGCCATTTTGTTTTTGGTTGTATACGGCGCCATCTTTGATTTTTGTAAGTGTTTATAATACAAATTCAGATTAATTAAACAAAGTTTATGGCACCAAAATCGTTGTTAGAGTCATTATTTCGAGATCCAACGCTGTCTCTGATCTCGCTTATAAAGAATCCTGGACCCTTAGTAAAATTAATGTTGGTGATGGAGCCAGGTGCTCAACCAGATGTGGAGCGAACCATGCTGCAAGTACCTATTTCTACAATAGTATTATAAATAAATATATCGTACAAAATGAAAGTAAAAAAGTTAAAATTTGTTAACAAATGGCGAACCGAACAGGTACTTTATATAAAATTTTTATATAAAATAAGCCAGAATCAGAGACGGAGTGGGTGTCGAAAGGGTATAGCATAACACGTAAACAGTACATTACGAGTGTTAGGTTATGTTGTTATTACGTTAAAGAGATATAAGTAACAGTAAACAAATAGAATTTTTTTTCTCCCTTTAAAATGTCAAACAGTAATGAAAATATCAGCCTCACTCTAAATGAAAGCCAAACGAGTATGACTGAATCAAAAATAATGAGTGAAGGAGTTCACTCAACACCAGTCACGAGTAAAAGGACTGAAGATAACGAAATGTTGAGAATGATGCAAATGCTTTTTAATATACAGAATAATAAATTTGATGAGAAATTTAACGAATTGAAAGAACAGAACAATGAACAAAAAAATGAGATTAGAGAAATCAAAAATAATTTTAATGATAAATTTAACCAATTTGAGGAGAAGTTCAATGAAATGAAAAATGAAATCAGAAAACAGAATGAGAAGTTTGACAGACGAAAGAATGAAGTAGACAAAAATGACGAGAGTAAAATGGGGGTAGAAAATAGTAGAGAATAAAATAAATTAAATGAAAATAAAGACAAGGTAAGTAAGGGTGAGAATTATGATTATAGAAGTAGAAATATGGTGTTAGAAAATAATTGTGTGAATATTGATAGTGATGTTTTGTGTGTTTTTATTAGAGCAAAATGGATTTATCAGTTTTATTTTACAAAATTTTAGTACGTTGCTCATCTGAGCAACCCCCTGTTCCACACACACTATTGTAGTTTATGTTAGACTGTAGCGCCTATTTGCTTCCACAAGGACTGCATATTTGGAGGAATTTGACATCTCCGTGTCTTTGCTTCGGCATTTACATTTTAATGTTTGTGGATATCAACATATCCTTGGTATATATTGAAACGCCCTTAATACGGGTCTACCACCTGGCTATGCTGTCCCCATGCGGACAGAGTGGCAGCCGCTGTTCCATAGTTCCTGGATTTCCCCTAATTTCACCCCCCATTTAATTTCTATTATAAACCAATTTCACGTCAGCTATGGTCATGGGACTTGATTATGGCCATAGCTAACCGCTAGCCAAATCCACGATTAGTGCTGGTAAGGCAGTAATCGCCCGAAAAGTCGGGGAAATCTAACTTTCATTTCAATGCCTGTTCTACATTATCATTGTTATGTGCGGCACGATCGTCTATCAGGGTACAAATTAAATTTGTACAAAAAGGTGTACCGCACATTTTCGCCATGTTGGCCTCCGATGGAGGTAACACTCTCTGTTACCCCCAACCCATTCCGCTATCCACTAGGGCACAGGCCATCCCCGCAATAGCACCTTACTAACTAAATAATTAAAAAATGTTATATACATTCTAACGTAACATTTTCATTACCCATTCATCCACCAACGTTCAAATCATTCATCACTTCCTACCATTGAATTTTCTTAAAATTTTCAAATTTATTATTAATAATTATTATATATCATCTTTCAGTTGTTATTAAAAAATTTTTTAATTATCATTTTTATTTAACACAATTATTTCAAATCATCTCATTATTGAATTAAAATCTTTTCATCTACGTTACACCTGTAAACATTTTTATTATACTTGATTCGTACTATAAAATTTTTTATATTTACAGTCCATTTAAACTGACATACACACAATATATACCATCCCCCAATACTTTCACCTCACCTCTGAAACATTTAACACAAATGTTAGTTTAAATCCAACAATTTAACAATCAATTACCAAATACATCTCTCGTAAAATAATTTAAATTCATTAAAAAATTTCAATTATATCAACTTTGAATTAATCAAAATATTTAAAACATTTCAAATTATTTTAATTAAATTCATTATTAAAAATACAAATTCCATTGCTATTAAAACAATTACAACTCATCATTCACCGTCTTCAAAATTAACATAGTTATTTATTTAAATTGTAAAATATTAAATTGTAAAATCATCTACACATACCTTGTTTACTTAACCTTCTACCATACAACGATTAAATGCACTACATCTTTATTTACAAATCTGATTCATTATTTATTCAGTTATCATATTTCAATGTCCAAATCAGCTAAGTTATTACCCTGTATTCACATACTTAAACTGTTCCTTCCCCGATTTCATAATCTAACCTCCATCGTCAAATAGATATCTTAACATATTTGTAGACTAAATTATTTTTGTTTACCTTGAGTTTATTATTATTATTTTCATAAACCATTATTTCTAAGTTCTTCATCATACCATTTATTATTTCATACAACCTGTCACGATCAATTAATTTTGTCCAGTCTCCGTCAGTAATTTTTCTAAACACCAAATCAATTATTTTATCATTATTTATAACAGTTTTATTCAAATATTCCTCTCTCTCTGTTTCATAATGCAATTTACTTTCTTCATCTCTCTCAATATCTAACACCTGCACCAACATCTCATAACCTCTATTAATCTCAAAAATTTTTATTTCTCTCTCTCTTTCATTACAACACCTCTCATAACCATACTGAACTCTCCCATTCCATGCAAAGGGCACCATTAAATATTTATTACCTCTACTGGCTTTACCAGTCAAATCACAAAAAATACAGGGACCATCTGAAGACACCTCGTCTTCCATACAAATACCGGAGGAAACTCTGTCCTCATTAAACACCTGTGAAAACTCTGTTTCACCATAAACTTGGGGAACATCTGCCCTTTGCCCATTTAACCTCTCTACACACACACTTATAACCTCATCAACACTTTCTCTGCTCACAACCTTACACTCTAACACCACGTTTTTAATTTCACCACTGTTACTTACCGTATCATCCTTAGATACCCTATTTTCAGCTATATAATCATTACTCTTATTATTTACCATTATTTCATCATTAGAATTAATTATATCACCATCACCACTTACCTCAAAATTGTAACCACCATCATTATTTTCACTAGTTAACCCTACTTCTCCCACTATTTTGTCACTGTTATTTATTAATTCATTATCACTATCACTCACCTGGTTAATTATTTCTTCGCTATCATTAACAACATTATTACCACTTACCTGTTTTAATTCAACTTCTGTACTCTCTTTTAATTGATCTGTCTTTAGTTCCTGCGCCCATTCCTTCAATATTTTGTTATTTTCATCAAACCGTTTATTAATATTATCAAAATGTTTATTCCTCATTTCCTTCATTTCATCTAATCCTGTCATTAACTCATTAAAACCCTTGTTCCACCTTTCCATATATTCCTCCAAACCTTTCTTAATCATTTGCAACATATTCATCTTATAATTAGATTCATTCACATCATCATTATTTACCTTATTCTCTGCCACCTGATCGACTTTATTTTTATTAAATTGGTCTGTCTCTCTATCTGTATTTACCACCACCACACTCTCATCATTATCACTAGGCCTATTTTCTGCCTTATTTTCTACCACTATTACTTCGACTATCTTACCTTTATCATTGGTCATCTCACTATGTTTATTGATTTCTGCAAATATTCCTTCTTCTTGTTCTTCCATTCGCGTTAACCTATTGTCTAAATTACCCCATTCCTCGTCTGTCATCTCACCCACAACACCTCGAAATTCACTCTCCCACTCAAAATCAATATCATTACCTTGTATTTTTGACATGTTTAAAGTTCATTTATATAACACTTTTTATATATAAAAACCACTATTTTTCTACACTCAAAACACCTAGCACAACTGTAAATCACAATACCATAAACATAACCTACTCACACGTATGTAATTATATACGATAAAAATTTTTTATAAATTCGTCGTTACCACATCCTATTTTCTGTGCATTAAAATAGGTCTATCTCGTATAAATAAAATTAAACGAAAATCCTGGCAGCGAGAGCCAATGTGATGCTAAAAAATAAGTCGAAATATATTAAATAAATAAGAGTACTGCCAGAACTTACCTGCACTCATTCTCAACTACTTACCTGGTATTAAATTTTTTGCTCAGAAGACCAGAGTCGCCACCTATATCTTTGAAGGACAGATATGGAGACCTTTACACTTTACCTTAATAAAAACGGGACAATTTAGCAATCTGACTACCCCCAATTCAGAAGATCCCCGGAACATTTAGACGAATCTTGCAGCACAGAAATGAGAAAGTGGTAATGACGAAATGACTTAGTCTAACACATTTTTGTTATGAAATGAATACTTTACTTACTGAAATACGGACATCCTTAATACAAAACACAAAAGAACAAAACATATATTGAGATGGTTAAATAACTCTTACATTGACAATATAATTCTTACACTTACAAGGTAGCCCAGCTTTGCTCATGCACTCTACAACACCATTTACAACCCCTTTAAAATATTATATCAAAATAGCAAAATAGTTAGTCTTTACGCATTCCGGTTTCATTTTAAGGTATTTGATGTACGCGGTGCCGACCGAACACGTGCTTTTGTTCCGATTCCACTGTCCGTTATTAATTGTTCTCAAATCATCACTACACTGCGTCAATTTATAACATCGTTAATTCCTCGGGTCCCGGTCGGTATTAAGGCGTTACTACACTGCGTTATTCATATTTAAAAAGGTTCTACCCGACCGGACCCGAGTGGGACTAACTGTGTCTGATGGCTGTAGTAGGTTCTCGTGGACTGCCCCAAGCGTCTCTCGGAGCGGACGGATATTCATGCCTGCCGCCAACGAATTTCGTCATCGCTCATAGCCTGAGTTGGTGCAGTTTGTTGGCTATGAGCATGATACATAGCAGTTTTTCTGTGTTGTGCGCCGACGATATCTAGATGCTTATGGCTCGACGTCACAAAATAGGCGGACCTTAAAGTTATGCATCCGCCAGCAAGTAAGACCAAGTTGAATAAAAATCGTTTCCTGACCATCTTGGTTTTTGGACGGTAGCGTCACCCGCGCGTATGCCTATATCATGCATACGAGCGCCAGGTCACACACAAACAAAGTTCTTGGAAATGAGGCTTGCTGCATACCTCTGTACTGATTGCACAATGCATACAGCGTATTTCTCCTTTGTTATAAACTGTTCCATTCACCACGTGTTCTGGTCACCGTTGATAAATGAATTTACAAATATTTTTTATAAATCCCAAAAATGTAAATAAATAAAAATACCCACAAATTCGACACGTTACAATTTCAGCAGTAAACTAAAAACCCCAAAACATTGTTACCTAACCTCCCAAATGAAAACAACTCGTATTGTCACTTTATATTAAGAAATAGAACAATTTAAAATTAGTACACTTCTTCTTCACACCATAATATATCAGTACAATCGCATATTAAAAACATTGAAAATGTACAGCGGGTACGCAGAAAGGGATAGTTTCTCATGTTTTCACCTCCTGCTAATCAGCTGATACGATATACTTAATTGTCAACTGTTTAATTTTTGGTACTGCTGAAGCCACTTTACAAAATGTGCAGTCACTCTGAAGTAACTAGAAATAAATAACCAACCTGAAAAACAATTTAGTAGTTGTCAATGAACAGCATTATAATGTGACACAAGCTTATGTGTAATAGTACATGTATGTACTTCATTGACATCACCTCAGTTGAGCTGCTGAACTGTAAGTATGAACAAAGGTATTTTATATAAACATTGGTGGTAAATTATCATCGGGATCTATGTGTGTTAAAATGTAAAAAATAAGGAAACTGTTGGTCAAGTTCAATCATTTCTTTAATAGTTTTCTTTACCATACTCTAATTATCCTTTACAGTAAAGAGCTGATTTATATACATTTAGTGTTTACAATTTTTAGAAAATGGCACAATAAAACAATAAAATTTTATAAAAAATGGTAAAGCTATGTAAATATATTACAAATTACAATAAAATATATACAAAAAAATCAAAACTAAGTAATTTTAATATTAAAAAAGAGAAATAAGTAAACAAATGTTATACAGATTGTTCTTTAATTGTGGAAGCATTTACTTGATTAAAAAAGTCTATTAAATTTACATAACTCAAGTACACAAATGACACTTTTTACTACCGTACGCAAAGAAATAAAATATAATATCTTAAAAAACTAGCATACACTTCACATCGCTTAATTGTAGTAATAATCTGTGTACATATTTAAATCTACTTATAAAATATGCTAGCCTTACAATTAAGAGCTGTATATCTATAAAAATATTCACTTGGCAATGCAGTTACAAACCATATAGATTAGTGAATTCGAAAACTCACATAAGGAAAAAATAAAAACGATCCGTGTATTATTCATTTATATGTTAATTAAGCACAATTGTAAGGACTGCTGTAACAATAACAAAGAACTAGAATATTCCTGATTTTTCAACTAAGTTTCATAACTTTTTTTTTGTCTCTGTGTCACAGAGGCTATGCTAGTTTAGGAGCATAAAATATTGTCGTTGTACACATTTAATGACAAATACTCATTAATATAATTGTTATTGCTAACAATTTTTGTTAAGTATGTTAAAAAAAATCCTGCCATTTATTTGCTGTTGCTGTTGCATATAACTAATGTCATACGCAATACATGTGTCGACTGTGACTGTTAAATGTTTGGTATAATACGTATACTGTGATGTCAGTATTCTTTTCTTTATGAAATCAGATAATAAAAATCAGTTTTGAGTTCAAACAGTGCAGTTTGTTATTTCAAATACACAACAAATAATATGAATCTACTGCATGCAAGAAAAATTTGAGAAAAGGTGGATATAACCTCAAAACGCTATGGAAATGGCCGACGGCCAACAAAATGCACAAGTACAAGTACAAAACTGCATGCCCCCAGTGGGTCATTTGGGACCTTTCGCATTAATTCGCCATGGTCAAACTACCAAGAATGGCTTGAATTTTTCTTCGAGGCAAACAAAAAATAGAAAGTGATTCTTTTGGCACAATTCGGCACAGCAGCATATAAAACATGAAAAGTTCATTACTGACTCCACAAACACCGCGGGATTTCATATATGCCCAGATAGTCGAAAAATTAAAAGCACATTTTAATTCAACACCAAACGAAATTGTGGAAAGATTCAATTTCAACAAGCGGATACAAAAGAAATATGAATCCATGGCAGAGTTTGTTGTAGAACTTTGTAAATTAAGTAAGTTTTGTAATTTCACTGAACTTGACAACATGCTCAGAGATCGAATTGTATGTGGCGTAATGGACAAAGGCCTGCAAAAGAAATTATTTGCTGAGCATAACCTTACTTTCGATCGAGTGTTGGAATTGGCAATTGCTGCAGAAATGGCTCGCAAAAATTCCAAGATGTTAGAATGTTGGCAGAAAATATGATCTCTGCAGCAACAAAACAGACTGGAACAAAACAAAAATGAACCCATGTTATCATTGTGGTAAGCAACATGACACAAAACAGTGTAAATTCAATGGAACAATATGTCATTACTGCAACAGAAAAGGACATATTCAAAAGGCTTGTTTTAAGAAGAAAAAAGATCAAAAGGTACAGGAGTTGGACACGTCTCAAAATAAAAAACAAAATAATTTGCGGAGCTGTAATTGCATGTTAGAAGAAGATTGTGACTTGTATACCTTAAATTCAATAAATGATTTTCATGGAGATGAAAAGGTCTAGACTAATGTCAAATTAAACGGAATTGTAGTTCACATGCAAGTCGACTCAGGTGCAGACTATTCTGTCATACGGAAGGAGACATGGGACAAGATTAAACAAAAATCATCTGAATTATGGAACATAGTTCGAGGAATGCAGACCTGGACATGTGAAAAAATCAAAATGCTTGGAGAAGCTGTAGTCAAAGTATGTTATAAATGCATAAACTAAAATTTAAAGATTATTGTTTCTGATGGTGGAAGCTATGATTTACTAAGATGTAACTGGTTTCCCCATTTGGGAATTGCTTTAGTAGGAGTTTGCAGTATTGATACAGTGCCTCAGGAAGTAGTGCCAAACAATACTCTGTTGTTTCAACAATATCCTACAGTTAAAAAAAAAGAGCATGTTTGTACGCGATCCTATCAAGCTGGAACTGAAAGAAGATGTTTCTCCAGTATTTTTAAAGAACAGACAAGTTCCATTTGTGCTAAGACCACCTGTTGAAGCAGAAATTGAGATTATTCAGACTGGGCAACTCCTTTGGCAGTATCATGTAAAACTAATGGAAAAATAATGTTATGCGGAGATTATCGAAGAGTGGTAAATAATGCATTGAAGAATTTGTACCCATTACGAACATTACAGATATGCTTACCTTATTGATGCCAGCTAAATTTTTCTCAAAGTTAGATCTATCGCAAGCATATCAGCAGCTTTGGGTTGATGAGGAAATGGCAAAAGTACTTACAATTAACACACAAAAGGGAATATTTAGAGTAAAACGTTTACCATTTGGAGTTTTCACTGCGCCAGGACTTTTTAAAAGAATCATGGATTCACCGCTTGGGCTATTTTGGGAACAAAAGCATATCTTGATGATACATCATCGTGTTCGGAAAAACTCAGGAGGAGCATGATGACACTTTGAAAAATGTCTTGGATAAAGTGAAGACAGTAGGGCTGACAGCCAATAAAAACACGTGCTATATTGGGCTCATGAAAATCACATTTTTAGGATAGATTTTGGGAGAGGAAAGTGTCTGACCTACTGAGGAGAGAATAAGGGCCATTAAAGAAACTCCTAGACTGACAAATAAAGAAGAACTCCAGTCTTTTTTTAGGAATGGTAAATTTCTACAATAATTTTCTGAAAGATAAATCTCATGTTGTAGAACAGCTGCACAGACTACTAGATTACAAACTACAGACAATAGATGTTCTTTTGACTTAATGAATTTTACAGGAAAAATTTGATTGATTTCAGCTTAATTTTTCCTTCCAGTAATGTACAAGCTGAACGAATAAGAATGCTTTTCTATCAACTTATACAGCCATACATGTATATGTGACATACTTCGAAGACAACCACTGAACTATTGATGGGAAAGACGTTGAGGACAGTTTTGGACAAAATGCATCCATACTCATTGAAAGTAAACACACAGTTGATGACCAAAAGCAGAAGTTATGTTTATTTGAACCTGGAGATTTGCTTTATTTTAGATATTACAATCCATCAGGACAAAAATGGCTGGAAGGATGTATTCAGGATTCTACGGGACAAGTCTCCTAAAAAATTCAACTGCAAAATGGCAATGGTGTTAAATGGCATGTAGACCAGTTGAGAAGAGTGGATGAAAAAGTAATTAGAGAAGGAGATGAGCCACTGACACATGACTTCCAAAATATACCACCTCTGGAAACAATTCCTGATCCTGCCACAAACACCCGCCCACAAAGTACCATCTCCCAGTTCTAATTTTTCGGTTTTAGTTTCAATACTGCTTGAGAATCCACGAGCCTGGGTCAGATGATATCCCAACCTGAGACACATATTAGTGCACAGAAAAATACGGTTATTCCAAGTTCTGGAAGGATTGAGGCCCCAGCTCAAAGTTCGCAAACCCAAGAAAACAGAACAACGCTGAGACCTTGCAGAACTTTAAAAGCCACCCACATATCTGAAGGATTATGTTCGTAAATAAAAGGGGGAGAGATGTTATGTATGTTAAAAAAGACCCCACCATTTATCAACATATATGTATCAAATGTGTTTGTTCCTATTTGGTATAATACGTGCACTGTGATGTCAGTATTCTTTTTTTTTATGAAATCAGATAAAACTCAGTTTTGAAAAGATCCTAAAAAGATCACTGTATGGCCAGTAGCACTAGTGTACAACTGTGCACATACTTTTGTTCTGAAATGAGAAGAAATAATTTGTCTTTACCATACAAATTACAGTTAGTATATATAAAACTGGCATAAAAAAGACTTGTAAGTTAAAGACATTTTAAAATAAGATTTTTAAACATTTCTTTATGTTTCAAATGTTTACTAACATTTTCTTCTGTTCCTTGTTTTAAGACTGTTATGAAGTTACAGAATCAACATTCTAAATCTTTCTTCTATATTGATTATCTTACTTTGGTTAATTATTTGAAGCACCAGAAACATGAAATAAAATATGTGACATATTTTCTAACCAAGACTACCTCTGTCAGTATATTTGTAACCAAACCAACTTCAATACCGTACTAATATAGTGTTATGTCATTACAGAACGTTCTACATGTTTCTCGGCAATCCCAGCAGAACCAGCTGTAATGTTGTGTGCGTACGTGATTCTTAACGTATGGAAACTAGACTATTCCAGACCATACTGGTCGGCGCACTGTGTTCAAGGCCGCAATCAATTACGTTCTAGTAAAGTGTTGACGCATATTATGGATTATTCTGGAACACTTGTGCTATGTATTTAAACAACAACAGCTGCCGCTTAGAGTCAGTCTTACGTCGGCGATTACTCGGTTGAGTTTAAGTGGCAATTTATTCAAGTGTGAGGTTCGAGTTTACTTCGGGCGATTACTCTGTGCGTTTAAGTGGTTATTATGCGTGACTCTATTAGTTGACATTATTATTGCGTGTGGACAATTTTTATTTGATTTGTTGTGAGAGACTATCTTGTGATTACATACTGTTAATTGTGATAATTAAAGCTAGTTTTTAGTGACTTCATTGGTGTCTTATATTTTGTTTTCCACTATACCATATGACGAAAAGGAGACCATCGTAACAATAGAAATAATTCTGAAACACTTTCTACAGATCAACATAACGCATCTATACACTGCACTGCGTGTGAAGTCCTGCACTGTGTAAGCATCAAAACACACATCTTTAGAGTTCAGAGCTAACCAAAATCAAATATGTACACGTGATTATACTACATTTATTACCTTACTTCACAACGATGAATGATTTTAATGATTTATTGATGCTAAGAAAAAAATAGGAACATATGTAACAGATCTACATTCAAATAACACTTATTTAGTAATATACAAAAAAATAATCTAGAGCAATTTTTTTAACATAGAAACTATAAACATCCCTTCACATACAACCAACAATTATTCTAACATGTCTTTTCAGATTTCTCAAAGTTTATTTATGTAAGTTTCAAACCACATAAATTATCTTCCTACAATCATGGATGGACATCTGAAATGTTTTTACTGTCCAATTTAAGAACTACATTTCATAATACATCTTATAAAAATTTACTAACAAATTAAAATTTACAATTTTATAAATGTTTTCTTATAAACAAATATGGCTGCTTCTGTGTATCTGAACATGTTATAAACATATTCCAAAATACTGGTACTGTATTTACAAATATTCACTTCATATGAAATGAAATTTACATTTCTTTTTTTTGTGTGTAAAATTTCAGTCTATCACATGCATATGTATGAAAAGCATAAACTGTACAAACCAACCACTGATGAATAATCAGTAACTGAAAAGAGAAAAGATTGTATAGGCCAACTCTTGTTGTATAACAACCATCTTGATTTATATTTTACACTGCAATATTATATTTCTACAAGTTACAAAAGCTGACCTTTGTAACAAGTAATTCAAGTTATTTTGACAATACAAAAACCAAAAAAAGAATTTGTTCTTTCCCCCTTTTTTACATGTAAACACCAACCAACCATCTGCTTAAAATTTATTTCCAAGCACAAAAGAAACACTAGCAAAAATTTTTCTTAGATATGAATTTTTGTACTCCTGTTAGTCTGAAACATTTAATATATAATGTTTATAATTCATCATCAGAGATTCTGTCAATGTAACTGAAAGGAAACCTAGTACACTGACGCTGTGGTCGAGCAGATGATGGTGTACCATTAATATCATCCCCCTCACTTGACTGATCCATGTGGCTCCGTCTATTTGCCTTTCCCACACTTCTGAAATAAAAACGCAGATTTTATTGTATACAAATTTGTATTATATTTACGTCTTATTTCCTATAATTTTAAGTATGCTATGAAGCTTTTGGCAGACCTTTTATATAATCTTGAAATCAGCAAACTCTATAAAAAAAATCCATTTCAAACAACACCACAAACACTGGGAGCAGATAATGTGCATTGGTTTTTAGTTCCATTATACACAAGTTTCTCACTTCAAGATTTCTTAGGCACGGTAGAATACCCCTATCTCTGACTGACATTGTCCACTCGATACTTCTATCTGTCTGTCGGGATGATAACAGTGTCAATGTCACCAAATAGCCTATGTTTACCTCGGACGAAAACAACACAAATATTTTGTTTTGAGGAAAAGCGAGCCAATCAAACAAATCATACTTTATGGCTTACCTACACAAAACAAAATCCGTTGTTTACGAGCTGCTTGGTAAAATTTATTAAATTCTTAGAGTGTTATGTGGCATTTTGATATAGTGAATAAATATCCACAGTGGCCCTCTTTGTATACAAAAATAAACATTTTTACATTTAAAGAACGTGTGGTTATCAAAAATTCTGTATTTTTGGAGACAAGGAAGAGGCAAAGGCATCCTGTAGTCTGTCCAAAGATGTGAGGATGAGATTAAATTAAATTGAAGAAGAAAACCAACATTAAACTCCTGAGATATTTGTTACTCTTTAAAGTTACTTTTGGTGTATCATGAATACAACAGGAATAAATCTATATTTATATAGACCTTGTATACTATAGCCTACAGCCTTATATAGGCTATGTATATAGGCCTAAATATAAATATACAAGGCGCCTCTGAAGAAGCCTTTTAAAGGCGAAAACCGGTTCAGGCTGTAAGGTAAAACTTTATATTTTTACTTATAAAAAACTTTGTGTTCTGAGTCGTTAATATAATAGTGGTATTTAAATATACATAGTCAAAAGGAAAAATATAAACATACGCACCATCTGGAAAATGTTTTGCCCCTCCTGACAGCTACGGGCCTGCTTTGTGTAACATCACATTTTATTTTTAGGACCTCAAAAAGAAAACTATGTGTATATCGTCCATTCAAAACTATGATAAGATGTCGCATTTGGAAATTGTTACCATGCTTATGTAAGGGAAAACTGTAATAATGTTTGTCATGCCAAAGGTTCTTTTGTCAGCAAACTTCATTTATTATCTTACTATAATTAAAAAATGTATGCATGTTAAAATTTTTTAGTTATACAAAAATAATTACAGGTTACACTTGATTAATTACATCAGGCTATACTTGACTGAGAGCAAGGGGAATGGCTATACTTTAAGGTCAATGATCACTTACAGCTATGCTACATACATAGTTTCTTCATGTAACACTCCCATCCTATTTTTATAAAACATATTTTGGTAAAAACGATCCACACAGTACATACCAAAATATGGTATATGCAAAATGAAATTAAATGATTTGTATCTGAAATCTTTATTTACAAACATTTATATCTTTGCATGATTTATAAACATTTTATATGAAATTCTATACAGTACATCTTATAGTTATTTATATCTTCGTTTACAGTGACATAGCATTAAAATTTCATTAACCACAAACAAGTCATTTATAGCAGTTACTAGTACAACTATTAGGATTAAAAAATTACACTTCTACGTATGAATTATGCGCTCCTGTAATTTGGGAGAACTTTTTTGGTTACCTGACTTACGGTGAAATTCAGTAATGTCATAAGGATTCATGTTATATAATAATTGTAACTTAGATAACACCGAACAATTTACAATTCCCCATTACACACTACAGAGTCTCCATGAATAAAATAAAAACAAAAACTGGCTATACTATATAGTACCTTGGAATAAGAGAACAAGACAGAGCTATAATTGCTTCAGAAACAAGACTATTATATACAGTGGTGTATCTAGAATTTGGCCTTGGGGGAGGGGGTCCAGTCAAGTTGGCTTCATACAAACGAAAAAACAAGTTAAGACTAATCAACATTACTATCTTCAAAGTAGTTGAAAAACGTATCATAACATCCCGAAATCAATCCCATTAAAGTAAACAATAATAACACAATAAAAATGTTATTGAAATATTGTTTAGAAGATACATTGACTGAATTGATTTTCCTATATTTCATATTTCAAATGTATACAACACAAATGCTACGTAATAAACCTGTTTGTAAATTAAAAAAGAGTTATTATTATGTTAGCATACACAACTGAGAAAATAATACAATACACAAAAAATTAAGAAATCAACAAAATTCGTCAACTTTTTCGCCCCTCAGGAGGGGGGTCCGGTCCTATTCGTCCCGCTCTCCCCTGGAAATACATCCTTGATTGTATAAGTTGTAACAATCTTCATATTATGGTCACGTAAATTTTATAATGTGTACATTTCAAGAGACTCAACTACATAGATAGCAAAATCATCGAAGTTCTTAGTCATACCTTACATGTTTAGGTTATGACAACTTTGCTAAACATCTTACAAATTTGTTAGAATTACAAAATATATATAATGAAATTAAGAATAAAAAATTTATCATATTAAAAACTAAGATAACTTTCATGACCACTAAAAACCAAAATTTTTTTGGAGACTTGTTACCTTGGCAATTTTCCTTTCCGTTTGGGCTGCCGTAAAGTCCTGAAAACAACATTTCATCATTACAGTACATGTATTTATAAAGTAAAAAATAGAAATATATTCTAATTCTTTTCTATCTGTTACTTAACAAAAGACAGTTTCTTAATAGCATCAGAAGTCCAAATTAATATTTAGATAAAACATTGTGAACAACTGAACAACTTATTTTGTAAAAGCAAGTACAATGCTTTTAATGGACTATAACTGACTGCCCCAATGGAAGTCTATTACAGATTTATGAAAATTAAAGTGTTTATGAAAGTACCAATAATTCTGGAAGGAACAAACCTTTTAAAATATTTGACTGCAAAACTAAAATGTTGTGCAAAAGAATATAAGAAAATATGTGTCACAAAAGCATCACTCAATAATCATCTTTATGTTTAAGAAACAAGGTATTGAAAAATGGCTTGTCAGTATGATCTTGTACACCCATTTCTAGAGGATTACACTGCATTAATGTTAACAGAAATTACATAATATGTATTTTGAATACAAACTGCAGAAAATATAGAAATTGCAACAGATACACAAAAATATTATATAGCATGTCTGTGACTTTGTTATATACCTATTTTAATTTGACATTTCATAAATATAAAGTATACATGTCAAATATATATCTTCCACTTATACAATAAAAAGTAAAACTTAAAAGAGTAAAATCTAATATATCACACTATGTACAACACATGTGAACCCAATGTAGATCACTTATATTTCCATATTATAATGGACATAAATAAAATGTATACTTCACTACTTTTAAACAAATTTCAGTTGCAAGCTGTAGCGTACATTATGAAATTTAGAGTTATAGGCCCTAGATTTTAATTTTAGAAAACTACTCATTAAATAGAATCATAACATACCATAATATAACTTAGTATAATGATTTATTTTTTAAACATTTTTTAATGAAAATATTTAAACTTTAAAACTTAATTTCTGTATTTGCCCTCACTCTACCAGTGTACTTATTTACATTATATATAATATATCAGGGTTATATATAGAGGGAGATCCAGAGATAGATTAAGGGAAGCTAAGTTTATAAAATCAGATAAACAGCTGATACAAAAAAATGAGTACAAGGAGACAGAGAAAATAAAATCATGAAGTTGTATTCAGCATTTATATTCTCATTTGCTTACACTTAGTCAGTTACTAAGTGCCTTGATTGTGTTGTTCTTTTTAAAAATGATAACTGAGTCAATTTCTTATTTTTAAAAGCCGTATCTAATTTTTAAAATCTGAAATAGCATGTTTCTCTTGAAAGGAAGAAGTTCTCTCTTTGGATCTCCCACTGGTAGAGTAGGCCTATGTTCCTGGAAATAAGTACTTTCAATTAGCTGAGAATAATTCACTAAACAATGAAACTTTACAACTGAAATCAAGTTATAATTTTACCATGACTGTCATTTAACAGACCCAAATTTTTAACATGACTCTTTTTACCGGAATAGCAATTCCAATTAATTATAAGGCCTCTCTTTACCAAATATACACACTTCACACGTATACATTGATGTGATGATAAAAAAAAAGTTAAGTAAGTTTAAAATTGCATCGACTGGAAAACCACTAATCTAAATAGGTCAGACACATGACACTAAACTTTTATGATGGTGAACTATCAAATAAAATATTAACTGATTAAACATTTAATTATCAATTATTCAAAGCTAATTTAGGTACTGGATGGCTGAAATAGAGAATGTTTTAAAAACTACTTGTTGGAGATGCAGCTTAAATTTGGACATCATGAAAAAGGCATCTCACCTATGCCTTCTGGACGCTTCCTAGATCGTAGCCAGTGACATAACTTAATTGCTTGAAATGGGGGGTCCCCAGTATTAAAGGGACCTACAATTGTGCTTAATAATTTTGAAGCTTAATAACTTGAATCAATTTATAATTATATATTCTCATGAATACATTATTATTTGTCTTGTGTATATATTATCAAAATGTGCAGTCATAGTATTTTGCTTATATCAAGAAATAAAATTGCCTAAGCAATAGTTCAGAGATAATATTTAAAGCCAGAAATTATTTATAATACAGATGGAGGCCAACCTCAATTTGTTTCATGGCCATTTGGGTATAATGAGAGGGGGGCCTAATTGGTTTTCATGGGGTCAAAACCCATAAATCTTTAGTTACACTCCTGCATAGAAGCTGTTGTGTTTCATACATGAAGCTAGTATATTTTGAAGTAGAAACTATATTTCTGGAGGTATTTAAATAACAACCATATTTTCAATGTCAATGTATTATGCCTGTTCATTAAATAACTATAATGGCCCACATGAGTATAAAAACATCATACACACTTCAACATGCACTTGTACCCATTCATAGCTACCCTGATTCCATGACATGTTTCCCAAAGTTTATATTAATAAAACCTCTTCAGATTGATGAAGTGAAAGCACTGGCATATGTTCAGACTAAATTACCACATAAACATCTATCTACCTGTAGAAGCCATACAGCTGTATACAATGGAAATAATAGTTTACAATGATTGTTCATTGAAGCAAAGTACAATTACCGGTGTGTATTATGACTATCAGTACTGGTATGGAAGCACAATTACTTAATTCAGCTTCGTAACTGTCTCAAAATTACAGTAACTGATGTATTAATATTATGTCTGTATTAAAATATGCTTTCCATGTACTGCAAAACATTATAATGTTTTTAATTAGTAAAAAATAACACATAATTTTGTCAGTTGTAAAACCAAGATAGTATTCAACAACTTATGTACAGCATACATGAGAACAAAGTTGGTGAAGCTGAAAAGAGAGTTGCTCATTGCAGATTAAATGGCAGATTAGAAGGCAAAATGCACTATCACTCATTTTGTCAGTCTGCTCTGTGTACTAGCCTAGTTTGGAGACATTGTGTTCCAAACTAAGTCCACAATTATAAAACTATTATCAACATAATAGAAATCGTAAGTTTGAAACAACATTTCAAATACTGAAAAACATAACAGTTTTCCAAATTTATGCAACACTATATTATCAGAGCTGCTGACATTGCAAAATGTTTTTAGGAAAGCATACAACTGTTTCTACCAAATGGATTTTAAAAATAATTTGCCTTTGCAAAACTGGAAATAGCTCTTTGAAAAATGTTCATATACATAAACGGATGGAGTAGTCTAAGCTATATATACCTTTTGGTACCTTATAATGAGAGATTTATTTTAAATTATTCAAATTAGAATATAACTGACTTGAAAATTACTGTAACTGTACATCTTGTAATCACACACACACACACACACACACACACACACACACACACACACACACACACACACACACACACACACACACACACACACACACACACACACACACACACACACACACACACACACACACACACACACACACACACACACACACACACACACACAGTTTATATGAGTTTGCCTTAATGAGTAATGAGTTTGCCTTTTTACAAACATTTATTAACAGTTGTCTTGATTATTCATCTCTTCTTTCACAGCACTAACACTTAACTAAAAATGAACTTTTTTCATGTGAAAAAATTAACATTTATTAACAACTTGGTGCTACGAGATGTAAAGTAAAAAACCCTTACAACATAACCATAAGCAACAAAATGATTGAAGAAAGGAAAACCTATGTTAAAATTCAGTTTATCAAGTGAAATTTAGCAGTATGCATGGGTGAGTGACTTAACTATAGCTGCTCCTGGTGGGGGGGGGGGGGGAGATACTAGCTTGAGGCTAGACCTCCCATTTTCTCAGGACAAATGAGAAATTCAGGATTCTTCCAATATAATTTTATAAATTCACTGTGTATCAAAGTGTTTGAGTAAACCAATATGAAGTAGAGGGGTTACAAAAATATGGAAAATGGCAATTTCAAAATATTTAAACTTGATTAATTGTTATTCAAATTAAAAGTAATAAATTAAATCTCATGCCATTAGGAATCCCATTAATTCTAAATTTGTATTCTTACTAAATCTTGTGAAACTGTGTCTTTCTGAAGATATTCTGCAAAAACCTGGTTTTTTAATGCAATCGCACTTTAATTTAAAGATGTCCAAAGAATGTTTACTGCAACTTATAGTTTGTGTTACTTTTATTGTTTAGGTAAACTCCTGCAATAAAATCGTCTCATTTTTCTGAATTAAAGTAAGGAAACTGCTAGTTCACTTGTACAAAGTACAGTCACTAAAGGAAAAAAATTCAAATTAAGTGGCTTCTATGAGATTTTTTGCATAAGGCTAGATAAAAGGGTGAGAAACAATTTAAAAAAAGTTTTCAAAAAATCAGTCACGGGTTTTCAAAAAAAGGGAGGGGGAAGGTACAAAAAATTAATTTTTCGTGATTATCTTAAAAAATAACAAATTTACCAAAAAAAGACAAATTACAAAAATTAAAGAGCATTAAATTCTCTACAAAAAAGCTATTTATCATGTTTTTTGTCAGGCCAATACTTTGTGAGAAAAATGGAATTGAAATATTAGATAAAAAATGATTGTCGGAGTCCGCCCCGATGAGGGGGAAGGCTAATTTTTTCTGACATTGCAACATACAAATTTTAATAAAATCCGTTATAATAGTCGTAGAGACAAAAATCAAAAAGCATTTTAAAGCTGTTTGTACTTTTACATAAAATGAAAAGAAAATAATTAAAGTATTAATAAATACTTAAAAAACTTCACAATATGAACTTTACATATACTGTATAGGTCTTTGAAAAAAATAATAAAAATTAGTATTGATTTATTGGCATAAAATAAGTGAGTTTTAAAATTTATCATTTTTTTGAGTTGCAAGTATAGGCCTACATCATTTTCTTAACTTAAAATTTCCACAGAAATTTTCAAAATAAATATTTTTTAACAAAATTATGAACACGTATTGGTCAAAGTGTTTTCTTCTATAAGGCTGCGGTGTAAAGAATTGTTAAAATTTAGTTAAATTAAATAAATGTAACTTTTATTAATAAATGTAAAAATATGTCCATTGCGCGTATTAATATTAATAGTTAAAAACTAAAAAAAAAATATTAAAATGTAACTATTGTACGTAAAACTACAATATTCGAGGTTTCTCTTCTACATAGTGAGAATTTATATCCGTGCATGGGCATAAAAAGAACAGACCCTGAAAGTTGAAGAATTTTAGGGAGAGCGAGGACAGCTGGTACATGCGCCATACAGATATTGAATTAACGCAGTTCGATATTGAATGTTCCGTGAGTTCGATACTCTTTTTTATATTATATTTTGCTGGAAGTTCAATTTTATGTTTTAAGATTTGTGTTAGTAATTTTGATATTTTATAATTTGGTGCGGTTCTAGCGCAAATGATCTTCTGTAACTGCAAAAAAGATTGTGGAAAATTATGCAGTTGCAGAAAAAGAGGATTGTACTGTTCATCGGCTTGTGGAAACTGTGAATTTAATTTGTGCACAAATTTTTCAAATATTGTGTATGATGAAGGAGAAATAGAAATAAAAGACTTGACTTCTGAATTTTTTCAAGAAATTGGAGAAGAAATGGATTTTTAAATATATTTATAATTATAAAAATAATTTGTATAATTAAATTTTATAAATAAATGTACTAAAAAGTTATTTTCCACCTTGATAATTGTGAAAAATTCCAAAAAATTGAATAAATAAACGATATTTTAATAATTTTGTAAATCATAATAAGTTATAAGTAAATAATTTATAATTTGTATAAATAAGAAATGTGTTTTAAAAGTTATTTTATTGTCAAAATTTTCAATGATTGGAAGAAAAACTATTTTTGAATATATTTATAAAGGCATTTTTTAATAACATTTTTATTATAATGCGTAATAAATAAGTAAAAAATTATACATAATAATATATACGTAAATGAATAATAATGAGTTTTTAAACTTATATTCCTGAAAAAATTGCATGTCTATTAAATAAACATGTATTTTATGTGAAAATCCACCTTGTGAAAAATTTGGCCAACTCTGATTACTTTTTCTACTAAAATTATCGCCCTGACAAAAAAATGTTAATAACCTTTTTTATGCAGACTTTTATTCTCTTTCTTTTTGCTATTTTATATTTTTCTCATAAATTTAATATTTTTAAGATAATCACGAAAAATGAATATTTTGTACCTCCCCCTCCCTTTTTTCAAAAACCCGCGACTGAATTTTTGTAAACTTTTTTTAAAATTCTTTCTTACCTTTTTATCTAGCCCTACGCAAAAAATGTCATAGAAGCCACTTAATTTGCAATTTCTATTTTTTTTTAGCTTCAGTGACTGCACTAGATGACGGTTAAAACCATATAGATATTAGACAGGAGGAATCATGGCATACAAACTCCTGTAAAGGGAAGTGTGGAGGGAAAAGATGAATGTAGAATAATAGGGTCTGCCTTCATTTTCTAGCACGTGCATAATTTTTTGTTAAGGCTCCAAATATGTAGGTTATTTATAAGGATTACCTTATTAGATACTTCAAATTTAATAATGTCACAAAACAGCAAAAATGGTATTCAACATTACTGTATACATAAGGTATGATATCAGGAAACTAGCACAAACTTTCTCCTAGCCTCTGCAGCACTGAGAATTTGTACGAATTTTTAAAGCAATCTACTCATTTTGCCTCAGAAATGAATTAAATATTTTTATAAAATGGGTACTACCGATAATCAAAAATAAACATTTCAAAACTGTGTTTCAGGAAGAGCAAAAACACGGCTGGTTGTACAATTTGCCGAAGCTGTCATACAAATCATTTCACTGGTAGAGGTTGTGCAGCATTTGTAAATGCCAATCCAATTGCAATGCTGTTTTCAGAGGTAGGTCTACATTTACTGTAGCCTATGGAGTAACAGACATTCTTTAAGATATTTATTGTTGTTTTATGTTCAAAATAGTAGTAAGGTACTAATCTAAAAAAATTAAAAATGGATGGTAAATGACACAAAGACTGGGTACTATAATAAGCACGTCTCAATAATATTACAGTAGCAAGCAAACACATGTTTAACATACACATTTTTTTAAGTTGCTATGGAATAAATTATTGCACTGTGATTAACATAAAAGGAGTTGGGTACTATTTGGGCTGAATAAACATTTGAAGGCCATGGGCCTACAACTATCTCCTTCCTATTCGCTCAGTGAATATAGCAGTAGGAAAAATTGGATGTTTTTCAAAATTTCAAAATAGGATAAAATTTGATTCACCATATTAGCAATGTTAATACAAAACAATTTTGTACTCACAAGATGGCTATAGTCTACTGAAAATAATGTTACTGTTCATATAACTAATTATTTAATTACACTTATGAGATTAAACAAATTTTTCAGTTGTTTTTCTTTAACAATTTGGTGCAGTAGGGAGGGAGTTAACCCCCTAAACCCACCCTTGCTGTTCCACTGTGTGCATACATCGTTTTAGTTCAATAGCTACGAAAGATTGGGAAATATTTTTAAAAAACTGAGTTGCATTAGATATATGGCTATTCTATCACAGGGCTATACAAAAAACAAAATATACAATTTCTCAATTTCATTTTACAAAACAATTACATAACCCATTTTAGTAATTTTCATTACAATTTTGTATCAAATCTAGTCCTGCCAATTGTTCTCTGGGACAACTTGCATTTGCAGTAATGGAGATTTGTTTTCTTATACAACATTGTACATATTTTCAAGTTTTCAGCCTTTTAATAATTTATAAAATGTTTACAAAAATTTGGCAATGATGGAAAAACATTCTACAAATGATATAAAAAGAAAGTAAAATACAACACACTGAACACAAACATATTTTACTTTGCATAACTCAATAAATACAGTGTGAATGAGCTTGAATGATGCTGACAATTTGCAGAACCAAATTACACAGACTCTCAGTATCATTGCAATGACTAATGATTTAGTATTGTGAATGCACTGTAGTAGTAGTAATTTTAATGCTGGTGTTAGAGACAAGGATTTCATCACATTATTACATTATTTAAACAGTTTATCAACTGTTATTCAATGGAACTGAATTATTCAACTGTAAGATTCAATTGAATAAATTATAAAATATTTCATCTTAAAACACAGTTCATGTTATGTGGGATTGTTGGGGTATTAAAACTAAAATGGCCTTAACGAGGAGTACTGGAATTAACAAAAATATACAAGACTTTTTTCTTCATAAATATTAGAAGATCAGGTTTTATTACTGGGTAACTGAACAGAAACGTTAAATGTGATAGGTACATCAATATCATGTGTTTATCTACTTCATCATCACTGCTGCTAAATAAACAACAGCATAACAAATTTTGCGCTGATGCACAGTAGCTTTACTTTCTGATCTCTCTTCTGAACTATTTAGATGGGTTTCTTAAAAAGTTAGTTATCTGTATTTGCTGGGCTGATCATTTATAAATGTTTGGACAAGTTTATAATTGTCACATGATTTTTGTACACTTTTAACTTGAGAAAATTTAATATGCAATAGCTTTTATTTTAAGCCTAGACACATTATGGTTACCCCAGATTATGCTCACAATTGTAACGCTTGTAATTTCATAATTTCATGTATGCACAAAAATATAAAACAGATGTTACAAATACAGGGTATGATAAACTCTCCTTCACCTAGCAAAGACAGTAAAGTTATTCATAGTCGAGCACAGGAAGTAATAATAAACAGTTTTTTGTTGTTCAGGATTAAAAAGATCCTTGAAATTAAATTAATACGCGTTTCTTTGTGTAATGATAAACTGTAGAGATAGTAGAGTGTAATTAAGGAGTGGAAGTGTACAGTTTGTAAATTCCATTGCGATAAGAATGGTCAGAAAGGCTGTAGTTTTTTATATCTCAGTAGTGACAGAACCAAACAACACTCGGATATGTTTATAAAACATTCTGATATGTAACAGCAACAAATTCCGATACGTGTGAACAGTACATATCATTTGCTTGATTTGTATAGTAATACAATTACAATATTATTATTCTTATTATTATTTGATTTACATAGGAAACAATAAACGTATAATTCTTTTTTTAAAGCCAGCTGTGTGACTGTACACACACACACACACACACACACACACACACACACACACACACACACACACACACACACACACACACACACACACACACACACAGAGATAGATTCGTGGTGACACATTTACACAGTCATGAGGTTTTGTTACTATTAAAAATGATATCCATAGGGTGGCTGCACCATCGCTGATAACAACAATTCTCTTCTCACATCTCACAGCAACTCCCTCCACATCGCCTTTCCCCTCTGACCGTAAGAATTTCGCACATTTCCATGCTTTACTTTCAATTTTGCTATACTGTCAATTTTTGGGAATATAGATGATTTAGTTTGTGTTTAACAAATGAACACTGACAACATATTTTGGCACGTTCAGCGATTTTTGTAGTTTCAGAATGATGGAACAAAGATGGTGGCTCAGTAGACTAGTGGGTATGGCACCTGGCTACTAATGCAGAGGTCCCGGGTTCGATTCCCGGGCCCGCAGCATAAAATCAAAGTACGTTTTTCAGCCACCAGGTCGACTTAGTCTGTTGAAAATGAGTACAGTCTGGCAACTTTATCTGAGTCCCCGGACGAAATTTGAAGCTGAAGAGCCTCCCTTCGCCCTTCCAGTCCACATGTTACTCGAGCCACTCTATTTGTTGCCGCACGAGCCAATAGGAGCTCGTTTCGTGTGCTGTTCATGCAGCGCTGTCAGATACTACAATATGTTCTTTCCATTCCAAGTCGTCCCACGGTAAAGGTCCGTAAGGCGAGCATTGTGGCATTCTTGTGGCTACATCATGCTCTGGTGTTGATTTACGGCAGTCTGACAACACTGCAGGCCAGGCGCTGGGTGTGACGTGCTGATGTGTTTCCAACGATGTCAGTTGTATTGCATTCTTGCTTACTCTGCCTTAAAACCGAGTGTAATAGAAAGTGTATTTTCTTTAACG